>CM056724.1:12187306-13437306 GCA_029844215.1 Przewalskia tangutica | reverse complement strand
GAACTTGCCAGGGTTTGTGGTTGGAGCAGTTGCAGCAGCGGCAAGTGGCGTTTTAGCACTCACAATGTTGCCATCTCCTCCTGCTGATGCTAAGCCAGGGGCCACCATGGGCGGTTTCCATTGAGAACAATAGCAATAATACAAGAACAAGAAGATGAAGAAACAAGCTATTTTTTAATTAGCACTTCTCTTTTGTAACTTTTTTATTGATCTTTCTAGAAAACAAAACATAACATGGAGGCTATCTTTACAAGTGGCATGTCCATGCATCTCCTCTCTTTTCATAAAGCACTCTAATTGAAGGGTCTGTCATGGGCCTTTCTTTTGTTCCAAACAAATGGGGTGTGTGTGAAGTTGTTTTCACTTTGTGTGTAACAAGAAGTTGTCCAGTATAACATTGTCTGGGCAAATGCTTTGTACCTTACTTTTTTCCCCCCCTTTTTTTGTAATTTTCTTTCTAGAAAGGTAGGAAAAAAGTGGTTGAGAGTGGAATTAAGTGGGGTACTTGGGGTTGGTGAAGCTAGGGAGGTTTAAGAAAACTTGTACTTAAAGTGGAATCAAAATTGATCAATCTATATCTATCTATCTTTTTTTCTGTCATCTCTCTCTGTTTCCATTTTCTCTTTCTTCTCTGTCCCATGTTTTTGCATTTTTGGTGGATTGATAGCACTAGCTCTAATTTTCACACTAAAGTATTGACTAATTACTAATAATTTGTAATTTACATATACTGTATTATTGGAAATTTGTGTGTATTAAATTACCATACTGAAGTGCACTAATTTCCATTGGGCTATGTTTGATCTCTTACTTGAGCTCGGACAATAGAGAGAAAATTAGACAGGAAATTGAAAGAGAAACTATGTACTATAAGATAAATATGTGTAATAAATGAGACTTGTTCCTAAATCCTTTTGGAACTAAAATGTTAGGGTGTGTTTGGTTCGCGCATGATAAACGGAATGAAATTCAGTAAGGGAATGGAATAAAAAGGAAAGGAATTACCTGATTGTCCCTACATATTTGGTTCTGGGTGGTCCAGGATCCGGAGTCCGGGTCCGGGGTGGTCCGAGTGGTTCGGGGTTCGAGGTCCGAGTTGGGGAAAGAGAATCCAAATACCTAGTGGGGTGGGAAAATCAAGAAAGAGAATGAAAGTGGAAAAGGGGTAAAGGAAATGAAAAAATAAGATCAAACAAACAACAATAAATGAAATTTCATTCCTCCATTTCTTTTCTTATTTACCCCGAATCAAACGCACCCTAAGTGTAGCATGTAAAACAAGAATAACTTTGGACTTAACACTTCCTTCAATTCATAACATATTATAACTATACAAGCTGCTTCTTTTTATGTAATACTTATTTAAACAAAATAATCTTAAAGGGATTTTTTTCTTGAGATAAACAGGACGTGGAGGTTGAACTTTGTTATTATTTTCCCTTTTTCTATTTTCCTTGATCAGATGGCTCGTGAGTAGTGATTGAGCGATAAAAATGTGCCACCAAAACTTAAAGGCAAGTTCTATAGGGTAGTGATTAGACCGATTATATTGTATGGGGCAGGTCAAGACTTCGCACACCCAAAAAATGAAAGTTGTGAAAATGAAGATGCTAAGATGGATGTGTGGGCATATAAGGAGGGATAGAATTAGAAATGATGATATCCGGGACAAAATGAGAGTGGCTTCGGTGGAGGATAAGATGCGGGAAGCGAGGTTGAGATGGACGAGTACAAGAGGGGTAGAGGTAGGCTGAGAAAGTATTGGGGAGAGGTGATTAAATGGGACATGGCACAAGTATAACTCACGAGGACATGACCTTAGATAAGGGGTTATGGAGGACACATATTATAGTAGAAGGGTAGTAGGTAGTCCAGCGTAGTCATGCCTACGCTTACAAACTGGTAGTTGTATACTATTATTGTAGGTTTGCTTAGCCTATCATACTAGTAGACACAGTATTGTCTTATAGTCCTCTGTCGTTTAATTTATGATGCTATGTTTATTTTGTTTGTCTTATTTACTTGCATTATTTATTGCTTCTTTTTGTTTTTTTTTTCTATTTCAGAATTCGTTATCATAACTTACTCACTTTGTTTGTCTTACTTTGCTTAGACTTGTGCTTTGTTCTGAGCCGATGGTCTTTCAGAAACAACCGTTCTACCTACTAAAGTAGACGTAAAATCTGCGTACACTCTACCCTCTTTAGATCCAACATAGTATGATTTTACTAGGTATATTATTATTGTATCGGTAGAGTTGAGTAATAGATTCAAAGACAGCCCATTTGGCTCTTTAATGAGCTTTTGTCCACTTATAGGCCCCATAAAAAATGGCGGAGTGTTGTCCTCAACCCATCAAATCAGTTTAGATGTATATGGACGACAATTTCCGCCTTTAAGCAAACATTAGATATTTTTACATATATATAGAGGTCATTTGTTAGCTGTCACGTATTGAATTCTCCATAAGTAGTCATGTTTGATAATTGATTATGATTTAAGTAATTCACGTATAAAATTGATATAGTATTTGATTGACAATTTAAAAATTTACATAACTAGTTCTCACATAAAATAATACATAAATTTCCTTATAACTAATTCATATAATACGAATACCTGCGTAATTCAAAAGAGAGTGCCAAATTTGATCGTTGAAATTTTGGGATCACATGTCTTGTCAATTCTTCTTTTAATGATTTTGTGTCCTATTTGACTTGACACCTCGAAGGAAATTTGGTAATATTTGATGAAAGAAACGGACCTTAGCTGAGCAATACCAATCAGCCCAGTTAGAAGCAAGCTCAACTTGACATGAAGGGTCCAAGTTTGTCATAGACTCATAGTAGATGAATTGACTTGAAGTTGAGAGGTTCCAATTTGACAAACATGGCATAGTCCAAAAACCTTATGGACTTTTCAACACTATTAGTATTCAAACATTACTAATTGTAGCTTCCAATTTTTGCCCTGTGATGTGTTGTGTGTCCTGTGATGTGTTGTGTGTTAGAATGATCAACTCCCTTCACTAAACAATTCCTAGGACTTAAGTATGTTGCAAATTTCGTGCCCTATGGACCCTTATGTTTTTGGCCAAATTTACTTCGGATCTGAAATTTCCCGCATTGACACCGCGGTCCTGCAGAATGTCATCGCGGTGCCGAAAGTCCTGCAACCTCTCAGTAATTATGACACCGCGGTCCTGTATGAACGGCACCGCGGTGCTGAAATCTTTTGTCCTGAATTGTCAACTTTCGTCCTTTTTGCCTCGGGACTCTCCTTTTGTGCCCACTTTTCGTTTTTTTTCGCCATTTTGCCTTTTTTGATCCGTTGTGACTCAAAAGAAAGAAAAACGACTTATTTAAATGAAAATGAGAAAAATACTAACTAAAAATGACTCAAAAAGCGTATACAAAATACACCTAACACATATGTATATCTTGTATGTCGTATGTTTTGTGCATCAATATTATATATATGAAATAAATGTGATATATATACGACATACAAATAATATACACGTGACATACATGGGATTTTTCTTCTTGAACCTCGAGTTCAATCTAAACCCCGATCCAAAATCTCTCCAAGTCGTCCCAAACTTACGCCGACAGTCATTGAATAAGGAAGAACAGTAACACAATTTTGTAGGTTGTATATATTATGTGTTTTGAAAGTGAAATAGTATTGTATCTATTGTAAGAATGGATTTTATTTCTCATTTGATGTAGATATACTAGTTATAATTATATATTTATTTTTTAACAAAATAGAAGATTGTCTCCGAAGAAAAAAGAGGATATAAATAAAAAGGGTATCCTTGTTATTCCAATTGTTTAACCCGTATATAACTAATACTCACATTCTATCACGTAAAATAACTCATAAATTTTTGCATAACTTATACAAGTATTATGTGCGTGGATAAAGAAAACAATGTATCAAAAAGTGTTTGCAGACTGTGTATACCAAATTTTATACGGGTAAGGAAAAGACAATAAAAATTATATTAATGAATATTGAGTTTTATGCATATATATAATTGCTAATGAATCCTACCAAATAGCCTATTAAATCATTATACTAATAAAATTTTGAACTTGATATAGTATTTTTGTATCAAGCTTGTTTTTCAACTAACAGTTTAATATTTTCAAGGCTCAATTGGCTTGTGCCTATTACTAAAAAAATCATGTGAAATCTTTCAAGAAATTTTAATTTTTACACTTAAAAGATCTAAAAATAAAACAAAAGGAGAATTAGGAGTATACAACAACAACACACATACCCAGTAAAATCCCACAACGTGGGGTCTGGAGAGGATAGAGTGTACACAGACCTTATCTTGGTAGGTAGAGCGGTTGTTTCCGGGAGACCATCGGCTCAAGACAAAACATAATCACAATCAAAGCAAATATTGTAAAGCAAGAAAAACGGTCAGAGACAAGAAATTATATACGTTAGGAGTATACAATTTATATTTTATATACCTTAATGGTATACAACAATGTGATTCAACTATTTGTATCATATTGTGTATACTTTTCTACTCATTGATGCCAACCATCTTTGGCCATGATTCTGCAATACTACAATGTCATAATATATAGTTCACTGTAATTATATATTGTAATAGTATACAGTATATTATAATAATATATTTCAACTGCATATTAATCCGCAAAGATATATTCATCAATGGTAGAATGATTAAAATTTCAATGATTTTTTTTTCAAATTCGTTACTTTTTTAGAATCGCCTTTTCTAATTATTCTCAATTTCAATTTCCTTAATTTCAAACCTTGAAACTATGCTCTTTAATAGTGGAATAATCAAAATAAATAATAAAATTAAAGTGATGTGTAGAAATAGAAGTATGGAGAAAACTAAGTTGAGCACTTGACAGAGGATGTTGAAGATGTGAACTGAATTGAAAAATGTAATGATTCGGTCGATCGTTTTGAGAATCATGCTCTGTTTTGCGTGTAGTTTATTCCAGAAGCTTTGTAATAATTATTTTGATTTGATTGAAAACTTTTGAAGTCAAACGGATATCATTTAATTCACTTTAGGAGAAGGTTTCACTTAAAAAAAATCGATAATATTTATTTTGGAAAAACGTGCTCTGATTGGCGATATAAAGATTCCGTTTTTAGCATTTAATATTTATGGTGAAAAGATGGTTATGGAAAAAAATAAGACCCGAATTTAAAATTTATTAGTTCCATTAACTTCACTTGCGGGAAATGGTGGTGCATTTCTCGAGGTTTTTGGGTGAGTTTTGGATAAGAAAGGGGATATTTTAGAAATTCTTAAGTTAAAAAAATGAAGAAGTTTAACCAAAATCAACATCGGGGGTAAATGAGTCTTTTCGAAGTTTTGTCGATTTCATTAGGTCTGAATGTGATTTATGACTTAGTTGAGTTATTGTTTCGGTTTCCGAGAGGTTCGGGTATGATTTAGGTGGTTGGTTGAGAAACTAGCTTTTGATAGGATTTGGAGTTGACACATTCAATATCGGGCCATGACGGTCCCATTTGGATGTTTTGAGATTTCGAGCAGGTTCGTATGATGATTTTAGACTTGTCCACAAATTTTGGTTAGATTTCGATGAGTTTCGTATGAGTTTGGGTTGTATGGTGTTTGTTTTTGGCTTCGAGGTCGTTTCGAGCAAAAAAGGTACTATATTGAGCAAATGACCTTTGATTTGTGTTTCGATTGAACTGTTAGATCTGTATAATAATTTTGGAACTATAGCAATTGGAATTGTCGCGTTTCAACATCGTATGAGGGAGATATGGTCATTTTACTTTAAATTGTTGTTGCTGATTTTCTGGTTAAGTAAAAAAAAGTTGGCCATCGCGATCGCGACACCTGGCAGGACGTGATCGCAATGAAGAAAAAAGGCATGGATAGTGTATAAATCGAGCGGTCCGAAATATTTAATATTTTGAGCATATTTAGAGTTCTAGAGCTCTGTTTGAGATGATTTTTGTGGTGTTGTTTTCGTCTTAGTGAGGGGGTAAGTATCTAACATTTATTTTGGTGTTTATACATGATTATTTTAGTTGGTTATCGTTTATATCCGTGTTTAGATTATATAAATTGAAATTTTGAACCCAAAAGTTAAAAAAATGACAAATCATGGATCGGAGAATCAAGATAATGGCTTTTTGAATTGATTTTTTGGATTTAGACTAATTAAGCTATGGATAAACTAATTTGAAATAAAATTACAGTTTTGACATTCGAGGCTCGGGACTGACTCATATACTTACGTTGATTATGTACTTGAACAGTTTGAAAATCGTTCGAAAGCTTTGAAGAAGGGCACTGTCATGTGGTGATCGCTTGAGCTTCGGACTTCAAATCAGGCAAGTTGAGATCTTATACATGTTGACACCTAATTTTGACCCTCCCGTCCAGTCATTAGCTATAAAATTACACTAATTTTGCAAAGTAATTTTTAATAATTTTTAACTAATAAAATGCAGCGATAAAACATTAATACAGGCATAAATAAGCAGTTTAATAATAACACCGTATTTTACGTAGAGTATTAAGCACCTAGAGTCCCGCGCCCGCATTTATTAATTTTAAGCCTTGTCAAACAATTCTTAATAATTAATAATTACATAAAATAAATAATTTAGCAATAACGTCGTAGCAATTTCATAACTTATTTTAAATAATAATGCACAATAAATAAGATTAAATAAATAGCGTCGCGTTCTAAAATATTAAGCACTAATTAAATAGCACGCCCGCATTTATAACAATTAGATTAATAAAGCACCTAAATAATTTAATCACAATTTATTAATTTAATTTGCCACTAATTAATTAATAATACACCTAAAATTAACTCCTAAAAACTAATACCCTAATTAATTAACCCAAAGACACCGCGTGCGTCACGCCGCCCAAGCCTAACCCTTATCACGGCTGACAAGCCCACACCCCAGCCTTATTTTCCCTCAGCCCTTTTCAGTTTTCCCCATCGTCCACAATACAGAAACAATGAACGAACCCTAAAACCTAAAAGCAGATCGCCGCACCTCGTCCATGTCGGGATTCTCGCCGGAGAATCCGGCGAATCAACTCTCATATCGATACCCCTGTCCTTACCATAGAAATCGTAACCAAGATCCCCCTTTAGCACCTCAATCATTTCCTCACCTTACCATAACCTGCACGAATCACAGTAAATCAGTAGTGATTTCTTACCATAATCAAGCATGAATCAGCCCAGAATCAAGCACGAATCAGTACCAAATATTAGCCAGAATCGCACCAAACTTAGAACCCAAACCATGGCTATATAAAGCGCATGCAAAGCGTAACGAGGCAGAGCTCGAGAGAACATCGAGCAGAGCTCAGTGGGAAGCGATCCCAATAGCAATAATCGATGTGCATAGGAAGTTGGGGGCTCGGCACGACCGTAGCATCACAGAACAGAAGTTGAAACCCCTTTCTTTCAAAATCACCAAGAAATCAAGAAACAAGCTTACCCTTTTATTCGCATCGCAAGCCAAAACCCGCGAGTGGATGACCGACTTGATCGCTTGCCTCGGTTCATTTCAGAAGAAGGTAAACTCATCTCCTTTCAAATTTCGTTTCTTTACGGAATTTATGTTCTTTACATTATATCTTCATGATAAATTTGTCAACATTGTTATATGAGTGTTCGTGTCTTAGTTTATCTTAGCAAGATTCCGATTTTCTAAGTTATCTTAGATTGATGTTTAATATACTAAGCTTATCATGTTGCCTAAATATGTGTTTGCAAAGGATGATGATAACTTGATTTGGTGTGATTTATATGTTTGATTACCTGGTGTTAATTTCTGACTAAATCTAAAATCAACTTCTTTTTAACACCTGGTTGTCTTCCTGTGTTTGTTGTAATCTTATGAATTTTGCGGGTCGAAATGGTTTATAGTGCTTCCTGATGTTATCGACTCGTATTATTTGCAACCTGTTCCCTCTTCAGTAACCAGACCAGTGTCTTGGTATAGTAACCTGAATCATCTGATCGGCACGATTATAGTATGTCTGCGCATATAAGTACAAAGTTTCTCTTGCTTCTGTGGCTATATCTATTTGCACTTAGAATGGTAAAGGCTACTAGTGTAATATATGGAGTTAGAATCTTGACTGTTAACCCATGTTTATGTATTCTCACATGAATGGTCTGGTTTCTGAATTTGCTGCTTAGTTTGATCGCATATACGACTCGCACAGGGTCCTTACATTTTAGAAGAACCTGATTTCACCAATGGTATATCTTCAATATGTATATATCCCCTTTTCTTAGCACCTGAACCTGTTTAAAGGATAAGTTATGGCTAGGACAATCGTCAATGCTCATAGTAATTGGAACTACATCAGCCTAAGTGTAAAATTATATTGAATCTCGTGTATATTAGTTCTCTGTTTGCTCTTGGATAATTAAAGGACTTGTATTAGTTTGCATTTGAATATTTAGCATGTTCATGTAACTCTAATACCCCGCCACGGTATTTGTGAATTTGTGGGTTCATCAAATTGAGCATATTTTCTTTGCAGTATTCATATCCGGTCTGCATATATCTGCCGGGCCCAACCCATTATACATTTCATTGCTTCACATAGTCATATATGCCTATGTCTTGCTCATTGGGTCGATCGTGATTAACGGAATATATGGGCCAGCCTACTCCTTTTAGTGTTTAAAGAAATGGACTGACTTGCATGATATTAAAAGTTGACTTGTGTTTCCTGCATACCTGCCTATCCTCGTTTCTTTTTACCACCTGCAGGCTGCATCCCCATCTGATATTGTCCTATGTTTGGTCTTTATGTATGTGTTTGCTTAAATACAAACTATGTGTCAAGTGCTTGTTTTGGTTAAATGAATTTAGGCACATACTAATCCTTATCTTTCTTTTTGCTACATGAAATGCACCGGAGCAAAAATGAAGAGTCTCTCTGCGAGACTCATCACGAGCTACTTCAAATGGCAACCCGCGTCTATGTGCATCCGCATTCGCATTCCCGATTCAGAAATTCTTAAGACAAAATAGGATAAGATGATGTCGCCACACATCTTGAAAGTCGCGATCATATCCACCTTTTATCTTATTTGTTTAAATTGTTGCCTAATTATTTAACTTTGTAATTAATAGGTTGTCTAGAACAATTAATCCTTGAACACATAAAGGGGGGAAGGTAATTTAAAATTAGAAGTGCATTTCTACTTTATGCCTTTTAGGATTGTTATGCATGTCTAAATTTTACCAAAGTAATCTAAATGATTCAACTTGCATCATAAAACCAACATTTTGTTTCTTATTAAATTCATAACAAATTTTCTCCTAAAATCTCAAGAATCATCTTAAGCACTTTTTATATAATATCATACGCATGTTAAGTAAGATTAATTTAGCTAGCAGTACACATAATCGGCTCATAAATAACCTTTGCATGCACACATAATTAGTCCATAAATAACCTTTGCATCATTTACATTTTTTGGCCTTAGTCTTATAAACTTTATAAAATATTTTGAAGCATCTTTTATATTTGCAAAACAAGCATTTTTAAACATAACAATTACCCTAGGTTTGGCAGGATAACCGCAAGTTAGCGGATCTTAGAGGGTGCCTAACCCCTTCCCTCTAGATTAATAAAGAACTCTTGCCCGGAATCTCATTAAGTTTAGCAGACCATTAAAATGGAGTTAATGTTTACTTTAAACTAGTTAACATTTAGGTGTCATAATTCATCAAATTAATTAGGTGACGACTCCGCGAACCCCCTAGCATTTAGCATTTTAGCATCTAGCACCTTTTAGCACTTTTAGCATATATCACCCTTTTAGCACCTTTTAGCATCCTTTTGCACTTTTAGCATTTTAACACCTTTTTAAGCACCCTTTTTAACATTTAGCACTTTTATTTATTTTTCTAACTTTGTTATTTAAGCAGGAGTAAAGTAATGTCGCGGTCGAAAAAGGACGTGACAATACCTTATTTAAGCATCATGGTTAATCTAAATGAATTAATTAAGAAGTAGTAACGGGGCTAATAAGGGGGTCCCGATACTTGTGAGGTGGCGAGCACTCGTATCGGGTACCGATATCATGTTATGGATATTTGTGCTTTTAAATAATGGAAAAATGACATGCTTTGGCACTAGCTAATAGTATAGTACGATCTTTTGAATCCGTGATTAGGGTATGAAGTCCGTACTTTCTGCGATATTATTATTTGTTTGTGTGTCCCCATCATTCCCCTTTATACTCGTTAAGTTGGAAAGAAGCTAAGATCGAGTCATTATTAAAAATGAATGAGTTGTGACTTGTTTTGCTATACTTGCTTCTTATTGCTTTGCATATTCTATTTATGCCTCTCAGAGTTTGAATCCGTGTGAGTGTAGGTGAGTATAGGCATTGGGTGAATATAACAGTTACTGTGTGAGCATGTTGTGTGAACTATATACAATTGTTCCCCACTTTCACCAATTCTTGTCACGTCAGTCAGTCTCGATCAAAGTGTTGCGGCGCGCATGGACGTCAGCAGGGTCACACATCATAACTTTGGGGCCAAAAAAGTCTAATCTTGGTTGATATATGCAAAGCTTAGAAAAGAAGAAACATCATCTTGCTTATTTTGTAACCCTAATATTATTTCTCTCTCTCAAAGCAATATACTCGGAAATACATTGTTTATTCACTTATCTTTGCTTAAATCATAACTTGTTCATTACCTTGTCTTACTTCTGAGTCATATATATTTATTTTTCACGACTTTAAGCAGACTCGTTAAGAAGTTTCCAGATCTAATACAACTCACTTGTTTTCAAATCCTATAAAATAAATTTTTAATTGATTTTCTGGTTAGTACCATTTTCACTAGAAAACGATTTGGCGCTGTGGGGATAGACAGTTGTAGTGTTGTCCTGATTTACCGCCTGAAACTCTCAAACTCGCGTTGGTACAAAACTATCCTGTTACATAACTCCTGATCATAGAGGAACAAACTAACATCACATCAAAGAGTAGTGTTTCATTCAAAGTAAGGGACTCACATGGGTCACGACCAACAGATAGAATTGCCATGAGTTGGATGCACGAAAAGAAAGGGAAGAGGTAACAACTCCCCTAGGGGAGGTCCCGAACAACCTCATGCGTGAGGAAAATGAACAAAATCATACGGCGGAAAACAGGGAGATACGACCCAAAAGGCGTTACTCCAAGAAAAGAAAGAGACGCCCACACTCCAAGGTGGATGGGTTGTTCAAAGAAGAAATATCTCATTCGAATTTGCTTTGGCCGTGATCTTGGTATCAAACATTGTAATGATGAAGCACATGAATCTCATAAACTCCCTATTCGGGGCAGCACCGGATAGCCACCTATCGAATAACCCGATAGTTGTCGAAGTACTCGGGACTTCTGTAATAGATGCGGGGAAGCGGGCGGAACGATCGTCAGAATCTGAGACTTGGCAAGGCTTGTCGTCTTTATAAAGGAGCTCGCGGCGAATTATCCAGATACCAAGGGCCCATTTTGTCTTGAAGGGAGCTAGAACAAAGAAGTATGAAAAATACCCTACAAGTTGAATGTGGCTCCCGATCCCATCCCCAAAAAGTTCAAAATGCCAGACATATCCAAATACGTCGGAACCATGGATCCGAAGGAACACATTGTAACCTTCGAAGCAGCCGTCACAGGGCATGACCTAAAGCAACATGAAATCGAAACAATCATGCTGAATAAATTCAATCAAACGCTCACAAATGGAGCACTTTCTGGGTATGTATACTATTTTACCTGAAAATTCTATTAATCCTTTTGTTGCTCTTGCAGATACGTTCGTAAAGGCTCATGCAGGGGCCCGAAGGGTCGAAACACACAAAGAAGATATCTTCACCATAAAGCAAAGGAAAGATGAGCTGCTCCGCGTCTACGTGTAACGATTCCAGCGGAAAGGATGATGTTGTCCACTATCCCTGAGTATTGGGTCATCGCAGCGTTTGCAGACGATTTGAATGCCAATAGTTCGGATGCCTCAAGAAAGCTAAAAAAAAAGCTTAAGGGAGTTCCCAGCCAAGTCCTGGAACGAAGTGAACAACAGGTAAACGACCTTTTATATGAAAATAACATATACCAAATTATGTTAAAGCCTTGATAATCAAATTAGAAAAAAAAACACAACTATTATTAAAGAATTCTTAATTTACCTTGATAATCAACTAGTAGCTTAGTTGGTTGTCTACCTGAATTTTTACCTTGTTGGTGAGGGTTCGAATCCTCATATTGTAATCCCCCTCCCCAATTCACCTGCCCCCTGTGTAATAAAAAAAATTATATAAAAAAAGAAACCTTAATTTATATTTCAGTAGATTTGTGGGAATCACATTTAAACTTAGCCATACAAATGCTCAGATTCAGTAGACTTACTTAAGCCATTTGAACTAACTAAAGCAATAAGAATTACATTTATATTCGTTGGTTTAGCAGAACAAGCCCATGAGTGTTGTAGGAGAAAAACCATCACATGATGTTGAATTGAACCATCAACGATTGACAACTAAAGATGACTTTAGATACATTTATAATTATAAATCTTATAGTGCTTAACTACTTAACGACTAATATGATAGAAAAATTGAGCAAACCGCACACAACATCGATAAATCGTTAGCTACAAAGTTTTAATATGTTTCTAACCGTTAATCCAAAATTCCGACACCAATAAATACATAACCCTGTTTTTTATTGGATTATCGGTTACAGTTCGTTTTGAACATGTCTATTATTATCTTCACGTTAATTACTATACTGTTAAGAGTCCCACATCGGATATGAAATGAAAATATAGACTCCTTATATTGAAAAATCCATTGTAATAGGATATAGGAGAGACTAAGGAATGATTGGCCTTAGCGATTCTTCACTCTGTGTTCATAGCTAACCAAGAGTGAGCTTATTCAAGCGGATATGCGACAACTCATTAGAGCCATGCTCATTCCAACTCTTTGTTCACCGATGTTGAGCCTCAAATTATATTATTCACGCTCCATTTAACAAAGTATGTGCTTGCAGGGAGTGTTAAGAGTCCCACATCGGATACGAAATGCGAACATGGACTTGTGGACTCCTTATATGGACTTGGACAATCCTCATCACTAACTTTTGAGGTTGAGTTAGACCCAAAATACATTCTTTACATATACTCACGTGCTTGTATGTCAAAGATTCAAGGACGGATATTCGGTAAGAAAAGGAGTATGATATGAGCTCGGGAGGGTGACTTTAGGTACGGAGTATCGAAGGACATGAGCGAAAACGGATGAAAATTCTTCTCGAGTTTAACATTGTAAAAGAAAAGGAAGCAAAAAAGAAAAGGGTTGGAGGATGATTTTAAAAACCAAAAAAGGAGAAAAATGATAGGCCCATGGAGAAATTTATTTGAACCTCACTACCTTCATTCCTATTTGGGAAAACGTCCATCTAAACTCGCACCCATTTGTCATGGTATATAAATTTATCTTTTTTTTCTTTAAATATCCAAATTTTAAAGAATGTATATTAATAAAAACCTATAATTGTTGATCTTATCAGTGTGGTAAAAACTTAACTGATGTGGGAGTAGTACGTGTTAAAAACGATGACAAGATGCGTGGTTATATTTGTTTTGAATAAAAATAAACTATAACTGAAAATAAAAAGTAAAAACGAAAATAAGAAAAACCTAATTTCCTCTCCCCCAATGCCTTCTCCCACTCCTCTTTCCCCTTTATTAGCATTTACCTCCCTCTTAGTATGTCAACGGGGCGGGGTGGGGCGTGAAATGATACTCCATATCCGTATCCGTCACCTAAAACACACCTCCACATCCGCCCACCATTTATCACATGTAGTAATTCCTCCTTCAGTAACCGTCTGGCGGGTATAGGATTACACCTGCCCCGCCCCCACTTACCCGACGAGTATCTATTACCCACCTCACCACCCGTTGGATACCCGCATATCCGTCTACCCGCCTCATCTACTCACCAAAAATATTCAATTAATCAATGTATGTTCTATACTTCAATATATAAAATTAACAAAACTCAAATTCTGCATTAGTAAGTTAACTTTTCAACATTTAATTAAAATATTCTACACTGATTGATACCACAATGTACCAAAGTTCATTTAACAAAACAATTAAAAAACCCAGCTCCCACTAATTTTTTTAAAGCAAAAAATAAAATAAATCTACATTGATTACAATTCTTCGGCTGTTGAAGTTCAACATTTGCATACATGGATTCTTCAATTAATTTTTATCATACATCATCCTCCTTCACATAAAATATAGAAATTTAACAATGTTTGACGAATATATGACAAATAATTAATTAAGTTGAACTATTTAAAACACTTAATACCTCATCTTCGGTAATACATTCTTCCTCCTCCATATTTGGACTTTGGGCTAAGGCCCATTATTTAGGCGGTGCGAGTATAAGCGATGCGGGTACGGTGTAAGTAGCGGATGCGGTGCAGGTCTTATATGAAATACACCTTGCCCCACTATTCATGGCGGGTAGCACTTTTGATACCCATATCCGTCCCATCACACACCAAACCATCCCCATACCCGAACCAACTAGAACGAATGCGTGGCGGTATCCGCACTTACCCGCCCCACTGACATCCCTTCCCTCTTCTCTTCATCTCTTTCCCGCCTCCCCCTGTCTCCATACCCTTAATCCTCAACTTCGAAATGTAGTCGTCGGGAATTATGCTTGAAAAGAATGAACCGATTTAGAGTGGAAATGAAGGTGCGGTAGTTGTTGATCTTATTGAATGAGAATTGAAGTTTTTTGGCTATTAACTTATTTTCGATTATTCACACTGGTGGTGCAAATTGCAAATGAGGGTCAATGTGGTAAATTGATGGTTATGATTGTTTTTCGGTGGTGTCTGACGTGAAGAAGAGGTTATGTTGGGGAGAATAATCTCGTACTTAAAAATTAAAATGAGTTGCGACGGAGATAAAAGGAAAACACGAGGAGAAGAAGGTTTCACAACCTATAACAATTAAAGCATCGACCCTTTTTTCCCTCTACTTGGAGAATTTTCAAAGCGAGCTTTTGAAAAGAAATTAAAAATCTTGTTTACTTGGTAAAATAAATTATAGGTATGGGTGACAAATTAGACTCAAACTCAATTGATTCGCTCAACTCGCCCAGATTTTTAATGGGTTTGGGCATTGCCAAATAATTAGATGGATTAAGTTTGGGCTAGCCCAACTTAATCCATTAATTATGAGCAGCCCAAAACAACCCATCCCAAACTTAATCCATTAATTATGAGCAGCCCAAAACAACCCATTAACTTGACCCAAACTAACCCATCTATTATAATCCAATTATTCCCGGACAGAGTTGTATATTTAAATTAGTCATGTTTTCGTTATTTTATTATTCTTTAATTTTATCCACCAAGAATATCTATTTAGCCAATTATATTTGATGACATACCATTTATTTGGTTCAATTTTCTTTTCAATTTGTGACATTAGCCCAACTATTGATTTAACCAATTTGAGCTAGCCCAATTTTAGCCCATTTGCCACCTCTAATTATAGCGTGTCAAATAAATAAAAATTTGGCATATTTATTTGACAGAGGTGTTTATTATTGGGCTCTTTCGTTGTCGGAGCAATAAAATATAATCATCCCTTTTCCACCAAAAAGTCACACACAGCTCGATCAATCAAACCCCTCTTTTATTTATTTATTTACAAAAAACCCCTTCAATTTTCCCCAATTCTCTCTCTACAACACCCAAAATTGGAAACCCTTATGTGATCGCAATACATTAATCCCCCAATTTCTACAAACCCTAGACCTCGTTGCTTTATTTGATCCTCGTTAAATTATAATGAACGATTCTACTGAAGCTATGGATGTTTTTGAGTTCAAACCAGATGAGCAGCCTCCCGAAATCGAAGCTAATAGGTTTTGCAGCAAGTATATTGTTACTCAAAATGGTAAATTTTCAGTTTTGTTGAAATTCTATGAAAGCATTAGTAAATCCTCTAGTGTGTATTTTGTATAAAATGTTTTTATTAACCGTGTTTGTGGTTGTAGTTTCTGAACTGTTAATGTTATATTTTGTACTTTTTGGTTCATGGGTGTGTAGTAAGTAATAATCTTTAGGGTTTGTTTGGTATGGAGGGAAATGTTTTTCTAATTTTCTCATGTTTGGTTTGGCGGAATTTTTGAATATTTTTTTTTTGGGAAAATCAGTTAGCTTAAAAATGGGGGATCTTACTTTCATTGGTGGGGTGATTGAGAAAAATGAATTTACTAATGAAAGTAGGAAAAATAAGTTCCACAAATGGCATTCTACATTGATTGTCAGGTGCCCATTCTCAAAGGCACTCATCTTCACCACCCACCCTACCCATCCCTTCCAACACCTCACTACCTACCCTACCCCACCATCCCAACCTCAATCCACTCCACTCTAACTCCAACCACCCCGGCCCACCAACCACCACCGCCCAACCAATTCAACCCCTATAGTATTTGTCTAGATTATATACTATGTTGCTCGGACTCTTCAAAAATGTTGATGAGTGTGTGTCGGATCTTCAAAAAATGCACTACTTTTAGAGGATCCGACACGCACTCGGCAACATTTTTGAAGAGTCTGAGCAACATAGTTATATACAAATGCTTTTTGGATAATATCTTTAGAAAATAAGTAACAAACCCGTGGAAAACCTTTTTTTAGTCAAAGGTAACCCACGGAAAACATTTTTCATGGAAACATTTTCCTTCCTAACAAACACACCCTTAGTTTGTGAATTGTTTTTTTCTTGAAATTATCATGTGTTTTTAGCTCTTTTTGAACGTTTAGGTTGTGTATTATAGTGATTAACAACTACTACTTCAATCACAAGCTAGTTGGGGTCATTTATATGAATTTTCAATATTCATTTCCCTTCATTTGGATTTGTTTCACTCCAAGACTCGGTATTTTCATTCCAATACTCAATAATTTGGGTTCCTCTAACATTAGAGGTTCCCTAAAATTTCTATTGACATGCAAATCTCAAAAAAAAAAATCTGTTAGTCAGTGCCTGAGCTAAGTTGGATTCAGTTTATGTTTTGGTATAAACCAAACTCATGATCTCTGGTACATAGAACACACTAGTATATTTTTGTTAGATTTCGTGTTAAGCATTGGAGTAAAATCAGCCCCTAATTGGTCAAATTTAAGATGTTAGTTGTATCTTATGCATCTATCTAGTATCATTAAGTTATCTATTTATTCTATTCCTTATTTATTTTTCTCAAGAGGAATCAACGCCTTTACACTCTACACTGACAAAGAAGTGGAAAATATGGGTTTTCCTCTTTGCGAGAAGTGAACTATAAAGTGTTGTTAGGATAGGAGCATATTTATCAATTGGATGGTAACATTTACTGCACAGTTTGAATTTTATGTAGTTGTTGTTCCAGAGGTTTTTACTCATTAGCCATCATTGGTACTTTGGTAAATGAATTGATGGGCGTATTTGGTAGGTTGTTCAACATATTCATCACAACAACTATCCATTTATCCAGTCTTGCACCTCTATTTGTTTATGGGTTATCAGTCATTAGGCAATTAATTAATAGTTAGATGTTTCGTAAACCCTGATTGTCCATAGCTTAAGTAGCACTCCCCATTGTGGAAAACTTGAGTTTCTGTTGGTCTACATACTTAATTTATGATGAATTAAGCAGGTTCCTTGGTGTATCAAATAAGTGATCTCTTACTGGTTGGTTCTGCCTAAAAAAAGAAATAGCAGATCAGTTCTTTGTATTTGTGAATTCATATTTTATTAATTTTGGTTTGACATTCTTATATGAATTTTGTTTGTCAATAATCATTTAAGGTGCACCAGGAACCAATATAAACTCGAAGGAGACTAGTGATGAACCATCTGTAGACATTGAAGCAGCTGACAGTGATTTCGATGGTAACCGTGCTCTCTCAAGTCTGGATGCAGAAGGTTGCAGTGATGAGAGAACGCTGAGATTGGGTAGCATGCCAAAAATTACTTCAACAAACAAAAGGCGATATCCTGATAGAGAGCCTAACAATCACATAAGTGGAAATTTCTTGGAATGCAGTTCATATAGCGGGACAGCTTTTCAAGAACTTTTCTCTGGATCTCCTTCCAATGTATAATGACAATCCATGTTCTTTTTAGTACCTTTATCATTTCGATAGACTATTCTCTTAAAACTGCCATTTCAACGGTGGAATATGTGCAGGATGAATCAGTTGGTGCGGTTTCTGATGTTGATGAAAGCATAAGTGAGGAATCGGCCTCATACTTATCTGCCACTCCAGAAAATCATGGTCTGTTCTTATTGCCTGTGTCATTCTTGTACACCAATATCACAATAATTCAATATTGTATGTTTTGCTTACTTAGCTTCTTGTATTTATTTCAGACATCTTAGATGGACCATTATCAAATCACCACTTTAACCACTGGGGAATGGTAATGATAGCTACTCAATTTATGAAAGCCTTCTTCATATTGTATGTAAATAATGTATAGCAATGAACACTCACTAATCCTGCTCAATTAGTGAGTGAAAGATTGAAGGATCTACAGTTGTTGGATTAAAGTGTTGTCTCCTTTCTGTATGCTCTATTTCTATCATTATTACATTTCGAAACAAACTGTATTTGCATTGATATCATATTTTCAATGTGTAAATATAAATTTCGAAAGCGATAATGATATGAAACCAGGTGAATTCTTACAAAAAATCATGAGCGACTTCTGTACATGCGGAAATATTAACAACACATTTCCGTACACTTCTTCTCCCGTGCTATACTTCTCACAATAGCGATTGTTCTTTGTTCTCTCTTTTATCATCTTTTTTTTTTTGAAAAAGAAAACTGATAACAGTTTATGAGCAATAGCACTACACGATGAAGTAAAAGATGAATAGTAAAAGCTAGTAACACTGCAGTTGAGAAGCTATTCTGTTGAATCTGTCCTAGTGCGAGGTTTTGGCATCTGCAGGCTGGGTGTTTATCTATTTGAAATATCCATACAGTGTAGGACTTCTACATCCAAGGATTTCTGCTATTTTTTGGCCTGAAGTCTCTTAATACTAATTGTTGGCCAACGGTAGTGGAGTTCATTTGGAATTAAAATTATTGGAAGACTTGTGCAGTTTAGCATCTTCCATTTTGTCCTTCATTTACCAATTTTTTTCTGTTTGCAGTTTGAAAACGAGCGAATTGTTTTCTGTCCCGATTATCTCTATTATGGGGGAACATCCTATTCAGTGACAGATACTACAGTAACCTTTTCCAGTAAATGTGTTGAGGTCAAAGGCTCAACAATGAATGAGAATTCAGGAACTTTTTGCATTCGCTTTGAAGTTGAAGACATATTCCAAATTCAACCTCGTTTGTCAGGGAGGGTGAGTGTCATTGTTACATATTGTGGAGTGAGTATTATGTGATGCTTGCAGATGTCATGGGACTGAAAAGTCTCATTGCTTTGTTTTCAGTTTGACGTGGCTGTGTTTAAGATCCATGTAAATAAAAGATCAACAACACAAGGTGAAAATGCTCACGAGACTTCTGGTACGCTGTACTGCTGCTCATGCTCTTTCTCCGGATGTATTCATTTTCAGTTGAACTCCAGTTATACCTGTAATATTATGCTCTTCTTATTTTGAAGTTTTTTATTTTTGTTCAAAAATAAAAAATAATACGTAAGTGGAAATTAGTAATGGGGGTGTTTGTGATTTTTGAATCCAGTCCACCATTCTCTCTTTCTCGAAATTTTTGAGTAATGGACACAACCATAAGAACCAAGTTTACTTTGAAAATGAATTGGAAATGTGTTTGTTGTTTAGAGTTTTTTGCATGGGGACCTCTTCACTTTTGGAGGTCCTAGTACCATGAGATGCTTATAACCTGCAAAAGCAATTTTGTCTAAATAATAAGCGGCCCTTCCAACCTTTTTGGCTTAGTGAACCGTCTTAAGATACTGAGACTTTGACTTGCTATAGCTTTTCCTCGTCAAGGTTTTACTCTGTGCTGCTTCTACTTTCTTTACTCTGTGCTGCTTCTACTTTTCTTGCTAAAATCTTACCATTTTTGTGGGGGACCACTAGATTTTTTTTCCGTTTATAACATGGTAACGTGCTATGAATGTGAGCACTCTTGTTGAACATATGTTAATTAAGCTCCTTTTTAATGCAAAAGAGAATAAGAACTATGCTATGCAAACTAAGAAGGGAATTAAAATAATGTTTCACTGTTTGTAGTAACTCTATGGCTTGGCAAACACAAAGGAACTGAAATCTCGACAAGTTGTTTTCTCTTCTTGTTTCTGTTCTTTTGTCCTTTGATTTAGGTTTCAGTTATCAATTGGAATACACATTATGGGCTTGGAGTAGCCACTTTGTCAATCATGCACCATTTCCTCTCTGGTCTATTCTAAAGATGGGCACTTCCTAATTTTTTATATTTAGAAACTTTTTAACCATCTCTCTACCTTCACAAGGTAGGGGTTAAGGTTGCGTACACACCACCCTCCCCAAACCCCACTTTTGTATTATACTGGGTATGTTGTTGGTGTTGTAGAAACTTTTTAACTTTAAACATCATATTTTACCCTTAATAACATACTTTAATAGCCATAGAAATATCATATCATGTTTTAAACTGCAAGTTCTAGCAGTATTTTTGGTATGTGCCAACAATCTTACTTTCTTTCTTAAACTCTATGTTCAATCAAACACCACCATATAAAATAACAGATAGAGGATCATTATCAAAATTTTAAAATGCAATGAAATGACATTTTTCTTTTGCAAAGAACCAAACCATTCTGTATTGATGACATATAATTATAGGTAACAGATTTTAGAAGAAATCACGTTTCCTTTCACTTTCCAAAAAATGTAGACAATATCATGCTATGTTGTCCAACAAGTTTACTTTTTTTCCTTCCTTCTGACGGCATTTGTCTTCATCTTTGGGTGGATCAGTGGATAGGGGACTTCCCTCTCTCCGTTGTATATTCACATTTGTGCTGCCTTATCTATGTAATGCTTCAGTCTCGTCTTTTGTTTCTTAGAGAGTGATTTGGTTGGTTGAATTTGCCTTTGTTATATACGCAATGCTTCAGTCTCACCATCTTGTTTCTTATTAAGTGTTTTGATTTCTTGAACTTTCTCTATTGTCTATTCACTCGTGTGCTACCTTTTTATGTACACAATGCTTCAGTCTTGTCATGTTGTTTCTTATAAAGTGTTTTGGTTTCTTGAATGTCCACTTTTTCTGCATTCTAAGTGATAGAGAGGCAAAATATCTTCGTGTCCTTTCTAGATCTTCCCGACAATTTTAAGCTTCTACACTGGATAGTAGAGTTTGTTCTCACTTTTCAGGGAAGTTCAAGCCCTTGTACTTGCAAGTCTTTCTCCCCTTCCAGACATAAAGCTTTAACATAGTCTGTAGCGAATGACATGCTAAACACTGGTAATTGCTCCAATTTCAGCGCAAATAAATGTTAGTTCTCCTAATTAGCGTGTAATGTATACAACTAAACATAACTATGAGTGTCTGCACATTAGATAGTTTACTGTTCTTTTGCCAAGGAAGTCTGGAGGACATTACTTGCAATTATGGGAGAACCATATGTTCCTTTTGATGAATTTTGTTGCTTTGTAGTTACTGCAGAAGGTAAAGTTTGGTTGGGGAGTATGTTAAACTTGCAGTTCTAGGTGAATTTGGATTGAGTGAAATGCTAGAGTATTTGAAGTTTTCTTGGCATTGAAATAGTGCAAGGCAGAAAGATAGGGTCAAATGACATCCAAAGTGAATTCTTGTTAGACTCTTATATGCTTCAAAACTTCTGATGTCACTTTTTGAGGATATCTTAACCTCGTTTGTATTCTTCATTAACTTTTAATAAGTTACGTTTTTCTCAAAAAAATCATCCTTTTGTAATATAAAATGATAAAACTAGAAAGACTTCATAAGAAAACAATAATATTTGAAAGAACAATAAAAAGATAGTAAAGTTATTTAAATTAATTTATCATCCATATCCACGAATAATATTAACATCTCCATTGTGACCTCTTAAGAAATTTGGAATCACATGAATCATGGATCGTGATACAGTACATTGGAAAATTGCAGGATACTGATGGGTTCACACTTCACACAATAATTGGATATTTCAAGCAGGACATCGTTTTCTTAAGATTTATCAAGCAGAATATTGTATTATAAGTATCCTGTATGTCAACTATATTTGAGTCTTCAAGCAATACTCTGCTTAACTTCGGAGCATTTATTTTGCTGTGTACAGCTTTTGCTCTCCAAGTTGTTTGTAGATGCCTTGAAACGACTACCACTTAATGTAGAACTGTTTCACAAATCTAAAATCTGGTTAAGAGTTCAGGAGCGATGTTGCGCTGTAATGTTAGCAATATCGTGATGAAGTCCAACCAGGTTCTCTAACCTAAGTTCAGCAGCAGGAGAACAGCAGATCTTGGCTGATGCTACATTTGTTTATGGCTGAATTAGAGCTGAAACTATGAGGAAATTAAGAGCCTTAATATTGGGAAATCACTGATGTTGGAGGGTCAAGTATTTAGGATTTTCAGAGCTGTTTAGGTTGGTCTGTAGAAGTGCAGTGAAAGATGTGGAAATTAGGAGGGAAACCGTAAGATTGGAAGCTCAGAATTCCCTAGGAATGTCCCCAAAGATAAGGTTGTATTAAGGATGAAAGAAGCAGCACACTTACTTTGGAACCATATCAATGCAGTCATGATTTTTCGCTATTTCAAGTTACAGGTACTGCATTCTGGGCAAACACATATAACTAATTTCTTTGTCACTTAGAAATGCAAAACAAATAGGAAAGATCAACAAAAAGAACTTAAGGCCTAATTTCCAGATTGAGAACAAAAGATCTAAGATTGTAGGGGTCGTGTGGTTCATGGAATAAGGGATATAATCCCGGGATACAATCAGGATTGTTTAATCGTTTGGTTGGACTATTATTTCTGGTAGAAGCAATCCCAGGATTAGTTATACCACAATTTTGGTATTATTTTTGTACCACGTTGAATATGGGATAACGATCCTGGAATAAAATGACCATAAGCCAAAAGTGTTCTTCTCCAAAGCTCTTCTTTCAAAGTCCTTTAAGAATTCTAAGGTTAAAATTGGAATATAAGTGTATTCAAGTTTTTATATTATAAAACTAAACACATGTTTTCTATTACACTCTGTATGTTTCATGTTTAATTTAATAAACCAAATATCTACCAGAAAATTATATCCACTAAATAATCCCTGTATTGTAATCTCTACATTATGATCGCGGTATACTTTGTTAACGACCTCTTAAAGCATGCTACAAGCTAGGTTTGTATATATTGCTTTTTTTTCCTCAACTTGTATTTTATGTCAGCTATATTCGTCAGCTATAACGAATATAGCCGAGGGTCTCTCGGAAACAGCCGCTCTACCTACCAAGGTAGAATTAAGTTCTGCGTACACTCTACCTCCCCAGACCCCACGTTGTAGGATTTCACTGGGTATGTTGTATTTGTTGTTGTATTTTGTGCCAGCTATATTCGTTAGATGCGGCATGTCACTGATCACAAAAAAGGTGCAACATGTCTAAGTGGTGGTTTGCTGCTTGTTTCCTTGAATTCCCTATGTTGATCTCTCCTCTGATAAATACGTCTTGCTTTTGGTAATGAATGCTGAAGTTCTTAATGTCAAAGGTATTGAGGAGGTGGAGTTTGCTGTTAGTGACTTTGACTTGTCTGAGAAATGTGAAGCAATTCAATCTTTGGATGGCTACAAGGCAGTATGGAACTACCAGTGAGTGCTTCGATCACCTTTTCTCACTTGTGCTATTGCTTTTTGTTGTAGAATTAATTGGCTCCTCTTTGTTATTGCTAATTTTTGATGAATGAAGGGTGGTCTTTTTCTGTTAAACTGGCTAATTTTCCTTGGAGTAACATTTTCTCATTCTTCTATAGTTAGAGGGAAAATTACTGGTTGAGATATACTTGGATTTTTTTACTGCTAGAGATATATGAATAGGCTCCAAAACATGCTGCTTACTATGTTCTAGAGTTTCTTCTAGACTGAAATGCCTGGTTTCTCACTTTCTTGTTTCACTTTCTGCCATTCCTCAGCAGGATGGTGTCTACCTTTTAATTATACTAAGTAATATTCTGATGTTTTAAAGACTCCCAGAAATGCTCACAATTGCTTATTTTCGACATGATGACAGTGCCCCTTCCAAATGCATGAACTGTAACATTGTTTTAAGTTTCCTCAAGATGCTGTTTGCAATTAGTGGCCAAGAACTTAGGCTGTATCTGATCTATAATCTGAACTTGATTGATTCAGCAACACTCTTTTCCTGTTCTTATTCCATATATGGACCTTGGACTTAAGCTCTTCTTTTATTATATTATGTTGTAGTTGTGTTATTCTGCTCTTATCTTTGGTCACCTGGTCTTGTAGCAATGAGAATGAAGAATGGAGGGAGAATTCACATGGGGAAACATCAAATCAGCAACCTAAGAAATATTTTCCAAGGTTAGTGAAGCTGTTTGTTAGACTCTCTGCAAGTGGAGGTTTAGATTCTGCTACAGCAAGGGTCTCTCTTTTCTCATGTGTGCTAATAGGTGTCTTTTGTATCCAAAGCTTTTTATGAGTATTTAGTGATATCACTTTGGCGGATGCTTATAACTTGGTAAAACCACTATCTTTTCTCTCTGCACGTGCTGTATGCAGAGCCACGACTTTGGCACACAATATTTAGTATCCATTTATGGATGTTTTCTATTCTCATTCCATCTTTGACTTAGTAATTTAATCTTGTGGTGAGGTTTTTTTTTGGGATTCTTTTCTCCCTGAAACTCTAGGTAGATGAACTTTAACGGTCAAATGTCTGTCCAATAACTGGATTTTGCCATATTCCTTACACGGTGATCCATGTCTTTGGCACCTCCATGTTTTGTTTTTTATATTTGGTCTCTATTCATTGAGCTCTTATCTTTGACTTGGTAACTTAGTCCTGTTGCAGTTGGCAATGTGGATTTGCATGTTCAAAATCTATGCTACCTAAAAGATATTCTCCCAGATCATTGAAACAGTTTCTTTGCCCTCTGTAGGTGGATATTTTGAGCAGCATTGCTGTTATATTCAGGATTTCTTGTTTCTTATATGTCTGGGTGTCTTTTCTTAGGCAGAGTTTAACACATCGGGGTTCATTGTTAATATCCACGCTGTTTTGGATTTAAAAACGTTAATGCAAAAAATGTGAAGATCTTCAAAATGTTATACTACTGCCTTCATAAAAGAAAGAGTCACCCAAGATGGCAACGTTGCTGAAAATCAGACTGACAACAATGTTACCGTAGGACTAACCAATAAAAGAAAAACCAATGTAGACATAGTAGACCTCCTTTTGTGAGTTACAAGTTTAAGGGTCCTGGTAACAAAACTAACTTGACGAGGAAACTTGGTTTAGGCACTGTTTTCGGAGTGGAAATGAACTAAACATGGCAAGTGGGCGTTACCACTTAATCCCATGAACTGGCCCTAGGTTCAAGGCTCAGATTTACTGCACTGTAGTGAGACGAGTCTGGCCTGACTCCCCTGCCAGGGGGATGAGGCTGGTCTACCGCCTCTTCCAGTTTGTTCGCTGCACTTCATTTTTCTTCCTTTACTTGTCTCGCCCTTTTTTGCTTTTTCTTTTTGTCTTGCCTTTTTCTGTAAACTGAAACTACATATTAGAAGTAAGATAACATTTGTCAAAGTTCGTGGGATTAAGTGGTAACGCGCACTCACCCTTTTGCTTTTGCTTTGTGTGCGCGCATGCTTTGGCTTGAGCCGAGGGTCTCTCGGAAACAACCGCTCTACCTACCAAGGTAGAAGGTAGAGGTATGGTCTGCGTACACTCTACCCTCCCCAGACCCCATGTGGGATTTCACTGGGTATGTTGTTGTATAACATTTGTCAAAGTATAATTTTACGAAAGCCAAGATAGACATACCAATACAAGGGAGGAATTGGAAGAGATGGATAAAAAACATATCAAGACTTTGAAGGGTCAGAAGGAAGAGAGAGAACGAAATTTTGAACCATTCATAAGCTGGATATGACTGGAACTAAAGAAAAAGAGAGTTTTGAACCTTAAAGCCGTTGTCCACGGGAAACTATTTAGGTTTAAATAAAGGAGATGGGGTATAATGGACTATGAGTTCTACCTCGATGAGTTGTATCATTGTTAATAGTAGGTCATTGGTGAAGATGACATGTGCTGGTGCATGGTTCGGCGTTGACGACATATAAGAGGCATGTGGACATCCTCTAAGGTTTTGGTTCAGTTGTAAGTGCACAACACATGCTATGTGAGTGAGGCGCATCGCATACGTCCCGAGTTTGGACCTGCACAGACAAAGGCTTGGTATTTAGGGGAGAAACGTTGAGAGGTTGACCCACCAAGGTTTGAACCTTGCACTAGTTGGCCCTTAGAATTCATCAGTTAAAAAAAGGCACATTTTTCACACATGTTGATATTGGTGATGTGGTTGGTGGGGGTTGGGATTATGTGTTTATATAGGCTGTGTGATTCAAATATCTTAGACTAGAGATGAATTGAAGATTTAGTTCTAGTATGTTCACCAGAGTTCTTTATTTTAGATTCTTTTTTAATTTTTGGTGAATAGAAGAAAATGACACAGGGAAGGGATTTTTTTTGTGATAAAGGATTTAGAGAAGGGATTTAAAAGGCTTTGATACCATGTGGAAAAAGAAAAGACGTGGAGAAATAAGAGAAGATTTTGGGAATGTCTAGGATTTGATCATTCCCTCAAGCCGTTGGGGTTCTAATAGTGTATACAAATGCTCTAAATTAGGAAATAGTACATGATAGCAATTAAATGTCCCTAATTATTTTTAGTTGACGTGCATGATATTTAGTATGTTGTTACACTGTGGGATTACACTGGGTATGTTGTTGTTGTGCATGTTATTTAGTAATCTAATTACATAATTACAGAATATTTGAAACCTATGACATCCCACCGCATTTATTTGTTAAATTTAGGATGTCATACCATTTTAACCCTTTTTAGTGTATATTTGGTGATGGATGGATTGACGCGATAAATTCAAGGGGAGGTGCCATGGTATATGTTATTCGCATACGACATAATCCTGATTGATGAGACTCGCAGCGGAGTGAACGCTAAGCTGGAGGTAGACAAACTCTGGAATCTAAAGAGTTTAGGTTGAGTAGGACCAAGACAAAATACTTGGAGTGCAAATTCAGTAATGGGAGTGACCTTGAGACATGCGTGGAGGTGAGGACACACTCTGGAATTTAAAGGGTTTAGGTTGAGTAGGACGAAGACAAAATACTTGGAGTGCAAATTCAGTAACAGGAGCGACCTTGAGACATGCGTGGAGGTGAGGCTTGGTACGCAGGTCATTCCAAAGAAAGGAAGCTTCAAGTACCTCAGGTCTATTATCCAAGGGGATGGAGAGATTGATGACAATGTCACACACAGGGTGGATGAACTGGAGGATCACTTCTGGAGTCTTACGTGACAAAAAGGTGCCACCAAAATTTAAAGGCAAGTGATATAGGGTGGTGGTTAGACCGACTATGTTTTATGGGGCGGAGTGTTGGCCAGCCAAGACTTCGCACATCCAAAAAATAAAAGTTGCGGAGATGAGAATGCTGATATGGATGTACGGGCATTCAAGGAGGGATATTATTAGAAATAATGATATCCGAGATTGAGTGGGAGTCGCCTCGGTGGAGGATAAGATGCTGGATCGAGATTGAGATGATTTGAGCATGCGAAGAGGAGAGACACAAATGCCCCAGTGCGGAGGTGTGAGATGTTGACTATGGAGGGGTTCAGGAGGGGTAGAGGTAGGCCGAAGAAGTATTTGAGAGAGTTGATTAGACGAGATATGGCGCATGTGCAACTGAGGACATGACCTTAGATAGGGGTTGTGGAGGACACAAATTATGGTAGAAGGGTAGTAGGTAGTCGAGCGTAGTCCTACTTACGCTTGCAAACTGATAGTTTGTAGTGTTATTATTGCAGGCCCGCTTATCCTATCATACTAATAGACGCAGTATTGCTTTATAGTCCCCTGTAATTTGATTTCTGTTGCTATGTGTTCTTTAGTGTATTTTATTTAGCTTATTTACATGCGCTAGTTACTGCTTACTTTTTCGGAATGCGCTAGTCCTACTTTGCTTTTGCTTTACTTGTGCTTATGCTCTGTCTTGAGCCGAGGGTCTCTCGGAAAAAGCCGCTCTACCTACCAAAGTAGAGGTAATGTTTGCGTACACTCTACCCTCCCAGACCAGAGGCCTCACGTTGTGGGGTTTCATTGGGTATGTTGTTGTAGTATTTAGCTGGCCTCGCTAGGAAGTGGTTTGAGAACAAATGACTTCTTGGTGCAAAAAATAAGGGAGCTTTTGGCTTGTAAAATTTGGTCTTGTTAGGGGTAACTAGTTATATGATGCTGAAGAAATTTAAAATTGCAGTTATGGTGAGCCGCTAGAAGAAGTTATTTATCCTAAAGGAGATCCTGATGCTGTTTGCATTAGTAAGAGGGACTTTGATCTTCTGGCACCAGATACATTTGTCAATGATACAATTATTGATTTCTACATAAAGTAAGTTCTTTGTTACCATTACTTATTGTCATACCAGCATATATTTTGTGGCCCAAAATAGAGAACTATAGAATATTCTGAAGCTTGTCACCATGCTTAGTGCATGCTTCATGCAATTCTTTTCTCTTTGTTCACAGGATTGGACTTATGTGTGAATAATATGTGAGGACTGTTGATTTCTATATTGCCTCTCTTGACTTTTAACTTATCTTGGTTTGCCTTATGCTACCAATCTCATTTTAGTATGAATTGGAACTCAAAATACTGACAGGTATTTAAAGGACGGAATTCCACCAGAGAAGAGGCAACAATACCATTTCTTTAACTGTTTCTTCTTTCGAAAGTTGGCTGATATGGATAAAGATCCAAGCAGTGCATTTGATGGCCATGCTGCTTTTTTGCGCGTCCGTAAGTGGACAAGGAAAGTGGCCTTGTTTGATAAGGACTTTGTGTTCATTCCAGTAAATTACAAGTAAGATATTTAAACTTCTGTTTTCTGTAGAGGTGATCTTTTGTCATTAGTCGTAAGTAACTTATCTTGTAAAATGACAGTTATCACTGGAGTCTGATCGTCATATGCCATCCTGGTGAAGTGGCTAACTTTACAGGCAAGTATATCACTTGAACTCTGCAGCTTTGCCCTACTGTTTTCCCTAAGAAATCGTTTCGTGTTTTTCAGATGATGATACTGCAGTGAACTCAGTCAAAGTACCATGTATATTACACATGGATTCTTTTAGAGGAAGTCATGTGGGTCTCAAAGATCTTCTGCAAAGGTAGCAGTTTTTCCATTAACCAGATACTAATATTCGAGAGTATTCTTTATACTAATGTTTGCCTGGTAACATGCAAGAATAATTATCTAACATGGGGGGGTATAACATGCGGGGGTAACAAGTAGTGATGCTTGAATTGTCACTGGTCGTATCACTACCAAGCTGTATGGATGTTTTTATAAGCTAAACTTATCTTTTCCAGACAGTAGATGATGCAATTTTTCAATCTCGTCTTTAAAGAAGCAGTGAGTGGATGAGGGGTTGAGCTTGTTCAAACACCGACAGTTGGGTTCTACTAAAACAGTCGTGTATGTTGTAATTCATTTTTTTGTTGTTGCTTTGAAAGAAGCAGGGACAATGGGGTACATGTCTCTTTTTCCTCATTCTCTTAACTTTTTTTGTTTGATTAGTGAAGTCGTGGCAATACAATACTTATACGAATGCTTTTCCATAAAGATAAAATAGAAGGAAACTTTATTGGAGGTTCTAGTAATGAATCTCCAAAGGTATCAGCATTATCCAAAATATTATGATCTTTCATCGATTAATATTTCAAATCACCTTTCTGTGCATGTAATCATTTTGTTGCGAATTAGATTTTGGACCAGACTCAATTGCGAAACTAGCTCATCCCATTCCCTAAACCAATGTGTGATAGTTCACATCTCTTCTTAACTGGTTGAACATTTTGAGTTTGAATAGCATAACACGAGGCCACAACATTGAGTGAATCAAGAATAGGTATGTGTTTGGCTTTGTACCATGTTAATCCCACATTACCCAAGCAGCTAGGAATTCTCTACCTGTCAGGTGTTGTATTAGACCTCCATACGTCGCGTGCTCCGCCTAAGCCTACTCATCAAATGCCCTGTCATAACTTTTTTATCATTTGACAATATAAACAGTTTTTACAATCTTATTATCCTCTTTTTCTTCCTTGAACTTGATCAAACCTTTTCACAATGGAAATCCCATCTTGATGGCTCCACACTTTTGAAAATAATGAATGCTTTGCACCCTTAAAATTTCCCTTTCTACTGACCCTCTTTGGAGAAGGCAACCCCTCAGTTTTTTCAGCTTCTTCAGTTTTTTTCTTCATTGTCGTCAAGTTCCAGGGGTGGTGTTCCGTTATAAAGCAACCATTTCTTTGGGAATGAAGAAGCAGAAATAATACCTTTTCTGCCAAGAGGCACAACCTTCCAAAAAAGAAGGGCATAAGCAAATAGCCAAAAAGAAAGAACCTAAGAGAAGTGATGAGAACTTCATTCTGAAATGATAACTGGAAAGGACATGGACCTCTGAAAGATCTCTTGACATTTTCTGTTTCATCTGTTTCTGAAGGCTGGGACCAGCACAGATGGAATCTTAACCTCAGGATATTTTTGAATGATTGGGAAGTGAGTAGAGAAGCTGATTTCTCGATTATTTGGGATATCTTTAGGAACTGTATCAACACACGACAGGTTATTATGGCAGAGGCACAGCAAGGGTGTGTTCACAGTAAAATCAGCATATTCAACGCTGAGTCACAGGCAACAGGGCCTCAGTGGCCTTGGGAGGCATTTATGAAAGTGAAGATACCTTTTAAGGTGGCATGCTTTTCTTAGCTTATATAGTAAAGGAAATATGCTTGGCTCATGATAATTTGATGAGAAAAGGGCTGCAACTGTGTTCTAAATGTAATTTGTGTGATAAAGATTCGGAAAGCATAAATCATCTTTTTCTGCATTGTGAAGTTACTGATCAGCTTTGGAAACTTTATGTCAACATGAAAGGAATCAAGTGGTTATGCCAAAAAGTACAATAGAGATGTTGGAATGCTGGAGCAAAATTGGTGACACCGCTATACAGGAAAATTGGTGGCAAATTGTACCTACTTGTGTATGGTGGACAGTGGAAGGAAAGAAACACTAGATGCTTCGAAGGAACCTTCAATTGTATACAGAAAGTCAAGATGAACTGCATGTTTATTTTTGGCATAAAGAAGAATTTTTAGATGATGCTGAATCTTTGATAGATTTCATTGGATCCTAAGAAGAACGAGGAGAATTTTTTGCCTTTTTGTTCTGTAAATATGGTTTATGCACAAACTTTGTGCTGACGATATAAAATTATAGTTACCTTCTCAAAAAAGAAAAAGAGAAGAAAACTGGGTTATTCACGAAACTGAAGAAAGAGAGAGGGAGTCCAGTACAAAGACAGGCGATTAAGCTTCACCTGACAAAGGTTGCATTATAATGAAACACCGCCTCTTGAACTTGACGATGATGAAGAGAAAACTGAAGCTGAGAGAAGTTTAGGAGGTTCCTGCTCCTACTCTCTACTTGTGCCTCGATGTCGATTATTCACTTTTATAGACCATTCTGTATGCCACAGAATCATCCGCTTCTCACTTCAGTCTTCACGCCATCCACCCTGAACCAAAGAGGAGTTGGGGGGATAGACTTGATGATAAAAAAGATGCTTGAAAGATGTTTTATATAAAAATCCATTCTTTCTACTGAAAAGGTGTATTGGTCGGGTTTACTTCCTCAAAGGCTGAATGTTACAAGTTAATAAGCCTTTAGCTAACAGAGAGCCACTTGAAGGTTGCATTGCACAGCCTCAATTTTCTATGCTGCAGAATCTAATGAGTTTTGTCATTTCCATCTTACTTTGCAGTTGCTTTCCTTGCAGTAGCATCAAATTGATTGAACTTGACTTAAATTATGTCTTTATTTTCATCTTTTCATAACAGCTACCTCTGGGAGGAATGGAGAGAGAGGACTAAGGAAACGTCTGATGTTGTCTCCTCAAAATTTAAAAATTTGAGATTTCTCAGTCTTGAGGTACAGCTTGAAGTTTCGTTGTCCATTCCAACTGTTATACAAAAGTTGTCATATGAAGAATTTGAAGGTTCAGTATGAGAAAATAGATTTCAAGAGTATGAGATGATGTATTTTACTTTCCTTGATATTGCCTTTCTGTGTTGGAGACATGGTCTCCAGTTGGTTTTTAAACTTGAGGTTGTCATCACCTTCAAGAACTCCTTAATATAAACATTTTGATATACAGGCACGGGGCGGGGGGAGGGGAAGGTGCGGGAAATATGACTATATACCGGCACCGGGAATCATGTTACTTTGGGATGAACGAAAGATGGAAGAGTATGTAGGTGAAAAAAGGTGAGTTTATGTTAGCGGCGAGATTTAGAAACATTGGGAATGGGATGAGATGAGGATTTTGGGGAGTTTAGACCCTGCGGGGAGGGTTTCAAGGTGGCCTTTTAGGAAGTTTATTTTGTCCCCATTTTTTGACCTAATCTCATTTAGATAGTTATTCTTGTATTTAATACTTCTTTGTAATAAAATTGCTGTTCTGGTTAGTGCTTTGAACACGAAATGATTTAGTGGGTGACAATTTAGAGCAAAAATAACATGTAGAATTTGTTAAGAATATAATTTACACTCCCTTTTCCAAATTATAAAATTACCATCTTCCCATCATATAGTACCCAATGTAAGTACATTGACCTCTATTATTCATTAGTTAAGTCTTCTAATTTGGGACATACTACTAGAGTTTACAAAACCTGTGGTAAGCAATATTTTTGGATTGTGGTGTTGTAGACTGTTGGGCTCGTTTGGTTGGGGAACAAGTTATCCCGGGATTAGTTATCCCGCGATTGTTATCCCACCTCAATGTGGGATAAAAATAACACTACAATCCCGGGATTTTATCCCAACTAAACATGGGATAAACTCATCCCAAATTTAATCCTGGTATTAGTTATCCCTCGTACCAAACACGCCCTCAGAGACGTGAGCAATACTTGCTCTTTTGCATAGGATGTGAGTCATGCTACCTGTATTTTGGGCATGTTTAGTGTGAACTGTGAAGAGAAATCTGAGGGTGATGGCAGAGGTTCTTGGACCCCAAGTTACTTGCTCATCTGTCAATTAACTGATAGAAGTTAAAGGTTTCTTTCACCAAGAGACTGTTTATTTTTTGACTGTTATGCTTTCTTAGTTTGCATCTGTTGAGTGAGTACCACCTTACATTTTCTCTTCATCCATGGTAGCTACCACAACAGCAAAATCTGTCGGACTGTGGTCTTTTCTTACTACACTACGTGGAGAGTTTTTTGGAGGAAGATCCCGCTGGTATCAGTCCATACAGGATAAAGAACTACCACAATGAATTTGTAAGTGCAGTGCTTGATTTACACTTCAGTGTTAAGTCTTCGTAGTTCTCAACTTGTGCCGTCTTTTACAATTTTGATTCACTTTGCATGTGAATGGATGGAGGCGGCATTGATTTTTTGATTTCCTAGCAGAAATGTGGAGTCAGAAAAAGAAACCTTCTTTAGTGCGGCATAGTTTTGAGACCACTTGGAAGAATTTTATGTCTGATCTGCAGTAATGTTGCACAAAACTGTTGAGCTGCTTTTACATCTCTGTTACCTTATTGGTATTTGATACATGTTCACAGGCGTTGCCAAGTGGCTTTTTTCCATGCATTTGCACTTGATGCACAATTTGGCATTAACCGGTAACCTGTTCATGCAATTAATATTTGTTTTCTAGCGACCAAAATTTTGGTTTACTGTGTGCAAATAAATAATGTACTATTCCCTCTTATGGCGTGTTGGGGGTCTGCTCATTACCTTTTGTCAGGGAATAGGTACATTACTACCCTATGTTTTTGAACGGCCATTACCCCTTCAATTCCCGTGACAGAAAAATGCTCAGAAATTCAATGAGCCCTGTCCCCTAGTTGTTTTGAAGGACGGGATACCTATTTATCATAAAACCCAAGGAGAGTAACTCCCCTCCAATTTCCTTCTCAAGATGGGGTGATTCACTTAACAAAAAGACGAGTAACTACTGCAGTATTGCATCAAGCGTGCTGCAGCTTCAGATTGCTTCTTCCTCTTTTGTTTCACGAGCAATTGATCCTGAGAAGAGATTGTGCATTCTTATTACAGTATCATGCTTATTTAAATTACATTTTTTTCTGGATAATCAATTCCCCTCTACTACTTAGTTTCTTTCTTAACCTGAGTTTGGGTGTACATTTTCGGACCGGACCGAAAACCGGACCGGAATGGACCGGACCGAAAACCGGACCGGAATGGACCGGGCCGATGGATTCCGGTCCTTAAATATGTAGGATTCCGGTTTTCCGGTCCGGGTAGGGTAAAAACCGGAATTATGCGGGCCGGACCGGAATGGACCGGTTCCAACGGGGGCCGCAGTTTTTTTTTTTTTTTTAAATTGAATTTCCAATAATGAAATTGACATTCTCGGACACATTACCACGAAATTTGAACGTTGAAATCTATTGTATATCGCGAGATATTTAGCTTTGAAAAGGGAAAAGACGTAACAATTTGGGGAAAAGTGAAATTGATTGGCAGGACGGACTTTTTTTGAGAAATCGGCTGCTCCAAACCGCCTTTCGGCTGTTTGTCCGGCCCCGTCTCGAAAAAAATGCGAAATCAAAAAATATTAGGTCAAACGGACGTCTGAGCGTAGAGTTATGACCCTTTAAAGTTTCACCAATTTACAACTAGTTTACTTCTCTCCCTACCTATATTTAATGTCAATGCTTCAGGAATGTCCAAATAGAAAATATAAATGTGGTGTGTAACTTTAATTAATGAGTAGTTCGTATACGAACCAAGTACATTTGTTGGTTTTCTTTAAGTTAGTCATATTTTATGAAATAAAATATATTGAAGGATAAGGAAAAAAACAAACATATTTAATGAGATTGATAAACGAACACATTGTTAAAAATTTACAATTAAAAATTGCATCTAAAAAAACAAAAAAAACAGGTCCAACCGGACCGGAATATTCCGGTCCGGTCCTCGATCCGGAAAAATCCCGGATTCCGGTTCCGGTCCGGTCCAGTCCGGTTCTGGACCGTGTACACCCCTAAGCCTGAGTATACTATTTTTGTTAGTCATCTGAGCGTTAAAACAATTTACTGGACTTAATTATTCTATTGGTTTCACCATCCATGACCACACATTCTCCCAAGTTATAGGGAAGGAAGAGCTAAAGAAAAGAGATATATGAGGTAACTTTTATGGCTGGATTATGCCATTATGGGCGTCTTTGTACATTTAAGACACTTTTGAAGTATTTGTGTCGTGGCAATTGAACTACTTCCAGGGTAAAGAAAGGGGAATCTCGAAAAGAGTTCATCTCCCTGCCATGAAAATGAAGCAAAAAGGAAAAAGATAATGAAAATGAAGCAAAAACAATCTTTTCCAAATTGAGGAACTTGGTCTTGTCTAAACAGAGCTCTGCTCTCTGTTACTTCCACATAGCTGACGTAGAGTAGGGTCACCTTGTTTAGTCTAGAATTCATCCTGGTTATGGAAGTTCATATCCTTAGATCTCGGATTGATATACTATGTGACAACTGAAAAGAGATGAAGAAAAACGACATTTGATGTGATTCAGTGACCTTTGAGTCTGCATGTCGGGACGATCTGCAAAATTCTATTTCAAATCCTCATGAAATTTGTCTTGCTGCTCTATATTTTCCTTTCTTCTTCCCTGCTGCTAGCATCATTCTTCTCGTTTCTCTTTGATTATTTTTTTCGTATGCTGTTTGTGTGTTAGTTTCTTGCATTCTTTATTCTTCCTCTTTTTCAGATTCTTGCTTATGTGATTTAGAGGTCTTCTTTCTTTGAGAAAAACTTAAGGTAATTGATGAGTTTTATACCTAAAAGTTACTCTACTTTATTTTGAATTCAGCTCAGCACAAACTGGTTTCAACCTCATGAGCCTTCTATAAAGCGCAGTGCAATCCAAAGACTGATCAGTAACCTCCTCCAGAACCTTCCTCTAGAAAATTCTCCCTCTTGTGCGAGAAATAGTTGCTATCCTGAAGGTGGTCTCAAGACAAGCAATGATGATGAAAATGCTGTAGAATTAGTAACTGAGCGACTTGGTTCGTCAAAGAGTTCAGAGAATTTACCACATTCTCAAGCTAATGAGATAAACCCATTTCCTGCTTCCTCACTCGGGAGTGTTTGTGCCAGTGATTCAGGCTTTGTTTTAAGTGAATCTTTTGAGCCTGGGTCTGATGATGAACCATTTCTTGACATGCGGTTTGGTCACTCAGCATCTTTTAACGAGTTCAGGAGTTCGTTGCCACCAATACAGGTATGTTGTTATTTCATTCTCACAAAATACAGGTATGTTGTTATATCTGCAACTAGTTTAATAGTTTTCAAATTGGTAAGACAAACATGAAGTACTTATGGTAATATTGTAGTCTTCAGATCATGAAGATCATCATCGTCCTACTTCCTTTCACTTTTCCCTTTCGTTTTTGTTCCAAAGGAGGAAGAGGGAAAGGGGGGAGGGGGTGCTATCTTCTAGAAGTAGTATATTGAAAATTGATGTTATAACATGAAGGTTGCTGGCTACTCCATTTAGACTTACTTTCCTTTTGGCCAATTAGGAAGTTTGAAACTTTTTTTTTGTACTAATGCCTTGTAAAAATGCTTCCTAGATGCCATCCATCAATCTTGTTGTGTGTCAGAGAGAGAGAGAGAGGAACAGTTGGGATTTCTGCAGGGAGGTGAAGGGGAAGCTGAGAGAAAGAGAGGAACAGGTGGGATTTCTGCAGGGATTTGATGGGAGGTGAAGGGGAAGCTCTGTTATGCATAGGGAGTAGGAGGATGAAAACATCAAAATTATTTTTCAAACAATTCAAACTAGCAACTTTTCTTATGTGATAGTAGGAAGAATATTAGTATAGTTTGGGAATTAAGTTTGAACAAGTGTTGGGGTGAGATTTATATTTGAATAAAGTATGGTAGAACTTTTGCAAAGATATTAGTTAGACAGAAAACCAGATTTCCACTACATTCACTTCCTTTCTGCTTCTATTGGAATATAAGATTCCCTTTCCTGATAATTTCTTAAAATGGAGGGAGTTCTGTTATCGAGGTCATTTATGATTCTGTTACTAGTTCACCTTTTGGATGGAGTAATCTGTGTTGCTTCTTGTTGACCTTTCCTGCTTGCTTTAATCATGCATGGCCATATTTTAGACGGTTATCTTAGTTTGGATCTTTGATCAACTGATTTTGGTTGTACCAGTTCACTTTTCCAAAGGGTTTGATTCTGTTTATATGCATGCATTTTTTTGCCATAGACTTGGTTTTATTGTGTTTAAACTGTGCTAGAAGTCACTGAGTTGTTGATGACCTTAAAACAGGAAGAGGTAGAAGCTGGAGATCATCTTGTGTACACGGCAACTGAGACTGGCCTCCAGCATCTGGGTGGGAATGGGTCTGAACCCTGTGTCTTTTCCTATTCATCTGGGTCTCTTGTTACGAAAACTTCTTGGATCCCAGGTGTGTCAGTTGTCCAAGATGTGGACGAGGAGGAATTGGACTCATCACCAACTACTTCAGTCCATGACACTGAGAATCCATTGGAAGTGGAGGCTGTAGAACCATGCAAAGTAGATAGAGATATGAGTTCAGATGAGAAAATAGACCAGCCGACAGCTGCCGATAACATTGACTGTTCGGTTGATGGACATGCAACTTCTGGCGAGCTGCTGGACATCACTTTGACACAATGCTCTGTCGAGATACATGATAACAGTGGTACTGGTGCTGTCACCTCTGGCCAGGAGAACCTACATGATATCCATGGAAATGGCAACCTTGCCTGTAAAAGCTTGCTGCTCAGTGGTGGTGGTTCTGGCTCAGAAGCAGATCCTCAACAGAATGTGAAAAGAAGGCGGCTTACACCCTTGGACGAAGGGGAAGTAGCATTTAGAAGTAGCTTGTCGCATGATCTGCATTTGTAGATTGACCTGAGAGTTTATCAAGCATTCTTTGCTATCATGGCACTAGGAATATACGATTATTTGTTAGCTGCATACCCCGTCCTGTGAATAGATTTTAGTGGGTTGTCTCTATGCCCGCCATCTTTATTTTTGTAAATGCTCTTAACCGGGTTTTTAGTTGCATCAAATTAGGGACTAAATAGATGCCTGATATACAGAGCTATTTGGACTGATCATGACAGCTGTTTTAGTTTCTTATCTATGTGACGCTAAGTTTATTCGGTTGCTTATGTAGAGATGTCCATTTTGCAAGAGTTGTACTGTAGCTGAGTTTGTGACAAATGACCCCTAGACTACCAATTTGTACAACGTTGTAGCTAGAGGTGGAGTAGTTTTTCCTTTTAAATCAGAAAAAATCACTTAAAAATGAGAGCGAGACTTCCCATTGGCGTGTTTCATTTTCTGTGGTAAAGAGGTGAGCCATCTTTATCATTTCAGTAATGTTCTTTTAAGTACAATGAGCTCACTAGAAAATCCCATACAGCTTTAAAAAGCAACTCAGTATTCAAACCATCTGAATCAATTTGTTCTGCCCAATAATAGGAGGTCAACCAGAAATTCTTCCCTTTTTAGGAGGTAATATTACTTGTAAGGAAGTGCCAGTTCTTTACGTAACACAAGAGCACGAGGTACGTGATGATATAGAAAGAGCTGAACCTATGCCAGGTTTCTTCACCGGCCTGTAGATTATATATACATAGGCTGACAAGGAAACATCAAGTATAGAGACATCAACATCCAAGGCCAACGAGGTGATATAGAAAGAGCTGAACCTATGCCAGGTTTCTTCACCGGCCTGTAGATTATATATACATAGGCCGACAAGGAAACATCAATTATAGAGACATCAACATCCGAGGCCAACGAGGTCATAACACGTACTATAAACACGACATATGTCTACAAAGCCTCTAAGAGTGACAACTATAATACGGCCAGGACAGGCCCTGACCTACCCATAAATTCTGTATATAGCTATACCAAAAGATCGTCTAGACCTGGCGAAACTCCGGAAGATGTGAAGCTTACCGATCAACTTTTGACTGTGAGGGCCTGTCAAATCGTTTGCTTGAGCCTGCAGCATTAAATGCAATGCCCCTAGCAAAAGGGACGTCGGTATAGAAAAAATGTACCGAGTATGTAAAGCAGATTACTGTGATGGAATCACCTGTGAGCTGCAAACTTGGAGAGGGGGGGATGGGTTCTTAAAATTCCTCGTGAGAAGGTACGGGCAAGCCCACTTTTAAATGTTCTACTACCTGTGTAATATAGTTGAGAAATACTTCATTCACAAAAGCTTTCTTACCCTTCTTTATTACGTGTAAACCCATGAAGCTTTTTTCTATTCTCTTTCTCCCTCTATCATGACTCTCATCTTCCCTTTATTCATAAACATGCCAAGATGAGTGAAATACAATTACATCACAAATGAGACATGACATTACGTACAAATCCAGTAATCACAAAGAGACAACAAATCATAATCAGTCAACAGTAATCAACATAAGTAATCCATCCCAACTTCATATCCAGAGGCCTACATACTTTCTTCAACAGAATCTAACTACACGTACGCTTTGCTAACTGAAGTCTAACCAAAAAGTAAGACATAACCTACTTGGAATGCCGATCGGGAGTCACATAAATCACAATTGCGCCTTGTCCTTATATGGATCACGATCGTACTCAAAGTCTAATATTATTGAAGTCTATGTTAGAGAAGAAAATTAACAACACCCAAAACATTACACTATTCTTAGAATTTAAACCAACTATGAGAGAAAGGGGAAAATGGGCTTATAGGGGTAAAACGGTCAATTCAAAGGTGAAACTTGAAATTCAAGGTTCTAGGAGTTCAATATTTCTAATTCCTTGCTAAAACAACTCATGATTAGGCTAATTTCATCTTAATGGCAAAAATCCCAATTTTGAATATGAATCCTAGTTTCCAACATTCAAGTTTATCAACAATAATGGAATATTCAAGCTTAACAAGTACTAAATAACAAGTACTAAATAGTGATAAACCATGCTTAGATTTACAAAATCCACCAATTTATTCTCACTTTCAAGCTTAATCATCAAACCAACTCTAACTAGGTTGAGCCAATTAGATTCTAGGTTATTTTCATGATTCAATCAACCTAAAAAAACTAAATAAAGATAATACAAGGTTAAGAAAGCTTACCACAATAAGAAATCACCTAAAGTTGCTTGAAATCGCCCTAGGAGTTCTTTGGAAGAGTATTTTTGAAATGAGGGTGTGTAGGGTTTTAATGACACTTAAAATGAATCTGGAAATTCCGTCGTCCGCGGACAAAGCCCGCGTCTGCGATTCCAAGACAAAATTCAACACTCTCACTGTAGCGGACGATCCGCTACAGCGGATCCTTTCCGCTACAACAGAAATTTCCGCTACAACACACTAAGGCCCACCACATCAGTACACCAGAAACCAGAAATTTTCAACTTATGCAAATTCAACCCGAAATCCGACAATCACCCAAGACCTCTCCGACATAAACCAAATATGTATACCCATATAATAACACGCTACAGACTCACTCGCGGTCATGGAATTTTCAGCGGAGGTCTATTTCTAGAAGTCATCCCTCAACGAGCTAAATTAGTTTTCAACCAATAGCCAAAAATGCTCTCGAGAGCCGCAGAAACCAAACCAACCATCCCACCAAGTTATAAACGACCCTACGGACCTCACGAAATTGACGAAATTCCAAAAAAGGTATGTTCGCACAAAAGTCAACTATTGGTCCACACTTGCATACTTTAAGGTTTCGATTTCTTATCTCCTACTAACATCGTCTAAAAGATTCAAGAATCGAGTCCACCGGGGTAAAATAGTCAAAGTGCACGTAACGACGGAACAAGTCGTTATATATATATTTATACGCACACACCATATTGAAGGAAAGTAATTGAATAATATGTTAGTAGGAGTTTGTCCATGTGATTTGAAATCACAATTTCATATTTTTGATTTCAAATCAGTGGTTGTTTATGAAATTTGCACAAAATTTCAATTTCAACTTCATATTATGATTTCAAATCTTCAAAAAGTTGGATTTGAGATTCCAAATTATGATTTTAATTTTTATTTAATGTAAAACTTGACCCATAAATTTATTTATATTTTTTTGTAAAGAAAGACTCAACTCGACTTGAAAAAATTATCCACACAATGTGGAAGGATATATTATATTAAAGAATATTTAGTTGCTACTATTGTTGTCTTTTTAGATCAATGAATTTGTCAAATTATGTGTATATAAAAGATTGTGATAACATGTAATTGCAAACATTTATTTATAATACAAACGTGGAGATATGTGAGTTAGTAATGACACGCCTTAGGATATTTCGTTACCTTGTTAATGTACTATGATTTGCTCATTTAGTAAGATTGTATAAGAGTTGGAGAAATTTGATAATTTTCACAAATTGTGAGATATTCATGTTTATGAGAAAAAGTTACAACATAAGAAATAAACAAAATTTTAACTTAAAATCAACATGATTTCAAATCACCTATATCAGATCATGATTTAAAATCACGCCAAAACGGCCTTTAGAATAGTTTTTACTATACACAGTGCCATGCAGATGCAGTTACAATAGACCTATCTTGCCATGCTAGAGAAATGGCTCCTGGATCCTCAATTTCAAAAACCCTAAACCCTCCATTTCCCCCATCAAGCTGTATAGGAGGATTATAATGACTTCTGATTTTCAGAAGCAACTTTGCTTGCATTATATTTTTACAACTCAATGGAATTCTTAAAAATCCATGGCTTTCCATTCTCCCTTTCCATGTCTCCATCTGTTCATATCTTGATGGTGAGTAAATATTATTGCTGCCACCTTCTTTATGATCATAATTCAACACATTCTTGATCTCTTTCCCAAGATGGTTTTTTTCAATGCTCAATCTTTCTATACTATCAATAGGTAAACAATCATCCAATGAGTCAAACATGGCTGCAAAATAATGCAATGACTCCATGAATCTTGGCAAGAAGTTTTGAGGGCTTTTGCATCCTTCTTGTTCCACTATGGTAACTATAGAAGGGCAAAGATCATGGGCGCCTTTCAATGTCTCAGAAATCTTGGAATAAGTGCTTAATGAGTTCAAATGAAAAATCAAATTTACAGCTAATGTCTCATTCTTCCTTTTTGTTAGGTTACTAAGCTTAGATCCACTTAACACCCCTTGAAACTCAAACGATAAATTTCGAAAACCCTTTGCAAAACTAACAAGCCTTGTCGCGGTTTCTCCCAATTCATCGACTGATTTTCCATAGCCGGTGATCTTGAGGGAGATTCTATTAGATGTGGTTGCATTTTCAGAGAGAGATTGAATAAGAGAAGGCCATTGGAAACCATAGGATATGTCAAAGTCAATAACATGCAAGAATCCATTATTGTCATATTCTAATTCTTTCTCAAAGGCTTCAAGAATGGCTTGGTTAGCTGTGAAATGAGCAAATTGGTAAAAAGGAGAGACCTTGTAGAATTCAGTGAAAGCCAAGAACTCTTCCTCTTGTGTTGGAGGCTTCATTATCATATCATAAAATGGCGATTTTCTCGTTAATAGCCTCGCTATTAGACCATCAGCAAAATAGGCAGCAACCCTTTGGACAGAATCTCCAACTAAAGAAACATTTTGGTACAATTCATGAAGATTTTCAATAGCTAAATCCATGCTATTTTCATCAATTGATGTGGCAGAAATAAGCAATGAGTGGATTAGGTGAAGGCCTTTTCCATCTTCAACCACACACTTTTTATTCTTTACATCAATTTTTAGCATGGATTCTCTCAACTCCAAAAGACTAAATATTTTTCCTTCACAACTTTCATTCAAATCCCAAGTGTTGATGAAAGCCAATTCCCTCCTCCTCTTCCTCTTCTTGATCTTCTTATTAATATTTTTCCTCTCACAATATGATGAATTTGTGACTATAGCAAGTGTAAGATTCAAAAACTCTTCCTCATGATCAACAATATCTCCCATGTTGTGTTATATTGATAAAGAGATAAATTGAGGAAGATGGACAATGTAGAGAGGGGTTTTGAGGGAGGACCAAAGGCAGCTTTATATAAGGGGAAAATGTAAGATGGGGATTTAATTATCTCGAAAAATTATTTCTTGTCATTTTGTGACAAGCGTATAGTAGGACAAGGGGGAAGGTATAAAGAGTTTGATTGTGGTATTTGATTAATACCAAGGATTGGGGGTATCTTTTTGTTAGAGAAAAGAAGTGTTCAATGTCAAGATAGTTAACTAGTTTTTTTCCTTGCATTTTATTTTCTTTTAGTAGTATTTATTCTTTGTGAGTACTCTTTGAAGAATATGAGATGGCTTACATATATGTATTTTTCATGATTAATATTTTTATTTAGTTATACGACATTTAGAATTTACTAGTTTGACTAATTCGAATTTATATAATATAAGATATACTAATCAAAGGACAGCGCTCCGCACCCTATTAAATTTTTATTTTATTTTCAAAGTTCGAATTTGAAACTTTTAATTAAAAGCATAGAAATATATAAATTTGACCACACTATGGTAGCAATGTTTTAATTTGGTTAATTGTTTTGCTTACTTTTGGTTGTTCGGAAAGTAGAAAGAATGCCAACCTGAATTAGACAAAAACAACTGAGAAATTTATATATCTAACCTACCGTCCTCATAAGGACAACTCTTTGGTATAACAATAAAAGACACCATTCAGTCCGCATGAGCATAGCTCAGTTGATTCCAATATGATAGATTGTACTCAAATAAAAGACATCATTCCTCTTTCTAGATGCTTTTCTACCAAATGCCTTCATATTTTTTTTCCATATTTATGGACAAGAACTGCTTTTTTGGCCTTATCCCACATTAATCTTATCATAAGTCTACGATAGTAGTTGCACTTCACCTTAAAGTTGTCATTATCTGTGAATTTTATTCATATCCCTCAAATACATATGCCATTTTCATTCTCACTTTTCCTATTTTAGAATTCTTGGGAAATGTGAGGGGCGACACTCTACACAAAAAGACGAAAATATCTACGTAGTATCATTTTTTTTTGGAGTGTTCTATTCAAATTAATTTGTTTCAAGTCAAATTGAAAGGTCGTGTATGAATACTGAAATAACTAATGAAAGTTTTAAAAAAACATTGACAGATTAAATTAATTATGATGCAATAATGACGTATTGATGAGGCTATTATTCCATTATATAATATATAGCTTAATGAGATGTAATATATATAGTATGTCTTAATCCACACGTAGATCCTTCGAACAAATATTCTAGCTAGTCTTAATCTAATGTCTACTACACACATATCCTATAAATTATATCTACCTTAATTTATGATATTTGAAACAGCAGGATGTACGCACGTATTTTATGTGTAGTGTAGGCAATATTAATTTAAAAATATATCACTTAATTTACATTTTTGAATAATCTAATATTTGTTGTTCAAACAAGACATAAATAGCATATCTAAGGAATACATAATGGTATCCGGGATTCCGGGGAAATATTCTAAGCTAGAGCTCTATTTAACAAGGAGCTTAGAAAATGATATAATATGAATATAATATTATCTAAACGATAACAAGGATCAAATAGTTTAGTTTTGTAGTCCTTTTTAATTTTAATTTCATCTTTTCTTTTTATATCAGAGATCTTTAGTTTTATGTATAAGAGATCTAAAAATACATAATTAACATACAAAAAAAATTACAGTGACATTCTCTTATATTTGAATTATAAAGGGATATGTGTATTGGGTAAAATGACTAAAATCTGTATGCATCAAGTGAACAAATTATATGTTGACACATGGCATCAAATGATAGATCATGTGAGTCAACAAGCGATTCTATTCCTCCCCTACGTTTTCTTTTTTCTTTCCCGTAAAAAGCGAAAGGCGGGAAGTTTTCTTTATCTTACACCTAAAAAAGCGAAAGGCGGGAATTTTTAAGAGAGAATCAGATAAATCTTCATGGCCAGTTAGGAGTTGGCCCGAGTCTTCGTATCCAGAGACAAAGGCCACGAAGGGTCAGGGAAAGTACATCGATTCACCAGTTAAGTGATGAAGCAAGCTCAACAGTCATCCGTTCCAAAAGATTTTCCGAGTCTTCCTCTAGCATTTATCTCAATTTATTGTTCATTGTTGTTGACATTTATGTTAGAAATAAAGAGGTCACAATTCATAGATCGTGTAGCTTGTAAAAGAAGAATAAAGTGATCGAAAAAAAAAAAAATGGTCGTAGTGGCGCCAAGACAGGCCACGACGAATAAAGGCAATAAAGACCGTCGACAGCGCCACGACGCCAAAACTTCAGAGAGGTCTGCAGGAATTTCAGGGACATGGCGCCAGGGCCAGCGCCGCGGCGCCGGGGACAGCGCCACGGCGCTGCACAACGATAATTTCCAGATTTTGAACCAAAAGTTGTCTCTCTTCATATAAGGTCACAACCTTTGATGAATGACTGCTTAAGGTCGAAATATATGCTATATAAAGCATGTTAATCACTTGTTTTAAGAGAAAAAACAAGATTAATCTTCAGATTTGAGAATTAAAACATCAATTGAAGATCATTTCTTGTTACCTCATCTTCTTCTTCCTTAACCAAATTTCTGAAGAACACATATAGTAAATTCGCCAGGAGTGGAGTTCTTGTGCTAGAACTATCACTCAGATAGTTGTATCCTCAAGACAGACGTCCGTAAAACTGCAACACAAGCGGGGACGAATTTTTGTCTTAGGACACTGCGTCGAGCAAACCTCTATCTACAAACAAGTTAGTATGTGTTTCAATTTGCTGAATTCATTGTAGTTGTTTTCAGTTTTGTTGATTTATTATTATAATATTATGCATATTCATTGATGAGTCTAGATTGTCACTAACAATCTAAGACAAAAATTCGCAGAAAATTTATTTTCTGACGGTGTGAAGCTTGCAAAATTTTCAGAGAATACATCTTCCTGATTTGCAAAAGAATGGATCAATCTGGATCATCAATGGTGAAAAATCATGTGGAGAAACCCGAAAAATTCAAGGGTTCTGATTTCAAACGCTGGTAACAAAAGATGCTATTCTATTTGACCACTCTTCATGTGACAAATGTATTGACTGCTGAGGCTCCAACGGCATTGCCGGAAGGAGAATGAGAGAATGTTCCTACTGATGCAGAGAGAGCCGAAAGGCTGAAGGCTATTGAGACTTGGTAGAGACAAGAGTTTCTTTGCAAGAACTACATTCTCAACCCCTTGGATGATACTCTCTATGATATATACTCCACTTTCGGGTCAACAAGGGAGTTATGGCAGTCATTGGAGAATAAGTACAAAACTAAAGTTGCTTGTTTCAAGAAGTTCGTCATCGGAAAGTTTCTAAACTTCAAGATGAGTGATGCAAAGGCAGTTGTCAAGCAAGTGGAGGAACTCCAAGTCATTGTTCATGAACTAGAGATTGAAGGTATGGGCCTTAACCAATATTTCCTTGTTGGTGCTATTATTGAAAAATTACCCCCTTCTTGGAAGCATTTTAAGGTTTATTTGAAGCATCTAACGGAAGAAATGAGTTTTGAGCAACTGGTTCTGAAAATTCGTGTTGAAGAGGACAACCGAAAGAATGAAAGGGCTGATGGTGTTTCATTGGAGCCTAATGCCAACATGGTAGAAGGTAATGCTTCCAAGGCCAAGTTTCAGAAAGTCAAGGGCAAATTTGTTGGTGTCAAGCCATCTTTTGCAACCGGGAGGAATGCACTAGCCCCACAAAGGACCAATGCATTCAAGAAATCACAACCGGAACTATGTTGGGTATGTGGAAACCTGGTCACAGGGCAAAATATTGCCGCCTTCGAAAGAGTCAAGGTGGTGGTGTTGGAGGTTCGAGTAATATCAACCAAACCAACCGGGCTGAAACTAAGAACCAATTTATTGGGGTTGTGGCTGCTCAAGAAAATCTGGTTACAAATTCAACCGATTGGTGGATGGACACCGGTGCTACAAGGCATGTATGTTCAGAGAAGGACATGTTTTCATCTTACCAAGCCATCAAGGATGGAGAACCACTGTTCGGGGGAAATGTCGTTGCTGTGTAGAAGCGAAAGGGAAGGTGACTTTGAGGCTCACTTCCGGGAATGATCTTGTGCTTACAAATGTGTTGCACGTGCCTGAAATTTGTAAGAATTTGATTTCTGGGCCTGTTCTTAGCAACAAAGGCTTCAAAATTGTAATAGAATCTGACAAATTTGTACTCACCAAATGTGGGGTGTATGTAGGAAAGGGTTACTTCAGTGAGGGACACTTCAAACTAAGTATTGTAACTACTCAGGCTGTTGCCATTATCAATGAAAATGCAGGCACTAGCACTGCTTCTATGTATATGGTTGATTCCCCTTCTTTGTGACATTCTCGATTAGGTCATGTTAATTATCGTTCCTTATAGAGAATGGTAAAAATAGGCATGTTGCCAAAGTGTTCCATGAACAAAATGACTAAATGTGGGGGTTTGCATAGAATCAAAATATGCAAGTCATCATCATAAATCTGTTGTAAAATCAAATGAAGTGCTTGGTTTAATTCATAGCGATTTGTGTGATTACCAAGCAACCCCCACTCGTGGAGGAAAAAATTATTATATATCATTTATTGATGACTGCAGTAAATTTTGTTATGTATACTTAATACATACCAAAGATGAGGCTTTGTGTCACGACCCGAGCCGACGGGTCGCGACTAAGCGTCCTAATGACGCCATTATACTAACCTGTCCCGTAATCAGACTGATACTAAGGACAATATGAAATTCGGCAGCATAACACCGCAATCATAACACATGTCCGATTAGGCAAGCCGGCAAGGCTGCCCTTACACACAAACAACCTTGTCTCCCGAGGAGTCACATCTAAGCAAATATAACAAGGACGCAATGTTACACCCCGTAGTTCAGGTCATGCGTTTGAGTACGTACGAAAGGGGGTAAGACTTAAAATTTTCAAAGGATAGGTTGACGGATTATTCCGGACGGGTTTTAGTCAACTTTGAGGCGGGTTATGACCCAATTCATTGAGAGTTCCTAAGTATTTTAAAGGCCTAGGGCGTAGTTCGTTGAGTCTAGATTCCAACGCAACCAACCGTTAAATCGATAGGGCGTCGAGTAGAAAGTTATGAGAGTTACAAGTTCAGCGCGATCGCGTAAATGCGTTTGTGCAAAGCGGCAGGCCGCGGCGCGGATGCGAGGCAGCGGCGCCTAAAGTGCGAGGGTCGCTGAAGTTTCAGCGCCGCGCGCCAGACAGCGCATGCGCGCGAAAGTCCAGAGCCGCGGAGGTTTCAGTACGCCCAGCAGGCGGGATTTTTGGGCGGAAAAACTTAGAAAAGTCAGATTTTTTTTCTTTTAAAAGACCTTGGGAGGGTGACAAGTGTCCCCCCCATCTGATTTCTTGCATGCAATATATTGACCAAGTCTTGAAGACTTGGTCATCTTCTAATTTCCCTCTCTCTAAAGCTTTAGCTCTCCCTTCTCTCTAAGTTTCCAAGAGGAATTCTAAGCCTAAAGAAAATCTGAAAAGTGTGATAGGAAGGAAAGGTTATTACAAGCTTGTGAAGACTATTGTGGTGATATTCTTGGAGTAGAGGCTAGCAATTGTTGGAATAAATTGGCTAAAAGCTCTAAGGTAACCATTCTTCTTTTATTGATGGTATTTGGTATTGCATGTTGAGTAGGAAGAACTTTTAGTTGGAAATAAGGCCCTTAGATTGATTGCATGTGAGAAATGTGGTTGGGATATGAAAGGATTGGTTAAAAGAACAAGTGAGCATGTTGTAGCCTAAAAACTACCTTAAACTTGTTAAAATGAATTATTGTACCTTGTGGGGCAGAATTAGTTTGGGTGTGTAATCCCCTTTGCATTGTTGGATTGTTGAGCCTTGAATGAGGCATTTGGGTGATAAATTCGGCCTTGAGAAAGGTGGCAAAGTATGTAGAAACAAAGGAAATGCTGCCCAATTTTCCGTAGAATTTAGTGGCTTTGAGTTAGATTATTCTACATTGAAATTAGAGGTTAATGAACATATCATGGTTATTATAGGTTGAAATATTACTTGCGGTAGTTGAGCTTGGCAAGCGGATTGACAAAAGAGGTATGTGGAGCTTTCTTATCTCTTGAGCATGAGTAGTTTGAACTATATAGTACGGTAGACGTACGAGTTTTAAATGAAGTAAATCCATTTGTTGTACTTGACTTGTTTTAAGAAAATGTCTAAGTTGGTTGGGTTAGAGAGTTAACCCACTTATTCCTAAGTAATGGTTTAACCTAAATAAGGTAGATAAGGATTTCGTGACGTGAAGAAGTATTACGGAAATTGTGTGAGTTTGATTTGAAGTATAAGTCTCTTGGTTAATAAAAAGAACGAAATCTTTTGAAACATAAGGAGTTATAGCGGCCTTATGAGAGGTTAGTTATAACGGCCCTATGAAAGAGTATGAACGTCTAAAGCTTTAAGACATAAAGTTAGTATAACGGCTTTATGGGGAGTTGTTTATAATAACTTTATGAAAGGTTAAAGAGTTGGTTTTTCTTGAATAAGGTCATGAAAATGAGATTCATTTTGTATGTTAATGAAAGCCTAAAGAAGTTATGAGTTACTTGGGCGTACACTTGATGATGAAAGATTCCACGGGTATGCTTCCATTGTTGATTATGAGTTAATTGGGCGCATCACGCGATGAAAGATTCCACAGGTATGCTTCCATTGTTGATTATGAGTTAATTGGGCGTCTGCGATGATGAAGGATTCCACGGGTATGCTTCCATTGTTGATTATGAGTTAATTGGGCGTCGCTTGATGATGAAGGATTCCAGGTATGCTCCCATTGTTGATTATGAGTTACTTGGGCGTCTGCCCGATGATGAAGGATTCCAGGTATGCTTTCATTGTTCACTATGAGTTACTTGACGTCGCTTGATGATGAAGGATTCCAGGTATGCTCCCATTGTTCGATTATGAGTTACTTGGGCGTCGCGATGATGAAGGATTCCACGGGTATGCTTCCATTGTTCAGTTATGAGTTACTTGAACGTACCGCCAGTGATGAAGGATTCCACGGGTATGCTTTCATTGTTCAGTTATGAGTTACTTGGACGTACCGCCAGTGATGAAGGATTCCACGGGTATGCTTCCATTGTTCAGTTATGAGTTACTTGGATGTACCGCCAGTGATGAAGGATTCCACGGGTACGCTTCCATTGTATTTGATTTATGAGCTTCCTATTCTTCATGCCGTGTAGTATATGATTGATGTTCTTATTGATGGTAAGGCACAGTAAAAGGTAATTTGATTTCATCCACGATCGACTTGTTTTCGGACTTATGTTTTCATTACGGTATTTTGATTTCACATACTTGGTACTGTTATCGACCTCGCCGAAGTGCGTTCACGCCGCAGTCGAGATCGTAACTCGGTCCGCACTCTTAGGATCACCGTTCATTTTCCGAAAGCTCCATCCTCGAGGCTTTGTCTTTTGGTATGATTCCACGAGGTTATTTACTTTTGTGCAATCGGGGTATGGCGGGGCCGTCCCGCCATCGAGTATTCCTGAGGTGCAGTAGTCACGTTTGTGGTTTGGGTGTAATGATAAGATGTCTTGTTTCACTTTCGGATAAGTTATTTTATGAAAGACGGCCTTATCGGCTTCTAGTGATGTTCACCTTATCTGATTTTGTTTCATGTATGTTCATTGCTATTCTCGACATATACCGACGGTACTCGGTGGGTACTAGTCGCGGCCGGTCGGATCGTGACAAAAGTGGTATCGAGCGATTAGTCCTCGGAAAGTGTCTCTGACCGTATCTAGTAGAGTCTTGATTATCGGTGTGTTGTGCACTACATCTATAATCGGGAAGGCTGCAGGATATTTAGGATGGGTTTCCATTCTTCTCACTCGAGATCGTGCCTTAGAGGCGTGTTATAAGTTGGACTCCTCGGCGTATTCTTTTATAGCGATGATGCCTCGCGTAAAGGCAACGAGCCCGAAGGGCAAGCGGTTGAGAGCTGGCCAGGACGCAGAGGCTACGAGGCGAGCCCGATCTTTGCCGGAGATGATGTTTCGGGCGGCGAGTTCCACGACGTCGCCCGGCCTCGGAGTTCGGCGGCAATCGGCCACGAGACCGCGGCACGAGCCTCGTTCCACGGCCGGGCGAGTATAGGGATTATGGGAAGCGGTCAGGTTGTTGACTAGCATTGTGGCGGTAGTACGCCGAGGCCGTGGCTAACCCTGGCCAGATTTAAGGATTCGGGACTTTCTAAGTTGTGATCCACCCGAGTTCTATGGTTCGAGTGCGAGGAGGATCTCGGGAGTTTATCCGACACGCGGCGCGACTACGCAGGTGCTTAGGGCCTCGGAGACGGAATCCGTTGTGTTAGCTTCTTACCGGTTATGCGATATTGCGTTGAATTGGTTTGAGTCGTGGTTGTTGTCAAAAGGTGTGGGTGCTCCTCCAGCTGCTTGGGATGAGTTCACTAAGCCTTCCTCGGTCACTTTTGCCTCAGAGGCGAGAGAGCCGCTTGGATAGGTTTTGGCATTGAGACGAATGGGAAGACCATCGGGAATACAACCTAGAGTTTGATTCATTGGCGGATATGCGCCATTTATTGTGGCAAACATGGCGGACCGAGTTCACCGTATGTGATGGGGTTAGATCGTTACATGATTCTGCGTATGCAGGGTGGCTCTTGACCCGGTATGGATATTGCCGGGGATGCGAGCATTTGCACGAGGATTGAGGGCGAGGGAGAGTGAGGTCGGCCAGTCGGCCCGGCCGAAGGCGGGGCAGCGGGGTTTCGGGATAGCTTCGGGGTGGGCGGCCTCAGCGGCGAGTTGGGTAAACATTCCAGTGCCCTTCCGGTCTTCGGCGGGTGGTTTTGGCCGTCGAGGATATTCGAGAGCGGTCAAGGCTCGGGCGGCGAGTTCACGGTATCCGAAGATAGTATGCAGGGGGGGCCACCTTTGCCTCGATGTGGTCATTGTGGTAGATCTCATTTTGGGGAGTGTCGGACTAGATCGACAGCTTGTTACACTTGCGGCCAACAAGGCCATTTGGCGAGAGACTGTCCGACCAGAGGTAGCCCTGGTGGGATGGCACAATCTATTGGATCAGTTGCGGGTTCTTCACTTTCAATGGCTAGGCAGGATGTTCATACACCGGCAGGACGCGGCAGAGGTCGTGGTAGCGGTTCCCAGTTTTAGCGGTCCTTTGACCCGCCTATATGACGTCAGGTATACCTTTGACCTTTTAGAGATTAGTATGCATGATAGGATTGTTGTATGATGGAATGCCATGAGTGGAGGATATTAAGGTTATGTATGTATGCTAGCAGTAGGTTGGAAGTACGATAAGAGAATCCTTTTAGGCCTTGAAAAGAATTAAGATAGCGTTAGTGCACCCTTGGGGTCTGTTGTCTTGTGTGATAGTGATGAGTGGATATGTGTGTACGATATCTTAGGACCATGTGTGGCATAATAAAGTTCCATTAGTGTAAAGTACGAGGGAGTACCGAGGGATATTAGATTGGCTCCAAAAGAACATTCGGGGACGAATGTTTCTAAGGGGGGGAGAATGTTACACCCCGTAGTTCAGGTCATGCGTTTGAGTACGTACGAAAGGGGGTAAGACTTAAAATTTTCAAAGGATAGGTTGACGGATTATTCCGGACGGGTTTTAGTCAACTTTGAGGCGGGTTATGACCCGATTCATTGAGAGTTCCTAAGTATTTTAAAGGCCTAGGGCGTAGTTCGTTGAGTCTAGATTCCAACGCAACCAACCGTTCGTCGATAGGGCGTCGGAGTAGAAAGTTATGAGAGTTACAAGTTCGTGATCAGGCGAAATGCGTTTGAGCAAAGCGGCGAGGCGCGCGGATCTGAGCATGGCGCCTAAGGTACTGCAGGGTCGCTGAAGTTTCAGCCGCGCATGAAAGTCCGAAGAGCCGGCGAGGTTTCAGCGGCTGTGGCCGCGGCGCGCGCAGGCGATTTTGGCGGAAAAACTTAGAAAAGTCGATTTTTTCTTTTAAAGACCTTGGGAGGGTGACAAGTGTCCCCATCTGATTTCTTGCATGCAATATATTGACCAAGTCTTCAAGACTTGGTCATCTTCTAATTTCCTCTCTCTAAAGCTTTAGCTCTCCTTCTCTCTAAGTTTCCAAGAGGAATTCTAAGCCTAAAGAAAATCTGAAAAGTGTGATAGGAAGGAAAGGTTATTACAAGCTTGTGAAGACTATTGTGGTGATATTCTTGGAGTAGAGGCTAGCAATTGTTGGAATAAATTGGCTAAAAGCTCTAAGGTAACCATTCTTCTTTTATTGATGGTATTTGGTATTGCATGTTGAGTAGGAAGAACTTTTAGTTGGAAATAAGGCCTTAGATTGATTGCGTGTGAGAAATGTGGTTGGGATATGAAAGGATTGGTTAAAAGAACAAGTGAGCATGTTGTAGCCTAAAAACTACCTTAAACTTGTTAAAATGAATTATTGTACCTTGTGGGGCAGAATTAGTTTGGGTGTGTAATCCCCTTTGCATTGTTGGATTGTTGAGCCTTGAATGAGGCATTTGGGTGATAAATTCGGCCTTGAGAAAGGTGGCAAAGTATGTAGAAACAAAGGAAATCTTGATTTTCCGTAGAATTTAGTGGTTTTGAGTTAGATTATTCTACATTGAAATTAGAGGTTAATGAACATATCATGGTTATTATAGGTTGAAATATTACTTGCGGTAGTTGAGCTTGGCAAGCGGATTGACAAAAGAGGTATGTGGAGCTTTCTTATCTCTTGAGCATGAGTAGTTTGAACTATATAGTACGGTAGGCGTCTGAGTTTTAAATGAAGTAAATCCATTTGTTGTACTTGACTTGTTTTAAGAAAATGTCTAAGTTGGTTGGGTTAGAGAGTTAACCCACTTATTCCTAAGTAATGGTTTAACCTAAATAAGGTAGATAAGGATTTCGTGACGTGAAGAAGTATTACGGAAATTGTGTGAGTTTGATTTGAAGTATAAGTCTCTTGGTTAATAAAAAGAACGAAATCTTTTGAAACATAAGGAGTTATAGCGGCCTTATGAGAGGTTAGTTATAACGGCCCTATGAAAGAGTATGAACGTCTAAAGCTTTAAGACATAAAGTTAGTATAACGGCTTTATGGGGAGTTGTTTATAATAACTTTATGAAAGGTTAAAGAGTTGGTTTTTCTTGAATAAGGTCATGAAAATGAGATTCATTTTGTATGTTAATGAAAGCCTAAAGAAGTTATGAGTTACTTGGACGTACCGCCAGTGATGAAGGATTCCACGGGTATGCTTCCATTGTTCAGTTATGAGTTAATTGGACGTACCGCCACTGATGAAAGATTCCACGGGTATGCTTCCATTGTTCAGTTATGAGTTAATTGGACGTACCGCCAGTGATGAAGGATTCCACGGGTATGCTTCCATTGTTCAGTTATGAGTTAATTGGACGTACCGCCAGTGATGAAGGATTCCACGGGTATGCTCCCATTGTTCAGTTATGAGTTAATTGGGCGTCCGCCCGATGATGAAGGATTCCAGGTATGCTTTCATTGTTCACTATGAGTTACTTGGGCGTCTGCCCGATGATGAAGGATTCCACGGGTATGCTCCCATTGTTCAGTTATGAGTTACTTGGACGTACCGCCAGTGATGAAGGATTCCACGGGTATGCTTTCATTGTTCGGCTATGAGTTACTTGAGCGTCTGCTTGATGATGAAGGATTCCACGGGTATGCTTTCATTGTTGATTATGAGTTACTTGGGCGTCCGCGGATGATGAAGGATTCCACGGGTATGCTTCCATTGTTGATTATGAGTTACTTGGATGTCGCGATGATGAAGGATTTCACGGGTACGCTTCCATTGTATTTGATTTATGAGCTTCCTATTCTTCATGCAGTGTAGTATATGATTGATGTTCTTATTGATGGTAAGGCACAGTAAAAGGTAATTTGATTTCATCCCTGATCCCAGCTTGTTTTCAGACTTATGTTTTCATTACAGTATTTTGATTTCACATACTTGGTACTGTTATCGACCTCGCCCGGGCTGCGTTAAATCCGCAGTCGAGATCGTAACTTGGTCCGCACTCTTAGGATCACTGTTCATTTTCTGGAAAGCTCCATCCCTCCGGAGGCTTTGTCTTTTGGTATGATTCCCTGAGGTTATTTACTTTTGTGCCATCAGGGGGTATGGCGGGCCACACATCGATCGTTATTCTGAAGTGCGTAGTCACGTTTGTGGTTTGGACTGTAATGATAAGATGTACTGTTTCACTTTCGGATAAGTTATTTTATGAAAGGCGGCCTTATCGGCTTGCTAGTGATGTTCACCTTATACAGATTTTGTTTCATGTATGTTCCGCTGCTATTCTCTGACATATACCTGACAGGGTACCCCGGTAGGGTACTAGTCGCGGCCCCGGGGTCGGGTCGTGACACGCAAGCCGACAAGACTGCCACTATATACGGGAACATCCCAAACAAAATACAATAGTACAGCTGAACAAACATATCGACAATCCTCATATGACTAACCCACATATATACAACCCACAACTGTCTACAGACCTCTACGAGAAGGATAACGACATATGACGGGACATGGCCCCCTCGTGTCCCCAATATACATAAGTCAGAATAAAGTTCTGTACCAAAATGACAAAGCTCTGAATCAAGGGAGCTTTCCAAACAGCTGAGCAGGAACCTAGACCGGAGGATCACCAAACTGAGCACCTGTACCTGCGGGCATGAACGCAGCCCCCCGAGGAAAGGGGGTCAGTACGAAATAATGTAATGAGTATGTAAAATATGAGATCATAAGTAGCCAACAGATAATAGGATACCAGTATAATAATCAGAATCCAAATCCAACTGTGCCGTAAACAATAAGAGTCAGTTGTGCCTTATAAAAATGAGAGTCAAGTCAAAAACCATGAATGCCTGTCCATATAATCATCAGATATATATATACCTATAACGTAATCCGACCCTCTAGTGCGGGACTCGGTGAAATCATATCATAACCCGACCCATAGTGGGACTCGGTGAAGTCATCATCTCATCTATGGTTGCATCCTACGTAATCCGGCCCTCTAGTGAGGGACTCGGTGAACAATGCAAGACTGTGCACGAACATAAGTCGGGCCGGGACTCGGTAGGGTAAAGTTGTAATACTTAGCACGAGTAGATACCATGAGCAATCATATGCAATTAAAAATCATCATTTGACTCTCAATAGAATCATTATAATAAAGTCTTTACTGAAAAATCATAGGCACTTCTCATAACTAACATCTTTAGGAATTAAACTGTGTAGACAACATGTACGTCCGCCGTACTTTCATTAAATCATGCCAAAAAGAAAGAAGGAAGAGTTTCACATATCTTTTCGCCGAACTAACCAACTCGAAGAATAAGATTCGTCTCAACTAGTACGTCAACCTATAATAAAGGGTAATACGTCCGTCAATTCTATGATTTCTAGCGTAAGTTATATCATAAGACGACTCTCTTTTCTATAAAAATTCGGGCAGCACTTCCTCTATTTATGTGCCTATCCGCAACTTACAAATCAAGCCAGCAATACCAAATAACAATCACTACGTAAGGATATAATCAAGATTCCCAATTCTTCTTTTAACTCCTTAGAATACAATTTCATATTTCAATACTTTCATATAAACGATTATGACTCTAAACATCAAGATTATTTCCAATTTCAACATGCAAGGCAACGACGAGCTTAACAACACAATAATCGAATACGACAACTCCAAAATTAGTAAAATTAGACCCAAAATCGGCTACAACAACATATTAGTCACATGCATTCTCTTATTTACAATTCTTCTCTAACATGAGTTTTATCCCTTCACTACAACATCAATTAAGCTTCCAAATACTCAATGAAAAGGATAATTTTTACCTTAAACGAAGCCCAAAATAGTCCCCAAACTCACGGCTACTGTTCCATCAGTTTTGCTCCAATTTTCACACTTCTTCAACTTCAAATTGACATGCATACATTCTACAATGTTAATCCCTCATTCATACACATTTTTCTTCCCAAAAACTTGTCCAAAAATCCAAAATTTCTTGGCCTAAATCGGCCCAACAGTGGCAGAAATCACTGTTTTTAGGAACAAACTTTTGGCTTCTCTTTGCGGAAGGGTTAAGCTTGGAAGAAAAGTGAATTGAATCTTAAATTACTAATGAAATTGGTATGATTTTCTTTTGAGAGGAGAAGGGAGAGGAAAAGTGTTCTTCTTCTTGAACTTCTAAGTGGGGAACAAATATATGAAGGGTTTAGATGAGTTTTAAGGAAATAAAAATCTGAAATTAATATTTGCAAGCTTAGTCCCTCTCTCATAATTTGTCTACTAAATTTAATTCCTCTAATAAAATAAATTCCATAATTAATAAGTCAATCTCACACATATTCATCCTTAAATAAAATCTGAAAATTCATGTCCTAATATAATATTTACCCGACACTAAGTCCATACCACATGTGTTGTATCCATAATTTATTCCGGAATTGCATCCTTTGTATCCAATATTCGAGCCTTATTTTCTTAATGACGTTCTTAACTATTGCCTTAACTTACGAGGTGTAACATTCTCCCCCCCCCTTAGAAACATTCGTCCTCGAATGTTCATAATAAGTATTATGCTAGAATGATTTCGACAGAGTCTCCCTTATAACTATGCCTATACACCTATATTCCGCAAACCAACAGATGCCTCACAGGGCCACAATATAACACATATGCAATCATCATTTACTATAATCAAATAAGGGATCGAGTTAAATTACCTGGAGGCACAGGGAACAAGTGAGGATACTTCTTCTTCATTTCATCCTCTGCCTCCCAAGTCATTTCCTCCCTATTGTTGTTTCACCACAACACCTTGACGGAAGCCACATCCTTCGTCCGTAATCTTCTTACCTGGTGATCAAGTATGGCTATGAGACTCTCCTCAAAAGACAGCTCCTCTGTCACCTGGACATCATCTACTGGGAAGACTCTGGAAGGATCACCAATACACTTACGCATCATAGATACATGAAGACTGGATGTACCGCTTCCAAATTAGATGGTAGATCCAACTCATAGGCAACCTTGCATATCCTACGAATAATCTGGTAAGGCCCAATGTACCTTGGGCTAATCTTCCCTTTCTTACCGAACCACATCACACCCTTCATGGTGATACCTTCAAGAATACTAATCATCAACCTGGAATTCCAAGTGTCGACGTCGATTATCAGCATATGACCATCGACTGGGTGGTAATAATCTCTCTGAATGAGCTTCACCCAACAACGACTACGAGCCATATGCAGGCGATCAACTTAGTGTCACGACCGAACCGGGCGTGGTAGTGCCTTACCGGCACCCTAGTGATACAACATCAGAGAAAACCAGCGGAAATAAAAACTTAAACATATAAAACAGTGAAATAAGAAAGCAGGCTAACCCAACGGTTACCTTTTTGTACATAAAATTAAAACTTGAACAATTACATCCCTTACAAACCACGCCTGATCTACAGACCTCTAGAATTTTGAAACCATAATGACGGACGGGGCCCCGTGCCCTGAATAAACAAAAGTCTACTACTTGAGGAACCGTACCACGGACAAGCTTAGGAGATATGGAGCTTTCAGAACCGAACGGCGATCCTAAGAGAGTGGATCGGCAAGCTATGTACCTCGACTGCGGCATGAACGGCCAGAAGGAGGTCGATAACAGTACCAAGTATGTGAAGCGTAAAATCACGTAAATGAAATCATAATAGTCTATATAAAGCGGGAGACATGTATGATAACCAAACTACGATACCTGACACATATGATCACGTCAAATCGGGGACTCACGCGTAAAGTCATCACTCAAATACAACGGGAGTTTAACCTGACAACGCGTGCCCCAAAGTCTCACTCGGTATAAGCATGGCCATGGAACCATCCTAGTGGGCCCATACGTGGACCATCCAGCGTGTCGGTATGCCCGGAGGAAATAACAAGATTATACTCACGGTGGAAGCATACGTGGGCTACCCAACGTGTCGGTATGTCCAAACAACTAACGGATAACACTCACAATGGAAGCATACGTGGGCTACCCAGCGTGTCGGCATGTCCAAGAGGATCGATCTGATGGAAGCATACGTGGGCTGCTACCCAACGCGTCGATGTCCATCAATCAACCGGATAGCCGCCTCGAGAGACTCGGTAGCACACAACCAAACACTTGACAAAGGCTACCACAACAAGCATAGGCTAGTACACACAACTCAAGGTACTATAAATACTTCTTAACACAACATCAAGTATACCATTTAAAACCCAGTACTTAACCCCTTTAGGATCAAGGTACTCCTACCTTTTATAAACAAGTCACTTATGTTTTTCCATCACAAGGAGTTCAATATTTGATAACGAGTTACTCCCCTTTTTCCAAAATCAAGTTACCATTCTAAAATCCAATAATGAGTCCATTTCTTTATTTTCCATAAAGTCGTTATAACTAACTTCCCAATAAGCTATTACAACACTTCATGATTAATAAAACAAGTCAAGACAAAATCATGCCTTTCTTTTAAACCCAAAATACTTCAAATTCTTAAGTCTCTTTTCTATTAGAAAACGAGTTCCTTACTTTGAAACTTTTAGGAAAATCGAACTTGATTTCAATAATTCTCATTAAACGACCATGATCTAGGAAATGTAATGCCATTTTGTCTTATCTTAGCTTACATGCGGATGGAGGTTTCTTGGTTTTAATATGATTAATGTCATTACTTCTTTCCTTTATCGACTGCGTTGGCTTGTTCGATCCTTATTCCCATTTCGAAATTTGTAACGTTATTCTTTTAAAAACCAAGTATTCATTTCTCACGAATTAGGTTTATACTTTTCAACACCATTTAGGTTAATTACACGTCCGTCTCTTATCTTTTGAAATCGACAAACCATTCTTTTAACTACATAAAGTGGTTATAACAAACTTCCCATAAAGCGTTATAACACTTTATGTTTTAAACCAACCAATCACCACTATAAACATTTATGAGACCAATAGGGCTCATTCTTTCTTTCATAAGTACCATTGCAGCGGATAAGACTTTACTACTATTTCCACACAACGAAGCCCTTAACACTTCATATCAAGTCAAGACACAAAAGGGAAATCAAATTCCTTTAACACACGTGCGTCACCGCACTATATATTTTACAAATAGTCATGTGAAGAGGATAGGAAGAATCACATACCTCGCGACGACATCGACAATAAGCAAAATGCTCCACAAGACTTATCTCCCAGAGGAATATGCTACACGTAGTACTTGATCTATAAAGTGGTAAAACGTCTATCAATCTCTAGCTTGAACGTAGAATAAACTAAGTGCAAAGTCCCTAAATCCTACGACAATTTGGGCACTTCCTTTGTTTCTACTAACTTGCCACCTCTTTCAAGGTCGAATTCAATACAAACGCCCCTGATAATACAAAATAACCCAATACTTTCCATGCCATACTTGGCCAACCATAAACGATTCTTAATCCCTTTCAATTCTTTCCAATCCAAGTTCTTAGTCCTAACATGATATCTAGCCTAGACATCTTTAACAATTACAATCTCCCTTTACAACACGCGGCGTCCCAATTAGAAAACCATTGAAGTTCTGATCTTAAGGCTAACGTACATTTCGCTTTTAACAAGACATGATCCAAATCTATACAATATAAAACGACCTCGGGCTCAACTCTATACTACTACAATATAACGACCTTAGGCTCAACTCTAAACTACTAAAATAAAACGACCTCGAGCTCATCTATACTACTAAAATAAAACGACCTTAGGCTCATAACGAAGAAAGGGAAACTTTTACCTTAAGGAATAGCCCACAAAGCCCTCTTTCTTCCACTCTTTCCGTCAAAAATCGCCACCGCGTTACCACAAGTTTACCCACACTTTTCTTCTTGCCGCTCCAACAATCTCCTCTAAAGCTAGGTTTTCTTCCAAAAACTAGAGAGAGGGAGAGGGTTTTCCATGGAAGGGTTTTGAAATGAAAATGGCCAAGTCTTCCAAGACTTGGCCCTAAAATGGTCAAAAAGGATGGGAGGGACACTTGTCACCCTCCCATAGGTTTTTAACAAAATATCTCCTGATTTCAGCCTTTTATCGCGAAAAATCCCGCCTTGGCGCCGCGGCCATGGCGCGCTTCTACTTCAGAAAATGTTCGGCGATTCGCGCGCGCATTCGGCCGCGCTGAAACCCATGGACCCCAGAACAACCGCGCGCCTGCGTCCGGCCGCGGCTGCACCCACGAAAGCTGCTGCGCTTTGCGCGCACCAAACTTGAAACTTCCATAACTTTTGACTCCGATGTCCTATCGACGAATGGTTTGTTGCATTGGGATCTAGATTTAACGAACTACACATTAGGCTTTTAAACACCTCGAAACTCTTAACAACTGGGGTACAACACTCCAAGGTAAACTAAAGATCCGTCCAACACATGTTTGTCAACTTATCTATCGACTCTCAAAACTTATCTTCCTTGGTAAGTTCTTATCTTAACTCCTAGAATTTACGGGGTGTAACATTCTCCCCCCCTTAGAAACATTCGTCCCGAATGTTCCTTCTAAGTCTCCAAAACGCTGACGCCAGTATAGTCTTCACTATTCCACTCTCAAAAGAAATCAGTTATGCCACTCATGGACTTACCACTAGAAAAATACTCCCCACATACTATGTACTTCCGACAAGGATCACTGTAAAATCTTTCACCCAAGACGGTCTTACATCTAGGTTTCAATTGTCATAATTTCTATGGTTCAAAATTTTCTCATCCTCAGACTTACCCTTATCACTAATCAGGCTTCTAAATCACATTTATAACACAAAGTTATCCGAACATAACACCTAACACATCACTAAAACATCAATGCATACTAGTCTCTAGTGGGTTAAGAATATACCTGTAACTATTACTTCACTGCCCCTTCATGCCGTTCTACTCATGTTCCTTCCCTGCACGCGCGACAAAGGAGGAGATGAATCACCATCGATCCGAAGGTCGAGTCTCTACATCCGCTATCTCTGGTTGGACAATTCCGCAAAATGGCCTGCTGCCGCATGCAAAACAAACCCCATTCCAAAGACGACACTCCCCACCATGGAGCCTACCACAACGGCCACAACGAGGTAGGGGTGGTCCCATCTGACTAACGTCCCTGCTCCCAAAACTCAAACACAGGAGCCCCGACCGCTCCCGAATTCACTGAACGCCCGAAGAAGGCGTGATGGGGCACTCTATCGGTGAGGTAAATAGCTAGCTCTTTGTTGAGGTGCGCCTCGAAGGTCACCGAGGACTCTCTTCGCCGCCCTCTTCGCTGATCTTGGTTATTCCGCCGACCTCACGTTCACCGACTGCTGCGCGAGGCTGGACGCGGGCAATGTCCATGCCGGTGAAGAGCTACTGTTGTGCATCCTCCGCTAAATAATCATCGAGTCCGTGACATAACTGCACTCTATCCTCCATATTGGCCACCACAATGGGACATACCGCCAATGAGTCAAACTCTACATTGTACTACCGAATCAGGCGCCTCTCTTTGTCTTAGCATCAAAAACTGTTTACCGCGCCCTCCTCATCCGTGAGGCAAGAAATGGCCAAGGAAAGCCTCTGAGAACTCACCCCAACCAGCTGGAGGTGCATGTTCCCCCCGAGACAGCTCCCACGAATCAAACCAGTCGACTGCAGTATCACGCAGCCGATGTGAACTCAAAACCACTGACTCGGTCTCCGAAGCCTTGATCACTCTACGATCCGTCAGAATCGCTTGATGAACTCCTCGCGATCATCCTCAGGCCTCGACCCGTAGAACTCAGGTGGGCTACAACTCAGAAAATCTCGTAGCCTCAAACTATCTGACCTCGGGTGAACTATGGGTACTACAGAACTGAATCGCCGTGATCCGGGCCTATCCTCGTGCCTCGCCACGATCCTGGCCAATAACTGGGCCATCTCCTTGTAACCCATCTCCTCTCGCCTCGTGTCATGGATCGAGGCTCGTGTGTCGTAGTCTCGGGAGAGACCGCCGCTTTACTCGCAGCCTCCTCTCGCCGCTTTGCCCTTCTGGGCTCTGGTTGCCTTGCGTGGAGGCATCACTGGTATACAAAGAACACGTCAGAGGGAGTCCAACTTATAACACCGCTCTAAGGCACGATCTCAGAGTGAGAAGAATGGAAACCAATCCTAAATATCCTATAGCCTCCTGATTATAGATGTGGTGCACAACACACCGATAATCAAGACTCATCGATACGCCTCAGAGACACTCTCCGAGGATTAACTGCTCTGATACCACTTTTGTCACGACCCGAACCCGGGCCCGTGACTGGTGCCTTACCCCGGGCACCCTAGTGATACAACATCAGAGAAAACCAGCGGAAATAAAAACTTAAACATATAAAACAGTGAAATAAGAAAGCAGGCTAACCCAACAGTTACCTTTTTGTACATAAAATTAAAACTTGAATAGCATATCCCTTACAAACTCGCCCACAACAAAGGCATGCACTTCTAAGAATTTTGAAACCATAATGACGGACAGGCCCCGCCATGCCCTCAATAAACAAAAGTCTACTACTTGTGGAACTGTACCACGTGACAAGCTTCCGAGATATGGAGCTTTCCGAGAACCGAACGGCGATCCTAAGAGAGTGATCGCCAGTTATGTACCTCAACTCGCGGCATGAACGCAGCCCGAACGAGGTCAAGATAACAGTACCAAGTATGTGAAATCAGAAATATCAGAAATGAAATCATAATAGTCTATATAAAGTGAGACATGTATGATAACCAAACTACAAGACACAACACATAACAACACGCCAAATCGTGGACTCACGCTCGTAAAGTCATCACTCAAATACAACCCGAGTTTAACTCGACAACGGCCGCATGCCCCAAAGATCTCACCTCGGTATAAGCATGACCATGGAACCATCCTAGTGGCCCATACCCGTGGACCATCCAACGTGTCAAGATGCCCAGAGGAAATAACAAGATTATACTCACGGTGGAAGCATACCCGCTGGCTACCCAACGTGTCAAGATGTCCAAACAACTAACCGGATAACACTCCTAAGGAAGCATACCCGTGGCTACCCAACGTGTCAAGATGTCCAAGAGGATCGACTGATGGAAGATACCCGTGGCTACCCAACGCACAAGATGTCCATCAATCAACCGGATAGCCTACTCCATCGAGAGACTCTAGAGCACACAACCAAACACTTGCACAACAAAGGCTACCACAACAAGCATAGGCTAGTACACACAACTCAAGGTACTATAAATACTTCTTAACACAACATCAAGTATACCATTTAAAACCCAAGTACTTAACCCCTTTAGGATCAAGGTACTCCTACCTTTTATAAACAAGTCACTTATGTTTTTCCATCACAAGGAGTTCAATATTTGATAACGAGTTACTCCCCTTTTTCCAAAATCAAGTTACCATTCTAAAATCCAATAATGAGTCCATTTCTTTATTTTCCATAAAGTCGTTATAACTAACTTCCCAATAAGCTATTACAACACTTCATGATTAATAAAACAAGTCAAGACAAAATCATGCCTTTCTTTTTAAACCCAAAATACTTCAAATTCTTAAGTCTCTTTTCTATTAGAAAACGAAGTTCCTTACTTTGAAACTTTTAGGAAAATCGAACTTGATTTCAATAATTCTCATTGAGAAACCATGATCTAGAAATGTAATGCCATTTTGTCTTATCTTAGCTTCTATGCAGATGGAGGTTTCTCGGTTTTAATATGATTAATGTCATTACTTCTTTCCTTTATCGACGCTGCATTGGCTTGTTCGATCCTTATTCCCATTTCCGAAATTTGTAACGTTATTCTTTTAAAAACCAAGTATTCATTTCTCACGAATTAGGTTTTATACTTTTCAACACCATTTAGGTTAATTACACGTCCGTCTCTTATCTTTTGAAATCGACAAACCATTCTTTTAACTACATAAAGTGGTTATAACAAACTTCCCATAAAGCCGTTATAACACTTTATGTTTTAAACCAACCAATCACCACTATAAACATTTATGAGACCAATAGGGCTCATTCTTTAACCACCGAAAATTCGCTACCAACTGGATAAGACTTTACTACTATTTCCACACAACGGCCCTTAACACTTCATATCAAGTCAAGACACAAAAGGGAAATCAAATTCCTTTAACACACGCCGTCTACCGTGACTATATATTTTACAAATAGTCATGTCAAGAGGATAGGAAGAATCACATACCTCGCGACGACTGTCGACAATAAGCAAAATGCTCCACAGTACTATCTCCCTTAAGAGGAATATGCTACACGTAGTACTTCAATCCTATAAGGGTCATAAAACGTCTATCAATCTCTAGCTTCGAACGTAGAATAAACTAAGTGCAAAGTCCCTAAATCCTACGACAATTTGGACGGCACTTCCTTTGTTTCTACTAACTTGCCACCTCTTTCAAGGTCGAATTCAATACAAACGCCCCACAATAATACAAAATAACCCAATACTTTCCATGCCATACTTGGCCAACCATAAACCAATTCTTAATCCCTTTCAATTCTTTCCAATCCAAGTTCTTAGTCCTAACATGATATCTAGCCCTAGACATCTTTAACAATTACAATCTCCCTTTACAACATGCGACGTCCCAATTAGAAACCAATCAAGTTACAATCTTAAGGCTAATACGCCCATTTCGCTTTTTAACAAGACAACAGATCCAAATCTATACAATATAAAACAACCTGTGCTCAACTCTATACTACTACAATATAACTTTAGGCTCAACTCTAAACTACTAAAATAAAATTTCTGTGCTCACCTCTATACTACTAAAATAAAACAGCCTTAGGCTCATAACCCAGAGAAAGGGGAAACTTTTACCTTAAGGAATAGCCCACACAGGCCCTTCTTTCTTCCACCTCTTTCCGTCAAAAATCGCCCACCAAGTACTCCACAAGTTTACCCACACTTTTTCTTCTTGCCGCTCCAACAATCTCTCTAAAGCTAGGTTTTCTTCCAAAAACTAGAGAGAGGGAGAGAGGGTTTTCCATGGAAGGGTTTTGAATGAAAATGGCCAAGTCTTCCAAGACTTGGCCTAAAATAAATGGTCAAAAAGGATGGAGGGACACTTGTCACCCTCCCATAGGTTTTTAACAAAATATCTCCCGATTTCACCTTTTATCGCGAAAAATCCCGCAGCCATGGCGCGCGCGCTTCTACTTCCGAGAAAATGTTCCAAGATTCCGCGCCATGGCCGATTCCGGCAAGGCGCTGAAACCCCGCGACCCCAGAACAACCGGCGCGCCCTCGTGATTCCGGCGCGCCTGCACTCAACTGAACCGCCGCCGTCGCGCACCAAACTTGAAACTTCCATAACTTTTGACTCCGATGTCCTATCGACGAATGGTTTGTTGCATTGGGATCTAGATTTAACGAACTACACATTAGGCTTTTAAACACCTCGAAACTCTTAACAACTGGGGTACAACACTCCAAGGTAAACTAAAGATCCGTCCAACACATGTTTGTCAACTTATCTATCGACTCTCAAAACTTATCTTCCTTGGTAAGTTCTTATCTTAACTCCTAGAATTTACGGGGTGTAACACTTAGTCTCACCTATATCAAACCAACCAATAGGTGACCTGCACTTCTTCCCATATAAGGTCTCGTATGGGGCCATCTGGACACTAGAATGGTAGTTGTTGTTGTAAGCAAACTCAATGAGTGGTAAATGATCATCCCAGTCAATAATACAGGCTCTCAACATATCCTCTAGATTCTGAATAGTACGCTCTGCCTGCCCATCAGTCTGGGGATGAAATGTTGTGCTGAGACTCACCTATGTCCCCAATCTCTTCTGGAATGATCTCCAGAAGTTAGCTATAAACTGAGCTCCTCGGTCAGATATAATAGATGTGGGAACCCCGTGCAGTCTCATTATCTCCCTGATGTACAACCTAGCATAGTCCTCAACTGAGTAAGTAGTCCTAACTGGAAGAAAATGGGTTGATTTCGTTAGTCTATCCACAATAACCCATATGCAATCACACTTCCGCTGAGTGCGAGGTAAGCCTGTAATGAAGTCCATATTGATCACTTCCCACTTCCAAGTCGGGATCTCTATCTCCTGCAATAATCCACCAGGCTACTGATGCTCGACCTTAACCTGCTGACAATTCAGGCATTAGGCAACAAACTCTGATATGTCTCTTTTCATGCCATACCACCAATACAAGTATCTAAGGTCATGGTACATCTTCGTCGACCCTGGATGAATGGAATAACGCATCAGGTGCCTCTCCCATAACTCCGTCGAGACTCGCAACATCGCCTACACATAATCTACCCTCATACCTCAGCACATCATCAGGTGCAACCTCAAATAAAGTCTTCCCCTTTCGGAGAGCTGCATCTCTATACCATGCCAGAACAGGATCCTCATACTGACGTCTCTTTACCTCTTCTACGATAGAGGACTCAACAACTTCTCGAATAAGAACCCTACTATCTTCCGAATCTGCCAACCGAACTCCAAGACTAACTAGACTGTGTATCTCACAAACCATCTCCTTTCTGTCTGGCTGCACATCCGTCAAGCTACCCATAGATCTACGGCTAAGAACATCTGCCACAATATTGGCCTTCCCTGAGTGGTACAAGATATCAACATCATAGTCCTTTATCAACTCTAGCCACCATCTCTGCCGTAGGTTCAACTCCTTCTGCTTAAAGATATATTGGAGACTCTTGTGATCCGTATAAATATCAACATGAACCCCATATAAATAATGTCTTCATATCTTCAAGGCATGAATCACCGCTGCTAGCTCCAAATCATGAGTGAGATAATTATTTTCATGCTTTCTGAGCTGTTGGAAGGCATAAGCTATAACTCTGTCATGCTGCATCAATACACAACCCAACCCAATACCTGAAGCATCACAATAAATGACATATCCATCCGGTCCCTCAGGAAGAGTCAGAACTGGAGCCGTAGTCAACTTATTCTTCAACAACTGGAAACTGTGCTCACACACATCCATCCACTGGAACTTAGCTGCCTTCTAAGTTAGTCTATTCAAAGGCGCTGAGATTGAGACAAACTTCTCCACAAACCTCATGTAATACCCTGCTAGCCCCAGAAAATTCCGTACCTCAGTAGGTGTGGTAGGTCTGGGCCAAGTCTTCACTGCCTCAATCTTCTGTGTATCCACCCGAATACCATCAGTCCCGATAATATGCCCCAAGAATTCCACTGAATTCAACCAAAATTCACACTTAGAAAATTTGGCATACAGCTGCTAGTGCTGGAGGACCCTAAGTACTGTCCTCAAATGGTTTGCATGTAGGGCTACACAAAGGGTCAAAACCGGACCGGACCGAGGACCGAGAATTCGGATTCTCCGATCAAGACCGATCAATTTCTGGCCCGTCCGGCCCGAAGTCATTTTCCGTCCTCTGGCCATCGGATCGAATGGACCGATCCTCTCCCAGTAGCCCTCAATGCCCACCAGCCCACTCAAATTTCACCGGCTCACTTCACACCAAATTTCACCACTTTACGTATTGACATATCAAATATAAGTCGAAATTAGTGAAACTTTAAATGGTCATAACTTTGCGCTCGGACGTCCGCTTGATCTAATTTTTTTTTGATTTCAGATTTTTTGAGACGAATAATCCCAAACGGACTTCACCGGATTTCTCCAAAAACGCCCATCTTGCCCTCAATTTCTCTTTTCCCCAAATCGCATGCTTTTTCCCATTTTCAAATCTAAATATCTCGCGATGTACAATAGATTTCAACGTAAAATTTTGTGGCACCGCGTCCGAGAATGTCAATTTCGATTGGTAATTCATTTTTTTAAAAAGGGCCTTAACCCGAATCTAATTATATATATATTATATATTAGGAATTTAGAAAATTAGGAATTATATATATTATATATATTAGGAATTATATATATTATATATATTAGAAATTATATATATTATCCAAAAATAAAAAAAATAAAAAATTCGGTCCGGACCGGACCGAAAACCGATTTATGAAAATACAGGGACCGAAGACCGGACCGAATTTCTCGGTCCGGTTCGGTCCGGATCGAATTTTGTGCAGCCCTATTTGCATGCTCCTGCTCTGAACGGGAATAAACCAAGATATCATCAATGAATACAATGATGAACATGTCTAAGAACGGCCTGAATACCCGATTCATCAAATTCATGAACACTGCTGGAGCATTTGTCAGTCCAAAAGACATCACCCTAAACTCATAATGTCTATATCGGGTTCTGAACACTGTCTTTGGAATATATGCCTCCCTTACCCGCACCTGATGATAACCTGACCGCAAGTCTATCTTCGAGAAACATTTAGCACCCTGCAACTGGTCAAATAAATCATCAATCCTTGGGAGGGGATACTTGTTCTGATGGTTACCTTATTCAGCTGCTTATAATCAATACACATCCGCAGCGAACCATTTTTCTTCCTCACAAATAATACCGGTGCTCCCCAAGGAGTTGTACTAGGCCTAATGAATCACGTTTTCAACAAGTCTCTCAGCTGCTCCTTCAACTCCTTCAACTCTGCAGGTGTCATTCTATAAGGAGGAATATATATGAGTTGGGTACCTGGCAATACATCTATACTGAAATTTATCTCTTGCTCTGGAGGAAGACCTGGAAGATCATCTAGGAATGCATTCGGGAACTCACTAACTACTGAAACTGACTGAAGAGTCGGTACCTCTTCTTCCGTATCATGCACCCGAACCAAATGATATATACACCCCTTTTTAACCATCTTCATTGCCTTGAGGTATGAAATAAACTTACCCCTCGGCGATGCTGTATTCCCCTTCCATTCTATAACTGGCTCGTTTGGAAACTGAAATCGAACCAACTTCTCTCTACAATCTACGTTGGCAAAACAAGAAGCCAACCAGTCCATACCCATAATAACATCAAAGTCGATCATATCCAATTCTATCAAATCTGCTAGGGTATGACGACTATATATCACCACCGAGCAATTTTTATACACACGCTTAGCTATAACCGAATCTCCTACCGGTGTAGCTACCTCAAATGGTTCTATCGACTCAGGTTCTATACCTATTCTACTAGCAACAAAAGAGGATATGTAGGACAAGGTGGAACCTGGATCTATCAAAGCATATATATCACATAAAAAGACCGATAGTATACCAGAATAACATCCGTGACGCCCCGATCACGCTTCATCGCCAAAGTATATGCGGTTTGAAGGAGCGCCAGAACTAGAAACTCCGCCACGACCTCTACCACAACCTGCTGGCGTCTGAATACCCTGCCCGATGGGGCGCATAGCTATGGATGATGACGAACCAACACCCGACCCCGTAGGCCGAGCCATACCACCTGAACCACCCCTGTAAGGACACTCTCATCATATGGCTCTGACAGCCTTAAGAGAAGAAAGCACATGTGGTCGAACAACATTCCCCAACATGAAGCTTACCACACTGAGAGCACCGAGGATAAAGTGGCCTCAACTAAGCAGAACCCCGAGCTCGACCGCCTCGAATACTCGGACGATCAAATCTCCTACCAGATAATCAGAGGAGCATTATGTGCTGGCCGATGAATATTCGACTGGCCGAGTGCCGCCGCTCGAAACTCACCAGAATAAGCTGCCGACCTAGCACTCTTATGTTGGTCCCTGTCATGACCTTTTTCTGGCTGTCGCCCTCTATTTCAGTCCTCAACCCCCTGTGCATATGCCTAGATATAAGAAATATCCATACTCGACTGAAGAGCCACCGCCATACAACCATCGATCAAATAATGGTCCAGCCCCATCACATAGCGATGCACCATGTCTGTCATATCTGCTACAATAGTGGGTGCGTATCTGGCCAATGAATCAAACTCAAGGTTGTACTCTCTAATGCTCCTACCGCCCTGCCTCTGCGAACTCGTCCCACATGGCTGGAGGAGTACCCTCGCCCCTAGATAGCTCCCACGACTCATACCAGTTAAGAGCTACGTCACGCAACCGATATGATGCCAACACGACCGACTCAGTCTCTGAAGCCTTTATCACCCTCAACGTACGCTGTATCTGTCGGATAAACTCCTGTGGATCATCCTCGGGCCTTGACCAGAAAAACTCTGGTGGACTACAACTCAAAAAATCACGGATCCTCAAACTATCTGCTCTGGGGTCAACTCCTGGTCCCTGTATATAAGCCTGCCTTGCCACTAACCTAGTCAGCAGCTGAACAACATCTCTCATGGCTCGGTCCTCTGCCCCTGGCTGATGAGCTGGAGGCTCAGGTGCTTGGGCCTCAGAAACTGGTGATGCTTGCCCCTAAACCGGAGCCTCTGGAGGTGGTGATGATGCAGAGATCATCGACTAGGGTACAGTCTCCGGCATAGACTAAGTACGGGACCTGGTAGCTCTCTGAATTCTACTAGTATCCCCCACTGTAGATTTGCCTTTCTGGGCCGCTGTCGCCTTCTTCGGAGGCATAGATGTAAACATAGTAAGTCGTCAGAAAGGGATTATCCTAATAACATAACTCTATTGCACAATCTAAGAGATGAAAGAATAGAAACCAATCCTAAATGTCCAGCAGCCTCCTGCGTATAAGTATGGTGCACAACATACCCATACACAAGACTCGACTAGACACGGTCTGTAAACATTCTGAGGACTAACTACTTTGATACCACTTTTGTCACGACCCAACGGGCAACGACTAAGCATCCTAATGACACCATTATACTAACCTGTCCCATAATCAGACTGATACTAAGGACAATATGAAATTCGGCAGCATAACACCGCAATCATAACACATGTCCGATTAGGCAAGACGGCAAGGCTGCCCTTACACACAAACAACCTTGTCTCCCGAGGAGTCACATCTAAACAAATATAACAAGGACGCAAGCCGACAAGACTGCCACTATATACGGGAACATCCCAAACAAAATACAATAGTACAGCTGAACAAACATATCGACAATCCTCATATGACTAACCCACATATATACAACCCACAACTGTCTACAGACCTCTATGAGAAGGATAACGACATATGACGGGACATGGCCCCGTCGTGTCCCTAATATACATAAGTCAGAATAAAGTTCTGTACCAAAATGACAAAGCTCTGAATCAAGGGAGCTTTCCAAACAGCTGAGCAGGAACCTAGACCGGAGGATCACCAAACTGAGCACCTGTACCTGGGGGCATGAATGCAGCCCCCCGAGGAAAGGTGGTCAGTACGAAATAATGTACTGAGTAAACAATAAGAGTCAGTTGTGCCTTACAAAAATGAGATTCAAGTCAAAGACCATGAATGCTTGTCCATATAATCATCATATACATATATACTTATAACGTAATCCGACCATCTGGTGCGGGACTCTGTGGAATCATATCATAACCCGACCCATACTGAGACTCGGTAAAGTCATCATCTCATCTATGGATGCATCCTACGTAATCTGACCCTCTAGTGAGGGACTCGGTGAACAATGCAAGGGTGTGCACGAACATAAGCCGGCCCGGGACTCGGTGGGGTGAAGTAGTAATACTTAGCACGATTAGATACCATGAGCAATCATATGCAATTAAAAATCATCATTTGACTCTCAATAGAATCATTATAATAAACTCTTTACTGAAGAATCATAGGCACTTCTCATAACTAACATCTTTAGGAATTAAATTGTGTAGACATCATGTACGTCCGTCGTACTTTCATTAAATCATACCAAAAAGAAAGAAGGAAGAGTTTCACATACCTTTTCGCCGAACTAACCAACTCGAAGAATATGATTCGTCTCAACTAGTACGTCAACCTATAATAAAGGATAATACGCCCGTCAATTCTATGATTTTTAGCGTAAGTTATATAGAAAGATGACTCTCTTTTCTATAGAAATTCGGGCAGCACTTCCCCTATTTATGTGCCTATCCGCAACTTACAAATTAAGCCAACAATACCAAATAACAATCACCACGTAAGGATATAATCAAAATTCCTAATTCTTCTTTTAGCTCCTTAGAATCCAATTTCATATTTCAATACTTTCATATTGACACACCCTTTTTTCGACCGCGACATTCGTTAGCGAATCCTGCTTTAAAGGTTAGAAATAAAAATAATGCTAAAAAATAAAAGGGCGCTAAAGGGGTGCTAAAATGCTAAAGGGTTCGCGGAGTCGCCACCTAATTAGTTTGGGTGAATTAGGACACCTAAATGTCAACTAGGTAAAGTCAACACTAACTCCATTTAAATGGTCTGCTGAACTATGTGAGATTCTTGGCAAAAGTTCTTTATTAATCTAGAGGAAAGGGGTTAGGCATCCTCTAAGATCTGCTAACTTGCGGTTGTCCGTTCAAACCTAGGTTAATTATCATGTTAAGAAAAATACATGTTTTGAAGATGTAAAGATGCTGCAAGTTTTTGTTTTTATTTTTAAAAGGGTGCATTTTGATAACATAAAAAAGATTTATAAGACTTATTGTATACCTGCAAAGTTAGTCTTTTGGATGAAGGCATGCATTTGTAAAGCATTGTAAAATACATATGACGTGAAAAGTATGCATTTACATTCAAAGTTGATTTATTGATTAAAGGTATGTATTTACTTGCAAAATTGATTTTTAATATATATGTGGCATAATGCAAAAGAGATTTATTATTATTTGGCAAAAGTTTAGACATTTCTGATTTATTTGAAAACTACCCGCCCAATTTATTTATTCAAGACTAATTGTTTCTATGTCTCCTATTAATTACAGAGTTAGATAATAAATTATAAATAACAAAATAAAGACACAAATGAGGCAATCAGATTAAGAGATTAAAAGGAGTTGAGATGGATGACGACGCCATCTTGTCCTGTTTTGTCTTAGGAGTTCTGAGGCCGGAATGTGAATGCGGATGCACATAGATACGAGTCGTTATTTGAAGTAGCTCGTGATGAGTCTCGCCATGAGACTCTTCATTTGCGCTCCGAGGCGTTTCATGTAAAAGAAATAAAAGATAAGGAATTAGTATATGTCCCAAACCTTAATACGAATAAACATTGACATTTAAATGTACATGAAGCACTTCATATCAGCAGTCAAAGAAGGATTGGAAGCAACAGCCAAATAATTCAAATTAGGCGATGGATTTCAAGATGTGGACCAAACATGTATTCCTTTTAGGAGGGAATACTAAGTTACAAACGAGTGCAACTATTGGAAGAATGAGCAGGCTTCAAATAAGCGATATTGACCATATACGCAAAAATACCAGGCCTGCTAATATTCTTCTAAACTTATTGGATTCATAACAGTCAATCTGGGAGAGGCAGGTTTCCTAACTCCACACATTGCACATATAGGAGACAGATGCATATTTTCTTTAATTCAACGTAAGGGTCGAGGTTTAAACTTAGCTTTCAACCCAGAACTTAAGGATTTAAACAAGGCTATTCTTAGGGGAATACCAACTAAGGTTGATTCATATTAGAACATGTTGAGTGTTCATAACAATTAGACTAATTAAGTGGGTAAAAACATGCATACAAGCTCAGAACCGGTAAAGAAGGCTACTTAGGTATGAGGGAAGAAGATTCAAAGGGAAATTACTACATATTCTTTAAACATTCAGTACATGAGGAAAATAAATTCATTCACAAGCCTTGACCTAACAATAGAGGAAAAAATTAAAATAGGCATGGCACGCAGGACAACAACAGATCACACCACAGTCTTATCATATTTCAGACAGTATCCAATTTAAGAATTTCCACATAGTAAACATGTCTCAGTTTCTCCCTCCCTGCAGTGGATATAAATCTAAACAACAACTTAAAGCAGGAAGGCATCTTAAACAATCAAACAGACATCACATTCATGCATCGACGAACACAGTAATACAAAAATGAACTAAGAGGAATTTGGGTTTACCTTCTCCGGACAACGAACCAAGGCTGCGTATCAAGTCGTCGATCTACTCGGAGTTGCGATGCGATTTGAGGGACGAAGTTTTCGATTGAGTTATTAACTGCTGCTAAAGGATGCAAACCGATGCCTATCAGTTTTTTTTCTCTTGTTCTTGCTTTTGGACTCTAATTTTCGATGCTTCACTAATGTCTTACTCTTTTTTTTTTTTACTGATTTTCAATCGGTGAAAGAGAGGGTTTGCCTTGCTATTCTAAGGGGTTATCCTATGCTCTTCAATTGCCCCCTATCGCATGTGTAGAGATGGTATTTATAGCCTTGATTTAGGTTATTTTCTAACGCAATAAGTGCTGATTTTGGTGTAAGATTATGGTAGGTTTCGGTTATGGCAATTTTATATTTTGGGGATGCTTTTGGAACTATTTGAAACCATTTGGTTATGGTAAAGATCTGGGGCTTCGTCTTTTTGGTTCGTTAAGGTAAGATTTGAGGCTTATTTGTTGCGGTTTTCGGTATTGTTCTTAGGGCCGATTTGGTGTTATTATTAGGACGATTTACTCTCAGATTTTCCGGCGAAATTCGCGGGTGTTACTAGGTAAGGGAGGTGCGGCGGCTAGGTGTGTGTGAGATGAAGGAAGGTTTAGGGTTTGATGGGTTTTGTTTATGGACGAGTATAAAGGGCTGAAAGGGGAGTGGGCCGCGGGTTTGGGTAGTTAAATGTGGGTTTTGGATGAAAAATAAGTTTGTGGGCTGATGGTTGGGCCGGTAGTTATTATTTAATTTGAGTAGAGTTTTAAGTGTGTTATTTTAGTTTTAGCTTGAGTTTAAATTATAAAGAATATTTATAAACTTATTTTGAGTATTAATAAATGCGGACCTTATATTTAAAGATTATTTAATGCTTTATATAAATGCGATGCTATTATTAAATTATTTATTTATGCACGTATTAATGTTTTATTATTGCGTATTATTTATAAAAAATATTATTAAAAAATTATTTTACGATGTTTAAAAAATTAGTTTAATTTGTTGATTATTGACGGGGGAGAGAGTCAAAATTGGGTGTCAACACATATAAACTATTATGACTCTAAACATCAAGATTATTTCCAATTTCAACATGCAAGGCATCAACGAGCTTAACAACACAATAATCGAATACGACAACTCCAAAATTAGTAAAATTAGTCCCAAAATCGGCTACAACAACATATTAGTCACATGCATTCTCTTATTTACAATTCTTCTCTAACATGAGTTTTATCCCTTCACTACAACATCAATTAATCTTCCAAATATTCAATGAAAAGGATAATGTTTACCTTAAACGAAGCCCAAAACATTCCCCAAACTCACGACTGCTGTTCCATCGGTTTTGCTCCAATTTTCACACTTCTTCAACTCCAAATTGACATGCATAAATTCTACAATGTTAATCCCTCATTCATACACGTTTTTTCTTCCCAAAAACTTGTCCAAAAATCCGAAATTTCTTGGCCTAAATCGGTCCAGCAGTGGCGAAAATCACTGTTTTTAGGAGCAAATTTTTGGCTTCTCTTTGCGGAAGGATTAAGCTTGGAAGAGAAGTGAATTGAATCTTAAATTGCTAAGAAAATGGGTATGATTTTCGTTTGAGAGGAGAAGGGAGAGGAAACGTGTTCTTCTTCTTGACCTTCTAAGTGGGGAAAAACATATGAAGGGTTTAGAAGAGTTTTAAGGAAATAAAAATCTGAAATTAATATTTGCAAGCTTAGTCCCTCTCTCATAATTTGTCTACTAAATTTAATCCCTCTAATAAAATAAATCCCACAATTAATAAGTCAATCTCCCACCTATTCATCCTTAAATAAAATCTGAAAATTCATGTCCTAATATAATATTTACCCGACACTAAGTCCATACCACATGTGTTGTATCCACAATTTATTCCGGGATCACATCCTTTGTATCCAATATTCGAGCCTTATTTTCTTAATGACGTTCTTAACTATTGCCTTAACTTACAAGGTGTAACACTTTGAACATGTTTAAAACATACAAAATAGAAGTGGAAAACCAACTTGACAAAAGAATTAAGATTCTAAGATCAGACCGAGATGGTGAATATACGTCAAATGAATTCAAAAATTTCTGTTCTACTCATGATGTCATTCATCAAACCACTGCGTCATATACTCTACAACAAAATGGAGTTGCCGAACGAAAGAACAGAACATTGAAGAATATGATAAAATCAATGTTGATTAGTTCGGGTGCACCCCTTAGTCTTTGGGGTGAGGCATTAATTACTGCAAATATGATATTAAATAGAATTTCTCAAAAGAAAAGTGATCAATCTCCATACGAATTATGGAATGCAAAATTGCCTATTTTTAAAAGGATGAAAGTGTGGGGTTGCCTAACAAAAGTTCAAGTTCCTTTACCAAAGAGAACTAAACTTGGACAAAAAACAGTGGATTGCATTTATGTTGGTCTTGCCAATAACAGTGCACCGTATACGTTTTTGGTGTATCATTCTGATGTTGAAGGTATTCACAAGAACACACTAATGGAATCTGCTGAAGTAGAATTTTTTGAGGATATATTTCCTTATAAAGACAAGGATAAAAATGTTCATAATTATAAGAAGAGGGCACTGCCTCAAAATGAGTCAAACCAAGACACTCTAAATATTGAGAATCTTACTTCGTCCATTCAAGAAAATTATTCTGAAATAAGAAGAAGTAAACGTGGAAAAATTGCCAAAGATTTTGGACCAGACTTTATGACTTTTTCCGTGGAAGGAGAACCTCAAACGTATAGGGCTGCTATGGAATCATCTGAAACACCTTATTGGAAGAAGGCCATCCAAAGTGAAGTAGAATCCATTGTACAAAATAATACATGGATATTGGTTGATCTTCCTCCGGGACAGAAACCAATAGGTCATAAATGGATCTTTAAACGAAAGTTAAGACCTGATGGTACTATAGAGAAATACAAAGCTCATATAGTAGCCAAAGGATTTCGACAAAAGAAAGGTGTAGATTTTTTTGATACCTACTCACCAGTGGTCTAGAATTACGTCGATAATGACGTTAATTGCTATAGCAGCAATTCACAATTTGGAAATACACCAAATGAATGTGAAGATTGCATTCTTGAATGGTGAACTAGAGGAAGAAATATACATGGAACAACCCGAAGGGTTTGTTGTTAAAGGTCAATAGCAGAAAGTCTGTAAATTGGTTAAGTCGTTATATGGACTTAAACAAGCGCCAGAACAATGGCATGAGAAGTTTGATAATACATTATTATCAAATGGTTTTCAAATAAACGAATGTGTCTACATTAAGGAATGTAAGAATGCATGTGTCATTATATGCTTATATGTGGATGATATGCTAATTATGAAAACGGATAAATATGTAATTAACCAAACTAAGAAGATGTTGCATGCCGCTTTCGATATGAAAGATATGGGAATAACGGATATCATTCTTGGTATTAGAATTCAAAAGAATTCTAATGGTTATGTACTAACCCAATCTCATTATGTTGAGAAGGTCCTTAGAAAATTTGGACACTATGATGATAGATCGGTAGTTACGCCATTTGACCCCGTTATTCACCTCAAGAAGAATAAAGGTGATAGTGTGTCTCAATTGGAGTATACACAAGTTCTTGGAAGCTTGATGTACATAATGAATTGTACGAGACCAGACTTAGCATATACAGTGAGTCGACTGAGTCGATACTCACATAATCCTGGAAATGATCATTGGGTAGCGTTAATAAGGGCACTACGATATCTAAAGCATACAATGAACTATGGGTTGCATTATACAAAATATCCTCCTGTGTTAGACGGATATTGTGATGCTAATTGGATTTTCAACCATTCAAAAAGTAAGTTCACAAGTGGGTATGTGTTTACACTTAGTGGAGCGTCAGTATCATGGAAATCATCAAAGCAAACGGTAAATACGAGATTAACTATGGAAGCAAAATTTGTAGCCTTGGATAAAACTGCCGAAGAGGCAGAATGACTAAGAAACTTCCTAGAAGGTATTTCGTTGTGGACGAAGCCAGTGACCACTATTTGCATACATTGTGATAGTATGACTGCCCTGACGAGGGAAAAAAAATCAAATATATAATGGTAAATCAAGACACATAAGGCGACGCCATAATACAATACGAAACTTGCTGAAGAATGAAATTATTTTCATTGATTATGTGAAGTCAAAGGACAATATAGCGGATCATTTGACAAAAGGCCTTACAAGAGAGCAAGTCATATTTACATCGAGGGGAATGTGCTTAAAGCCAATACAATGAGTTGTTAACTGGTGGAAACCTAACATATCATAATAGGAGATCCCATGATTTAGGTTCAATAGGCAAACTAGCTGGGGAAGACTCAAGGAGCATAAAACACATATATGCTAATTCCTATGGTGTAATAAGTGTGTTAATCCGTTGATGTTTTAAGGGATGAATATATATATTATTCTTAATAATACTCAAAAGCCTTTATGGTGGGATAGTATGGACTATTCTTGTTTGGTATTACCTATGTGAGATTGATGTGGGGTCGCATCTGGGAGAACCGAGATGGCTACGTTCTCTAGAAATTCTCATGAAGAAGGAGTTGTTCATGACCGAAAAGAACACAACCGTAAGAATTGAAATATGTTGGTATGATGTGTGTGATGCTTGTTGTCTAGATTTACTATAAAACGTGAATAGTTCAAGACATTACGTCCACTACCTCACAAGTAGATCTGATAGGTATTCACTACGAGCGGCTCAAGTCCAAAAGACACCGTCTTCGATGCATGTCATATCGCGTTTGACAGAAATAATGATAAGTTTCTTTTAACTTATTTTCTATCCACATGTAGGGTATTGTGAGATGTGTGAATAGAAAATGTGGGGTATTGTTGGAACTTATAAAAGAAGAGTAAAGTGATCGAAAAACTGGAAAAAATGGTCGAGCGCCGTGGCGCCGGAACAGTGCAATAAAGACCGTCAACAGCGCCACGACGCCGAAACTTCAAAGAGGTCTGCAGGAATTTCAGGGCCACGACGCTGAGAGGCAGATCCACATCGCCAAGGCCAGCGCCACAACGCTGCGCAACGGTAATTTCCAGATTTTGAACCAAAAGTTGTCTCTCTTCATGTAAGGTCACAACCTTTGATGAATGACTGCTTAAGGTCGAAATATATGCTATATAAAGCATGTTAATCACTTGTTTTAAGAGAAAAAATAAGATTAATCTTCAGATTTGAGAATTAAAACATCAATTGAAGATCATTTCTTGTTACCTCTTCTTCTTCTTCATTAACCAAATTTCTGAAGAACACATATAGTAAATTCGCCAGGATTCTTGTGCTAGAACTATCACTCAGATAGTTGTATCCTCAAGGCAGACGTCCGTAAAACTGCATCACAAGAGGGAGCGATTTTTTGTCTTAGGACACTGCGTCGAGCAGACCTCTATCTACAAACAAGTTAGTTGTGTTTCAATTTGCTGAATTCATTGTAGTTGTTTTCAGTTCTGTTGATTTATTATTATAATATTGTGCTTATTCATTGATGAGTCTAGATTGCCACTAGCATTTATCTCAATTTATTGTTCATTGTTGTTGGCATTTATGTTAGAAATAAAGAGGGCACAATTCATAGATCGTGTAACTCCCATCACAAATATAAATAGAAGCTTTCATACTCGTTATAGGATCATCTTGACATATACAAGAAAGAAATACTTTACTAATAAACATTTCTGTGAGAGCATAGCTTTTTACTTAGCTTCCATAGCTTCTAGGCATAAACAAGGTCTTAGCCTGAAGGCTCAAGTTTTATATTCCCTTCAAGATACATGCAGTATTTTTGTTTCATTATATTTCCTTTAGCTTAATTTGTTACTTTTTATTTTTACTTTGTGAATTTGGTTACTTTGATCCGCGTGTCTATAATCATATTTACAAAATAGTATTGCTCGAACATTAAACTCCCATACTCAGATAATCAAGTAGTAATAACTAGGATATATAGCCAAATTGCAAGCCATCAATTTGATAGAAGTCATAGGTTGAAATATTTGCATAAGATGGACCATTAATTGTTGTGATTCCTTTTTAAAGATCAACAGTAATCATATACAGATTCAGTGTTGTTTGGAACTTTATTATTTGACGTCTTGTGTTTGGATTCTTTTGGTTAATTTCTGTTCATCTACACTAATCACCACGTACTTTCCTCCATGCATGCATATTTCTGTTACTAATTGCGTGCTCACTATGCTCATAATTAATTTTGCTAACTAAGTTCCATCAAATTAATTGCTCACTCGATTGTGAAAATTTTCTAATTTTGATTATGTTGAGTGTTCCTAAATATAGGATAACAAAGTACCTTTTCCGTCTAACTTTCATTTTTGTTAAGAGTCCCACATCGGTAATGGAATGAGAACATGAACTCCTTATATGAACTTGGACAATCCTTAGCCTACAAGCTAACTTTTGAGGTTGAGTTAGGCCCAAGATCCATTCTTACATGGCATCATGAGATTCAGATACATTCCAATTCTTTATTCACTGATGTTGGCCCCCAAAATTATATTATACACGCTCCAGTTAACGGGGCCTGGGCGTGAAGGGCTCCTTATATGAACTTGAACAATCATCTTTTGGGGTTGAGTTAGGCCCAAGATCCATTCTTACGATTTTTATTTTGTTAGTTTTTTTTTCTTTTCCATTAAAAATCCACTTAAAGTGAGACTTTTTACTTTCTAAGATAATATTTCGAGTTAAATTTCACGATAAAATCATTTTTACTTCCTATATTAGTTGGTAACATAGACTGATGACCAAACAAATTGTACAAAATAGAAAAAATGACCTCTTATGACCGTTTACTTTGAATACATAAAATCACCCTATGAAGATCCCATGTATTATTAATTTTTCACCAATATCTTGTAAAAATAGTCATATAACTAAAAGAATATTTGTAATGGATCATAAAACCGATCTCCCCATATAAATACGTGTAAATTCTAACATGTTAGTTAGAAAGTTAAGACAAATTTTGTTTTTTAAGAATAGCATAAAATCTATTCGGTAGCTGATGGTTTAGCCAATTTAGCGTTTAGTCAAAATCTAGTTTCACTCTTAATGACATTCACATGTGTCTTTTAACATTTCTTCACGTGCTGCAGAAGATGTTGTTGGGGTATCATTCTCTTGCTTAGTTTCGAGCTACTTTCTTGTTGTTTTAGTTCTCTTTAAAAAGAATAGCATAAAATCTTGAAAATATCATACCATGAGATTGTTTTGTTTATACCATCTAACCGAATGAAAATCTTCTAACTTGTCTGCACTATGGCAGTGAAAACATCAATGTAGATACTAAGAACTTAAACAAGTTTTTTCGATACTCACAAGTACTATTGACGTACGATTGAGTTTTTCTTTCCCCCCTCTATATTTCCCTCTTTATTTAATTAATTAAAGTTTGTTGAAGGTTTTGGGGGGATTGTTCAATGTTAAGACTTAAGAAGAATAAAAATCTGATATTTTTCCTGTCCTATTCTTTTTGGAAGTATTATGATTCATTTGCCGGAAGAATACAAAAAGGATATATAAACTAGGAAAGGAATAATTAGTTACATAATATTCTTCTTACATGCATTGAAATAGGTGTTTGAAAGAATCAATTTTGTTCGAGAAATCTGCAAGAAACATGGAAGCTGTGAGAACATGTATTAATGGATAGCTGTATATTCATTTATTTTTAGTTAATTTGTTTGTTTGTAGTATTATTTATTTTCAAAAATATTATCAATATGGTATCTTGCCTACTAAGAGAGTAGCATAGCTACTTAATTTATGCAAAGCATGTCCATTCTTCTTTCAATCCTCACATGCATATGACAAATGGCAGATTACTTCCCAATTACTCAATTAGCTGATATGTGTATTTTTTTTATTATTCAAACTAGATTAATCGTGCTTTATGCCTATAGATATTCCTTTATTGTTAAACTGTACGTATATATAGAGCAGTTCAATGTGTATTATTATACTATTATATCTATAGAGATAGCAAACGTAACGGGATTAATATGGTGATGAATCCATAAGATATGAGCTTGAAAATAACCATTTTTCAGTTCGCTAATCAATATTTAGTCACCGCTTTAAAACTAGTTATACTTTACCCGTTTCTTAATAAAGAAAATTTAGATAAATATGCCCCAGCTAAATATCACAACTAAAAAATCTTTATTTTTCCTTTGATTTCTCACTAAAAAATGTTCTGTAACTATTTCCAATGTCGATTAGAAAAACCTAATTATAGTAGTATTTTCACACGAAAAAATTAGAAAATTTCTCAGAAACTTGAACTCTGTTTCCTATCATACGTTTTTCCAGTGAGCTGGTTCGATGAGAATAAGGTGGAAAAATTATGTTTTATAGCACAAATTTTCCACTGAATGTTGGTGGAAAAACCCTCGAATTCTAGTAGTGTACGAAACAGAATTTTTTACTAGAGTTTGAACTTCCACATCACAATCCACACTCTAGGGAAACTGTTGATGTTGTGTGAGTGTTGTGACAACATCAGGTTTTATGCCTGGACAACATCTTGCAATGTTCTGCAGATGTTGCCCGCAATGTTGCGCAACATCCGCAGTGTCCTGCAGATGTTGTCTCCGATGTTGTCGCAACATTTCACCCGACATCTTTGAAAACGATTTTGCCTATTCTTCCGGCCAAAACAGTATTTGTTACTGTGAGTTAAAAATGCCCTAGGCAAGCTGAATATAGAGTTGTGTTTAAAACGTGGGAATTGAAGGAGTTAAGCTTGAAATCGAAGCAACTTGAAGACCAAGTCGAAATAGACCAAGTCAAAGTTGTTGAGAAATTCATGGAGCAGGAATAGGTCCAAGCTGCAGCCTTCTTTCTCTCAACTTCCACAACCAACCAGTGAGAGTTTCAAGAGAGTTTCTCACTATATATAGAGGAGGAACTTCAGAGTATTATTATCCAGAATCACAATGTAAGAATACCAAGAGAGCTCTCGGGATTTCGCTTTAGAAATCTGGATCAAAATATTTTATTTTAGCCTAAGTCTTTTAGCAACATCTGTCCCACACTACAATTGTTATCTCTATTCTAGATTAAGCTTATTGTAAAGAAATTGTGGAGACGATGTTGCATTTGTCTTTTAGACTTTTTAACTTAGGCGAAGTCATCTGCGACTTCATTTTATTTTGTAATTTCTTTTTCGTTCTTTCATTGCAAAATTGTAAAAAGAAATTCATTTGTAATTGTATATAATATATACAATTATTTTGGTCATTGGCCATCAAGGGATATATTAATATATACCCTTGAAAATATAAACCTTTGTGTCTTTTACTTTTCCGCTGCAATTACTCTTTAAAGGTTTATTCTGTTTTTGGTCAGATGTTGCCACCAATGTTGAGGCAACATCCAGAAACTGTTTCAGTTATTCTTGCTGTTTCGATTTTAATCTTACTTATCCATAGTCCGGGACCCTGGTATCAGAACCAACACTTGACACAATAAGTGCTTGGTCCTGTTATTCTAAGCTATGGATCCGACAAATCCAAAATATTGGTAGACTTTCCGTTGGTTTAAATTATGTCTATTGGAAAATACGTTTATGTTCTCATATCAAATTAATTGATGTTAGGGCATGAATATCTATAATCCATTAGTATGTTGTACCAATGTAGCCGCCGGATGAGGAATGTGACATTCTTGTTACACCCAAATCCAAATGGACGGCGGAAGAAACCAATAAAGTGAGCTACAACGAAAAAGCCTTAAATGCAATCTTTGGATGAGTTGATTTTATATGGTCAATCTCATATAAGATGTTTACAGCTAAGGATACTTAGGACATCTTACAAATGTTTTGTAAAGGTAGCTCAAGTATTCAACGTACGAAGCTCCGCATGCTCATGAACATTTGAGGATGGAAGAAACGGAAGACGTAAAATCCTATTTTGAAAAGTTGACTGACATTTCCAGATTGATAATGTTGGAATTAATGTCGTAACATTTGTGACAACATATTTCATGTATGTGAATATGTTGGGACAAATGTTGGACAACATTCTGCCCAACATGTCTTCTAATAAATGTCAAGTGTTTGGTACTCCTTTAACCAACACCAAACTTGTGGAAAAGACTCTCTTAAAATTGGATGAAATTATTTACTTTTGTAAGTCTTCATATGCAGGTATTGGGTATCAAAAATCTCTTAAAATTGTTTACTCTAGCTTCGTTGATAAAAATGAGAAATTTTTTTTTGTAAAGAAAAGATTGTCTTGTTTAAATCAAAGAATAATCTGAAGTATGTGGGTAGTTACTTAAATTTATTTGGACATATAATGACATACTACTTCAAACTTCAAAATTCTGTGAAGAATGTGTTGCCTAAAATGTTGTCCAAACATTTCAGACAACATTCGAAGCTATATTTCTAAACAGACAAGGAGAAAATATTTTAAGAGAGATTGATTTTCCAAAATGGTCTTAACTGGTAATATCTATATTACTGCATTAGAGAACTAACATTACAGGTTCTTAGTACTTTGATTGTGAGCATTCATGTCACATGAATAGTACGAAAGGCTTTATGAAGAATTAAAAGTCGTTCAATAGAGGTTACGTGACTTTAGGTGGGAGTAAGATCAAGATTATTGGTAAAGGAACGCTGAATGTTTCTAATATTCCAGCCTTGAATATTGTACTTCATATTGATGGCTTAGTTGCTAATCTTCTTAGCATAAGTCAGCTTTGTGATGATGATCTCAAGGTAAATCAATCTCTGAAGTTTGTATCAAAGATAAGCAAGTACATGTTGCCCTTAATGTTGCCCAACACGACAGATAACATTCAGATATGTATCTCTGTTTTCATTTATTGCATGTGGATCTAATGGATCTAATTGAAGTAGACAACCTACGGGCATGAGATATTCCTTTGTTATTGTGGATGATTTTTCTAGGTTCACATGGAGATATTTCTTTAAACGAAAAATCATAAACCTTTGATATGTTTAAAACTTTACTCTAGAATTATGAATCTGTTTTGTTCTCATATTTTTTGGACTAGGTCCGATCATGAAAAGGATTTTGAAAATCATTCTTTTGTAAAAATTTGTGAAAAAAAAGATTTTTTCATGAATTTTATGCTCCCAAAATTCTTCAATGGAATGGGATAGCAGAAAGGACGAACAAAACCTTGCAAGAAAGGGAAGAGTAATGTTAAGTTCTAAACAAATGTCAAAGAGTTTTGTTTTTGCTTTATGGCAGAAGTCTTAAATACCACATCTCTAATAGAGTCTACCTAAGGTCAAGTACTAAAATGACACCCTTTGAAATAATAATTGAGTTTCTTTTATATCTCTTTTGGGTGCATTTGTTACATCTTAAATGACAGGTATCATTTGGCGAAGTTTGACTCTAAGAATGAGAAAGAAATTTTTATTGGCTAGTCATGCTTATCGTATATACAATCTGAGGACCAAGACCGTACAAGAGTTGGTCAATGTTATTTTTGGTGATCTTACTGATGTGACATGTAAATTATCATAAAACAGCATTGCAGTTACAGTAGAAAAAGAGCAAACTGCAGAATCAAATGTTGTCCCAAATGTTGTCACAACATCAGAGGCAACATCTGAACCACAAGAAGAGACCACAAGGGTCGAAGTGGAGGAGGATTTCAGAACTGAAATGCAATATCAAGAGACCCTCCATCAAGGATTAGTAAGAATCATCCCTCAGACCAGGTGATAGGGGGAGTTTGTGAAGGAATTATTACAAGAGAGAAAGAGCCAATCAACTACCGAGAGATGGTAAGGGATGCGTGTATGTCTACCATATACCAATAGGTTAGTCTTTCTTGTTTCATATCTACTTTAGAACCAAAAATATTTTTGAATTACTAAAAGATGATTTTTGGATTCAAGCAATGCAAGAAGAGCTTGAGCAACATTCTCGGAATGATGTCTGAGATCCGGTTTCATGTCTTAACAATTCAAATGTTAGTAGAACTAAATGGATCTTTAAGTCATACTAATCGAGAACTATAGTTCAAAATAAAGTTCATCTAGTGGCTCAAGGCTATACTCATGTTAAAGGTATGGACTATGAAGAAACCTTTGCACCTGTGGCTAGAATTGAATCAATTAGACTTACCCTTGCTGTTGATTATTGTCTAAAAAATATCTTATACCAAATGGATGTTAAAAGTGCTTTCCTAAATGGTTTTTCTTGATAAGGAAGTCTATGTTTTAAGGATCCTCACCACCCACATTATGTATACAAGCCCAAAAAATATTTTGGATAGGATGAAACAAGATCCTTGTGTGTGGTATGGTCGTTTGATTAGATTTCTACTTTATTTTGATTTTAGCCGTGATGAATCTGATAGAACTTTATGTATAAAATATTATGGAGTAGATATTATCATTGCTCAAATTTATGAAAATGACATAGTTTTTGGCTCGACCTCACAGTTGTACCTTAAGACTTTTTGTCGAGGCTATGTGATCAACATTTGAGATGAGCATGATTGGGGAACTAACTTATTTCTTAGGCCTGCAGATAAAGCAAAGTGAAGATGACCTTTCATCTCACAAACCAAATACGCCAAGAATCTAGTTAGAAGTTTTGGATTGGAGAATACTAAACATATGAAAAACTTCAATGGACTTCTCGCAAAAAGGTATGTAAAGACGATGTTGACCCAACATTGTACCAATCCATTATAGGTAGTCTTTTATATTTTACTGTTAGTCGTCCAACATTATGTTTAGTGTATTTTTGTGTGTATGTGTTCAAGTCTGTCCCAAAATATTCAACTTAAATGCCGTAAAATGTATTATTCGATATGTTGTTGACACATATGAGTTGAAAATTTTGGTATTCCAATGACACTTATCCTAACTTAATAGGATTTAGTGACATGGATTGTGCTGAGATGTGAATGATAGGAAGAATACAAGTAGATGATATTGTTTACCTTGGCAACAATCTTATTTATTTGATATACGACATTTTTACCAAGACTCTAGATCATGAGAGATTTTCTACTTTGAAAAAATAAATAAATCTTGGTTTGTGTTTTAAATAAGGTTGTTTTTGGTAGATGTTGCCTGAAATGTTGCACAACATTCTGGACAACATTTACTGGTTTGTCAATATACTCTGGCGATGTTACAGTATTGTGCATGCATTTGGTCATTCAAGTATGATGCTACAAGAACAAGAACTGAAGGATGATATTGTTCTCTGCGATGGTGTATATAAATTAATTATATATATATCATAAAAATGGAGTATCAAAAGTAGGCAAAGCCTCGACTAAAGATTTGACAATGTTTAAAATAAAAAAGAGCAAAGCTCTAAATTGGTACCGTTCCTATTGTATAGGAGTATCATGTGCTTAAAAGAAGGTAGGAAATACCTCAAATACATTTTTATTTTTAAAGACATAGAGTATTCTGCATATGTTCAACTAAGTTTGATTAAGGACACGATGGAAAATGTTACATTGGTCCAGTGATCAAACTCATAGGAAAAATATGCAGAATATGTCTAATGTTAATGCCAAATCTAGAAGTTTATGTGGTGTCATAATACTTGTGTTGCCCAAAATATTGCCCCAACATTACTAACATCACAATCCAATATATTGATTGTTCTTTCAGAAAATTATTTTCCTGTTGTTTATTATGCCTTATTTATTCCTGTTTATTTTTTAAATTTAAATCATTAACCTCAAATCCCATTTTATACTGGACAGTTTTTGTTTTTAAATTTAAAAAACAGTTTTATGTCGTTAATTTCTTAATTTGAGAAGTGTAGAATCCTAATTAATCTACACTACTTACTGTTTAGGAAATATTGTTGTGAGTTGCTTAAAGAAATGTTGCCTTGTGTATAATACTTCTCTTATTTGTTATTTTTCATGTCATTTCAAGAGTTTTCCCCGATTTTTTTTTGTTTTAAATTAAAAAAAAAGGAAAAAATCACCTCCTTGGGTTGTTTTCTATCTATCCGATGAACTCATCATCATTTCACACTCCAATCTAGATAATTGATATCATGATTAATTCCCAAAATTCTCTCCTATATATTCACCAATAGAATACTTCTCCAATGTCTACCCAACTGTCAAACACCACTTCATCCAACGAACATTAGCCATTTTTCGAATACGAAGAACCCAAGCTTAATACCTCTCAGCAAATTGGACAATCGTCTTTCTCTAGGATAGAAACATTGACTTGACCTGGTAGAAGGTAGCAGAAAATGATGATGTCGACAGGAATGTTATCAACGATCTAGGCAACACTGTCTCTATTTCATAATATTGTTTCTCCACAAAAATGGGGAGACAATATTGTTCTATGCAGGGGGAGGAAGCTGAAATACAGGGGGAGAAAGCTGAAGTTGTACAAGCTCTACTATATAGTGGAGACTGCTACTACGTACTGAACATAAGGATGTTGCATGCGATGTTGGGACAACATCCTATTGGTGCTGCTTCTCAGCCTGATGATGTTGTTGCTGAATAAAGAGCAAGGGGGAGATTGATGATATTGAACCTGAATTGTTCATGTTTGGTTAATGTGTGGGTTTTGTGAAGAAAGACAAAAAAGGGGAGATTGTTAATATTGGAATTAGTGTTGTAACATTTGTAACAACATATCTACATATATGTATGGAGATATGTTGGGACAAATGTTATGCAACACTTTGACCAATATTTCGTATTTCTTCTAAATTGGTTTTGTCTTACTTCACGCCGATGGATATTGATATATGTAGATAAAGAGACAGTTCTATTTTTAGTCTGTAAATATATTTGTATATATATTTTTTATTTGTGGATGATGTATGGATATTCTTCTTTGACTACTTACAACCACGTTGTATGTGAGTTATGACTTATAGATATATGTTCTTACTAACCCAAGTTACAATACAAAACTTGAAACTTATAACTGCAGGTTGAGGGAGAGCATGACTACGATCTTACTGAATTTGGAATGTTAAGGGAAAATATTTACAATCAGTCGTATCCTAGGCATTTTGAGGTTTGTATGGTGTTTTGTGAAGAAAGACAAAAAGGGGGAGATTGTTGATGTTGTGTGAGTGTTGTGACAACATCAGGTTTTATGCCTGGACAACATCTTGCAGTGTTCTGCAGATGTTGCCCGCAATGTTGCGCAACATCCGCAGTGTCCTGTAGATGTTGTCTCTGATGTTGCCGCAACATTTCACCCGACATCTTTGGAAACGATTTTGCCTATTCTTCCAGCCAAAATAGTATTTGTTACTGTGAGTTAAAAATGCCATAGGAAAGCTGAATATGAGATGTGTTTAAAACGTGGGAATTAAAGGAGTCAAGCTTGAAATCGAAGCAACTTGAAGACCAAGTCAAAATAGACCAAGTCAAAGCTGTTGAGAAATTCATGGAGCAGGAATAGGTCCAAGCTGCAACCTTCTTTCTCTCAACTTCCACAACCAACCAGTGAGAGTTTCAAGGAAGTTTCTCATTATATATAGAGGAGGAACTTCATAGTATTATTATCCAGAATCACAATGTAAAAATACCAAGAGAACTCTCGGGATTTCGCTTCAGAAATCTGGATCAAAATATTTTATTTTAGCCTAAGTCTTTTAGCAACATCTGTTCCACACTACAATTGCTATCTCTATTCTAGATTAAGCTTATTGTAAAGCAATTGTGGTGACGATGTTGCATTGTCTTTTAGACTTTTTAACTTAGGCGGAGTCATCTGCGACTTCATTTTATTTTGTAATTTCTTTTTCGTTCTTTCATTGCAAAATTGTAAAAAGAAATTCATTTGTAATTGTATATAATATATACAATTATTTTGGTCATTGACCATCAAGGGATATATTAATATATACCCTTGAAAATATAAACTTTTGTGTCTTTTACTTTTCCGCTGCAATTACTCTTTAAAGGTTTATTCTGTTTTTTGTCAGATGTTGCCACTAATGTTGAGGCAACATCCAGAAACTATTTCAGTTATTCTTGCTGTTTCGATTTTAATCTTACTTATCCATAGCCCGGGACCCAACAGAAACTTCCCGGAGTTTGAACTGTTATTAGATCGAGAAGGAGACACCTCAAACTCTAGAACCGTTTCATGTATTTTCACTTGTATAATTAAGTTTCATAATGCGGCATTTTCATATGTGGTACTTGCAATACAATGGATAATTTTATATGTGGTAATCTGAGAAAATAATGGAGTAGTACTTTTAGTTCGAAATGGTACCTCAAAATTAATGTGTCCTGAAATTCATAAAGGTGAAACTTCTAAGATATTGTATATACTTATAAATATAAACTTATAAAAGTGAAACTTCTAAAGTTCGAACTTAAAAAATGAAACTTCAAGACATTATCCGCGAGCTCGAACTTAATTATACAATTTATGCTCCTCCTAGCACAATGTATTTGAGTTTCTCTTGTATAAGTTTGGATTCTAGCACATTGGGTTGGAGTTTCATATACATGATCGTGTTGAGTTTCATGAAAGAAATAATCCCTTGATTATTTTTATTCATGAATGAGATATATATACACATTACATATAGTAAAATCTTATTCTTACTATACATCTAAACCCCTATTCTATTTGAAGATTAACTATACATTTATGGCAATAGTACATGTCTAATTATAATATAATATACTTTCCTAGTATATACAATATATTTGGACAAATTATGGAATGTCACGGACTGCTGCTTCCGTGACACTGTGGGCTTTAACACACCCCCGCAGTCATAGCGGACGGTCTTCGTACGCTGAGACTGTCTCTAAAATCTTCAAAAAGGACCGAGGGAAGACCCTTTGTAAAGATGTCTGTAATTTGATATCTGGAAGGAATATGGTAGACACATACTTGTCCTTAGCTACCTTTTCTCTAACAAAGTGAATGTCCATCTCTATGTGTTTAGTATGTCGGTGCTGAACTGGATTACCCGAAAGATAGATGACACTAATAATATCACAATACATCAAGGTAGCTTTTTGAATAGGACAATGAAGCCCGAACAGAATATTACGTAACCAACATGACTCAGAAACCACATTGACTACCCCTCGATACTCGGCCTCTGCACTCGAACGTGAAAGAGTAGATTGACATTTTGCAGACCATGAGACCAAGTTATTACCAAGAAACATACAATAGTCAGACGTAGACCGTTTGGTTTCTGGACAGCCACCCCAATCAGCAAATGTGTAGGAGACAAGTGTTGACGTCGACGAAGGATACAAATGCAAACCATACTCAAGTGTTCCCTGAATGTACCTAAGAATGTGTTTTAGCGCATTTATATGTTCAATCCTAGGGTCATGCATAATCAAGCACACCTGCTGTACGTCATAAGTAATATCAGGTCGCGTGAACGTAAGATACTGAAGGGCCCCTGCAAGACTACAATAGTGGGTCGGGTCCTCATAGGGGGAGCCAGCTGCAGCACCCAATTTGGGTTTAGTATCAACTGGAGTAGAAGTGGACTTACAGGATGACATCCCAACCCTCTCAATGATCTCAACTACATACTTCCTCTGTGACAAGAACAGACCCCTTGTATGACGAGTGACAACAATCACAAAAAAATAACTCAATGACCCCAAGTCTTTCATGGCAAACTCAGAACTAAGCATTGTCATAATATACTGACGTAATGTATCAGAAAAAGCAATTAAAATAATATCATCCACATATAACAGTATATAAGCCATCGAAGAACCCCGTCGATATATGAACAATGAATTATCAGAACTGCTGTGAGAGAACCCAATAGTTGAAACATAGTCAGCAAACCTCTTATACCAAGCCCGTGGAGACTGCTTAAGCCCATATAAGGACTTTTTCAACAAACAAACATGATGAGGATATTGAGTATCCCTAAATTCCAAGGGCTGATGCATATGCACTGTCTTCTTGAGATCACCATGTAGGAAAACATTCTTCACGTCTAGCTCATGAATGGGCCATAATTTCGAAAGAGCCAAACTGAGCACAGTGTGAATGGTAGCCGACTTGACCACCGGGCTAAATGTCTCACCACAATCTACACCAACCTACTGAGTCTTACCATCACCTACAAGACGAGCCTTGTACCTCACAAATGCTTCGTCAGAATTATCCTTATGAGAAAAAATCCACATACACCGAATAATATTATACCAGATAGACGGGGTACCAACTCCCACGTCTTATTATCAATAAGAGCATTATATTCATCAGTCATGACAATTTTCCAATTTGGGTCATTTAAAGCAGACACAGGATTACGGGGTAAGAGTGATTTAAGAACATTAGAATTTAAATGTAAATGTCTTTTTGATTTAAAAATACCTCGTTGGACTCGGGTGACTGGACCATGATACGGGGCTGGATTAGGTGAATTTTGGGAATTTTCAGGATACGGGACGTGTGGGCAATGCGGCCGCCTAATCAGAGCCGGGGACCCGAAATCGGGCCGAAACAATGTCAAGGCCAAACAGACTGGCCGAAATCGCAATCGCCGTAATCAAGCTAGGAAGATGACCTACGGACCTAGTGAATTATGACGGAAGGACCAACGGGCAGTGGGCCCGCTGGCATAATCGGGGTGCGGGACATATCTGAAAAATGCTGAATAACATATGGAGAGATGTCATCATCCAAAAAATTATACGAACTATGTACGGGGCTTTCTACTTTTGCAAATGGAAATTGGGACTCATAAAAAATAACATGACGACTAATAATGATTCGATTAGATGACAAATCAAAATATTTATAACCACGGTGATTTGACGGATAATCCAAAAAATACACAAAGAGTAGAACGAGCCTGTAGTTTGTTAATTGTGGTGGATGGAAAAATGGATAACATAAGCACCCAAAACCCCTAAGATGTGAATACGAAGGAGTCTTATTATATAAGATATGAAGAGGCAATGAATATGTCAAACCTTTGGAAGGAAGAATATTAAGAATATATGTAGCCATTTGTAGAGCATGATATGCCAAAATGATCGGGGTACGGAAGCATGAATTAATAAAGTTCGGACAATATATTAATGGTACGAATTTTACGTTCAACTTTCCCAATTTGTGAGGACGTATGAGGACAAGAAAAACGAAAATTTATCTCATATCACACAACTCCCAAAACTCTCTATTGCCATATTCTTTGTCATTATCACATTGAATATTTTTTATTTTTCGTTCGAATTGAGTTACAATGAATGCTCTAAATTTTAAGAAGATGGAAAAAATTTGAGATTTTTTCGCTATTTGAAAGGTCCATAAAAATTTAGAATAATCATCCAAGAATATAACATAATACCGATGACCCATAGAACTTAGAAAAGGAGACGTCCATAAATCAATATGAATAATGTCAAATGTCATTAAAGTATGAGAAGTAGAGTCTACAAATGACAACTTAACAATTTTACCTAAGGAACAAGATTGATAATTTGGATACTACGCGTACCCTTACAAGAGATACGATTATTTTTATCTAAGACAGATAAAATAGATGACCCCGGATGACCTAGGGAAGGAGCAAGAGCTACAAAATTTGAAGTCATGACTTGACGCGAGAATCTGAGATTAGGGGTGATAGGATAAAGATCTCCCCTACTATCACACCTCATGAGAGGGATCCCCGTTTTGAAATCCTTTACAGAAAACCCAAAAGGATCAAAATTAACAGAAACCCAATTATCAGTTGTGAATTTACGGACATACACCAAATTTTTAATTAATTTTGAGGCATGAAGAATATTTTCCAAAAAAAGTGGTGGATGAGGAGGAGACAAAATTTTATGAAGATAACCACAAATTGGAATTAATTACCAGTACCAATAATTATACCACTATTACTGCTCAAATTGGAATAAGACGAGAGCGTACCATGGTCGGATGTCATGTGAGTAGTGGTGCCGGTGTCCATGTACCAATTTGGATCCGGTTGTGACAAACCAAGTGTGTGCATTGCAGCCTCAATGTCGATCGAGGTGAGGCCTGCTGTGTAATGGGCCTGAGGAGGCCGGGGCCCAAGCACCCCGGCTTGGTTCCCCGACCCAAAAGGATGGCGATAAGTTGCTGGACCTAATAGACCGAGGTCGCTGGGCCACGACATATTGGGCCTGGAATATTACTGCTGGCCCATTCCCTGCGTCGTTGGAATCTTTGGACCGATGGTCTGGGCCACGCCGCCGAGTCGTGCCCCGTGACTAATAGGCCCAGTGGCCGACGGTTGATGCGTGGCCCACTACCGTTGGAAGTTGGCCCGCTGCCACCGTTATTGTTGTCGAAACCACCGCGTTTGCCGCCTCGATTTTTCCCGTTGTTTTTCCGATTACTTTTGCCGCCACGATTTTTCCCGTTGTTTTTCCGATTATTTTTGCCGCCACCTTGAGCACGGTTTTGGCTTGAATTATCAATAAAATCTGGAGAAGGTGTGAAGGACATCATCATGACTACGGGGCTAGTACCGTTCCTAAGCGGAAGTAGGGATATTCCGATTCGGGTCTTCATGAGTGAAGAGAAGTGTAAGTCTCAAAGACCCAACGCGGGTTGAATTGGTCAAGGCGAGTCCGAGAAATTAGTCAAACCTGCTTTTTCTAATGTGAGCATGGAGCGGGTTTGATAGAATTCTGGAAGAGGGTTATTTTGATGAATAATTGAAGCAACGCCGTTATAGGCCTCAGACAGACCTGCAACCATATGTAGAACGAGATGACTATTACTAACAGGAGCACCCATGTTGCGAAGTTGATCCGCCAAGTCCTTGAGTCGTTTACAATAAGATGAAACGTTTGAAAAATTCTCCATAGCAACGTGAGAAAATTCATGTTCAAGGGTGAAAATGCTGTAATGACTATTATCCTAGAAAAAAATCCCGCACTCGATTTCAAGCAGTCATAGTTGTGGAGTTGGGTTCCATAATCGTCTGTAAGAGGTCAAAGGAGATAGTGGCATAAATCCACTAGAGGAATTTTGCATCAAGCGTGACCCATAATTTTGGATCATCCTCTTTGGTGGGCACAACCTCCGTATCACCTTCCGTATTACCCTCCGTATTAGTAGTCGGCGGGATGATGTGGTGGAGAACTTGATGTGCCATGGTATGAATTTTGAACAATTATGCCCACGTCCCATATTGAACGTTTTCTAGGTCAAGAATAATATGAAGAACACTCTCGATGTTAGAAACCGTTAGGGCCGGATGAAACATGTTTTTATCAGTCATAGTGAATAGAACAATGAATTTCGGAGAAGGGATATTGGGGTGTGTCTCGACTTTTAGGAAAAAATATGAGAGGGTGGTGAGAGGGATTTGTCACGGTAATTGAGAAGAAAAGAGAGGAGCGGAAGCAAGGTAAAAATAACCTAGACTCTTGATACCATGAAAGAAATATCCCTTGATTATTCTTATTCATGAATGAGGTATATATACACATAACAGATATAGTAAAATCTTATTCCTACTATACATCTAAAACCATATTCTATTTGGAGACTAACTATACATTTATGGTAATAGTACAAATCTAATTATACTACTGTAAACATGTATATTATAGAAACAATTGTATCCCTACCCATAATTAGAATATTTCCATATATTGTGTAAATATAATTATGGTAAGACTATGATTCCTTTTTTGTATAGGCTTAGGATTCCTATTGTATAAGGAATGAATATTGTACTATATATATACTTTGATATTAATGAGAAGACTCTCTAAGGGAGATTAATATCATCTTACATGGTATGAAGAGCCTCACACAAAAACACTAGAATTTTATTCTAAGAGCTGCCGCCGAACCCCCCGCCCCCTCGGGCTTCTCACCGCAGCACTCCTCCTCTCTCCTCCATAAAATTCTTGGATTTTCTCTTATTTCTTCACTTCTCTAAATGACTACTGAGGATTCTTCCAATACTTCTGATGCTTCAACCTCCACCAATCCCACCACCACATCATCATCCCCTTTTCATCCCTCTCTAACTATTACCAATATCAAGAACTCTATTCTCATTCTTCTTGATCAAGAAAACAGTCAGTATTCTCCTTGGGTTGAACTGTTTCGTAATCATGAATTTCTCTACAACGTGTTTGATCATATCGATGACACTGTTTCGCACTCTCCGGAGGTTGATGAGTCTACTTGGCATCGTCTAGACGCGGCGTCAAACCGTGGATTTATGGTAGTATTTCTCAGGATCTTCTTCTTACTATCATGAAATCTGGCGCCACAACCCTTGAGTTATGAAACCGCTTGGAGGAAATCTTTCAAGATAACAAGAACACTCGTGTGGTGTATTTGGAGGAACAGTTTAACAATACACGCCTTAAAAATTTCACCAACATGACTGAGTACTGCAGACAGTTGAAACTCCTGGCGGATCAACTCTCCAACGTTGATACGCCTATCTCGGACAATAAAATGGTGCTGCAATTGATTGCATGTCTTCCCAAAGGCAACTATGATACATTAGCCGCCATAATTCAACAGGCAGATCCGCTTCCCAATTTTAAAAAAGCTCGCTCGCAGTTGTTGTACGAAGAGACTCGTCGTGCTAAGCAGGATGAGCACAATCAGAAGGCGTTAGCTGTCAAAACACACCCTCAAGATCCAACGCTGCCAGATAACTCTCAACCGCAACAGGGATGCGGTGGCAAGAGTAGCAAAGGTCGCGGCAGAGAAGGCCGTGGTCGTGGTAGATGTTATACCCCGTAGTTCTGACCCTACGTATGAGAGTGTACGAAAGCATGTAAGACTTAAAATTTCCAAATGATAGGTTGACGGATTGTTCCGGATGGGTTTTAGTCAACTTTGAGGCGGGTTATGACCCGGTACATTGAGAGTTCCTAAGTGTTTCAAAGGCCTAGGGCGTATTTCGTTGAGTCTAGATTCCAACGCAACCAACCGTTCGTCGATAGGACATCAGAGTAGGAAGTTATGAGGATTACAAGTTCGGGCGTGATCGTAAATGTGTTTGACAAAGCGGCGTGCGCGGCGCGGATGCAGGCGCGGCGCCGAAATGCGAGGGTCGCTGAAGTTTCAGCGCGGCCGGAAGCAGGCCCGCGCCGGAAGATCCGAGTCCGCAGAGTTGCGGCGCCCAGTCACGAGCGAAGCGTGGCGCGAGGCGGATTCTGGCGAAAAACTTAGGAAAAGTCAGATTTTTCTTTTAAAAGACCTTGGGAGGGTGACAAGTGTCCCCCCCCATCTGATTTTGCATGCATTATATTGACCAAGTCTTCAAGACTTGGTCATTGTTGACACCCAATTTTGACCCTCCCGTCTAGTCATTAGCTATAAAATAGACTAATTTTGTAAAATGATTTTTTAATGATTTTTTATAATAAAATGCAGCGATAAAACATTAAATACAGGCATAAATAAGCAATCTAATAATAACACCGCATTTCACGTAGAGTATTAAGCACTTAGAGTCCCGCGCCGCATTGATTAAATTTAAGCCCTGTCAAATGATTCTTAATTAATAATAAACACATAAAATAAATTCCTAAAATTAAATACCTAATACTTAAAATAACTAACACTTAATTAAAATACCCAACACCTCTTAATCACTCACCAGCCCACGCCCTGGCCCAAACCCGCGACCCGCGACCGCCAAAGCTTTCTTCGCCTTATCACCAAAGAACTCGCTACTCCTCACTTTCCTCACCTCACAAAGAAGACCTCACTTCATCTTCATAAACGCAACCCTAAGAACAAACCCTAAAAATGCTACGTCGCCGCGCCTTCACCCTCGCACCCCCTCCAACACCCAGCCGAGATTCTCGCCTGAGAATCCGGCGACTTCCCTTACCTTCCTTACCCACACACACCCAGCCAACGATTTCTTACCATAACTAAACAAATCCTTCAAATCGTTTACACACGAATCGCACCAAATCAGCACTTAAACCTCACCCAAACTTAGAACCCAAATGATGGCTATATAAAGCGCATGCAAAAGAGATTCGAAGGGCGAGCAGGGGAGAGCACAATACAACAGAGCATAGGCAGCAGAACATCGGGGAAAGAGCAAGGGCTCAGCACCCAAACCATTAGCATAGCACGAATAGGAAGTTCGAAACCATTTCTTTCAGTTCCAGCCAAGAAACCAGCAAAAAAACCTGGCCCTTTCATTCGCATCGCAAAACCAAAACCCGTCGAGTGGACCGACGACTTGATACGCTGCCTCGGTTCGCTGTCCGGAGAAGGTAAAACTCCAACCCCTCTTAATTCTGTTGTATTTGTTCAGACCTATGTGTTTTGTTCTAGTATAATGTTAGTCTATTTATTTCGTTTAGTTCTGCCTGGATTAGATAAATGTAAGGTTATTTCGACAAGTGGTGAAGTCTGACTTAGTGGTAGACATTTGTTTGTTTGGTCGTGTGAATGTTGGCAGATATTTGTTATTGGAATACTCTGTGACAATCTGGTAGAAGCATACATGGTATACTGCCTTTCGTATACACTGGACGTATACCGTAGCTGTATATCTTCGTATACTTTACGATATGTGAGTATGTGGGTCTTGTTATTTATGTGCGCTAAGTCTATATGAAGCATGTTTTGGTGTGTTTTTGAGCCGCAGTTGTCTCTACTATATTTGCAAATATTATAATCTGAAAATAACATATTCGTATCTGGACAACCGGAGTTATGAATATCTGTCTTCTTTAAGTTGTCCTTCTATGTCTAGTTAGCATGAATCCATATAATGTATTCGATGTCACTGAAATCTGTCCAAATTGGCCGCAAAGGTGAGTAGCCAGATGATAACCGGATAGATAATCTGGAAATGCCATGTTAAGTTATTTGTCTATGTTGTAGGCTCAATTTAGTCTCATATTCATAGTAGATGCTTGTAGAGTATATCGTAGGCATGAAACACTCAGTGGCACATGGAATTGAAAACAGGGAAGCGGAATATATGTAGTGTTGGATGTCTGTTTATGTAGTGCGTACTTGGATTGACCATATAACAATACAGGTTTGATATGCCTATCTGTTGAGGCTCATATTTAAAGCTAATGTGTGCCTGTTTGAATAACCAAACTGTGTCATATCAATACCTTCCTATTTGGACATCCCTGTGGATTCACTAAAATAAGGGCTGGTTTGTGGGTTGGACCTATCACATGTAGATTAATTGGCCTCTCTTTGAAACTGAAAATGTTATGTTTTGGGGTTTATGTCTATCCCCTGCCTACTGCCTACATCTGACTAGTGTATGTCCAGCATATTTGAGCACTTATTGTAGCAGATATGCAGGTATACTATATGTATACTTGACTGTTTCCCTCGGCGATCACCATCTGTTTACTTGATAAAATGACTTCAAGAACAGGGAATCACTTCCTATTGCATACTTGCCTATCACTTGAAATAAAAATGCTTGTCTTTCTGCATTTCAATCCTATGTGTGTGTGTAATGGTCGAAAATTTGGTGCAGTTTCGCATATACCTGTATTTCTGGATGCACATCTGAATAACTTCTCTGTTAAAACTGCGACAACTGCATTTATTGGCCTTCCAATTCTATGAACAAATGGACTAACTTGTATGATATTAAAAGTTGACATGTGCTGCCTGCATACCTGCCTATTCTAGTTTTTTTTTTACGCCTGCTGGCTGCATCCCCATCTGATGTTGTCCTCTGTTGGGTCTTTTGTATGTGTTTGCTTAAATACAAACTATGTGTCAAGTTCTTGTTATGGTTGAATGAATTTGAGCATATACTAATCCTTATCACTTTCTTTTTTACATGGCACGCATCGGAGCGAAAAGAAGAGTCTCACGGCGAGACTCATCACGAGCTACTTCAAATGGCAACCCGCGTCTATGTGCATCCGCATTCGCATTCCCGCTTCAGAAATTCCTAAGACAAAATAGGATAAGATGATGTCGCCATACATCTTGAAAGCCGCGATCATATCCACCCTTTTTATCTTATTTGTTTAAATTGTTGCCTAATTATTTAACTTTGTAATTAATAGGTTGTCTAGAACAATTAATCCTGGAATACATGAAATGGGGTGGTTAGCTTTAAAACTTGAAACACACTGCTAATTTATCTATCTTAGGCTTGTCATTTCATACCTAATCCTTTGCCTAAATTATTAAAATTGCATATCTAAAACTAACACATTACATTCTTTGATTTCGCAGATGAATGCATATCTATAATCAACTTTGCACCATAAACAATATAAATACACACTTTAAAACTTTTATATATTTTTATAGCATTAGCATTACAAATTTTATTCAACATGCCTCCTTTTATAAAAATATTTTGAAGCATCTTTTATATTCTCAAAACAAGCATTTTTAAAACATAATAATTCCCTAGGTTTGGCAGGATAACCGCAAGTTAGCGGATCTTAGAGGGTGCCTAACCCCTTCCCTATAGATTAATAAAGAACCCTTACCCAGAATTTCATTAAAGTTTAGCAGACCATTAAAATGGAGTTAATGTTTACTTTAAACTAGTTAACATTTAGGTGTCCTAATTCACCCAAATTAATTAGGTGGCGACTCCGCGAACCCTTTAGCATTGCTAGCACCTTTTAAACACCTTTAGCACCTTTTTGCACTTTTTAAACATTTTAACATTTTAACATTCCTTTAAACAATTAGCATTTTTGTTATTTATTTTCTAACTTTGTTATTTAAGCAGGGGGTTCGCTAGAAAAATGTCGCGGTCGAAAAGGGGCGCGATAGAATGGCGACTCCACTGGGGATCTAAGGTTCTTAACCACAACAGACCTAGGGTTATTATTTGGCAATTATTTTTTGCATTTAATTTTTGTGTGTTGTATTGTGTTTTATTTATTTTTAATTGCTACTTGCTTTACTGCTTTCCTTAAACTGGCATTCCGCTCATATTTCTTCCACTCTGGAAAATTCACACTATCACAAACAACACGCGGGTGTGCTTCGCGCACCTGCAAATTTCTTTCAAATACCCAAATTTAAGAGAGTTGGTGTTTTGCGCGGAGAATCCGGTCCAACCGGTGGTCGCGTAAGCCTTCTCACTCGAGTAGTCCGCCGAACTCGCGCCTAGTAAGCCAAATCTTAGAAACTCAGGATAGAGCTATACCACTTTATTTTAAGGCATGCATGCATTTACCTTGTGCTGGTTTCGCCTCGCATCGACACCACGATTAGAGGACACTAAACTTGTCGACGGGTTTCTCAACCCAACGACCAACCAAAGATATTATGTGGTAGCGTGACAATGATAGACAAATCCAAACCCAATCATGTCATGCTGAAATTGGAAAAAGTGCAATCATTTGGTCGCCATTTCCAACAAAGCACTACGCTTGGGACTTGGACAAATCCATCACGACCTCGCATATGTGACGCTTAGGCCTACCGCATAAAGCCGGTCCCCATGCATGTTAGGACTCGCTTGCAATGTGACAATTTGTGTGCAACATGTACTTGCTAAACGTTATTTACACTTTTGCAAAATCACGTGCTTTACACTAACGCAGTTTGCTACATGTTGTCTAAAGGATTTATCATATCCCCCAAAGGTCGATTTGTATTTGACTAAGCAATGATAGAGCATCGATATTTCACAAGATCAAAGGCACGGTCCAGCGACATGACCGATTCAAGGGCATTTGAGCGTAACGAAGCCTGAACTCCTCGTTCCTATAAGCAAAGCGGTCTCGTAAAAGAAAAGCAAAGATAAATCCGACGAGCACCTCGCCCAAATACCGCAAAGAAACGGCAACCCCGCAGCCGAAAGCAGAAAACCAAACAGGGTTGTAAGTCCAAACAGCGTGCACGCCGATATCAAGGAACAAGCGGCGGTCAAATACGAATCGACCCCCAAAACTCCCAACTTTTCTTTGAGCGCAGGTCCTTTCATATTAACAGATGCGGAAAGTGCAACAGCCGAAGCAGAAAAATACGGCAAGAAGTTTCTTCGCAGAAGAAACAAAGCAGAGGCAGGATATGACAAAAATTCAAAATTCAAAGTCCGCATCGAAGCAGCAGGCGTAAAAGGCATCGACAATCACCAAAACTCGACTCGCAATGCGGCTAGCGATCGGCGTGGCATAAAGTCAAATTTGCAACCAACACATCGCACCCAACAAAGGCAGCATGGCAATTCGCCATGGGCGCTTAGCATGTCCGCAAGGACAACATCTCGATTCATCCGCGATCGTGACTTACATCTCCGCCATAAAATTGCACTTCTCATATATATTTATCATTTTGTTTAAACAGGTATACACTAACGTTTTCTCAAGCTTAGCTTGCAGGAACACTTATTCTACATGAGCATCAGCAATACATCCAGACAACGACGTGATCAGGATTATGTCCACGCAACGACGCCAAAGAAGAATACGCCCAGTAACGACGTTATCAAGACAAAGAAGTCTACGCACGACGCCAAAGAAGAACACGCCCAGTGCAACGACGTTATCATCACAAAGAAGTCTACGCGAATGACGCCAAAGAATAATACGCCCAGTAACGACGTTATCAAGACAAAGAAGTTCACGAATGACGCCAAGAAAGAACATCGCCCAGTAACGACGCGATCAAGACCGCAAGTCTACGAATGACGCCAAAGAATAACACGCCCAGTAACGACGTTATCAAGACAAAGAAGTTCTACGCAATGACGCCAAAGAAGAATATCGCCCAGTAACGACGTTATCAGCACAGCAAGTCTACGCAATGACGCCAAAGAAGAATATCGCCCAGTAACGACGTTATCAAGACAAAGAAGTCTACGCAATGACGCCAAAGAAGAATATCGCCCAGTAACGACGTTATCAAGACAAAGAAGTCTACGCAATAACGCCAAAGAAGAATATCGCCCGTGCAACGACGTTATCAAGACAACAAGTCCACGCAACGACGCCAAAGAAGAACATCGCCCGCATAACGACGTTATCAAGACAAAGAAGTTCACGCAATGACGCCAAAGAAGAACACGCCCAGTAACGACGTTATCAAGACCGCAAGTTCACGAATGACGGCAGCAAGAATACGCCCAGTAACGACGTTATCAAAGACAAAGAAGTCCACGCAACGACGCCAAAGAAAGAACATCGCCCAAACAACGACGCGACAAGACATCAAGTCTACGCAATGACGCCAAAGAAGAATATCGCCCAGTGCAACGACGTTATCAAGACAAAGAAGTCTACGCAATAACGCCAAAGAAGAACACGCCCAGTAACGACGCGATCAAGACAAAGAAGTCTACGCAATGACGCTAACAAAGAACACGCCCAGTAACGACGCGATCAAGACAAAGAAGTCCACGCGAACGACGCCAAAGAAGACTACGCCCACGCAACGACGCCAAAGAAAGAACATCGCCCAAGCAAATGACGCTTATCAAGACAACAAGCCCAAAACGACGCCATCATCAGCATATCACATCCACGCAGGGACGATTTTTCTACTCTCAAAATTGCGTTTCTTATTCGTGTTTTATTATTCCGTCTTAGCAGTTATGCACTAACTCTTCTTTGAGCTTTAGTCTACAGGGACAGTCCCAGCAAGGACAACATATCCGCATTCACAATCGCAACACGCCCGCGTGCGGCGAAATCACAAAGATTTGCAAAGATCGCATCAACACAAAGAAGCATCACATTTTGCAGGATAACATTTTCTACTCACAGTTACATTGCTTTTAAAATTATGCATCATCATTTTGCCTTAACAGTTATGCACTAACCGTTTGTTGAAATCTTAGCATGCAGGAGCAGGAGCACAACGTGGATTTTCTTACAAATAACCGGCAATTTGTCGGGGCCAACCTTCCCAACGAACGCGGCGGCCGCGTTGGCCGTCCACTGCTCCACATCACCATAAAACCCAGCACCATAAGTCGATAGCGGTGCACCCCAGGTTCAAGCCAGTTATTTTTATTTTTTGCTTTTTGCACCATAGCCCAGTGTCATCATAACTCGACACTGGGACAAATTTTGAGCCCGCGTTAGCCCGCCTTAGTGTCTTGACCATGGTAGCCCAAAGGTCGCCATAACTCGACATCGACAAACTTTGAGTCCGCGTTATCCGGCCTCGTATTTGACTGACACCAAAGGTCGCCATAGCTCGACATCGACAAATTTTGATTTCTCACACCGATCTACCGCCAACATTTTTGCAATTCGAGGATCGAGACAAAATTACATGAGTCAACGTCTTTGTCCGAAGATTCTTCCATCATCTCCATACAAAGAGGGACAAGTTGTTGACACCCAATTTTGACCCTCCCGTCCCAGTCATAGCTATAAAAAATAGACTATTTTTAAAAAATATTTTTTAATGATTTTTATAATAAAATGCAATGATAAAACATTAAATACAGGCATAAATAAGCAATCTAATAATAACACCGCATTTCACGTAGAGTATTAAGCACTTAGAGTCCCGCGCCGCATTGATTAAATTTAAGCCCTGTCAAATGATTCTTAATTAATAATAAACACATAAAATAAATTCCTAAAATTAAATACCTAATACTTAAAATAACTAACACTTAATTAAAATACCCAACACCTCTTAATCACTCACCACCACGCCACGCCCAAAACTTCGCGACACCGCTGGCCAGCTTCTCGCTGATTATCACCAAAGAAATCGCTTACTACTCCTCACTTTCCCTCAGCCCACAGCAAGACCCTCACTTCATCTTCATAAACGCAACCCTAAGAACAAACCCTAAAAATGCTACGTCGCCGCGCCTTCACCCTCGCACCCCCTCCAACACCCAGCCGAGATTCTCGCCTGAGAATCCGGCGACTTCCCTTACCTTCCTTACCCACACACACCCAGCCAACGATTTCTTACCATAACTAAACAAATCCTTCAAATCGTTTACACACGAATCGCACCAAATCAGCACTTAAACCTCACCCAAACTTAGAACCCAAATGATGGCTATATAAAGCGCATGCAAAAGAGATTCGAAGGGCGAGCAGGGGAGAGCACAATACAACAGAGCATAGGCAGTAGAACATCGGGGAAGGAGCAAGGGCTCAGCACCCAAACCATTAGCATAGCACGAATAGGAAGTTCGAAACCCTTTCTTTCAGTTCCAGCCAAGAAACCAGCAAAAAAACCTGGCCCTTTCATTCGCATCGCAAAACCAAAACCCGTCGAGTGGACCGACGACTTGATACGCTGCCTCGGTTCGCTGTCCGGAGAAGGTAAAAATCCAACCCCTCTGACTTTTGTTGTATTTGTTCAGACCTATGTGTTTTGTTCTAGTATAATGTTAGTCTATTTATTTCGTTTAGTTCTGTCTGGATTAGATAAGTGTAACGTTATTTCAACAAGTGGTGAAGTCTGACTTAGTGGTAGACATTTGTTTGTTTGGTCGTGTGAATGTTGGCAGATATTTGTTATTGGAATACTCTGTGACAATCTGGTAGAAGCATACATGGTATAACGCTTTCGTATACACTGGACGTATACCGTAGCTGTATATCTTCGTATACTTTACGATATGTGAGTATGTGGGTCTTGTTATTTATGTGCGCTAAGTCTATATGAAGCATGTTTTGGTGTGTTTTTGAGTACTGCAGTGTCTCTCGGCTATATTTGCAAATATTATAATCTGAAAATAACATATTCGTATCTGGACAACCGGAGTTATGAATATCTGTCTTCTTTAAGTTGTCCTTCTATGTCTAGTTAGCATGAATCCATATAATGTATTCGATGTCACTGAAATCTGTCCAAATTGCCGCATGGTGAGCGGATGATAACCGGATAGATAATCTGGAAATGCCATGTTAAGTTATTTGTCTATGTTGTAGGCTCAATTTAGTCTCATATTCATAGTAGATGCTTGTAGAGTATATCGTAAGCATGAAACACTCAGTGGCACATGGAATTGAAAACAGGGAAGCGGAATATATGTAGTGTTGGATGTCTCATTTATGTAGTGCATTGATTGACCATATAACAATACAGGTTTGATATGCCTATCTGTTGAGGCTCATATTTAAAGCTAATGTGTGCCTGTTTGAATAACCAAACTGTGTCATATCAATACCTGCCTATTTGGACATCCCTGTGGATTCACTAAAATAAGGGCTGGTTTGTGGGTTGGACCTATCACACGTAGATTAATCGCCTCTCTTTGAAACCGAAAATGTTATGTTTTGGGGGTTTATGTCTATCCCCGCCTCGCCTACATCCGACTAGTGTATGTCCAAAGATATTTGAGCACTTATCAGAGCGTATACGCAGTATACTATATGTATACTGATCGTTTCCCTCGGCGATCACCATCTGTTTACTTGATAAAATGACTTCAAGAACAGGGAATCACTTCCTATTGCATACTTGCCTATCACTTGAAATAAAAATGCTTGTCTTTCTGCATTTCAATCCTATGTGTGTGTGTAATGGTCGAAAATTTGGTGCAGTTTCGCATATACGATTTCGGATGCACATCCAATAACTTCTCGTTAAAATCGCGACAATCGTGATTTATTGGCCTTCCAATTCTATGAACAAATGGACTAACTTGTATGATATTAAAAGTTGACATGTGCTGCCTGCATACCTGCCTATTCTCGTTTTTTTTAACGCCTGCTGGCTGCATCCCCATCTGATGTTGTCCTCTGTTGGGTCTTTTGTATGTGTTTGCTTAAATACAAACTATGTGTCAAGTGCTTGTTATGGTTGAATGAATTTGGGCATATACTAATCCTTATCACTTTCTTTTTTACATGGCACGCATCGGAGCGAAAAGAAGAGTCTCACGGCGAGACTCATCACGAGCTACTTCAAATGGCAACCCGCGTCTATGTGCATCCGCATTCGCATTCTCGCTTCAGAAATTCCTAAGACAAAATAGGATAAGATGATGTCGCCATACATCTTGAAAGCCGCGATCATATCCACCCTTTTTATCTTATTTGTTTAAATTGTTGCCTAATTATTTAACTTTGTAATTAATAGGTTGTCTAGAACAATTAATCCTGGAATACATGAAATGGGATGGTTAGCTTTAAAACTTGAAACACACTGCTAATTTATCTATCTTAGGCTTGTCATTTCATACCTAATCCTTTGCCTAAATTATTAAAATTGCATATCTAAAACTAACACATTACATTCTTTGATTTCGCAGATGAATGCATATCTATAATCAACTTTGCACCATAAACAATATAAATACACACTTTAAAACTTTTATATATTTTTATAGCATTAGCATTACAAATTTTATTCAACATGCCTCCTTTTATAAAAATATTTTGAAGCATCTTTTATATTCTCAAAACAAGCATTTTTAAAACATAATAATTCCCTAGGTTTGGCAGGATAACCGCAAGTTAGCGGATCTTAGAGGGTGCATAACCCCTTCCCTCTAGATTAATAAAGAACCCTTACCCAGAATCTCATTAAAGTTTAGCAGACCATTAAAATGGAGTTAATGTTTACTTTAAACTAGTTAACATTTAGGTGTCCTAATTCACCCAAATTAATTAGGTGGCGACTCCGCGAACCCTTTAGCATTGCTAGCACCTTTTAAACACCTTTAGCACCTTTTTGTACTTTTTAAACATTTTAACATTTTAACATTCCTTTAAACAATTAGCATTTTTGTTATTTATTTTCTAACTTTGTTATTTAAGCAGGGGGTTCGCTAGAAAAATGTCGCGGTCGAAAAGGGGCGCGACAGTCATACTTCATCTCTCTCTCTCTCTCTTAGACAAAAGCTCTTCCTTCTCTCTTAAAAGTTCAAGCTCATCCTTCTCTCTAAAACCCCAAGAGACATTCTAGCCTTAGGAAAATCAAAAAAAATAAAGCGAAGGAAGCTTGTGGCTAGCTTGTGAAGGTTGTTGTTGTGGTGTTCTTGGAATAGAAGCTAGCAAATTGTTGGATAAATTTGGCTAAAGCTCTAAGGTAATGATTCTCCCTCTATTATTAGTTTTTAGTGTTGCATGTTAAGAAGAAAGTACTTGTGGTAGTAAATAATGCTATTAGAGTCATTGCATGCAAGAAATGTGGGTTGAGTATGAAGGATTTGGCTAAAGAGATATTATGAGCATGTTGTAGCCTAAAAACTACTTTAGAATTGTTAAGTGAATTGTTGTAACTTGTGGGGCAGAATTTTACACACCCAAGATTAGGTGTGTAATCCCCTTTGTGTTGGTTTGGATGTTGGGCCTTAATGAGGCGTTTGAGTGTTGAAAACCGGCCTTTGCAAAAAGTGGCAAAGTGAGTAAAAACAAAGGAAATGCTGCCCAATTTTCCTTAGGAATTGGTAACTTGAATTTCTACATTGAAATTAGAGGTTAATAAACGCACTATGGTTATTATAGGTTGACATATTACTTGCGGTAGTTGGACTTAGCAAGTGGATTGACCGAAGAGGTATGTAGAGCTTTCCTATCTCTTGAGCATGAATAGTTGTATCTATGTAGTACGGATAATGACAAGATTTGATAATCTACACTTGTTTTAAAGTATATGATACTTGTTTCATTTCAAAAGTATAAGTCCATTGGATTGAGGGAAAAATGTATTTGACAAAGGGATAACGCTAATATACTGACTTTATGGGAAGTTGGTTATATTAGTTTTCTTGAAAGGTTCACAAAAAAAGGTTTACTCTAATTAAAACAAGTACGGGTAAAGGATTTGAAACTAAGAAGGTGAATTGATTTTTAGGCATTGGTTGCCTAAGGTTTTAAAGGAAATGAAGTCACTTGATTTAGAAGTCTATTATATTTCTAAAAGGAAATGTGACTTGTCTTGAAAAGAAATCGTAACTTGATACTAGGGTGAATAGTATCTTGGAATCTTTGTATAAAAAGAGTTTTTCTTAAAAGTTAGAAGTGCATGGTACTTGGGTTGAATTCCCGGATTTTTTTTCTATTAAAAGACATGTTGGTGCCTTAGGTATACTAAAATGAGAGGATATGTTAATAATGTTAATAAGAAGTTAGGGATTTCTTAACTTGCTTATGTTATGATAAGCCGGTAGCGCTTATATTATGATATGATAGGCCGGTAGCACTTATGTTATGTATGATAGCCGGTTGTGCTAGGTGATATGTTCTTACGGGGTAGACCCCGGGTTATTCTTGTTATTTCATTTTGACATACTGACACGATGGATGGTCCACGGGTATGCGTTCATTAGGATGGTTCACTACTTATTCTTGTTAATTCCTGTTGGCATACTGACACGTTGGGTGGCCCACGGGTATGCGGATTCTTGTTATTTCCTTTGAACATACTGACACGATGGGTGGCCCACGAGTATGCTCCAATAGGATGGTTTACTACTTATGCCATGAATTTGCTACCCATGATGCGAGTGCAGCGTTTGTACTCATGCGGATCCGGTCCACAGGATCCATGCGGGTGAAATAGTCCCATGCGAGTACGGCGATGGTACTCATGCAGGTCCACAGGATCCATGCGGGTGAAATAGTCCCATGCGGGTGAAATAGTCCCATGACGAGGCGGATGACCTCATGCGGGTCCACAGGACCTATGCGGGTGAAATAGTCCCAGGAGTAGGATTGCTTAATGATACTACGGGCGAGGTACCCTGTTTTGATCATGAGCTTCCTATTTTTATGCAGTATATATATATACATTTGTTGCTCTCATTGTTAGTAAGGCACAGTGCAAAGTAAACTGATTTTCGTTTATGACTCCAGCTTATTTTTGACTTATGATATTACTACAGTATTTTCCAGTTTTACATACTTGGTACGTTGTGTACTGACCCCCTTCCTCGGGGGCTGCGTTCATGCCGCAGGTAAGGGTAAGCAGATTGTGGATCCTCGTTCTTAGGATCACTATTCCGGTGTCAGAAGCTCCATTCCTCCGGAAGCTTGTTTATTGGTACGGACATTCCCTGATGCTATAGGTATTTTGTACATTCAGGGGTATGGCGGGGCCCTGTCCCGCCACAGTTGTTATCTTTAGAGGTCTGTGGTCACATTTATGTTTTGGGCTCTAAGAACCAGTTGTACTACTATACTTTGTTTAAGTATGTTTTATGGAAGGCAGCCTTATCGGCTGGCCAGTGATGTTTACCCTTTTTATAAGTTATGTGTTATGTATGTTCACGCTATTCTCTCGACATATACTGGCGGTACCCTAGGGTACCGCCGCGCCCGGTTGGGTCGTGACAAAAGTGGTATCAGAGCAGTTAGTCCTCGGAAAGTGTCCACGCACCGTATCAAGTAGAGTCTTGATTATCTGTGTTGTGCACCACATCTATAATCGGGAGGCCGCAGGATATTTAGGATTGGTTTCATTCTTTCACTCTAAGATCGTGCAATAGAGCTGTGTTATAGGTTGAATTTCCTCTGACGTATTGTTTCTCAGACGCTATGCCTCCACGCAAGGCAACCGCGCCCGATGGCGCAAGGCGAGGGAACTACTAGTAGGGCACCGAGGTTACCAGGCACGTGCCCGATCACCGGATGAGGTGTTTTGGACGGCGAAGTTCTACAACGTCGCCAACCCCAGAGTCGAGGCGCAGCGGCCATCGAGATCGCGGTACCGAGCCTCGACCCAGCAGTGCGGCGAGGATATGGGCTACAAGGAGATGGCCCGATCGACCGTGATCGTGGCGCATACGTGAGATAGGCGAGACAGCGATTTATGCACCGTAGTTCAAAGACAGTGCTAGCTGAGACCGAGGGACTTTTGAGTTCTACCACCGAGTTTTATGGTCGAGGCACGAGGATGATCCTCGTGAGTTTATCCGACGATTCTGACGGATCGCGAGGTGACGGGGCTTGAGACCGAGTCGGTGGTACTAGGTTCGTGACGTCATGCGGACACCTGCGATTGATCGGTATGATTCATGGAAGCCCCGGGAAGCATGCGCTTCCAGCTGTTTGGGACGAGTTCTCAGAGGCCTTTCTTGCACACTTCTTGCCTTCGCAGATGAGGAGGGCGCGGGCGGATAGATTTTTGATGTTGAGGCAGAACGGGCGGGCGGTTCGGGATTACAATGTAGAGTTTGATTCGTTGGCCCGATATGTGCCCGCCTTAGTGGCATACGAGGATGTGGTACACCGCTATGTCACAGGACTGGACGATTACTTGGCCGAGAGTTGCACGGGAGTAGCTCTTCAGCCGGGCATGGACATTGCCCGTATGCAGGCTTATGCACTCGGGTGTGAGGAGCGTAGAGGTCGACGGAATAACCAAGATCAGCAGAAGAGGGCCAAGACAGCAGGGTCCTTTGGTAACTTTCGAGGCGGACAGCCGCAATGATGAAACTAGTTATGCCCTCCGCGATTCGAGTGGTTCTCCGCGCCTTCGTGGCGTTCGGGATATTCGAGGCGGTCGTGGCTCGAAGGTTTCGGTTCGGGAAGTGGGGGTGCTAGCCGGATGGGGCCACCCCTACCTCGTTGCGGCCGTTGTGGTAGGCTCCATGGTGGAGAGTGTCGTGCTGGGTTGGGAGTTTGTTTTACATGCGGCCAGCAGGGCCATTTTGCGAGGAATTGTCCGACCAGAGATAACACGGATGAAGAGATTCAGCCTTCGGGATCAGTGGCTGGTTCATCGCCTTCTTTTGCTATGCGCCGTGCAGGGCAGGATCATGATTAGAACGACAAGGGGGAAGTGAAGCAATAGTTGCAGGTATATCCTTAACTCTCTAAAGATTAGTAGGTGTGATAAGATGGTTACATGTTAAGTGTTATGTGCGGGTAATTTTATGTAAATTGTGACTTGGAGAGCCTGGCTTGTAGATAGGGGTAAGTTTAGGGACATGAAAGTGGGGAGTCCTTAGGATTTTGATAACCGTGGGAACCTTAGCTACAGGGCCATCGTGAGTGGAAGATTTTACGGGTGATCTTTTTCGAGGAACATAGTACACGTAGGGTATACGTGGGTAATAAGTCCATGAGTGGTATGAAATGATAGTGGGTAGCTAAGCTAGGGAAACCACTAGGTTTTCGTGACTTGGATAGTGAGATTGTCTCGGGCCGGGAACAAGAGTGTGGTACGTATGCTAGGAAGAGTTGAGTGTGTAAGGAGGATACGACAGGTGGAAGAAGAAGCGAACATGTGTTGAGGAGATGGGAGTGATCTTTTGTGAGGAGAATACCATTAGACTGCGGATGGGGACTAATAAGTTGTTATACGTGTTAGAGGTAATTCCTCGTAGGCGGGGAGGTAAGCTTTTGCGTGGTTAGTATATTATGGCCATGTGTGGCATAATTGGTTTTATAAGTATAGTAGTGAAGACTACACCGGCACATGCGTTCTGGAGACGTAGAAGGAACATTCGGGACGAATGTTTCTGGGGGAGAATGTTATACCCGTAGTTCGACCACTACGTATGAGAGTGTACGAAAGCATGTAAGACTTAAAATTTCCAAAGGATAGGTTGACGGATTGTTCCGGACGGGTTTTAGTCAACTTTGAGGCGGGTTATGACCAGGTACATTGAGAGTTCCTAAGTGTTTCAAAGGCCTAGGGTGTAGTTCGTTGAGTCTAGATTCCAACTCAACCAACCGTTCGTCGATAGGACATCAGAGTAGGAAGTTATGAGGATTACAAGTTCGCGCAATGATCGGACAAATGTGTTCGACAAAGGCGGCGGGCGCGCGGCCGGGATGCGGCGAAAGTACCGAGGGGTCGCTGAAGTTTCAGCGCGCGCCGAAGCAAGGCGCGCGCCGGAAGATCCGAGTCCGCGGTGTTGCAGCTGGGCGCCGGAAGTGGCGCGCCGAGGCGGGATTCAGGCGGAAAAACTTAGGAAAAGTCGATTTTTCTTTTAAAAGACCTTGGGATGGTGACAAGTGTCCCCATCTGATTTTGCATGATTATATTGACCAAGTCTTCAAGACTTGGTCATACTTCATCTCTCTCTCTCTCTCTTAGACAAAAGCTCTTCCTTCTCTCTTAAAAGTTCAAGCTCATCCTTCTCTCTAAAACCCCAAGAGACATTCTAGCCTTAGGAAAAATCTGAAAAAAATAAAAGCAAGAAGGAAGCTTGTGGCTAGCTTGTGAAGGTTGTTGTTGTGGTGTTCTTGGAATAGAAGCTAGCAAATTGTTGGATAAATTTGGCTAAAGCTCTAAGGTAATGATTCTCCCTCTATTATTAGTTTTTAGTGTTGCATGTTAAGAAGAAAGTACTTGTGGTAGTAAATAATGCTATTAGAGTCATTGCATGCAAGAAATGTGGGTTGAGTATGAAGGATTTGGCTAAAGAGATATTATGAGCATGTTGTAGCCTAAAAACTACTTTAGAATTGTTAAGTGAATTGTTGTAACTTGTGGGGCAGAATTTTACACACCCAAGATTAGGTGTGTAATCCCCTTTGTGTTGGTTTGGATGTTGGGCCTTAATGAGGCGTTTGAGTGTTGAAAACCGGCCTTTGAAAAAGGTGGCAAAGTGAGTAGAAACAAAGGAAATGCTGCCCAATTTTCCTTAGGAATTGGTAACTTGAATTTCTACATTGAAATTAGAGGTTAATAAACGCACTATGGTTATTATAGGTTGACATATTACTTGCGGTAGTTGGACTTAGCAAGTGGATTAACCGAAGAGGTATGTAGAGCTTTCCTATCTCTTGAGCATGAATAGTTGTATCTATGTAGTACGGTATACGTACAAGATTTGATAATCTACACTTGTTTTAAAGTATATGATACTTGTTTCATTTCAAAAGTATAAGTCCCTTGGATTGAGGGAAAAATGTATTTGACAAAGGGATAACGCTAATATAATGACTTTATGGGAAGTTGGTTATATTAGTTTTCTTGAAAGGTTCACAAAAAAAGGTTTACTCTAATTAAAACAAGTACGGGTAAAGGATTTGAAACTAAGAAGGTGAATTGATTTTTAGGCATTGGTTGCCTAAGGTTTTAAAGGAAATGAAGTCACTTGATTTAGAAGCCTATTATATTTCTAAAAGGAAATGTGACTTGTCTTGAAAAGAAATCGTAACTTGATACTAGGGTGAATAGTATCTTGGAATCTTTGTATAAAAAGAGTTTTTCTTAAAAGTTAGAAGTGCATGGTACTTGGGTTGAATTCCCGGATTTTTTTCTATTAAAAGACATGTTGGTGCCTTAGGTATACTAAAATGAGAGGATATGTTAATAATGTTAATAAGAAGTTAGGGGATTTCTTAACTTGCTTATGTTATGATAAGCCGGTAGCGCTTATGTTATGATATGATAGGCCGGTAGCGCTTATGTTATGTATGATAGCCGGTTGTGCTAGGTGATATGTTCTTACGGGGTAGACCCCGGGTTATTCTTGTTATTTCCTTTTGACATCTGCGATGGATGGTCGCGGGTATCGTTCATTAGGATGGTTCACTACTTATTCTTGTTAATTCTGTTGGCATCACCACGTTGGGTGGCCCACGGGTATGCGGATTCTTGTTATTTCCTTTGAACATACGGCGATGGGTGGCCCACGGTATGCTCGATAGGATGGTTTACTACTTATGCCATGGATTTGCTACCCATGATGCGAGTGCGGCGTTTGTACTCATGCGGATCCGGTCCACAGGATCCATGCGGGTGAAATAGTCCCATGCGAGTACGGCGATGGTACTCATGCGGGTCCACAGGATCCATGCGGGTGAAATAGTCCGTGCGGGTGAAATAGTCCCGTAGCGAGGCGGATGACCTCATGCGGGTCCACAGGACCTATCACGGGTGAAATAGTCCCGAGTAGGATTGCTTAATGATACTACGCAGGCGAGGTACCTGTTTTGATCATGAGCTTCCTATTTTTATGCAGTATATATATATACATTTGTTGCTCTCATTGTTAGTAAGGCACAGTGCAAAGTAAACTGATTTTCGTTTATGACTCCAGCTTATTTTTTACTTATGATATTACTATAGTATTTTCCAGTTTTACATACTTGGTACGTTGTGTCGGCCCCTTCGCCGGGGCTGCGTTAAGCAGGTAGCGAATTGTGGATCCTCGTTCTTAGGATCACTATTCCGGTGTCGAAGCTCCATTCCTCGGAAGCTTGTTTATTGGTACGACATTCCACGATGCTTATAGGTATTTTTACATTCGGGATATGGCGTCCCGCCCCGCCACTTGTTATCTTTAGAGTGCGTGGTCACATTTATGTTTTGGGCTATAAGAACGGTTGTACTACTATACTTTGTTTAAGTATGTTTTATGGGAAGCGACACTTATCGGTGGCGGTGATGTTTACCACTTTTATAAGTTATGTGTTATGTATGTTCATTGCTATTCTCGACATATACGGCAGTACCGTGAGGTACGATCGCGGCCGAGGTTGGGTCGTGATGCAGAGGTCGCGACAGACCAAGCGGCAACAATAGGGCGGCAGAATCGATCCAGTCACGCGGCCACAACAATATCTGTACAGCGCCGCGACGCCGTTCCAGTACCATCAACCCTACCAGTTCTCCCACCACGGTTTGTTGGGCCTGCTCACTTCGGCAAGTTCGATTACTGCGGCAAGCCCACTTCGTACGACGACCGGCCAGCGACCTTCATCCAAAGATGACACTGTTATACCCCGTAGTTCTGGCCATGCATATGAGAGTGTACGAAAGGGATTAAGACTTAAATTTTGGAAGGATAGGTTGACAGATTGTTTCGGACGGGTTTTAGTCAACTTTGAGGCGGGTTATGACCCGTTACATTGAGAGTTCCTAGGTGATTCAAAGGCCTAGTACGTAGTTCGTTGAGTCTAATTTCCAACGCAACCAACCGTTCGTCGATAGGACATCGGAGTAGAAAGTTATGGAAGTTACAAGTTCGAGGCGTGATCGGACGAGAAAAGTATTTGGACAGAGCCACGAGGGCGCGGCGCGATTGTTCGAAAGTTCATTGAAGTCGCGTGGCGCTGAAGTTCAATGGGGTTATGGAGGTTCAGCGCCCAGCGCCGAGTGCAGCGCGCGAGGCGGGTTCTGAGGCGAGTGGAAAAATTTGAGCTGCTTTGTTTTAAAAAGGCCATGGGAGGGTGACAAGTGTCCCCATCTGATTTTTGCATGTCCTATATATTGACCAAGTCTTGAAGACTTGGTCATCTTTCAAAGCTTCTCCTTCTCTCTAAAAAGTTCTTCCTTCTCTCTAAATTTCCTCTCCCTTCTCTCTAGAAATTCAAGAAGAAACCTAAGCCTAGAGAAATTCTGAAAAAGGTGGCAAGAAGGAAACTTATTTGCAAGCTTGTAGGAGTTGTTGTGGTGGTGGATTGTGGAAAGGAGACTAGCAAATTTGTTGGATTAATTTGGTTAAAGTCTAAGGTAACAATTCCTTCTCTCTTTGTTAGTTTATGGTGTTGCATGTGAAGAAGAAAGAACTTGTAGTGGTAAATATTGCTCTTAGATAAATTGCATGTAAGAAATATGGTTTGGATATGAAAGAATTGGATAAGAAGGTTATGTAGGCATGTTATAGCCAAAATACTACTTTAGAGTTGTTAAATTAGTTGTTATACATCGTGGGACAGAATTTTACACGTCCAAGTTTAGGCGTGTAATCCCCTTTGAATTGATTGGATTGTTGGGCCTTAAGTGGCGTTTGGATGTTAAATTCGAGCCTTGGAAAGGTGGGAAAATACGTAGAAACAAAGGAAGTGCTGCCCAATTTTTTCGTAGAATAAAGAACTTTATGCTAAAATATTCGACGAAGAAGTTTAGAAGTTAATAGAGATATTTGATTATTATAGGTTGATACTCTACGCGCGGCATATTCGACTTGGCAAGTGCACTTAGCCGAGGAGGTATGTGATTCCTTCTATCCTCTTGAGCATGATATTTGTAAAATATATAGTACGGTAGACGTACATGTTACACTAAATTTGGTTGCACCTTGAGGTCTTTTGACTTGACTCCAAAAATGTTAAGAATCTTGAAATACTTCGATAACAATTATGAACCATTATTTTAAAAAAAAGAAAGTAATATTTGGGTTTAAAAGAATAAGTTTCTTGTGGTTTTTCAAACAAGTGTGGATGTTTTGAGTTATTACAAAATTTAAGTGTTATACTAGCTTTATGGGAAGTTAGTCATAACGACTTAAGAAAGATAAAAAGATTGGTTTACTTACTCGCTTTATAGTAGCCTTGTAATGATCTCTGAATGTGTGGTAAGTTGGCTTGATAAGTAAATATGTTGTGATGCTACGGTGTTAGTGTCTTGAGATTTGTTGTGGTAAGGGGGTTCTCTTATTGTGCGTATGTTGTTTACAATGAGCCGGTTGTGCTTGTGTTATATAACTTACCCCCCTGACTTGTTAAGTTACCGCGGGTTAGCTACCGTCACGAGGAGTACCTCATGCGGGCGGGTGGCCTATGCGGACTCTGGTAGTCCAGGAATCACTCGGGTGTATTCTGCCGTCGAGGAATACCTCATGCGGTCCAAGTGGCCATGCGGACTGCGGGAGTCCAGGAAAATACCGCGGGTTAGCTACCCCCGATGCGAGGAGTACCTCATGCGGGTCCACGGGACCTATGCGGGCTGCGGAAGTCCAGGATTAGGCTCGTATAATGATACTATGGGTGAGTGGCCCTGTTTCGATCATTAGCGGCCTAGAAAAGACCGGTTGCGTTACACTTGTTTACTCTTGTCTATGTTGTGGCACTGTGTGCGGTTAATTGATTTTTCATACATATCTGTGGATTGATTTGGAAATGTTATGATTTCATTACAGTATTTTCTGTTTCACATACTTGGTACCTGTTGTACTGACCTCCTTCGGGGGGCTGCGTTCATGCCGCAGGTCGAGGTACATCGGTTGTTGATCCTCGCTCTTAGGATCACCGTTCTGCTTTTTGGGAAGCCCCGTTTCTCCGGAGGCTTATCTTTTGGTATGATTCCCTGTCATTGTAGATTCATGTACATTCAGGGTATGACGGGGCCCTGTCCCGTCATAGTTGTTACAAACTCTTAGAGGTCTGTAGTCCTGTTGTAATTGGGTTTCATAAGGATGTAACTGTTCAGTTTTTATTATGTATAGTTACCGAAAGGTAACCATTTTGGGTAAGCCTGTTTCTTAAGTATATTGTTTCATGTTTATAAGTTTACTTCCGCTGGTTTTTATCTGATGTTGTATCACCAGGGTGCCCGGGGTAAGGCACCAGTCACGGGCCCGAGGTCGGGTCGTGACAGACACCCACTGAGATGGGTCAGGCGTTCAGCAGTCCCAATATGCAATAGCCTGACAACAACTGGTATATGGACTCCGGAGCCATATCTCACCTCACCCGGTCTGCAGGTAATATTCTCAAATTGTTTGGTTTAAAGCATCCTCAATTTGTGACAGTTGGTAGTGGCCACCGCATTCCAGTAAAATGTTATGGTACATCCTACACACCACCTCCTAATCCATTCCCTCTTCAAAATAACCTATATGCCTCACATATTATTAAGAATCTAATCTATATCCGCAAATTTACTCGTTATAACTCTGTCTCTGTTGATTTTGACCCTTATGGTTTTACTGTGAAGGATCTTCATACACCTCTTACGAGATGCAATAGCACGGGGGATCTCTATCCATTCACTCTCACCTCTGCTGCCAGATCTAGCTCTCCCGTCTCTCTAGCGGCCATTTCTTCTTCAACATGGCATAATAGGCTTGGTCATCCAGGAGCTCCAGTTTTTAGTTTTCTTAGAGGTAATAATTTCATTACTTGTAATGGAAAGCTTGCCCAAAACTGCGTTTCTTGTTCTTTAGGCAAACATACTCGTCTTCCATTTAAATCATCTACTAGTGTTATTTTTGCACCTTTTTATATTAACATGTCGATTTATGGACATCACTTGTTGCTAGTTCTCTCGGTCATAAATACTATCTTATCTTACTAGATGATTTTTCTCACTTTGTTTGGTTGTATCCTCTCAAATTTATATCGGAAGTGTTTGCCAAATTTCTTGAGTTTCGTAAATTCATTCAAACACAGTTTGAAAAAGGCATAAAATCTTTTCAGTGCGATAATGGTCGTGAATTCAATAACTATATGTTTCACCGGTTTTGTACCAATAATGGCATGGTCTTTCGCTTCTCCTTCCCCCACACCTCCTCACAAAACGGTAAAGCTGAAAGAATCATTTGAACCACTAACAATATGATTCACACTCTTTTGATTCATGTCTCCCTACCTCCATCTTTCTGGGTCTATGCTGCTAAAATGTCAGAATACGTTCTAAATATTCTCCCAACTAGCACACTTCACAATATGACCCCTACCGAAATTCTCTATCATAGAATCCCCTCTTATGATCATATCCGAATATTCGGTTGTCTATGCTATCCTAACCTTGCCTCTACCACCCCTCACAAATTAGCCCCCCGGTCTACTCCTTGTGTCTACCTAGGTTTTTCGCCGAACCATAGGGGCTATCTATACTATGATTGTCCACTCGTTAGATCCACATCTCTCGTCACATCACATTCGACGAGACCACATTCCCGTTTTCGAATCTTAAAAAGTTCCAAAAACCAGATTACTCTTTTCTTGACGAGCCTGCCATCTCTCCCATGGTTTGCACCTATACCCCTCTGCACCAAACAAGCTGCTTTCATATACGGATGCAGATTGGGCAGGGTGTCCGGACACGCGACGCTCCACCTCCGGCTTTTGTGTTTTTTTAGGGGATAATCTGATTTTTTGGTCTGCCAAGCGACAGGCTACCCTATCTCGATCTAGTCTGAAATTTGAGTCTGAGCGTTGCAAATGTGGTAGTGAGATTTGTTGGCTCGAAATTTCTGTTAGAACTTGATGTCGCTGCGTTAGACATCTATTGTGTATTGTGATAACATCTCTGCCATCTATCTTTCTCATAATCCGGTTCAACATCAGCGAACCAAGCATATTGAGATAGACCTACACTTCGGTCGTGACAAAGTTGCGCTAGGCCATGTCAGAGTGTTACATGTTCCATCATCCTATCAGTATGCAGACATATTTACCAAAGGACTTCCCAGACAGTTATTTCTTGACTTCAGATCCAGTCTCAGCGTCCGACCTCCTCCCGCTTCGACTGAGGGGGTGTGTAAACATGTATATTATAGAAACAATTGTATCTCTACCCATAATTAGAATATTTCCATATATTGTGTAAATATAATTATGGTTAAGACTAGGGTTCTTCTTTTGTATAGGTTTAGGATTCCTATTGTATAAGAGATGAATATTGTACTCTATATATATTTTGATATTAATGAGAAGACTCCCTAAGGGAGATTAATATCATCTTACAATTACAATATACTTTCCTAGTATACAATATATTTGGACAAATTATGGAATGTCACGGACTCATAGCTTTTGGGGTTGAATTAGGCACAATATCCATTCTTACAATCTCAATGTACGCTTACTCTCAAGAATATTTCTTGTTTTATGTTTGAGGTCAATACATCTTGTCAATTTTTATATAATTTTTTTATTTCTTACTCGTGTTTTATCAAAAAACTAATGCATAAATAGTTACACTAAAGATATTAAAATCATTATAAACTTCAAAAGAGAAAGTAAAATAATTGAATTTAACTATAATAATATCTCCTCGATCTCAACTATATATTCCATGCGGCAAATAACTTTTTAAATCTCAAATTAAAGTTTACTGTATTGCCAGTCAAAGATAATCACTAGTCAACTTACGACACTGGATTATGAATATGGATGGATAATTAATCCTCAGAATTAATTTTTTCTCCTTGATAAAAATAATAGTACCTACACTCATGGTTAAGCTTCATTTCATCTAAATTTTGACTAATCATTTCAAAACTTATTCATAAAATAATAATAAAGTAGCAACCAAAGGTAAATTAAAGTATAATATTCCAAATGAATAACATAGCATAAGAAATATAACAAGAAGCTGAATAGAGGAAAATTATCAGAAAAGCATATGCAGAATACATTGCTTTTTCCGTCATATATATACTTTTTGTATATTTCAAGATAAATATTGGTACATGAAATCTAAGTGAGAACTATGAAAATAGAGAATCTTGTCGAAAAAATAATAATACTATTGCAACAAAGATCTATGATTATTTAATTACAAGCAGCTTTTATTGGTAAAATAATATGTATTTGGCTAAATAATGTTTCAATACAATATGTTAATCACTTAGTGAAACATATAACATTAATGAAACAATAAACGAAAACAGAATCTGTTTTGGAAAAATAATTTCAGAATGTAATCGAGCCCACTTAGTTCAAAGTGTGTCCTTAAGGAAATTATTCCCTCACGCGATTTTCGAGGTTAACGGAATATCGCCTTCCAGGATAGAACGATTATCTTACCAGAATAGTAGTACTCCAAATTCCGGTAGCAACGAACCACTCAACGGCAGTATATCACACAGAATGAAATTTTCGAGTTGAAGAGCAACTTCAGAATTCAGAATTCAGAATTGATTAGAATATGAATTAGTGAATAAATTCTTGAAATAATCAAGAATTTATAGGGTTAGAGGTACTGATTCTGAATGGTTGCAACCATTCAGAATAGTCACCTAATTTTGGAGGGAAATTCAAAAAAGAGAGGGAGAGCCGTTTGGATTTGTTTTTAATTAAATAATTAAATAATTAATTTAATTAAAGAAACGTTTGTCCAAAAAGATTATCAATCCAAAGCCGAAGCCGAGCCGAGCGACGACAACGGCGCGAGGGGTCCTTGCCCTCTCAACCCTTTTAGCAGCTAGAGAAGATGTAATGTAATATATACACCTCTCTTTCCTTCTCTTTTTACGATGTGGGACAAAAGAGCCTTTTACCCTCTTTAATTTTCATCCCATCATTTTCCATTCACCAATATCAAAACCCAACAGCTTTCCCCTATGCCATTTCTACCCACCAAAAGAATCCACCCTCCAAATAACCTAAGAAAACTCTATCGTTAGTCTTTTCATTTGGCTTTATATCCATTAATTGCTCTTAACTACTATTTCTGTGTTATATATTTTATCTGTTTTAGACGTTTAATCAGGCATGAAGTTTTTTAAAAATAAAGAAGAATTTTGAATTTGTGGTTGTAATGCCTCATAAAATTTCTTGATTAAGTTAGGTTATAATCGAGCTAATTAAGACACTATAAGAAATTATAGAATTGACAATAAATTTTATGAGGCAACAAAAATTTAATATTTTGTTGCTAAAAACATAAATGACAACAAAAATAACTTGTTGTTTCGAAATTTTTTTGCATCGAAGATTATTGCAACGACATGCAACAACTTTTGTTGTTGCGATTTAACCTATGATAACAAAAATGTTATTGGCAAACATCTTTCTTAGTGAGAGTAACCTAATTGGTTGGGGGATATAGTATTTTTAAAAACCATAGGCCAAAATTACCGAACCAAAAATTTCAATACCGTACCATTAACATCACTAATTCCTAGACATAGTAAGAAAACTTAGGTCAAAAGCATCTAGTTTGATTTTTTTTTATTAAAAGAGAAACTGGACTGTGTGACAATTTCTAAAAGAGTATACATCAATCATTAACGACACTAAAATCACTAAAAGAATATAAGCTACGGTGTTAGAATTCATTAACTTCATCGTATGCTTAGTTGGTTACCATAGTACAGACCAAGAAAGTGAATATGCAAACTGAATTTACAAAGCATCAAGAATTTTGGCTTAATAGTTTTTTTTTTCGTGAGATACTTTCTAGAGCAAGAGTCGAGGGTCCAATGAACCAAGGCTGCCCTTTAGAAAAGATAGAGATGCTAAGTTTGAGAAAAGATAGAAATCATGACAAGCTTCTATGTTTGTTCCTGATTTTTGAGTTGATGTAGACATTAATTTTTGTGTCCAAGTGAAAGTTACTTGTAGTGTACTGATAGTAGTTAAATTTTGATTCCTTAACTCAGCAGAAAATCATTACTTCATATAGTTATTTTATTGTTTTGGTCAGCCTTCCTTTTGCAGTTCATCAGCCAGAAAATTCATGAATCAGGTAAGTTTGTTGTTAGGGGATATCAAGTGTCATCTCCCTACCATCAAAGAGGTCAGAAAGAAAAATCAGCGACATATGTAATAGATAAAATTCATTCACTCTTAATTAAAAGCTTTGAGTTTGAGATTTAAAAATGAAGAAATTCTTGACAATATGTAGTTTTTACTTAAATAGATTTTATGGCGCGAATTTAAATTTGATCTGCCGATTGCCAAACTTCAAACATGTATATTTGAAATTTTAGACATATATGTTCGAAATTGTTTTTCTCAGTCAAACTACCAACATTCATCATCCTACCAATACTTTTAAGCTTTTTCAATAACACGGTCACTTGATTTAAACTCAATTTTTATATTTAAATTCGAAGGAGGAGTCGAAGGTGGAGGAGGAGGAAGAGCAGTTTAATCGAAAGTTTACTTATACTAACTATCAATTAAATATTTTGACAAAAATAATTATAAATTAATTGGGAGCGTCCGAATAGGCTACCCCATAAAATTTTTACCGTAAAATTAGTCTCTACATTTTCTTACAGTTAGTGAATATTCATAGTTTCCTTTCTAAAATCTTTTTTACCCCTTCGTTCTTCCTAACTCAGAAAATATATCGAATTAAAGTAACATATTAGGATGAAGCAAGAAGGATCTCCTAGATCAGGACATTGAATTTTATGTTGCTCTTCTTGTTAATTGTCTTATGTATTTTTTTTATTCTCATTCTCCTGAGGGGTGAAAAGCTTAGGAAAATTTTGAAGTTTAAGCTAAGAAAATGATTGTATTGTATTAGCTCACTACTAGAAATTGATTACAAGTACTTGTACAAATGAATTGTCTACCTGAAATAGTTTCTCTACCTCCCAAGTAGTAAAGTCTGCGTACATTTTCTCCTCTCTAAACGCCATTTGTGAGATTACATTCGGTATGTTGTTGTTGTACAAATGAATTCAACTAGAATTTAGTTAATTATTGTGGTGCCTAAGTCCAAATTTGAAAGCAAACTAACTAATTAACTAACTTCCAACTCAATTAATTCTCATTACTTTCAAATTTCCTCATCTATAATTGTCTATAATACACCTCACTTTAGCTAATAACACTCCGAAAAATTGCATCAACACCATCTCCTTTAGATGACCCTTGTCCTCCAGGATTAAATAGATGAAACCTAGACTACAAAGAGTAAAAATTCATTTAGAAGAAATCAGGAGAACATAGTTATTCGAGAAATTTCAAGAACTGAAGGCCATGATACCACCGTTTCATGATCAAGAAAAGTACACCAAATAGCTTTGTTGAATATCCATTTAAAGACATCATTGTTCTAGTTGAAATAGTGTTGCTGTTGAGTTTATGATCAGAAAGAAAGGTAGAAACAAGAATTAGAACTAGAGAGAAGAAGATGATGAAATCTTGAAGAATGAATTTTATCCATTAGTGACTTGAATGAAATGAATCGTACAGTGATATATTTATACATTGAGATATTTAACTAACCAACACTAACTAACTAAAGAATTAGTTAACTAACTAACTAAAGAATTATGAAAAGACTAAACTACCCTTCTAGTCTAATTTACATTATCCTCAATACTTCCCCTCAAGCTAGGTCGGGCAAAAACATCAAGTACACCTAGCTTGGAACATAGATACATATGCTCAATTTTTCTCAGCCCTTTAGTTAGCAGATCAACTTGTTGATCTCATATTGGCACATATTGTGTCTTGATCATCTCTTTTGAATTTTTTCTCTTACAAAATGCACTCTATCTCAATGTGTTTTGTTATTTCCTTAAATACTGAATTTGCAACTATTTGTATTGCTACTTTACTGTCAACATGAACCTGAACTGGTAGAGGTATTTGAATCCCAATTTCTTTGAACAATCCTAGGATCCAAGTTAGATCAATAGTTGTTGAGGCTAGACTTCTATACTCAGCTTCAGCTGAGCTCCTTGATATTATGCTTTGTTTAATGAATTTGCAAGATATTAATGAATCACCTATGTTGGGTCCTGTGGGTTAATACTATGGTTTAAATAAAATCAAACAATAAAGTAGAACTGAACGTATGCAGAAACAGTGTCAAATGCCAGCTAAAATGTCGTCTGACATAAGTTGTGACATTTGGATAAAAACATAAAACATTTGAAATAATTAAAGTGCAGCAAAAATAGATAAAGAACACAAATGTTTAATTTTCATATGTTATATATTAATATAACCCAAGATGGTCAATGACCGGTATATATATACAATTGATATATTCCTTCTTTACAATGTTACAAGATGATACAAAAGGAATAAAAAATGGTTAAGTCGCAGATGACGTATGCCTGAAAAATCTTTCTAAATAGAAGTGATCAACACCTCATTACAATTGCTTCAATGAAAGAACGAATCTAGAATCTAAAGATCGATTATAATGTCGGACAGAATGTCGTCACAAACTCAGGCAACACAGTGATCCAGTCTCTTTGATCGATATTTCTGGAGAGCTCTCTATATCTTTTTCACTCTGAAAATCTGGATATTGAATCCTTGAAGTGACCTCTCTATTTATAGTAGAGAGTTCCCTTGAAAGACTACTCAACAGGTTGTGGAAGTTGAGCTGAAAAAGGGTCACGTGAGCCAGTAGCTTAGGGCGCAAAAATCTCCAACTGCTTGGACTATTTCTTCCTCGCCTTGCTCCTTAAATTATGCTCCTCTTGGACTTGGTCTTCCTCGTTTGTAATCAGCTCCAAATACTCCTTGCCAAGTCAATTTGCCATGTGATAAAAAACGTCACAGTTTCCTGAAAAACTGTCCGTGAAGATAGGCAAGACAGTTACCAGAATGTCGTCCCGAATGTCAAGACATTTGGTCCAACATTTTCTGATTTTAACTTAGCTCTGAAAATAATATGTTAGGAAAAATGTTATGACACAAAATCTAACATTAACATTCTCCCCCTTTTTGCCCTTCTTCACAAAACTTAATCAACTAAGTGTGAGTGATCTAACAATGACAAATTCACACAAATGCTCCTCCTCAACCTGAAATTGGCATACAAACACAATATATACAATATACACATATATGCCAGTTTATGAAGTTTTAAAAAGAAGCATCATCCAAAGCAGAACAAATTAGTGTCATTACAAATCAAACGGAATACTATAACCAAAACAGGAAAAATTTATCCCAGCACCACAAATCAAATTTTCACTGGATTAACTTTCCAGCAACAAATCACAGCAACACAGCAGAGTCTTCGACAGCAGCATCTCAGACACAACAACTCGTCGACAGTATCTCAGACACAAAAACTCGTCGACAACATTCTTCTCAGAAGTTCGACAAAAGTAGTAGATTCCAGCCTCTTTCTACTTCTTCCAACTTCACTGCATACCTCCCCCTACACACGATGCGGTGATCAGCGAGATCTTGGCGTAGATGCGATCCTGCCGCTTTGAGTTTTCTTCTATCTGCATGCGACTTTGTCTCCCCTTGCTTCATCTGCTTTGTCTCCCCCTGTTTCCTCTCCTTCTTTCTCCCTTTGTATAGTAACATCATCATCTCCCCCTTTTTGGGAAGAAAGCAAAAACAGAAAGTGATATCTGGCTTGAACTAATGCTGCCCTGACATGATCAACTTCATCTATCTGTAAGTTGATTTTTGTAATTTCTTTTACCAACCAGGCAGTAGATAGTACTGACTGCGGCATGTTGCCAAGAATATCAGGAACATTTCTGGCAACATCCTCACTTCCAGCTTCTTTTCTCCAAGGCAGATCAATGATTCTGTTCGTGCTCTCGGTACTGTTTTATTAACAATATACACCTCAAGTTTCTTCCGTATCATATCTTTCTTTGGTGGTTTGAACCCTTGAGATGTCAGAACTTTAAAGATCAAGGAGGAAAATGGTAGGATTATGTTGGAGTCCTTTTCAGCCAAATTTACAATCTGTTGAAAGATTGTCTTTCCCATATCGACTCGTAAACCTTTTCCTATCTTGTAAAAGAGTATTGTTTCCTCTATAGTTACAATTGACTCGTTCATTGAGGGAAGTCAATTGTATAAGCAATCTTGTGTATTATAGCAAACAATGCGGTAAGCTTCGATGCATGACACCTTGAGACCCATTTATTCAAAATACCTCCAGTGATATAGTTAATTACTTCATCTCTGTCATTTACAACATCCCTTTCTTTTTTTTCCAATCCATCACTCAAACTCAAACATTGGTTGATTGTGGTAGGTGTGAAGTCGTAAAACTTGTCATAGAGATAAATCTTACCAAATTTCTTCGACTCGACCTTCTTTATTTTAGTTTCCAGATTAGCATAAAACAACCTCACAATATCCTCAACGTATGGACACTTGTTATTGACAGAGCCTAGTAGATTTCTTTCTGTAAAGAATTCCATCAGGCCATATTCAGTGCATGATGCAATATCCACTACTTTTTATGTTCTGATAGTTTTATTTTTAAACCATGACCAATGTTCAGACTTTTCTTTAGTTAGAAATTTATCTGAGTAAAGATGTACCTTATTCTCCGATTCAGTTGCAGATTTGCTCGATGAGGTTGGAGAACTTAATTCTTTTGTCGCATGTTGGGATGTTGATGGAGATGTTGTGACATTTTCAGCAACATCTGGGGTACCTTCTGATGACTCTTCAATCACTGCTTTTTGCACGACTTTTCTTGGGCAAAACTTCTTTAAAGGAGTATCATCTGGGATTTTTTATTCTTCACTCGACTTCACAATATTAGGAACAAAGAGATTAGAATAAGATGGTGATGCTGGAGTTTCTGTTGGTAGTTCAGTCGAGGTCTTCTTCTCCTCATCATCTTCTGTGGTCCAGGTGAAGTCTGACTCAGTCCAATCACAACTAGATACGACAGAAGCAGCGGTATCGACCTTCGGTCTTTTTGCAGCCGATTCAGCACTACTGAAATTTCTCTCAATGTTGCGAGTGGACCTTCGAGTGGGAAACTTAAATGTGTTTTCCCTCTTTGGTAAAACAGTGACATCAGGAGTATTTTTCAAATCAATCGGGTTGTGGGTATCTCCTGGGTAGGCAGTGTCGAGTGGTTCTTGAAACTCACTCAACATAATGGTTGTGTAGTTTGGTGGACTTATGCTCATTAGTGTGTGCTCTGGAATGTTGGGTGACATTTTGGGTGACATTGGTGATGTATCTATTGATGAGAATGGTGAAGAAGATGAAGGAGTGTAAGGGGTTTTGAGGGTTTGGGAAAGTGGTGTGTTTTGAAAGGGATCTATCGGTTCTCTGATTATAGACCGAGATGATGTGACAAATTTCTTCCTTTTTTTAAATTTTTCGGGAAGAAAATGAACTGGACTAGAAAGGTTAGCAACTGAAGATACATTTATACACTTAGTAGAAATATTTTTGTTTCCAGATTTTAAGAGTTTGTATTGTATTCTAATACTTGTTCCTAAAATTTAGAGTTTTTAAAAGATAGACATCTAGATTAGATCATTATCAACAAAAAATATTAAAATATGTTCAACAATCAACGACACACAGTAGGGAAAAATATAACTGTATTTTTCAAAAATCAATTACACACTGCATCCCAACAAATATCAGTATCTGAGAATGTCAATAGTAAAGTTAGCAACATTTTAAACAACACAGGTATCATAATCTCCAAAGAATATTTTTCATTTCGGCAATAAATCAAGACACATTTCATATATGATTTTATGAGTTCAATCTCCAGGCTAATGTAACATTTTCCCATTGAGTCTTTGATCTAATCATAAAACATATACGAAACTTATTTTTCGTGTCAAAAATAACAAGAATACTTATGTAGCATCCTCATAATTTCATTTTATCAAGCATTTTGATACTCCTATAGTATAGGAACGGTATCAATTTCCAAGGGCTTTGCCCGATTTTCACAATTGCCGAAAATTACAAAGCTTTTGACTTATTTTGATACTCCCTTTTTATGATATCTAATATCATCACAGAGAACGGTATCACATTAAAATCATGTTCTTATTTTGAAAACCATACCTGTATGCACAAAAAGTCAGTCATAACAAAATACTGAAAATCTGATTCTGATATTACAATGGTAAATGTCACCCGAAATGTTAGAGACATTTGGGCGACGATAAATCAGCGATCTTAGAATTCAAAAATCTGAGAGACGAAGAGCTTTTCAAACTGGAAAATCTTTCATGATCTAAAGCTTTTGTAAATATATTAGCTAGTTGATGTAGTGTGTCAACATAATTAATTTATACTAGCCGTTTTTCGATCAAATCTCTCAAAAAATGATGTCTAATATCTATATGTTTTGTACGAGAGTGCTAAACTGTAATTTTTGAAATGTTAATGGAACTCATATTATCAAAATACAAAACTAAGACATTATTTGAAAAACATAGTCGTCTAACATGTGTCTTAACCATATTAGTTGAGAACAACAACTCACAGCTGCTACATATTCAGATTCAGCAGTTGAGAGTGAAACACAGTTTTGCTTGCGACTATACCAACAAACTAAATTATTGCCAAGGTAAAAACATCCTCCACTAGTACTCTTTCTGTCGTCCACATCACCAGCCCAATTCGAGTCACTATATCCTATTAAATTAGGATTAGTGTCTTTGGAATACCAAATTTCCAACTCACATGTGTCGGCAACATATATGATGACACGTTTTATGTCATTTAAGTGGGAGATTTTGGGGCAGGCTTGGAATCGAGCACACACACATACACTAAACATTAGATCAGGATGACTCACGGTGAGATACAAGAGACTACCTATCATAGAACAATACAAAGTTGGGTCGACATTTTCCCCAACATCATCTTTGCATATAGTCTGTGTTGATCCCATTGGAGTCCTCATATGTTTAGTAATCTCCCATCCAAACTTCTTGACCAAATTCTTGGCATACTTGCTCTGGGAGATGAAGATCTCCTCCTCATTTTGCTTTATCTGCAAGCCTAAGAAAAAAATTAATTATCATATCATGCTCATCTCAAATGTTGAGGACATAGCTTCGACAAATGTCTTAAGATGGGACTGTGAAGTCGAACAAAAATCTATGTCATCTACATAGATTTGAGCAATGACCATATATACTCCATGGTGTTTTATAAACAAAGTACAATCAGCTACACCACGTTTGAAACCAAATTCAAGAAGAAACTAAGTTAAACGACCATACCATGCACGTGGAGCTTGTTTTAATCCATACAAGGCCTTTTTCAGCTTGTATACAAATTGTGGATGGTGGGGATCTTCGAACCCTTTAGGTTGTTCAACATACACTTCCTTATCAATATATCCATTCAAGAAAGCACTTTTTACATCCATTTGATGGAGAGTGATCTTCAAACAACAAGCTATGGCAAGCAACAATCTAATTGACTCAATTCTAGCAACTGGAGCGAAAGTTTCATCATAGTCAATCCCTTCAACTTGAGAGTATCCTTGAGCAACTAGTCTAGCCTTATTTCTCACTACAGTTCCAGATTCATCCGATTTGTTTTTAAAGATCCATTTAGTTTCAATCACATTAGTATCATTGGGACGAGGAACTAAATCCCAGAATTCATTTCTTGAGTTGAGTCTGTTGGAAGTACTTCTATACGATCATAAATCGTTTCTACAAGTGTTTTACAACCGTCTACCTTAATAGTCGAATTTAATACAACACCAATAATATAAATAGTTGGAATAGGATTTTTTTTTTAATTTTTAAACATTTTTTTCAATAGATGTCTTATAAGTTTGTTTTTCCACATATTCATTAATTAACAAAAATATTAGAGCTATATAAAATAACATATTTGAAATAGTAGGATAATAAATACCGGAAAATTCTTTAGTAGCTTGAAAAAATTTCTCTAAAAATCTATTAAGTTCTAAAACAAATTCCCAATCATTATGTACAAGCTTATCCCTTGAATTTTTATTATGGATGTTAAATAATAAAGTTATAGGTTGTCTATAATCGTAAGCAACAAATAGTTGTTCATATAGAGAATTCCACCTAGTCGCTACTTCTTAAGGAATTTTTCTATAAGGTAATCCACAACCGTTACAAGTTTTTTTATACTCTTTGCGTCTTTATATTTTTTTGCCTCTAATAATAAAGTTTATAGCAAATTGTATTTTATCAAGAATGTTTTCAAAAAGTTTTAGGTCATCCTTTACAACTAAGTTATAAATATGACACACACATCTTATATGAAAATGATCAGGAAAACATGGAGTTAATCGAACTTTTAAAAGTCTTATAGAATAATCATTAGAAGTAGCATTATCTAATGTTTAATAGTCATAATTTTATCAATTATTCCATAATAATCACAAATTTCATTAATATTTTGTGCAATAAACTTCATGTGTGCCTATCATCAATATATCTATATGTTAAAATACGTTTTTGCATAGACCAATTTTGATCTATCCAATGACATGTTACAGTTAAATAATCATTACTTTTAGTACTACGGCTTATGTCAGAAGTGATAATCACTTTACCATTAAAATGATACAATGCATAACGTAAATATTGTTGATATTCACTTGCAAATTTTAAAACATCTCTTCTAACAATTGATTTAGGAAAACCATTAAAAGCAGGATTATATGTTTTTCGAATGTAATGAATAAAACAAGGGGAGGAAGGAAATGAAAAAGACAAACCTTCCACCGCAACTAATTTTGTCATATTTTCCCTATATTTATTTTTATCATATTTAGGACCAAAAATTTCCCCGTCGTCGGGTTAATTTGTCTATGTACTTGGTCGGAGACACTATGTGAACCTTGTCCCGACTCAGATGGCATTGGCACACCCGATTTTTAGCCTGGTATTGATTCCACCTAGTTGTGTGCTTGTCTTGTACATGTCTCAATAAACCTCCCGTCCACCTTGACCTTTTCCAGTTTTAAATTTATAAACATTTTTACAAATTTTACATCTAACTGCTTGATTCTCTTGATCCCTATCAAAAAAATTCATGCAGTTGATTTTAATTTTCGTTGTCTGGGGCCTCGACTCATACTAGGGAGAATAAAAGATATTCCAATTTCAGTCTGAGGCTGAAACTCAGTCTGAGCCTGAGGTTGAGGTGCACTAGTGTGTGTGTCATCTGCATTATCGTCTAAATTAAAATTTGGTTCAGCTATAGAATATACATCATCATCTAATGATATATCATTAAAAATCAGTTTCATCTATATGAGTGAAATCAATCAAATCATCGGGACTAGAAATAAGATTACTAGAAGAAGTACTCTTACCCTTGTTACCCCTACTAGAAGAAACATCCTTACCCTTAATCAAACGTCCAAAGTGTTCCATTATAATTATGTAAATAAATAATTAAAGTACATAAAATTAAGTGAGAAAATTAAAATTAAGTAACAATAATAATTTAAAGAAGGAACGAAGGTAACAAACGCCGACGTGTAATCGAGGTTGAAAATTGAAACTTTGCTCGATAGATGATCCTCAAACTACTTGTCAACTTCAGTCCCAATTTTTAAACTTTGATATAAATGAGCAAAAAAATATAATATTTAGTAGGCAATGTAGAATTGCAGAGAGATAAATTGAGAGATTAGAGAGTTGTTAGGAAGATTTGTGAGAAAAATGAAGAGAAAAATGAGTTATTTATAGTTGAGAAATAGGGTTAAAGTGTAAATATATTAACTTATGAGTTAAAAATAAATATTAAGGGGGCAGGAGGCCAAAAATGACCGTTATAGCCGTTGCACAACGACCAAAATCAAAATTTGGTCGTTGGTACAACGACTATTTTTGCGAAGGGGGCTGGTGGGACGCGGTCGGATCCCATCCCGAGTTCGAACCCCAACACGTCGCACTGTACTGTACTAATTTCATTGGACTGAACTGTATTAATATATAATGAACGGTATTAGAGTATTAATATATAATTAATTGTATTTTTTTTTTAATTTTATTTTTAAATGCATCAGGAGACCCACTCTTAGATGAGTCTAAAAATGGCGGTTATTTTTAGAAATATTTTTAGCTATTTCTAAAAATAGTATAGTCCAGTGCGGCTGAAAACGCCACCAATATTATTTTTTTGTCCAGTACAATCAGTGTACCAAACGTGCCCTAATGGAGTAATAGTGGCTATTAAATGAGATAATTAGCCGTTTCACACAAATTATACTTCCTCCCTCCTTCCTCTAACGGTCACCTTTGTTCAAGATTTCATTCTTCAAAACCCTCTTCTCATTTCCACACACATTCTTCATTGACATTCTTGATATAATGGAGAACAAGAGGTTGGATGAATCCATTGAAGAGGAGAAGAAGATTCCAGTGTTTACAGTGCTAAAGAATGGGGCAATTCTCAAGAACATATTCCTTCTTGACAACCCACCAATTCAAGAAACAGAAATACAAGAAGAAATATTGGTGGTTGGTAGACATCCAGATTGTAACATTACGTTGGAACACCCAAGTATTAGCAGATTTCACCTCCGTATTCACTCTAAACCCTCCCACCACTCCCTCTCTGTTACTGATCTCTCTTCAGGTATGTACTCCCTTCTCTTTAATTCCCTAAAGTTTGTGTTTTTTCAGAATTAAACAACAACAACAACATACTTAGTGTAATCCTACAAGTGGGGTCTCCTGTTAGGTTGTTTCCGATAAACCCTTGACTCGAAAGGAAAGAAACGAAAATAAAAGAAAGGAAGGTGGACCTAGCCAAAGTCCAGGACAGCTACAAAGGCTTCAAGAGACAGCGTCGTAGATCCGGATGATTGATGGAAGAAACACCAAACATATCCCAAACTTCTCGCTCCCACCGGCCGGAGTCTAGTGGTTAGGACACCTCTCTTTCAAGGAGACGGCGGACTCGGGTATTGATATATTCCATCAAGAGAAAGGTTATAGGAATCGGGTGTTCGATCCTTGCTCTTATTAAGACTCCAGGATAGAGAAAAGATAGGCTCTTCCTTCTGTTGTCACAAGTTTATGTGTTTTTTCAGTAACGATGGAATACTTTGACTATTAGGGATCCTCTGTAGTGCACTTTACGTGTAGTGCACAATTTTAATGTGTTGGCGTTGTTAGAAACCATTAGACCATTTGAAATGTATAAGTCTCAAATGATCTAATGGTTTCTAACAACGCCAACACATTAAAATTGTGCACTACACGTAAAGTGCACTACAGAGGAGCCGGATCCGTTGAAATGGGTACTATAAGTAATCATATATGGTTCTTGAAAATTATATTATAGGTTGCTACTTATTTTTTATAAAAGAAGTGATCTTTTGATTTGTGATGGTAATTTGAGTTGCACTATATCCTTTCCAGATCTCTATCCTCCTCTTGTTTGTTTGTAGTTTCGTTAGAATACTTATATGTGGTTCTTGAACTCGATGAACTCATCAAATTATCTTGAATTTTTTAGGTGTTCCATAGTATCTCCTTTGTGCGACTGATTATCAATAATGACGTAACTGTGTTTTTATCAATGTGTCATATAAACCACTATTGCATTTTTATTGATCGAAACAAGATATGTGATTCAGAGCCTTTTCTTCGGAAGATTTTTCGAAATGTTTGTCTGTATCTTGATAGTCATGAATCTGATAGTGTTTCAGACTCTTTGTACAGATGGAACTTATTGAGGAGTTTAAATGTTGCTGGTATTTCCTGTAGATTCTCTGTAAAAGTCATTCTATGGTTCTTGGACTTGCTAAAATTCACAAAGTATCTGCACCGATGCATATGAGGTTGAGCTTTTGTGAATGCATATGAGGTTTAAATTCTTGAAAATTTTAGTGGATGGTGATTTTCTGTAATTGTATATGAGCTTTTAAACTCTTGAATTCTTCGTTGGGGCGAATTTCTTTTTTGTGCAACCGATTTCATAATGAGCTTTTAAACTCTTGAATTCTTCGTTGGGGCGAATTTCTTTTTTGTGCAACCGATTTCATAATGGTGTAGTTGTTGCTGTTATCAATGATACAACCATTTTTTCCCAGATTGATTAAGAAAAGACTACTGATGTCAATGCCAATATCCTGCTTCTTTTATCTTGTGGTTTCTTGCTTCTTTCAGTTAATCAGTAAGGTCATTTTCTGTGGGTATTTTGTCCTTTGCAGTCCACGGAACATGGATTTCTGGTAAGAAAATTGAATCAGGAGTTAGGGTGGAGTTGAAAGAAGGTGATAGGATGCAACTTGGAGGTTCCAGCAGGGTTTACAAGCTTCACTGGGTCCCAATCAGCCATGCATATGATATGGAGAATCCATTTGTACCTCCTCTTGGTGAATCAGAACCAGATGAAAGCACACAGGAGGAACAACATCAGGTGAGATGAATCAGTATCTAAAAGATAAATAGGTTCTGAATTATGGTTCAGTAATTCAATTTTCTTATTCTTTTGTCGTTTGCTCAACTTTTATCCTGTGCCTTATTGATTCTCTAGGATCAATGTGGCTTTTCTCTCCAGAATGACCAAATTCAGAAGGATGATGATGATATGGTGCAAGGTATAGACTCATCATTTTCTGATATGAGTTCATTTCCACGTGTGAGAAGTTTGACTCCACCAGCTCTTCCAATGCTTGAGCAAATAAGTTCTCCATTTCCTGATAAATATGAGGCAGCAAACCAAAATCTAACTGGGAATATCCATGAAGAAGGAAAAATCAGTTTGCTGCAGCCTGCTTACCGACCTAACAAGGAAAATAATGCAACAGAAAATGCAGATGGTACCCCACCGAGATCTCAGCAAAGATGTTCAAGTGTTTGGTCTAGAAGGGGAAAACATTCCAGTGTTCAGATTCAAACTGGTAAAGATAGAGCAATGAATGAAAATATTGACATGGAAACTGAAGTTGAGTCGCTTAATCGTGAAATAGCAGGAATTAAATCAGTTTCTAAAGATATTTTTGCTAGTGGAAACAAGGATAAAGAGGAAGATGTCTTTACTCCTGACAAAGAGAACCATGCTCCTAGTTCTCTCTTCCTTGGATCCATGAAGAAGTCATGTCTTTCTGAGATGACAAATAGATCAGATAGAAAGTATGTGTTTTCTAATATGGATAAGAACGATGAAGAAATTTTCACCCCGGACAAAGAGAACATGACACCAGAAACTCGTCGAATGAGGTCAATGAAGAATATGGGAAGCCAGCATGGAATTAAGCATCCAAAACCGTTTAAATCTTCATCTCTGAAACTTGTGGTTGAGCCCAAAAAGGAGAAGTTAGGATCAACAGCTAAATCAACACAGTCCAATATGGATGAAAATGATGAAGAAATTTTCACTCCAGATAAAGAGAACATGACACCTGGTACTCGTTTGATGAGATCAATGAAGAAAATAGGGAAGTTGGAAGATCTTAAGCATCTAGAATCATTTAAATTCTCTCTGGACAATGCAGTTGATCCCGTATTCCATCAAAATGGAATTACGTCCTCCTCTGAGGAAGATAATCTGACTGACAAAGTTCTTGAAGAACAGAAATCAGCAATCCTTGCCTCCAGAAGTCTAGCAAGATCGGAGGTAAACACAGTGAAGAACAGAATGGATAGGGTGCCTTTTCAGTCACTTCTTGTGAACAGCCCTGGAAAGACCAGCTCAATATCTCCACAAGAGGGCAATAAGTTTAGTGACAATCCAACGAAGCATCCACGGACTAAGGAAGCATGCCCCTTCTCCGTAAGTTCAATATCAAAAATTGTGTGCTGAAAACTACTTTTTTTCAAATTTAGCATAGGCATGCTTCTGCTGCATTAGCTGTCATTAGCTTTTGAAAGGTCATAGATTTGGAGAAGTCTTCTTGAAATGATTTTTCTTAGGAGAAGATTCTTCTGCTTGCATTTGTTTTACATTCTTTTCCACTCTATTCTTTTAGACAGTTCATTCACATAACAAATTAGTTGTTCAAAGGACGCTCAATTTACTATGTGAATCGACTTGTCTCAAAGAACAAATTGGTTGTTCACACTAAAGATTAGCTATATTATACTGTTTTTCCAAATTTGTTATTCAAAACATGCGAATTAGCATAGCAGCAACTCTAGTGTAAATATAGTGAGCTCTAATTTGTGTCTTAAACGTTATCTGCAGAATGAGAGAGTCATGGAACAGAAGACATGGACCATTGTAGTAGACACCGGCTCATTGCTGAATAAAGAATCAAGGAAAAGTTTGCAGCTGCTGCAAGGTCTCAAGGGAACTTATCTGATAATTCCTAGAACTGGTAATGAACTTTACCCTGAAACCTTGTCGCTTGCAAATATGTCCATTTCTGTTATATAGAATGCATGTGTTCCCTGATCATTACCTGATCCTTGTTAACAGTCATAAGAGAATTGGATTGCATGAAGAGGCGTGCTAGTCTGTTTAGAAGGACAACCGAGGTATCTGCAGCATTAGAATGGATAGAAGACTGCATGGTAAATGCAAAGTCATGGATTCATGTACAGAGTTGCGCGGAGGAAACAAGAGCAGTGGCACCAACCCCTCCTGCAACTGCTCCATTGTCTTTTTTCAGTGAGGAGAATGGCATGTTTCCTGTTGGCTCACTTCAATTTTCTCCACATAATAGTGGTCTGATGGAATTTGCTTCACCCACAGCGGAAGATCATATCCTTGAATATGCCCTCTTCTTCAAGAGAACCAACAGAAACGGACAACTCATCCTCCTTAGCAATGATCTTGCCATGAAAATCAAGGCCATGGCTGAAGTAAGACCATAACAAATCCATCATACCTTAACAAATTGTACTTGATGAATTTGCATTCTAACATTTATTGACACACGCAGGGTTTGAACTGTGAGACAGCAGAACAGTTTCACCAGAGCTTAGTGAATCCGTTCTCTGAGAGGTTTCCTTGGAAGGACAGCTCTCCCAGGGGAAGGACTTGGTCATGTGAGGATGAATTTGTTCTTAGGGAAACATACTACCACCACGGCCCTCCAACGAAGGCCTCAAAGTTAGGAGAAGCTGCAAAAGGGTTGAAGCTCATATTGCTCCATAATTCTCATTATAGGCGCCACATCTGTTCAGACAACTGAACCAGTTAGCTATTAGCTGCGTACTGCCTCCTCTTTAATTGCAACAATCATGTTCAATTTCTTTTGAGAGTTTTAGATTGTGGTGCTTTGTAATCAAGGGCGAGAAGGCCCTTTAGAGAGGGGCGCAGCAAAAAGTAAATGAAATGGCAGCGTTGTGCACTCTTCTTGAACCTTTGTTGCAATGAAATTGCTTGACTTTTTTCTGTGAAGTACAGTATAAAAATTTGCTTCAAACTAGGATACTCTGTCCTCAACATGCATTGTGGTTTTGGAATGGAGAATTGCATCTGCGGTTCTAGTCTTACCCACTAGACTAGAAGAAGCATTGTACAGTTTGGTGGAAAGTTATTTTCATCTGACTTAACGCTTAAAGGATCGTAACTGGCCAAATTGATTACGGACCGATCTGTTAGTGAAAGTTGTTATATCTATCGAGATTCTTGGAAAGGTTGAATGAGCTTAATCTCTCTTGCTCTATATACTTTGTAAAACTGCTTTAGCCAGTTGATGCATTTTCCTTTTTACTTGCTCCAACTGCACAAACTCATAGCAACAGTCAACAATGATAATAAACAATTTAAGGAAAAGACGATTATTTCTGAGAAAAATAATACATGATGATAGAATAGATAGCTACAATGAACCAAAGACAAATTGAATACTGGTTGATGTTATTCCATTTCAGTAGAACTCATGTATTTTGCAGCCTTGTGAGGAGGGTATTCACATGATCCAGATAGCAGAAACGAGAATGAGCTATCTGACTCGTCAAATGGTGGTCGAGGGAACTCTTGAAATCCATTAAGATTGCTAGTATCAAAGTTCAAAGGTGAGAAATAACTGCTTGGATTGTATGCACCCTCTTTTACATCCCCGGGGTTTTGAAACTCATTTCCATGTGAAGCATTTACCTTCAAGTTTTCTTGTCGATATTTCATGGTGACCTCACTGGTTTGGCCCCGGTCTGATGTCCCAGCAGACCCTTTAGTTTCATCCGGAGAAACTGCAGGAGTATGACCTTGAAAAAGGGAAATGTGTCCAAAAAGCGTGTCTTTCCTAGAAAATGTTGTTCCGCAGGAACAAAGCCACTTATCCTTTCCACAATGCTTTTCATGTGTTTTAAGATCAGCAATTACTGAAAATTTCTTGATATTACATCTACTGCAAGTATAGGCTTTCTCACAGTGGGTTCTCTTGTAATGGTTTTTGACACATAAGATGGTCTTCAGAGGTTGAAACTTTTTATGCTCCTTATTGCGCTTGCACCCAATACAAGGACAGGAATACCTTTTGATGAGTGTTGGCTCAGAGCTGGGTTCTTTATGAGGCTTTGCAAGAGCTGCTGGAGTCTTGTACTCATCACCATGACCTCTCATACCTCTTAAATCCCTTGCCACAAATTGTGCAGAAGTGAGTGTGTGGTGCAAGAATTTCTTCCTTCTCCAACTGCAGAATCTCATAGGAACCGGGAGGAAGGTTCTCTTCTTCCTCAGCTTCATCTTCATCTTTCGATTCATGTTCATCACCAGCATGATTTTGTTCAATGCCACAATCTCTCAACTGGTCAACGGGGTTGGACTGGTCTTCCACCTTCGTGACACCGTCATTACATGTCAGCCCACCAGTACTAGTACCTGTTGCAGAAGGAACTGTGACACCACCAGCCTGGCGAAGCTGGCTAGCAGCAGGAATGGCAGAGGAAAGTGTGTGCTTCATAGTTGGAAGAAGACTTCCTGCAGTTTATATCAATTGGACTATAATAGAAGTAAGATCAGCTGTGATTAACTGTTGTTGTTGAACTGTAAGATCATTTCCTTGAACCCCATCTTGACCTCTCCGTCCAACAATCAAATGCACCAGCTCCCGGAGCTGATGAATCTTTTGTTCGAGAAACGAAAAGTTGTTCAGCAAAGCTCTTGGATCCCAGTCATGTATTCTGGTCGAGTCATGATTTTCATTCCTCGGATTCTGCTGTTGATCCATCTCAGATGAGTGTTTCGGTTTTGTAAATCCAGAAAACTGTTGCTCAATCCAGATCTGTTGATCCAATTAAGAGGAACCTTCCCACTTCTGCGCATGCAGATTGAAATCGGTAAATGAATGATTATCTGAGGGCACAATTTTCACCAATTCATTGCCAGGCGAAGAAGACTTTATCCAAGGGTCTTCACTTAGTCTGTCGTCAGGATCCATATCTGAATCTGCTTCCTGTCTTAACAAGAGTGCACAAAGAAAAGATGGAAAAAAGGAAATTAAAAGCACTTCAACAAGATCAATCGAATCCATATGAGACAAGCATGAAAACAGTATTCCTTCAGTTAACATGTGAATTAATTGATCATATTTTTACAATAAATAACATTATCAGGAGAGTACTTTGACCGCAACTTTAAAAACATCAAAAACGAAAAGAACATCAGTGGAAGTGTGTTTTATGATATGATATAAGTGTATTCAGGATTTCAAGACTATGGGTGCACCACTACATTTAAGATAGACCTTCGGTTCAATGGTATAAAATTCTCGGTGACAACAAGTTAGCGAACAAAGCATAATTAATACTATTTTCACCAAAAAGCATCGTTCATCTTATAAAAGTCCTCGACGAATATCCATACTTTGAAAACGATCATTAATAGCATCATTACTTACACTTTTAAATATCTTACGTTCTTTATAGGAAACTAAACAACCACTCTCAAAATTTTGATCCATCCTATTACAGAGATCATTTTTTTAATGTTTTCCAAGGTCTCCAACAGAGAGAGCGTGTTTTAGGAGAGGTGCGTTTCTTGATTTTTAGGGATTCTGAAACTGAAAAGAATGACCAAGAAAGAAAAGGAAAATAAAGAGAAATAGAAAATGTGTATGTTTCTAAGTAATTAAAAAGAAGCGTATGGATTGAAACCTTGTTTAGTCATTAAAAAGGGAATGTAGTCAATGGAGGGATCGGGGCGCTAGGTAATTTCTTTCTTCCGTAGGTGTGATCAATGCCATTGAGCTTCAGTATTCTAAAATAGTAGCGGAGGAAACTTAAAAGCAGAAAGAGCATGGGGATTGAGCCCATGTTTATTAACTAAAAAAGGAAAAGCAAGTGGGGATCGAACACACAGCATGGAGAAGCTTCATCATCAGTGCAACAAAGTACTCACTTGAGCTTGGGTTCACATAAGCTTGTCTAACTATTATAATTAAAAAAAAAATAGGGCGCTATACCTTAGTCTATTGCACCCCTTGGGGTGCGTCCCTTCCCAGGTAGAAACTTTACTTCTAATAAGCTCTTCAACTGATATATGTGAAATACCTATACCACGCCATACCCGTTCGTCAAGGCTATCAAGGCAAACAAACAGTCTACCCAATAGAACGGATAGAACAATTCGACCAAATTCATTCTTTCAAACAAGAAAGTGTTCACGCTGTTAAATTTGGTGTACAAATCGTTAAATCTGGTGTACTAATTACATATTTCTACTCATAGTATGCCCTTTATTATCTTGGCTTCTAATTAATTGTCATGTAATCCAGCTACTTAGCCTCCACAGAACTAAATATCACACACTACAATTTTCTTTTTAAAAGTGAATATCCCACAGTAAACTTCCACAAAACACAAGCATCAAACTATTAGCACGACGACATAGCTCTTGAGACAAGATATGCAACAGAAAAGGCAGCAACACATAAATGTTATTTGGATGTTTTGATAACTAAAAGAACCAATAAAAACTAGTACTGGCCAGTGGGCCGGGCCTACCCGACACCGTCCCGGTCCCGACCCGACCCCGACCCCGTGTTAAAAAAAAAAAAAAAGCGGGACCGGGGCTCGAACCGGGGCGGGACAGGGTATGGTCCCGCCCGACCCGGTCCCGCCAGGACCCGATCCCGCCCCAGTCCCGCCATTTGCCAAAAATAATTTGTCTAACGCCATTTTACTTCCCCACTCCCAACCCCTTGCCCCCTTTATATTTATTTTTAACCCCTAAGTTATTATATTTACACTTTAACCCAATTTTTCAACTATAACCTCATTTTCTCTTTTTATTTCTCACAAATCTTCCTACATTTTCTCTAATTTCTATATACAACATTGTCTACTACATATTCACTCTATTTATTAATTTGAGAATTGGGAGTGAAGTTGGCAACTAGCTTGAGGATTAATCTATCGAGCAAAGTTTCAATTTTCAACCTCTCTCGATTACATCGACTTACGTCGGCGTTTGGTACATTCGTTCCCTCATTAAATTATTATTTTGTTTTTATTTCATTTAGCACATTTAATTTCATTATCTTTAAGTCTTTAACTATTTATTATCATAATTAAAATGAAAAGAACAAAAGTCTTTTCAAAGGTACTTATTCTAGTAGTATGTATGAGGGCAAGAGTACTTCTTTTAGTATTCCTAGATAAGATGATTTTATAGATCCTGAACTGTTTCCTGAAATACCATATGATCTTGACACAAATGTTTATCCTCAAAATGAAGAAGATTTTAATTTAGATGACACTCTAGATGATGATACACCTACTAATGAAGATGATGATACACCCACTAGTGAAATGACTCATATCCCCCCTAGTATGAGACGAGGTCCGGCAAAACGACCATTAAAATCAGTTGTATGGAAATATTTTGACAGGGACGTACCGAATCAAGTAGCTATATGTAAAACTTGTAAAAATGTTTATTCTTTTAAAACTGGACAAGGTCATGGTGGGACGGGGGGTTTAGAAAAACACCTATTGCAAAAACACAAAGTCTTGCATGCCCAATACATTATTGAAAAAGATGGTGAGCAGACGTCCTCTCAATCGGGACAAGGTTCACATACTGTCCCGGACAAAGTACAAGGTCAAATTAACCCTATGACGGGGAGAGTTGTAGGCCTTAAATACGATAAACATAAAGATAGGGAAGCACTAGCAAAATTAGTTGCTGTGGAGGGTTTGACTTTTTCATTTCCTGAATCGCCTTATTTTATTCATTATATTAGAGATATGTATAATCCTGCTTATAAAGGTTTTCCTAGATCAACGGTTAAGAGAGACGTGTTTAAATTTGCACACGAATATCAACAATATTTGCGTTATTCATTATATCATTTAAATTGCAAAGTCGCTCTAACTTCTGATATAGATCGTAGTACTAACGGTCATGATTATTTAACGGTAACCGAATAGATTACAAAAAAAAAATACTAATTTATGTCAATCAAGTTTACACCAGTGGAGGAAATACCCAGCGGTCTGCATAAAACCACCAAGGTAAACACGCCTCTTACAGGAGAACGATTAAAGCGCAACAGAATGCCTTGCCTATGTCGGGTAATTTTTTTACCGTAATTAGTTTTTATATCAACCCATACTAATTTACCATTGATTAACTCATAAATCAAGATACTAATGCTAAAAATGTATGTCAATACATGTATCATGTATTCATTGAGTTGGTGCGAATACTAATGTGGATAACTTTTCACCACTATATCCCTTAATGCGCTTTCTCCCCTTCTCCTCTCCTCATTTCTGATGGACTCGATCAAATAGCTAACCATTTGTAATTATTGTTAGGAAATCTTAGTTGGTTGGCTACCTGAACTCTTACCTTATTAGTGAAGGTTCAATTCACTACCTTAAAATCCCCTCTCAATGACAAATTACGAAGAGACATTACATTCACTCTCAATTTTCTCGCCATTCATTGTTCCTTTGCCATCTATTTCACCCATATCAGGGGAATTGCTTCAACACAACTCACTAGGTTTTACCGCCAGATGTGCATGAAACAATGATGACATGAGGGTTTGATCAAACGGACGACAAAGGTGAAAAAAATTACACAAAAAAAGGCATGCTTAACATAATATGATGTAGTTAGGGCTGTTAGTGGTTCGGATATACTCGAGAACTGGATCGAAACCGGACCGGTAAACCCGGACCGAAACCTTAACGGTCCGGATACGAGTATCAAAAAAATACCCGGACCGATAAGGGAACCGGACCGGTAACCGGTCCCCCCCCAACCCCAGTCCCCACCCCCAACCCCAACCCCCAACCCCACCCCGTCCCTCCAGCCAGCCCCCAGCAGTCCCCTCCTGTCAGCTCTAATTAGTTGTAAATTGATCAAACTTTATATGATCATAACTTTACGCTCGGACGTCCGTTTTACCTAAAAAAAAAATTGATTTCGCGTATTTTTTCGAGCCAAATAATCCAAAACCGACTAAAACCCGTTTGCTTCAGCCGATTTCTCCAAAAACGTCCATCTTGCCCCTCAATTTCACTTTTCCCCCAAATCGTTACGTTTTTTCCCTTTTCAAATCTAAATATCTCGCGATGTACAATTGATTTCAACGTAAAAATTGCGTGGAACCGCGTTCGAGAATGTCAATTTCAGTATTGGAAATTCAATTTAAAAAAAAAAAAATGGCCCGACCCGGAAAATTCTTACCGGTCCGGACCGAAAACCGAACCGATAAGGTTTCGGTCCGGGACCGGTTATCGTTCCAGGACCGAAACCTTACCGGTCCGGTCCCGGTCCGGACCGGTAAGCTTATCGGACCGGTCCCGGTAAGCTGATACCCGGACCGGACCGGTCCGATAACAGCACTAGATGTAGTAGCCGGTAATTTCTTTTTTTAAATGCGATTAAACAAAATGTTCAAATTTTACATAAAACTATGGACTCAATTAGTCGGAAGTTGGCAACAAAGGTAACCAAACGTGTCATAGTGGCGAATAATTTAGACAAAGGCCATACACTTGAGTCCTCTTTGTATTAAATTTATAGGCTAAACAACTTGAAACTTATACTAGCAATCTATGAAAAAACTAAAAATTGATGCTACATTAATATCAAGCATTCACCTAGAAAATATAGTAAAACATCTTCCTCTGTTTTCTTTCTTGTACGCACCAAAGTTGTGAATTTGAGTAGGAATACTATGTTCGTTTCTGAAGAAATTCATCGGATTCACTCTCACCAACCTATCGAAAATGTTCTTGAAATACACATAATCTTCCTTGTTGGAAGCTGTGTTTGCCTTGATCATTTGTACCAATATCAAGATCTCTGTAATTCAAATAGGCTTGAATTTGGTCTCTATATTTGGGAATGAATAAAACTGTGTATCAACTATTCGTAACATCAAACGGAATGGATCCAACATCAATTGAATCAGCTTGCTAATATCCGCTAGCTGACCCCAACTTGTTTGAGACTAAAGTGTGTTTTTACTTTTAAGGCAACATGAAGGCTTTCCAAGTATGGCAAAGAAATGAAAACAAATTTTATAAGAAAAGAGCAGGAAGTATTAACAGTCCTCCTGATACTATGCAAATAAAGTAGAATAGACACTGTTCATTTCATTTACACCAAAGACAGAAGGATCAAAAAGTTCAAAAAAACTTCTTGCCCTCTTCTGTTATGGAACATCTAAAAATTCAACACGAAATTCTACTTGTGTAGGAGAAAGATAGCGGAAAAAGGAAAAAAAGAAACAAAAAAAGCAAGATCCTCAAAGATAATCAGCACAAGCGTGTAAAAGGCCTAACGGGCTCGCTATATCAACTCTTCTTAGATTTCACCGATACTCCTTTGTACATCGTTACTTTTTCCTTCAAAGCATCACGCCTAGGACGAGCAATTTTGTTATTAGGATCAAAAAGAAGGACCTCTTCAAATGCTTTTAGAGCAGATGTTATGTCGTTGGTTTTCTCATACGCATCGCCGAGGTTGTTCCATGCCGTGACATAACCTGGTTGAACTTTTACAGCGTTCTCAAACTGAGCAATTCCTTTGTCAATTTTCCCATCAAGTACATAACTTACACCAAGGGCATTGTAAACCTGTCAAGATGCTCAAAATGTGAGGGAAGGGAAAAGAATACAGAACTCAGATGCCTAAAAGACTTAGTATGCAACAGCAAACACAACACAGGCAGGGAATGAACTAGCTTGGATGTTCATGATCATATAGGAGCTAATATTGGAAGTATGTGTTATTGTCTCCCTATATCATCTTGAACAATCTTCACCACATGAACTGTCTTTTGAGGTCCATTTTTTTTATAACCGTGATGTCCGGGCTAGCTTGCGTCCTTGACTAATTCCACGGGGTATCTGTCACCTCCCACCAACAACAGGTAACAAGTAACTCTGTCCACCAAGTCCTAGACAAGTAAGAAGAAATCACCTAGTGTTTTTGTTTCCATTGAGATTTGAACCAAGACCTCATGGTTCTTCTCCCACTTCATTCACCACTAGGCCACACCCTTGGGTGTGGCTTTTGAGGTCCACATTCTTACAGATTTTCTAGATTATGACTAAGAAATCATTTGTTAGCTTGGAATTTGAGCAGTTTTTAGAAGGCTTTTGAACCTATGCTTTTTTTTAGCTTTAATTTAAGTGATTCAGGATAAAAGAGATTCTTCACATGCTCGGCAGGATAAAAAAGTGTTCGCTTTTGTTGGGTTAACCATCAGCACATTTTAGGTCAATTTCACATAGAATAATTACAATGTATCAGAAATTTTATATGTGAAATAGCAACTGTTGTAGAAAAGGTCCTTTATCATTTATATAAAACTAAAAAAGAAGAAAAGAAACTGTTGAAGAGAAGTTCATACTTGGGCAAGATCCTGATCATCCCCATCCCACTTGTCTACTGCCTGACGCAGGTACTTGATAGCAGCTGGGTAGAATTTTCGCCTCAACAGCACAGCTCCAAGTTCAAAAAGCTCTGTCGCACTGGCATCACCACTTCTAACTTGCTCCTGTATTGTGTGACATGTAATACAGTGTGTTCAGAGAGAGAGAAGCGAGTTGCATTCTCACATCTATGAACAAACAAGCAAGTTGTTCTTGCAAGTGACATTGACATGCACACAGATACCAAATTGTAGATTAAAAGTAGGCTATTGTGTGTGGGAAACATATAGAACAATTCATATTGATATCTAACAAGTCGAGATTGAATCACAATCTTCTATCTTTTGTTTCTCTTTTTAAAGCAGTATTCTCCTGCTCTACCTTCAGGAGAATACCATGTGTTCAAACTTTCTAGCTACTGGTTACAGTGTGTATATATATAACTACAGTCCAATGCCTCTCGGTTTTCGCTGATCTAATTTACAAAATAGACAGCAAATGTATAGGTTTTGTATATTAAGTAGACACATACATATTGTATACATAAATATGCACAATATGTGTATATGTTTGTATATTTTGGCTAGTGCCCATAAGAAATTTCGGCTACTGGGCCAAAAATGAAAAAACCACCTATATAATATCTATACTATATCTTCAAAAGAAGTTTGCTTTTCTAGATCTAAACCATACACATGCATATTATGTATGCTTCAAATGAATGGCAATGTATTTATAAACAACGAGAAAAGATATTTGACGTACTTGCAATTCTTTGGCAGAAAGATCAAGCTCTCTGCGGACAAGGACTTGCCGAATCACAAAGAAGCTTCCAACCCCAAGCAATGCTAGTAGTAAAAGCAGGTAAGTAAGCTGGATTCCCAGTTCAAATAACTCTCCGACCTCATAAACCATGTTTACTCGGACAGCTTCACTTGCTGATGCCACTTGCCCAGATGTCAACCAGAAGATAGACCCACATGAGAAAGCAGATAGAGAAAGAACATTTCCTCTACTAATAGTAATGTCTCCATCAGTCAGAAGCTTCTCTGACAATTCTGCAACGTAAAGCCAATGAAGGAACCTTTTAGTTCAGGAAAAATATGTACAACAAAGCATTATTGTCTCATATTTATGGTACATAGCATGTAGATTGGGCAGTCTTTCTATGCTTCTCTATAAAGGATTTGAAAGAAGACAAGTTCCGAACTTCTGTTGGAATGAATTAATTTATTTGTTCATAGAAGAACAAGATTAGGTCCTCTTGGAAATTAATCTCATCAATATACACAATAGTGAACACATTTATGAGTCCCAGGTTTGGATTTGCGTAGCAGGTCATAGAAGCTGATTGAAATTTTAGTTTGCTTTCCATCCCGAGGATGAGGATGTAATTTTACGGTCCTTTGATAAAGAACCAAAAAATCAGTCGAATATCAACGGAGTTAAACAAGTTATCATATGTTTATGATTTTTGTTTCTGGAAAAGAGATCCTTCAAACAATATTATACACTTCCTTCCTGAAGAAATTCATCTTTTTATGCTTATGTGTAAATGGAAATAAGAAAACAGAAGGATGAAAGGAAAGAAAAGAAAGATATAGATGCTGAATCATTCTGTCCCTCATCTCTTGATCTTTCTCAAGCTTGGAGTTTTGTAGGTCTGCATATCTTTCTAAGGGAAGATGATAACGTTTTTTAGGTAAGTCTACGGGAAGATGCTGGTTGTTGCCTAACATTTGATAGACTGTGAACAATAACAATATATAAATTTTCCCATTAAAGCGGAAAAAGAAAAGTATGTGTACAAAAATTCACATTGCCCAACTCTTGACTATACCAACGCATGAACCTAAAACTAGCAGTTCAATATAAAATTATCCCTCCTTCCCGATGTGTCATATTTTCACTAGGCATGAAGACTTTACTTTGACTTGAGTATTTACATAATCAGTACAACAACAACATACCCAGTGAAATCCCTCAATGTGTGGTCTAGGGAGGGTAGAGTGTACACAGACCTTACCTCCACCTTATAGGTAGAACGGTTGTTTTCGGAAGACCCTCGACTCAAGACAAAGCATAATCACAGGCAAAGCAAAGCAAAGAAAGAGAAACGATCAGACTCAAACGAAAAATTAAAGCATTATGAACATACATATAATAAAATCGAATACGCCATGGTAGTGCAATCTAACAACAGGAAGCAGTGCTAAATAAGATAAACAAATTACACTAAAGAACACATAGTAACATAAATGAATCAACCTACAAGGGACTATAAATCACTAATGCGTCTATAAGTGTGGTAGGCTAATCGAGCCTACAGTAATAACACTACACTATCATTTTGTAAGCGTAAGTAGGACTACTCATACTAGTTGAAGTTATCGATAAGTAAAATACTAATTGTATAGTTAAATAAATAAAACATCCCATCAAACTTAAATATTGTCTAGTTAAATGAATTTGAATCCTTGAAACTTGTAAAAGTTACATTGGATAATGTTATTAGTGGAATGATATTTAAAATTTTCCAATGTCTCAAATAAAAAATGTCATATAAACTGTGACTAAAAGGAGCATTTTCTAAGAACTGGAGTATCAATGAGGCTTTTTGATGTATCAATTAGTTCAGGACTGACAGAAATTGGATAATTTTACCCTTGCACTTCAAAACATCAATTAAAACTATTTTTCACAGTGAATCATCAGAACAAAAGGAGCTACCATCGACTTCCTCTGGAACCAAAAGTGAGAATGATTTTACTTTCCTTGCGGAAATCTGCAGCTGTAGATAAGAGAGGTAAAACTTAGGAATGCCTGAAGAGGCTAAGCAGACAGACAAATGCATCACTAAAACAAATTACTAATATGTATTAGAAGGAAACTTAATTTTGGAGACCCTCTTTGTATCTAAAAGAATACTGCAACAGATTTATTGATCACCAAAAAGCAACCAAGAATATGGAGTAGTTTGCAGGTATTGGAGCTGGCAACTGCAATAATTAGACACCAAAGGATGTGGTGCAGTGGATGGGTCTCGGGTTCGAGCCCTGGGTATGAAAAAATCCTCGGTAGGGAGCGCTACCCCCCAAATGGGGCCCTACCCGGCGCAAATCCGGATTAGTAGGACTCCAATGCGGGTACCGGAGACCGGATGAGAAACAAAAATAAACTGCAATAATTAGTCCAGTCCCGTGAGCTATGCTTTCTTTCTGAAAGGAAAGCCTTGAACTTCAGACCTCTTGCATTATAGCCGCATACAAAGTCCATTAGCACTAGATAGTTTGTCTTCATATCATACGTTTTCATCATTCTATAATCAAACTGTACTATGAGACCCAGTTCGATTTTAAATAACACTCATCCGTTTCAATTTGTTTGTCTTACTTTTCTTTATAGTTTGTTTTAAAAAGAATGTCTCTTTTCTAATTTGGCAAGCCTTAAGTTCCAACATCCCGTGTGGCGTGTTTAAGACCACAAGATTAAACGGCATTTTGATATATTATTGATATCTTTAGTTTAAGACCACAAGATTCAAAGTCTATTTTACTTTCTTAAACTCCGTGTACTAAGACACATAAATTGAAACTGAGGAGTTTATGAATTTACGCATATGGGTTTTGGTTTAGTTATAATAAAATAATTTACACTTTTCTCAATAGTTGTGCTCAAGCCAATACCTTTTTTTCAACTACAGACATGTCCAATTCAATTTAGAAGCTCAATTGAATTTGTACTACCAGAGTTCCCATAAAAAATACAAACAAAATGACTCACAACATAGCAATTTACGGAACATGACTTTAAGGCACTCTCTCAACTAATTAACAAAAATATAGTAATGGGTTGTTAACAACATCAAGAAAAAACATCACAACTTAAACTAAATCAAGAAACACAGTAACCCAACTCCCCCAAAAATTAGGAGAATTACCTGAATTGAGTTTGGCTTGACGGGTCTTCGTGGAAAGTGAAAAGAAGCTGATGATGATCCAAATCCACCATGTAAAGCAACATAACAGGCATGTTTACCACTTGGAACAAGTAGAGCTTTTTGCACAGGAGGTGAAATGGTGGACTGTATCATTTGCATTTCTTTTATTCTATATCTGATATAAAGGGTATTTTGTTAATCTATTTTCTTGATTTTCTGGGTGGTACTTGGTACTAGAGAGTGAACTTGGAAGCATCAAGATTGAATTTTTTGAAGAAAATAATTCTTGGTAAATTTTTCTCTGTTTTTTGTTGCTTGAAGATAATAAAGTTTATCTCAACCAACTCTATCACAACTAAACCGGACCGGCCGGTTTTTCCTTTTTCTCTTTTATAACTTGGATTAGTCTTTTTGTGTTTGTTTTCTTTTATTTTTATTTTATTTCAATTTTACTTTCTTGGTGGGGAATTGTTTAGGCCATTTGTTGGTGGGACCTGGGAAGTAGGGCTCTTTATGGGGCGAATAATTACACTTAGCGATTCAGCTTAATGATTATTGACTTTTAAATGTACTAATCTGTTAATCAATCGATAAGATATCAATTGGTTAGGTATCAGGTTAATAATTAACGGATGGTTATCGGGCGATGTATCGGTTAAATTATGTTACTATGATAATTAATAACTAGGAAGCCAATTAGGCACAGGTAGGGCAGGTTTGGAGTGGCTGACAAAGTTGTTTAACGTCATTTTTAAGACGGCGAGGATGTCCGAAGAATGGAGGTGGAGTACAATGATTCCTTTCTACAAGAACAAATGTGATATACAGTGTTGCAACAACTATAGGGGTATCAAGCTGTTAAACCACACTATGAAAGTTTGGGAAAGAGTCGTGAAGATAAGGATGAGAAGAGGCGTGTCTATCTCCGAGAATCAACTTGGATTCATGTCGGGACGTTCGACTACATAAGTCATTCATCTTATTATGAGGTTGATGGAGCAGTATAGGAAGAGGAGGAGAGGCCTGCATATGGTTTTCATCAACCTCGAGAAGGCATATGACAAAGTCCGTAGGAAAGTTCTATGGAGATGTTTTGAGGTTAGATGTGTATATGTGGCATACACTAGGGCAATCAAGGATATGTATGATGGAGCCAAGACTGGCAGTAGGAGAGACTCAAGCACTTTCCGGTGATGATCGCACTGCGGATCAGCTCTTAGCCCATTCATATTTGCATTGGTGATGGATGTACTGACGCGACAAATCTAAGGGGAGGTGTCATGGTCTATGTTATTCGCATACGACATAGTCCTGATTTATGAGACTCACATCGGAGTGAACGCTAAGATGGAGGTTTGGAGATAGACTCTGAAGTCTAAAGGGTTCAGATCTAAATCCCGCAGAAAAGAACTCACTTCGGGGGGAGTGAGGGGGTATTCAAAAAGAACTGAGTAAGACCAAGACAAAATATTTGGAGTGCAAGTTAAGTAACGAGAGCGACCTTGAGACAGACATGAATGTGAGCCTTGGTACTCAAGTCATTCCAAAGAAAGAAAGCTTCAAGTACCACGGGTCTATTATCCAAAGAAATTGAGAGATTGATAACGATGTACATATCGTATTGGGAAAGGTGGATGAAATGGAGGCTCGCATCTGGAGTCTTGTGCAATAAAAAAGTGTCACCAAAACTTAAAGACAAGTTCTATAGAGTGGTGGTTAGACCGACTATATTGTATGGGGCGGAATATTGGTCGGTCAAGAATTCTCACACCCAAAAGATGAAAGTTGCTGAGATGAGGATGCTAAGATGGATGTGTGGGCATACAATGAGGGATATAATTAGAAATGATGATATTCACGACAGAGTGAGAGTGGCATGGATAAGATGCGGGAAGCGAGGTTGAGATAGTTTGAGCACGTGCAGAAGAGAGACACAAATGCCCCAGTAGATGTGTGAAAGGTTGGTTATGGATAGGTACATGAGGGGTAGAGGTAGGCCAAGGAAGTATTGGAGAGAGGTGATTAGACAGGATATGACGCAGGTGCAACTCATTGAGGATATGACTTAGATAGGGGGTTATGGAGAACATGTATTAGGGTAGAAGGATAGTAGGTAGTCTAGCGTAGTCCTACCTAAGCTTATAAACGGGTAGTTGTAGTATTATTATTGTATGCTCCCTTAGCCTATCATACTAGTAGACACAGTGTTGCTTTATAGTCCCTTGTCGTTTGATTTATGATGCTATGTGTATTTTGTTTGTCTTATTTATTTGCATTAGTTATTGCTTCTTTTTGCTTTCTTTTCTGGAGAATTCGTTATCATGACTTACTCACTTTGTTTGCCGTACTTTGCTTGGACTTGTGTTTTGTTTTGAGTCGGGGTCTCTCGAAAATAGTCACTCCACCTAACAAGTTTAGAGGTAAGGTTTGTGTATATTTTATTCTCTCAAACCCCACATCGTGGAATTTCACTAAATATGTTGTTATTGTAGTAGTTGTAATCACATGTCAGGACTTAACAGTTAACAATCCACAAGTTTAATCTTAACACTTCTGATGGTGATTACTTCGCCACTTTTCTTTGGAACCACAGTTACTGCAATAGTAACTTCATCTTCCAATCCAAAGCAAAATCATCGTTGAGAAGAGATTGAGAAATGTACTCGTTGTTAGAGAACCTGAAAAGTCATCGTTGCTGCTTTAGAGAAATTACTTAAGGGTATTTTCTATGAACTGAGTAATATTTAGAAGGTTCAGACTTTTTCACTTTAGTGTTATAGCTTTAGATTTTAGGTTTACATACATATTTTATATGTTTAAGTATAAAAATATAAATATGATAAACTCTTAACGGGTTAATAGTTTAACCAATAAGAATATTGTGTAACCCACCCCGCACCGGCCGTTAACTATAAAAAAAATTATATGTTCCCCGATCGTTAATCCGATAATTTAATACCAATAAGTCAATTTTGGGTTGGGTTATCAGTAACGGTTCGATTTTAAACAGCCCTACCGTGAAGGGAAAAACTTGGCAAATAGCCACTTCTAAGTTTTAAGTAATCAAATATTAATCACCATTTAAAACTTATTAGTAATATTTAGCCACTCTTCTAACACGACAAAATATGTAGCCAAAATTACCTCTAATTAATAAACACATAATTCCAAGAACAAACTCCGTGAACAATTCATGACATTCGAAACGAACACCCCACTGCCTCCGGGGAGCAAATATGGATGGAAACTGGGATTACCTTGTATTAAAGTAGTCCAGAGAGGTGAAAGCTACCAAATAGCTAAGTACCGGAGAGTAATTAAAATTAAAGATAATTTAAGTACTATATACCTACTCCTTGCCTCTAGGGGTGCACAAAAGGTTAAAATCGGATCGGACCGGACTGAAGACCGAAAACCCATATCACTAGGATCGAAGACCGGATCGAATTTCTCGGTCCGGTCCGGTCCAGTTTTTCGGATCGAATGGACCGAATGCATTTGCCCCCACAAATCCCCTCCCCCCAAATTTCTCCATCCCCGCCACGGCCGGACGTATTGACATATCAAATATAGGTTGTAAATTGATCAAACTTTATATGGTCATAACTTTGCGCTCGGACGTCCGTTTTACCTTCTTCTTCTTTTTTTGATTTCGCGTATTTTGATTTAGTCGATTTCTCCAAAACGTCCATCTTGCCCCTCAATTTCACTTTTCCCCCAAATCGTTACGTTTTCCCCTTTTCAAATCTAAATATTTCGCGATGTACAATAGATTTCAACGTAAAAGTTTCGTGGTAATGTGTCCGAGAATGTCAATTTCAGTATTGAAAATTCAATATAAAAAAAATCAGGCCCCGGAATTATATATATTATATATTAGGAATTTAGAAAATTAGGAATTATATAATTTAATATATATTATAAATTATATATATTATATATATTAGGAATTATATAATTCAATATATATTAGAAATTACATATATTATATATATTAGGAATTATATAATTCAATATATATTAGAAATTATATATATTATATATATTATAAAAAATATATATATATTTAAAATTTTAGTCGGACTAAAACCGAAATCTCAAATCACTAGGACCGAATTTCTGGCCAATAGCTGGCCCTGGCCCAATTTTTCGTCGACCGACTTTTGTGCAATTTCTACTTGCCTCCTATATTATTTGTCCATATTAAAAATACTTGTCTCAAATTACTTGGAATTTTTGGCCAAAAGGTCACTTTAAATACTTATACCGGTGAAAACACTACAAGTCTCAAAGTATCGACTAAAACATCACCTACTATGACGTCAGCAATGTCTGTCTTTGTTGCGTCCAAACCTAACCCCAAAATTTTAAAAATATATTTTAGCCCCCAACCTCCACCATTTTAATTACCCAAAAAAAAATCCCTCCATTTTAATTGCCCCAAAAAGGAATAAAAAATTAACTATTTTTCTTTAAAATTTTCCAATTTCTCCACTTTTCAAATTTCCTTTTCGACAAAAATTTCATATTTTTATCGAAAAAGCAGTCCATATAATTTATTATAGTGTCGATTACAGTCATAGACCATAGTGTTAAACAGTGCCCACAAAATGGCCTTAGCGCCGCGGCACCGACCTGAATTTTCAGAATCCGGGATTTACCTATTTTGTATATTATATATTTGGTAGACTCAGTCTTGTACGATACTTAGAATTATACTATTATCTTAGTTGTATAGAATAGAGTTTTAGATGTAAAGTATGAATATGATTCTCCTATTGTAACTTGTATATATATGTCTTTCATTAATAAGAATAATCAAGGAATTATTTCTTACATTCTTTCATGGTATCATGAGTCTATGTTCTCTTTACCCTGCTTCCGTTTCTCAAAATTTCTTCTTCTTTCTCGAAATTTTGCCCTAAAATTCTCGATTTTTTTTGTGTTTCTTCTTTCACAAAAATTGAGTTTCTTTCACAAATTCCCTTCTCTGAATCTTGTTGTTTTATTCCCTATGGCTGATAAGAACATTTTTCACCCTACCCTCACAGTTTCTAATATCAAGAGCGTTCTTCCTATCGTTCTTGACCTAGAAAACGTTCAATATGGGACATGAACGGACTTGTTTAAGATTCATGCTTTGGCACATAAAGTTCTCCACCACATCATTCCTCCAACTCCTCCAAAGGAGGGTGATAAGGAGACTACGTCTATGACGGTTGTGCCCACTAAAGAATCATATCCAGAATTATGGGTCATGATTGATGCCAAGGTTCTCCAGTGGATTTATGTCACTATCTCCTTGAAACTTTTACAGACGATTATGGAACCCAACTCCACAGCTATGGCAGCGTGGGATCGATTGCGAGACATATTCCAAGATAACAGTCATTCTCGAATTGTTATCCTTGAGCAGGATTTTTCTCATGTTTCTATGGCGAATTTTTCAAACGTTTCTTCGTATTGCAAACGCCTCAAGAACTTGACAAACCAATTCAGCAACGTGGGTTCTACTGTTTCTAATAGTCGTCTATTTCTTCATATGGTTGCAGGCCTGTCAGAGGCCTTTACCGGTGTTGCTTCGGTTATTCGTCAGAGTAGCCCACTGCCATGATTTTATCAAGCCCGTTTTATGCTTACTTTGGAAAAAGTCGAATTGGCTAAGAGAGTGGAGATTGGGGCCAGCCTTGTCGTCATGATGACTACTTCCAATTTTTCTCCTTCAAATCCAGCCAACGTGACTCAAAATCACAACAACGGGGGTGGTAATAAGGGCCAGAATCGGAAGAATAATGACAAGAATCGTGGCGGCAACAACGGAGGCAACCGTCAAGAAGATCGCCTGAGCCAACAGGCCCTCGACAGGCGGGCGGTGGATCCCAAAGACCTAACGAGTCGCCGCTCCACAAGATAACGCGCCCACCGCAAGCACAGTAACCGCGTCCAACTTCCACCTGTGTCGACTCGTTTCGCATCAGACGGGCAAGAAACAACAGTCTAGTATACTTGGGTCTCGCCCCCATCAGGCCCACCATGCCGCGGGCCCCACTCATACCGATATTGAAGCAACAATGCACACACTTGGCTTGACTCAGTCGGACCCTAATTGGTACATGGACACCCGCGCCACTACCCACATGACATCCGACGAAGGTACTCTCTCGTCTTATTCCAATTTGAGCACTAATCGTGGTATAATTGTTGGTAATGACAATTCTGTTCCAATTCAGGGTTATGGTCATAAAACTTTATCCCCTCCTCATCCACCACTTGTCCTAAAACATACCCTCCATGCCCAAAATTGATTAAAATATGGTGTATGTCCGTAAATTCACCACTGATAATTGAGTTTCTATTAATTTTGATTCGTTTGGATTTTCTGTAGAGGATTTCAAGACGGAGAGTCATCTCATGAGGTGAAACAGTAGGGGTGATCTTTATTCAATCACTCCAAGTCTCAGCGTCTTACGTCAAGCTATGTCATCTACTTTTGCAGCTCTTGCTCCTTCCTTGTGGTATGCTCGTCTGGGTCATCCGGGATCGTCTATTTTATCTTCTTTAGATAGACATAAGTTTATTTTGTGTAAGAGTACGCGTAGTACTACACTTTGTCAATCCTGTGCTTTGGGAAAGATTATTAAATTACCATTTATAGCTTCGAATTCTAATACTTCAATGTCATTTGATATTATTCATAGTGATTTGTGGACATCTCCCGTTCTCAGTTCCATAGGTCATCGTTATTATGTTTTATTCTTAGATGACTACTCTAAATATTTATGGATGTTTCCTATTGCGAAAAAATCTCATGTTTTTTCCATTTTCATAAAATTTAGAGCTTTCATAAAATTTAGAGCTTTCATAAGAACACAATTCGAACGGAAAATCAAAAACATTCAATGTGATAATGGCAAAGAGTATGACAATGGGGAATTTAGAGAGTTTAGTGTTCAAAATGGGATAAATTTTCATTTTTCATGTCCTCATACGTCTTCACAAAATGAGAAAGCTGAGCGAAAAAATCGTACCATTAATAATATTGTTCGCACATTATTAGTTCATTTTTTCGTTCCTCCATTTTTTTGGCATCATGCGCTACAAATGGCTATCGATCTACTAAATATTCTTCCTTCTAAAGGTTTGACATATTCATCCCCTCTCCAAGTGTTATACAATAAGACTCCGTCATATTCTCATCTTAGGGTCTTCGGATGCTTATGTTATCCACTGTTTCCATCCACTACGATCAACAAACTTCAAGCACGTTCTACTCCTTGTGTGTTTTTGGGTTTTCCGTCAAATCACTGTGGTTATAAATTCTTTGATTTGTCCTCTAAACTAATCATCATTAGTCGTCATGTTCTCTTTGATGAATCTCAATATCCATTTTCTAAAGTAGACAAATTCGTGCATAGTTCTTATGATTTTTTGGATGAGGATGTCTCCCCCTATGTTCTCCGTCATTTTTCAGATTTGTCCGAAAAAACGCCGTCAGCGCCGCGGCGCCAAAACTCCTGCGAGTCAGCGCCGCGGCCCTGCACAGAGGCGCCACGGCGCCAAAACTTCAGAGAGCTCTGCAGCTCTTCCAGCTCCGCGCTTCGACGTAATTCTGACGAAATTTATCAAAATTCCCAATCCAAATTTCGAGTCATGGTCCATGACTGCAAATAACAGGGTATTTTTAAGCCTAAAGTACATTTTAATTTGAATTATAATGTTCTTAAATCCCCCTTACCCCGTAATTTTGTGTCTGCCTTAAATGACCCTAATTGGAAAATTATCATGACCGAAGAATATAATGCTCTTATTGATAATAAGACGTGGGAGTTGGTACCCCGTCCATTTGGTGTTAATATTATTCGGTTTATGTGGATTTTTGTTCATAAGAAAAATTCTGATGGTTCATTTGCGAGACATAAGGCTAGACTTGTAGGTGATGGTAAGACTCAGCAGGTTGGTGTGGATTGTGGTGAGACATTTAGCCCAGTGGTCAAGACGACTACCATTCGCACTGTACTCAGTTTGACTCTTTCAAAATCATGGTCCATTAATCAGTTAGATGTGAAGAATGTTTTTCTACATGGTGATCTTCAAGAGACGGTGTATATGCATCAGCCCTTGCGGTTCAGGGATACTAGATATCCTAATCATGTATGTCTGTTGAAGAAGTCCTTGTATGGGCCTAAGCAGTCTCCACAGGCCTGGTATAAGAGGTTTGCTGATTTTGTTTCAACTATGAGATTTTCTCACAGCAGGTCTGATAATTCATTGTTCATATATCGTCGGGGTTTTTCCATGGCTTATATATTGTTATATGTGGATGATATTATCTTGACTGCCTCTTCTGATGCTTTGAGAAAGTCTATTATGACAATGCTCAGTTCTGAGTTTGCCATGAAAGACTTGGGCTCTTTGAGCTATTTTTTGGGGATTGCATTCACTCGTCATGGAGGTGGATTGTTCTTAACACAGAGGAAGTATGCAGCAGAGATCATTGAGAGGGCTGGGATGTCATCCTGTAAGTCCACTTCTACTCCATTTGATACTAAACCCAAGTCAGCGCCGCACCGCTCTCCGTATGAGGATCGACCGTGATCGTAGTCTTGCGCGCCTTCGATTTTACTTTCACGCAACCAGTTATTACATATGCAGTCCAGCAGGTGTGTTTGTTTATGCATGATCCCAGAGTTGAACATATGAATGCGCTCAAACGCATCCTTAAGTACATTCAGGGAATACTTGAGTATGGTTTGCATTTGTATCCTTCGTCGACGTCTACACTTGTATCATATACAGATGTTGATTGGGGTGGTTATCTTGACACCAGACGGTCTATGTCTGACTATTGTATGTTTTTGGGTAACAACTTGGTCTCATGGTCTGCCAAGCGTTAATCTACGCTTTCATGTTCAAGTGCAGAGGCCGAGTATCGAGGGGTAGCCAGTGTGGTTTTCGAGTCATGATGGTTACGAAATCTACTTTTAGAGCTTCATTGTCCTATTGAAAAGGCTACCTTGGTGTATTGTGATAATATAAGTGTCATCTACCTTTCTGGTAGTTCAATTCAGCACCAACGTACTAAACACATAGAGATGGATATTCATTTTGTTAGAGAGAAGGTAGCCAAAGGACAAGTACGCGTCTGTCATGTCCCTTCAAGATATCAAATTGCAGACATTTTTATAAAGGGTCTTCCCTCGGTCCTTTTTGAAGATTTTAGAGACGATCTCAACAGACGAAGACCTCCCACGCGATGCGGGTGGATGTCGATGGGAGGGTAACGCGGTACGCTCGCACTCCGCCCATTAGGGGGTATGAGGGATGGTTTGGTGGGTGGTAGGGCGGATATGGGTATCAAAAGTGCTACTCGCCATGGGTAGTGGGGCGGGGTAAATTTCATATAAGACCCGCCCCGTACCCGCCCCGCCCTGCTACCCGCACCGTCCACACCCGCCCGGCCAATACCCGCACCACCTATTAATTTAATTAGGTTATTTACTAATTTATTTGGCCATATTTAAAATATGACTTCACAGGCCCTCCTTTTTATTAATTCAGGACAAGCCCAGGATCGCTCCACACCGATGCTCCAATAAACTCAGCAAAAGGGCACAACAAGTCAACAATCACACAAAGTGTAAGTCTGCTCGGCTGAGTGTTGCTATTTTTTATTGGTTTTTTGTTTATGGGTTGTGATAGGAAACTGAGTTCTTTCAGTCTAACTATGAAGTATGCTAGGATAAGCTAATATAAAATACATAGTACTTAATCTATCTTGGAGCATTCCTTAGGTTCTAGTTAATTGAATACATCAATTTGTATATTCTGGCATATTATTATAATAGTCTTTTGAGCCTGAGTCAACATCTATATCTTTTTCTTACGAATGAAGTCTTATTTTTCCAACATATGTGAATTTAATGTGAATTGAATGACTGGATTACATTCTCTTATCCTCTAATAAAAGATATGGCAATAAAAATATTAGAAAAATATAACAAGTATTGGAGTAATGTAAATACTCTTCTAGCCGTGGCAACCGTATTAGATCCTCGATATAAGATACCACTTGTTCGCTATTACTACAAGAAACTTTACAAGGACTATGAAGTTGATTTGGAGGTGGAGAAGGTGAAAGATGTGTTGAAGGAATTAATATGGAAAGGATAAAGGAAAAGAACCAACTTTTAATTCCAAGCTACCACCATCTGGTAAAGTTAGTGGAAAATGAAGGATGAGTGGCTTTGCTAAATATTTGGAGGTGGAGGAAAATCAAGTTCAAGAAAAATCGGAGTTGGAGAAGTATTTTGAGACTCCTAATGTACCTCTTCACAATGACTTTGATATCCTTGTTTGGTGGAAAACCAATGGATCGACATTCCGCATTCTTCAAAGGATAACAAGGGACATCCTAAGTATTCCCGTTTCTAGTGTTGCTTCTGAATCGGTTTTTAGCACAAGTGGTCGTGTGTTGACTACTCATCGTAGTCGCCTTCTTCCGTCAACCATCGAGGCTTTAATGTGTGCACAAAATTGGATTTGGACTAATATTAAAGGTAAGTAGAATTGTGGAAATTTTATTTTAATTTCAATTCAACTTGTTTCATTATTTTAAATTTGTATTATCTCTTAATTTTAATTATTAGGTGATGATGGGCTAAAAGAAGTTGAGTATCAGCAAATTATTGACGAAGTGGAGCAGGAAGAATGTATTACCGAAGATGAGGGACAAGAATTGTAGAAGTTCCAACACACACTACTCTTGGCTGCTGCTGTTGCTATGTTGCTAGAATTATAGAAGTTGATATTTCTTTGTTGGTGATGTTGTTATGTTGCTACAATTGTAGAAGTTCATATTTCTTGGTTGATGTTATAGTTATGTTGTTGTTGTTATTATGTTGTTAGTTATCGAATGATATTTCTTGGTTGTTGTTATTGTTATGTTGCTGCATTTTGTTAACCAGTAGTAGTACCAATTGTTGTGCTTTTCAAATTCTATACTTCTTTTTAATTTTCTTTATTTTTCTGATAGATAGTGACCTATGGCCTACCATGGGAACTGTACCATGCAAGATATTAATGTTGTAATTGATGGGAGTTGTTTAGGTGGGTACTATCCGCGATGGATGGTGGATTTTAGGTGGTGGGGCGGGTATGGGGTACCCTTCCCCGCCCGCCCCTCTATCGACATCCCTAATCGTGGGTTTGTTAAACACTTCCCACAAAATGGTCTTAGCGCATGCCCTTAGAACAGTCTTGTGACCCGAATTTTCAGAATCCGAGATTTACCTATTTTGTATATTGTATATTTGATAGACTTAGTCTTGTACCATACTTAGAATTATAGTATTACCTTAGTTGTATAGAATAGAGTTTTAGATGTAAAGTAGGAATATGATTCTCCTATTGTAACTTATATATATGTCTTTCATTAATAAGAATAATCAAAAAATTATTTCTTACATTCTTTCACATAGTCATAATGTATTGTAGATTTATTATGAAGTCTGCAGAATATATTATAGTAGGCTCAAAATGTTGAAATTGGATTTTTATGAGCAAGATGACAGGATGATCCTGATAGTAATGACGAAGAGTGTAAGAAATAAAAATATTAAAATAAATAAAATAACAAATCCCAACCCTAAACCCAAATTACACAAATTTAAGGAAATGTGGATAGGTATACCATAAATCGATCATCGTCAATAGCTAACGGCTATCATTTAGGCTCGACTTCATGATCAATAATTTTTCACATGTTATAGATAGACCAAGGACAATATTTGCCTAAACACTCAAAAATAATAAAATAAAATAAATAGTAGGACATGTCATTATTTAAACATTATCAGCGAAAAGGTGGCTCTTGGGATGGCTACTACATCAAGGGGAGAAGAGGTGATGATGTATGACCAAAGATTGTTCAACCAGGAGAAAGGGATGAACTCTGGATTTGGCAGAACTGATTATGCCTACAACATCTATGATAAAGGTTTATTTACTGCTCAGCCAACTCTGTCAACTCTATACAGACCGAAGAAAGATGTTGATTCTGATATGTATGGAGGTGCTGATGAGCAGCAGCTGGAGAAGATCATTCAGACGGACGGCTTTAAGCCTGACAAAGCATTTGTTGGAACATCAACTGAGAGGGCTGGTTCAAGAGATAGACCTTTGGAATTTGATGAAGCTGATCCATTTAGTTTGGACCAGCTCTGGTCAGAGATTAAGAAGAATATAGCAAATGAGGCACTGTTGATTTATTGCCTACTGCTGGATTTTCTCCTGATTTTTATTTTTTTAGCCATGTTAACTTAGTTGTTGTTTTAGGAGTTTGTTGATCATGGAATCATGTGCAAAGTAGTTGCTTAAATCTAGGCTCTAGTTGTTGAATTTTTCCGTATTTAAACACCATTTCAGTTCAATGAAAAATTATATTTACAGCAGCAAATATTTCCTCTCTTCTTCTTGCCTTTATTTCTGTTTCTAGAGTTATAGCTAAGCTTAAAACTAAAACAAAAGGCACCATGAAGGCACATAAATTTCGATAAACGACCACCCTATAGCCTATGTCGCTCCACCATGAAGAGATGGCTATGAAACATCTAGTAGAACTCGTATTGCATTCGAGAAGGGGCGTTGACAGCATCCTGGTTGGCTTGGCACAGGTTTTGAAATTATAAGTGGTCTCTCTTTTTTGTACTATTTGCATTAGCATGAAAATGATTCAACTAGTCTCGATCTTCATGCAGTTGTAACGAATCTCCACTGTTGCAGCTTTAAAAGTGTTCAGGTCATTTCTTTCGATCTTCATGCTGTTGTAATATCTTCTAATTCTATTGCTTCAAAATGTTCTTATTTCAAAAAAAAATTATATCAGCAACAAGCATTGCAACATGAACATCATATGAACGAATTGAGGGTCCAAATAGGAGTTATATTGAATTAAAATATGGATACAAGTTTGGTCTTTGCCATGTTCTTTCGTCACAACAGATGAGCATGAAGCTGTCTTCACACAGCTCCCCATTAGTTTTCAGGCTACAGCTGACCTCACGTGTTGTTTGTGGTAAACACAATAGTACTAAAAGAATCTCAAACTTCTGTACATTTAGATCTCAGAAGTCTATTCTATAGTGATTCGGCCAAGAAGAACGATAGCTATGTTTTCTACTGTTTGTTTCTTCCTGGTACATGACGAAAACTGGATCAGTGTTCATTGAGCAGACAAACATGCAAACATGAAACAGAGAGTATTAGTCTATACTCACTGTGAATTCAGATATTCCAATTCAGCCTCGGTTCATCTGGTCAAAACTTCTGGCAAAATTTGGTAATCTTCTGTTTGTTTAGTTTGATAGTTCTGCTGAAGCATCAAGATCATTGTTCTTCAGGTTTTAGAGCCTACATCAACTTAAGCACGCATAGACCAGAACACTAAGCACTTGAGGATTTGAATAACTGAAATGAGGCCTTTCTAGTTAATTTATTGTATTCACTCAACATCATACAAGCATTCCTGCTATCGTTCAGAATCTAAAAGAAATTGCAACATACCCAGTGTAATCCCACATGAGGGTAGAGTGTACGCAGATCTTATCCCTACCCCTACCCCGTGGAAGTAGAGAGGCTCTAAAGAAATTATAACACAAAGTAGTGAATTTGTACAAAAACCTACCTAAAGTTGGGAACAAAATTGTATTATGTCGATAGCTTTTTGGTGTAGATTAGAACGGGTAAATGATGCTAAAACACTTTTGCAGTTCATTAGAATCTTTTGTTTAGGCGTTCTGGGAACTTTTTTCAGTTTTCACTTATATTCTTGGATGTAACTACAGCACCTCCTTAGTGCTGATTTTAACATCAATAACACTTGCCAAAAAATAAAGTTCGAATAAAATATTTTGTTGCTTATATTTTTGTCATTACAGCTTGTGGCTGATATAGCTAACAAACTACTGGTTCAACTGAAGCCAGTACTTTTAATATGGAGCTTAGATAACATGTAAATTACCAAAATTCTTTCAATTATATTTTAACCCGTAATTCTGAAGTGTAATGAGTACAGTGGTACCCATCAAGTTAAAATGATTTCAACCAAAAGCAGATTTATTCTAGATTGAACTGTGATTTATATTGAAAATGGGCTAAAAATGTTTTCTTATGGTAAGATAGGCTAGATAAATGTGCACCGTAAAATGGTGGACCGGCTAAGGGTCCTTTCAACTACATCTTTGGCATTTTACCGCATTTGTTATCCAGAAGATACTTCATATGTCGCTTCGTCAAAGCTGAAGAATTAAAATGGAACAAATAAGATACTATTAGTAAAGAAGAGAACTCACAGAATGCTTTCTTCTGGCAATTTCAACCATTGGAATGAGATCTGTTTTGCGAATTAAGATTCCGACTATCTTTCAGCGAAGTGATGAAGTTGGATAAAACTAGTGAGTCATTACGTGCATCCCTCTCATTGAGCCATTGCTCCTCAATATGGATACTGACATCCCTTTTAGTGCATTCCATGTAAGAATAGTTAGAACTAGAAAGCTGTAAAAAGGCTTGTATACTGATGGAAGAGAGAGAAAAATGACAATGTTACCTCTTCAGAGAAAGAACTTCATAATTTCTGCGCAGATAATCAGCATACTTGGTAAGGGCATCTTGTGCATACTGCCTTCCCACTGATCTTACTGCAGCAGCACTAAGCAAATTCTCCAGTGTGCCGTGCTTTTTCAAAAGTTTCATAGCAGTCTTTCGACCAAAACCAGGAACAACATGCTGGATTCCAGGAACACCATCAACCTCATCACCCAGTATGCACCCTTATCCAGGAAACCACAAATTTAGTAGCCAAACATAATAACAGCTGAGACTCTAGAACGGAACAGATGACTAGATGATTCTAACATCAAAAATCCAACCATGCAACCCCCTTCCCCCGGTAGCTAGCCCATATTGGCTATAAGTGCAGCCCACCCCCTGGCAGCCAGCCCAAATTGGCTAGAAGTGCAGTATACAGGTGCAGACATGGAAAAGTGCTAAAGACTTGGGGTGTGTTTGCGATGAAGGGAAATGTTTTCCATGGAAAATACTTTTCTGGAAAATGTTTTCTTAGAATACAAGTAATTTTGTTACTTATTTTCTAGTGTTTGGTAAGGAAAAAAGTATTGTCTCAAGAATATTTATATATAACCTAAGAAACACTATGGGGGTGAGGGTGGGTGGGGGTGGGAGTGGATGGTCGGGGTGGCGGGGGTGGAGGTTAGGAGAGTTGGGGTTGAGGAGGAGACAATGAGTTTATTGAACTTGTTTTCTAGGGAAGTCATTTTCCTTACTTTTAAGGAACTTATTTTTCTAAAGAAAATGATTTCCAAAACGTTTTGACCAACCAAACATGGAAAAATTGGAGAAATTTTTTTCCTCCATACCAAACACACCCTTATAAGAAAAAAAGGATGGCATGAAGCTAAATGGAGGCCAGAGAAGCTTTTGCTCTTCCTTTTACCAAGAGAAAGTCTGCATCATAATGCCTATTTCTTTCACAATGCTAAGGTAGTTTCCATGATGTTCATGGCCTACTTGTGTCCTAGGACCAGCAGGATTGGCGTATATTACCATGTTCACAAGAAGTGAAATCATAGAATGAACCTTCTGTTTCAACTCTCAATATTATCTCAACAGACAAATCACCGCCTTACTGTCAGATGACAAGGGCCACATACGATGTTTTTTCAATTTCCAATGGAAAGGATCTTATGGCATAGCCTTCAGAATGGTGAACACAGATCTTATAACAGGATACTGAGAGAGGTGGAGACCGAATCTAAAAGGGAGGAACAAATTTGGAGGACGTGCACTATCAAAAAAAACTTTAGCATAACTGGTGGACAAATGAAAAGATTATCTCACCATTAAGTTGTCCTCATTTAAGTAAGCTGATTAGACCAACAACTAGAAAACACAGCTCCCCAAGCCAAAACAAGAAAAAGACGAAATGAAAGGAGAAATAACTGTCTTGGGATGTAATCGACAATGGAAAGTCTATTATCTAATGAATCTTGAAATTCTATGATGAATTGACCATAGAAAGTCATGAATTTTATCACATTTTATCTGTCAATTTATTGTTCATATACAATCTAAGTACCTGAAACACATAACTGAAAAATTAAAAATTACATACTTATAAATAAAAAAAGAGTTAACTGCACTATTAATGTCACACACAACTTTCTGCTGAAAGAAGCACAATTACAAACTGTGGTCAACTTACGAACAGAATTTCTCTGTTGATAATTTCAATGACATATGAAGCAAGCAAGAGCATCATGAAATAAACTTAACTTTTGAGGGCCATCTTAGAGTAAAACTTATCGGAATAGTACAACAATATACCCAGTATAATCCCACAAGTGAGCTCTGAAAAGGGTGCGGGGTACGCACCCCTTACCCATACCTTTATAGGGTAGAGAGGTTGTTTCCAATAGACCCTCGGCTCAAGAAAATCATTTTCCAGAACAGGTTTGAAATAAATGTCAGAGTAGAAAGCTATGATAAAAATAATGAAGAAAGAAAAGTACTGATAGTAAAACTTATCGGAATGGTAAGCATTAAAAAATTGCCATATCTTCTCTTATTTTTCTTTTTTTTTCAGAAAAAGAAGAGAGCTATATCTCTGTCAAGTTTCTAGAAAATTAAACAGTGAATACAACCATGGAGCCAACTTATTCAAGAAAAAATACAACCATGGACCAACTTATTCAAAAAAAAAATACAACCATGGAGCCGAACAGAAGTCACCCACTTTATTCTTAGTCGCCAATGAAATTCTAAAGAAATATTTTCTGGAAGTAAGATAAAGAGAAAAATAAAGAGGTATAGTTGTGTTGAACGTATGAATGATCAACGGGAGATCTTTTCAAAAATATTTTCTAAGAAAAATACTTACTAGATGTAGTTGAAATTTGAAGAAAAAGATGTCTTACCCAAGATTAAATCCCAATCAGCTAAACCTCAGTCACAAACTAGCAAGAGTTGGTTATATGAATCCTATATTTTGTCCATTCTATTGAGGACAATTTCATTGCACTACTCAATCATTTGCCTTATAAGATAAAATAGGGGATCTCTTAAACTAGAGTTCTCTAAACCTCAGTCTGCCCAACAAGGAAGTAGAATAATGACTTTTAATTTCAACTATCATTATTAGCCTCAACAAGTACATATCGACTAGTAACTTAAATATAACACTTAAGATCAAGATAAAGAAAACATCTAAAAGGAGTGTGACATACTTACTCAGGCTCAAATCAGACCTTGGATCACAATTGTACTGTGCCACGTAGTGTTTTAGGGTGTAAAAGGACCATCTATCAAACTCTGGTACTGGCATGACAATTTGAACATCATCAGATATCAGCTGTTTGAAGTCTTTGTCAGGAGAGGCAACGACGGCCCGGTGTCCCCTTTGTAAAACTTGTTCTACAAGTGTGGCTATAACATCATCTGCTTCATGTGATTCAATCTTAACTACCTGCATACTACACCTAGTCAAAAGCTAGTAAATCAACTCTTATCTGCCTTCTCAATATGCAAAACCATGGCAAAAAGAAAAACACAGTCCACTAAATGCAATGCATTTTAGCCAAGTGCATTACTAATTGCAATGTGGAAGATATTGTAGAAACAAAATGTGACAGTTAGAACTGACATGTCAAATGCAACAAGTAATAATACAAGATAGCGAGTCCCTGAAGGGCTCCAAGTCGAAATTATAGCAGACACAAATAAGCATATTCCCATCTACATGAAATGGACGGGCTACCATTTGACAACTTGAAGTTGAGTCCATACTCAATTTGCTGAAAACTGGTACTGGAACAGAATGAATATATGAGCAACCCACAGAAGAAAGCTTTCAAACAAGATTATGTAGTGCAAAAATAAAAAACACTAGGATCTAAAAATATCCCAAAGAGAGTACTGGATCTGCAAACTTGCTTTTTAATTTATTATTTTCTTTGTTATTAAGACGGAGTATAATGCTGTATCTGTTCCCACCCAAATTTACAGCTGAAATGACATTAATTGGCCGCAGAAAGTGTTCTCTTGAGGGAAAACTTGCTCGTATCGATTATTCCATTTAACGTTCATGGATTTATTTATGTGGTCCAAGAATCTTTCTTTCTCCATTCAACTTTTGCTAGATATGAATTTCCAGAGTTGTTACTTGCCACATTTCATAATAAGCAACTCACGTTTTGGAAATTAAATCTATATCATGGTTTATGCTTCTTAGTATCTCCAGTTAGAAACAACAGTGTAGTTAATATCAGTAAAAAAGACCTTTCTTAAATTGTTAGTAAAGATAACCGTCAACTTCAGACTACTAAAGAAACCAGATTCCAAGGATGGATCAATAAACCAAAACTACAAGTATTGATCAAGATGTTTACTCACAGGAACATTGCAGTTGTGAAGAATATCCAAGATGAGTCTATGTGACTTTTCAATTGTATTCCTTTGAGATTTTCCTGCATCTGGAAACTGATGCCAATATTTCCTCCTTTTTGCTTTATAAGAAGGTAACAACTGTCTTCTATACTCATTACCTCTTTCCCCGTCAATAACCTGTAAAACAGTCAACCAGTTCAAACAATGTGTCATTCATGGTTCTTTCAGATAGGTACCGGTTAGGACTAACCCACTAGCTTTCTCTTAGACTTTATATTTGTATTAGGAAATCTATTAAATATGTACAAATATTTAATTGTGAAACTAGTAACTAAGACGAGCTATAGTTCGATGGCAAGTTCAAAACCCATATACTTCAAATTCTAGCTCCGCCTTTGCTTCCAAGATACTTTCATGTACAATAAGGTGAATCAATATGAAGAGTATTACACATACCCAGTGAAATTCCACAACGTGGGGTCTGGAGAGAGTAGAGTGTACGCAGACCTTACCTCTACCTTGGCAGGTAGAACGGTTGTTTCCGAGAGAGTCTCGGCTCAAGACAAAGCACAAGCACAAGCAAAGTAAAACAAACAAAACGAATAAGTCATGATATCGCATTCTGAAAAATAAGCAATAACTAATGCGGGTAAAAAAGACAAACAAGGTACACTAGAAAACACATATCAACATAAATCAAATGACAGGGTACTATAAAGCAATATTGCGTCTACTAGTATAATAGGATAAGCTGACCTACAATAATAACACTACAACTACCAGTTTGTAAGCGTAGGTAGGACTACGCTGGACTACCTACTACCCTTTTACCTTAATTCGTGTCCTCCATACCCCCGATCTAAGGTCATGTCCTAAGTGAGTTGCACCTGCGTCATATCCCGTCTAATCACCTCTTTCCAATACTTCTAAGGACTACTTCTACCCCTCTTGAACCCGTCCATAGCCAACCTCCCACACCTCCGCACTGGGGCACTTGTGTTTCTCCTCTGCACGTGCCCGAACCATCTTAATCTCGCTTCTTGCATCTTATCCTCCACCGATGTCACTCCCACTATGTTCCGGATATCATCATTTCTAATTTTGTCCCTTCTTGTATGCCCACACATCCATCTTAACATCCTCATCTCCGCAACTTTCATATTGTGGGTGTGCGAAATCTTGACCGGCCAACACTCCGCCCCATACAACATAATCGTTCTGACCACCACCCTATAGAACTTGCTTTTAAGTTTTAGTGACATTTTTTATCGCACAAGACTCCAGATGTGAGCCTTCATTTCATCCACTCTGCCCCAATACAATGTGTGACATCGTCATCAATCTCTCCATTCCGTTGGATAATAGACACGAGGTACTTGAAGTTTTCTTTTTTGGAATGACCTGAGTACCAAGCCTCACCTCCACGCTTGTCTCAAGGTCGCTCCCGTTACTGAACTTGCACTCCAAATATTATCTTGGTCCTACTCAACTCTAGGGTCTATCTCCAAACCTCCAGCTTAGCGTTCACTTCATTGTAGTCCCATCAATCACGACTATGTCTGCGAATAACATACACCATGACACCTCCCCTTGAATTTGTCGTGTCAGTTCATCAATCACCAAGGCAAATAAGAATGGGTTAAGAGTTGATCCTTGGTGCAACCCCATGATCACTGGAAAGTGCTCCGACTCTCCTCCGGATGTTTGTACCCTGATCTTGGCTCCATCATACATATCTTTGATTGTCCTAGTGTACGCCACAGGTACACCTCTAACCTTCAAATATCTCCATAGAACCTCCATATGGACTTTGTCGCATGTCTTCTCGATGTCGATGAAAACCATATGTAAGTCTATCTTCCTCCACCAACCTCCTAATAAGATGAATAGCTTATGTAGTCGAGCGTCCCGGCATGAATCCAAACTGGTTCTCGAAAATAGATATGACTCTTCTCACCCTCATCTCCATGACCCTTTTCCAAACTTTCATAGTATGGCTTAGCAGCTTGATACCCCTATCGTTGTTGCAACTCTGGATATCACCTTTGTTCTTGTACAAAGGAATCATTGTACTCCCCCTCCATTCTTCGAGCATTCTCACCGTCCTAAAAATGACGTGAAACAACTCAGTTAGTCACTCCAAACCTGCCCTGTTTGCGCTCTTCCAAAATTCAACTGGAATTCCACCCCTAACCCTCCAACTCTTTTCTTTCTCATTTTCGGAGCTCAAGTGGTAGGCTCTCCCAATTCTATTACGTATATTTTAAGATTCTCGAATCTCAAGACTGTTTGAATTCAAATAATTAGTTATTTATATTGCATAAAAAATATAAAACTTTTAAGGGATCCACCTAACTCATACTTCGAGTTGAAGACTTCCTGCAAATTTTGACCTATACCTCGATGCTGCGATTATAGGACCTTCTGAAACTACTAACACATAGAATACGTAAAACAACTCGACGGCTTGTTTGGATGGTTATTACATATTGTTTCATAAGGTATCATATTGCATAGTATTGTATTGTACTGTATTGTTTTGATGAATACATCATTTGGATAGATTGTACCGTTTTCCATCGTTACATAATGTCACACATCAACAATTTGAAGAATAAACTTACAACAAGAAAAAAAGTAGAGTATAACAACCATCCTAACAAGCTTTCATTTCATAAAATGGAAATTTTCACCATTACATAAAATGAGACTTTTCGTCATTAAAAAAAAGTAACCACGCGACACACCTTACATAATTATGAATTTAACGTTATGATACAATAAAATTTAATTAACAATCAAAACAACTATTGTATTTAAAATAATAATAATACGATACAATACAATAGGTAACAACCATCCAAACAAGCTAACACACAGAGTTACACACAGAGACACACCCATTTGTGTGAGTGTGAGTATGTGTGTGAGAGAGAGAGAGAGCTTACAGCAATAACAGGATCAGTGAGACTAACTTGAGAGAAGAAAAGGGAAATCCAATGAGCAAAAGATTGCAAAGAGGGTATGCTTCCTTTGTAACAAATAGGATTAACATCCAAGAAAAATACCCTCTTTTTTCTTGAATTCTTGAAATGGGTCTCTTTACTTTTCCCAAAAGATTCATTCCCTCCTTGCAAAATTGGGTCTTTTACAACAGTATGACTATGAGAAGAAGAACAAAAAAGAGGCTGTAGTTTTAGCAGTTTTCTTTGTTGTATCAGTCTATGTAGTGGGGAAACAAGAACTGAGTTTGGAATTGGGTGGAAATGGCGATGAGTGATGATAAAGGTAGTAGCTTTATGAATATCCATGGTTGCTAATAGCTCTAATGGAGTTCTAGCTATCTCATCTAGTCTTTTTTAAGGTTCTAATGGAGACTTTAGGGATCGAAAATACTAAACGTTATAGTTGATGTCTGTAAGCGTAACAATCCGTAGTTTAGGGACCAAACATCTAACTTCTTTGGACTGGTTAGTATAATAAGGTAAATTGGGAGAAAATTATCATAATGGTTCTTAATGTATGAGTTTTGATTCCATTTGTTCCTTAAATGTACAAACACAATGAAAATGGTCCTTAAATGTATTTCAAAAATGATCAATTTGGTACTAAGTCATATAAGTAAAGATAATCGCTATTTTTGCTATTAAAATTGTCACGTCCTTTTCCGACCGCGACATTATTTTAGCGAACTCTGCTTAAATAAAATGTTAGAAAATAATATAAAATGTTATGTTAAAAATACTAAAAGGGTGCTAAAATGTTAAAGTGCTAAAAAAAGTGTTGGAAATGCTAAAGGAGCTAAATGCTAAAGTGGTTGCTAAATGCTAAAGGGTTCGCGGAGTCGCCACCTAATTAGTTTGGGTGAATTAGGACACCTAAATGTCAATTAGGTTAAAGTATACTCATTAACTGGCCGGCCTGAGCCGACCCAGAGTTCTCAGGTTTAACAGTTCTCGATTCACGGTTCCGTCATTCCGACTGACGCCAACCGGTCGTTAGATTCTCGATTCGTGTTGGCGATGGTTCCGGTCGAAGCGGTCCAACCGGTCCGATTTATTTTTTTTTTTTTTTAAATTTCTAGTATTTATTTTCTATAATATAAACTAAATTCAATTTAAATATGTAATATAATAATATAATATATAATTTAGTTGTATATATTAAAATTGAAACTTTAAAGTTAATTTTTATTTTATAGTTTATAACTTTATACTTTATAAGTTTATAACTTTATATTGTAAATTTGTAATTATACTTTTATTAATTTATTAGATTAGTAGATATAAGTTAACAAATAAGTAATAACAAATTAACAACTAAATAGATAGTAAAATTAAAACTAATGATAAGATGTTAACTTTTGAACTTTCATAATGTTAATAATATTACAAAATGAAGTAATAATAATTTAATTTACATATTATGAATACTTCTTGCAAGTTCTTCGAAATCTATAGGTTGATTGAATTGGTTATGCTCCATAGCCTCTAAATGGAGTATTAATTCGATCCGCCCGCTCTCGCCTTCAAAAATATTGCATATTTCTTAATCTTCCGGATAATTAACGTCGCCACATCCTTGATTTCTTCTCTCTGATCTTATACAAAACCTTAAGCAGACTAACACTTCTAATGTTTTTCCACCCAACGATAGTGACGTGTGTCTCCTATTTGATCTCGTGCTTGGCTAAATGCACTTTCAGAAGCCACTGTTGAGATCGACACATTAAGAACATCCCGGGCCATCGCTGCAAGTACCGGGAATTGCCTTTTGTTATCCTGCCACCATTGTAAAGGGTCAAAAATTTTCTTCGGCTCCGCTGGCTTTTGCAAATAAAATTGCATCTCATCGCAAGATCGGCTAGTGGTTGGTTGTGTTGTAAAAGTGCTCCATATGTCTAAAGATTCTTCTTCATCGTCATCATCATTGAATCCTGCAGGTGTAGACACATAACCAGAACTAGAAGGAATATTAGTAGCAGATTTGGTGTTATCATGTAATGTAGCATAATATTCATATAATGTAGTTAAATTAGTATCAAGTTTATTTATGCAATCAAATGAAGATGGAGTTTCGCTCCACCTATTTCCATATAAGTATATAAACTAAATATTAGATTATGACAATCTTTTTTAATAGAAAGATTTAAGATTGCACTCAATACAATAAACATCGGGAATAGGAAAAAATATTTTTAAACTTTTCAAACATAATCAGAATCGTGATCTGTATATTTCACATTTGATTTTAAACCATAAAGTAAATAGGAAATTTATTTATATGAGCTAAAGCATTACAAGCTGTTGGTAATAAGATCACGAAAATTCAACGATTGCAGTAAAATTTACGTAAAAATTTTAAAAGTTCACCAATTGATTTCAATGTTCGTCGGTTAACATATACATCACGTTCTTACAATGCGCATTTGAAACATGTGTTATGGGGTCTTTATACTTATAACATTCTTTTAAAAATAAATAAGTATAATTCCACCGTGTAATAATCTCTTCAGCATGAATTTAGGTCTCAAATTAAATTGTTTACATTTTTCTTTAAATTCTATAATTCTATTTTTCCTATTATTACTGAATAACTCCAATGACTCTTTTGACAAGTTTTATTTGGTGAAAATAAATCAAGACCACTTTTAACAATTAAATTATAAATATGACAAGCACAACGAACATGAAATATATCAGGAAGTGGTGGTTGTACTTCCGCTTTTAAAAGATCTACAGCAGCAGTATTATTAGATCGTTATCAAATGATACACAAAGTATTTTATTATAAAGATTATATTTTGGGCATAAAAACAAATAGTTTAAACTTATATATTTTCGATTATGACTTTGATCTTCGCCATACGCAAAAAGCAATAATACGTTTTTCATTCTAAAATTTTCATCAATCCAATGACAAGTAATTGTTAAATAATCATAACTGCTTCAATGCATGTTCGATATGCAAGTAAAACTAACATGACATGGAAGGTTAGCAAACAAATATTGCAAGAAAATAACATAATCATTATGAAGTCTAAAAATATCGGCTCTAGTAGTACTACGTGGAACACCTTTAAAAAAAGGATTATATACTCTTTGAATATATGTAATTAAATATGAAGAAGCAAAAGAAAAGGCAAACAACCTCCGACAATCATTTTGCTAATTCAATGCGATCTTTTTGGATCGCATTTAGCCAACCCCGATTAATGGATTAAGTTGTTGTTGACCGGGTTCTAAATTAGGGACAGATTCCATTGTGCCGTATGATCGAATTTTATATGTCTAGCTATAGTGCCTGGCCCCGTACCACCCCGCCTTATGTTTATAAGTTCTCCCACAAATATTACATTTAACTCTATCGGTACCTACAACTTTATCATAAAAGAGCCACACTTTACTCCTTTTTCTTCTTGCTAGTTACGGTAAAGGAGGTCTACGACCTTGACTACCACTAGCGGTACCAACATCGATGAAGGAACACTAGTAGGTGTAGCGAGTTCTTGTTCTTCAAGTTCAACAATATTATCTAATTGAACGTTATCACATTCATTATCTTACATTCCAAAATCTTCTTGCATTTGATCATAATCTATATTTTGATTAGATGATGAAGAACTCTGATTTTTACCCCTTGAACTAGATTTACGGCGCAGTCATGACGCAATTCCCCTTAGTAAAGACATTATAAAATATTTAAATAATCAACAAATAAATATGACAATTTAATAAAATAATTAGAGAATGAAACGAGTGTACCAAACTTGATTGAATTCAATAGAAACTCGAAGCTCAAGTCTTGCGTCTTGCTACTTTGAATTTGAAAACTAATAATATTAATAACTTGAAAATTGATAATAAAGATGATTAAGAGAGTATGAGAATAAGAGAATTGAGAGAAATGTTGTGTGATAAAAATGAAGAAAATGTAGAGAATTTATAGATTTTTTAAAGGGTAAAAATGGAATTAAAATAAATAATTAAACAAAAAAAATAAAAAAAAAATAAAACTGACCAATGGCCGATTGACCCGCCTCCCGCCCACTCTTTCCCCAAGCTGGTGAAATGGCCGTTGGGCAATTTTTTATTTTTGTTTTCAGAATCCGTCCGGTCAGTTAATCCAGAATGGAACCGGTTTTCCAATACGCCTTACCGGCCCGGCCAGGGTTTTGAAATGACCGTGCGGGTTGGGGTTGAGGACAATCCGACCCCAACCCAGATGTCTCTACGGTCCGGGCCGGTCCGGTTAAACCACCGGGTCAACCGATCCGGTTCCGGGTCAACCCGGACCGGTTGACAGGTATAGGTTAAAGTCAACATTAACTCCATTTTTATGGTCTGCTAAACTTAATGAGATTCTGGGTAAGGGTTTTTTATTATTCTAAAGGGAAGGGGTTAGGCACCCTAAAGGACCCGCTAACTTGCGATTGTCCGGTCAGACCTAGGGTTAATTATTATGCTACGGAAACGCATGTTTTGAAAGGTGTTTAAATAAAAGGCGGTTATAAAAGTGATTTTTCTCAAGTTAGAATTTAATGACAAAAAATAATGTTTAGACTACATAAATAATTGTGCGACTAAATGGTTTAATTATAACTTATGTTAAAATGATTTACTTAGAGGGCAAGTAAATTTCTAATGTTAAACTCCTTTCTAAGGACGACCCAAGCTTAAACCATTCTAAATATATTAATGTTAGAGTAATGTTAGACCAATAATTTACAATAAATGAATGGGGGCGATATGAATTAATAAGGATGACTCGAAGAATGGCGATGTCCTTTCGCCCGCGGTTTGAAATTTCAGATGCAAGATGGACAGATACACATAAATGATGGTCTTCGAGGGTCGCGACGAGTCTCTCCATGAGACTCTTCATTTGCTCCAATGCGTTTCATGTATAATAAAAGAAAGGAAAAGGATTAGTATACGTTCCAACAATATCACACAATAAGTAAGCATCGACATATAAGCTCGACATGTAAATCACGGCACTTGGATAATAACAAACCCATACATCAATAAAATAAAATTAAAAAAAAAAAAAAAAAACTCAGCTCATGCCTAGGAAAAATTATGCAGATCCACTAATTTTAGAACTTTTGGGTTTCCTTTGGGGTAGCCCATTATAACAACCACGTCAAAAGAAAGAGCAACAAAATAACATGAGTAGGTTCTAATGCAAAATGGTAGTAGCAGCAACACAAAAGCAAAAGCAGCGATTCACATAGTTGATTGGAAATGACAACGCAGCCTCGTTCTTAATTATAAATGGCGACAGGAATACATGGTGAGATTTAAATAAATGCAGGGTTATGTTTACTATCCAGGGTCACTATCCAAAGCAGAGATAAATGTCTATCAGTTTGCTAAAGTGGTACTCAAAGGTGTAAAGGCCATTTAAACAGTTGGACACAGAAAAATAATACCATACAATGGCCAACAATTTTGATAACAGACTATGCAGTTTAAGGTTATGCAGTTTAAGGTTATGCAGTTTAAACTATGCTAATGACGGAATATTCAATTTCATGCTAACACAGGCTCAGTCATAGCTCCAGTCATCAACAACTAGGCTACTTAAACAAACACATGACAAACCTTTACTAATCACACAACCCACAACACATGTTTGCTACAGTAGATTTGGCTCAAGCAAACACCAAAGATACACATACTTCTCCTTAATCTAATTTTACTAGCACAAGGGTAAACGACACACGAGTATATGATTAAACAGGCATAATCCAAAATTTAAAATACATTGACACTGGTTTAGACAGCGTGGAGCACAAGTATTGTATTATACTAACCTATCATGTTAAACTAATGCAAATTAGGCAAATCATAACAAGACTAAATGGCTACATACTCAGTCTACGCTAATAGACTAAATAATTTACTAGAAATACATATAGCAAGGTCAAACAAATCACTATACAACAGACTAACTGACTTGATCATTTCCATGAAATTATCTGAATAGTCAAAATGATTAATAACACGCCTTTACTAAGTAAATAAGGCTTAAATCAAGTACAGACAAGGCATAAGGCTAAATCACAACACTTAACTTAACGACCCAAACTCGACGCTACTATCGTTATATTGACAAACAAAATGGACACAGAGGCCCCATTGGTAGATCAACATATAATTTAACACAACGACGTAGTAGGCAGATTATTAACACATGAACTATGTCAAGTGCTTGATATTATGCTAACAGTTTCAAGCCCCCCCCCCCCACACATAATCTTCATCAAACAGGCTTCGAGTTAACTTAACGCACATAAACGATAACTAACATATTTCGAGAAAGGCATACATCATACAGATTGTGAGAATGTGAATGAACAGAAGGTTGAGGAAAAGAGATGAAGTTACCTTCTCCGGACAGCGAACCAAGGCAGCGTATCAAGTCGTCGATTCACTCGGAGAATGCGATTATGCGATAGAAAGGAAAAATGAAGCTTTTGCGAAAGTCGCTGATTCTTAATGTCCGATTGCTTTCTCTGGATTGGAAAAGCTTTTCTACCGAAAAAGCCTTTTCCCGATTCTTGTTGATGCATTTGCATGTGTAAAAATGCTCAATTTATAGTCTCAATCTCGGGTTCTAAACTTGGTAAATCTTTGATGATAATTTTGGACTGATTTGAAGGAGATTTGTCATGGTTTTTGAGATTGATTTAGTATGCCTTTAGTTATGGTAAGTACTAAGGAATATTTTGAGGACGATTTTGGTTATGGTAAACTCTGATTTTCGGAAGGAGATATGCGATTTGGGTCACGATTTTGGAAATCTTTTGGTAACATTTAGTTATGATAAGTTGTACGATATAGAGACTGATTCACTGTGATTTTGGTACTGATTTTGATATGATTTGTTAATGGTAACGGAGAAGGAGTGAGAGAAGGTAAGGGAGCCGGATTTTCAGCCGAAAATCCGGCGAGAATATCGGGTGTTGGATGAAGGCGGCGATTGAATTCTGAAAAGGTTCTTAGGTTTTACGTTTTAGGGCTTGTTGGTCTTTTCATTTTGGGTACCTTTGTGGACGATGAGGTGATAAGGGAAGGGTTGCGGGTAATGGGCCGCGGGTCAGGGGTAGTGGGCCGCGGGTTTGGGCTGGGTAATTTAAAGGGTGGGCTGATTAGGTATTAGTTTTAGGAGTTAGTTTTAGGTATTAGGTATTTGTTATACCCCGTATTTCCAGAGTATGTACGTGAGGGCGTACGTATTCAATTTGAGCCTTAAAGTAGGCATAGGTTCGAATTTGTGCATAACTACCAAAAGGAGTCGTTTTTCGACGAAACGTTTCCACGCTTCGTAGGGAAAATTCGCTATGTCAATAATAATTTTGCGGATTTTTCCGAGAGACGTAACATTTTGGACCAACGGAGGGTGGCATGTGTCACCTCACATTGGAAGGCTCGACACGTTGGACGATTGGGTCTTGTGTAGTAGGTAGGATATTTTGTGCAAAGTTGTGTGGTAGATGGATAAGGTACACATGGTTGAAATCTAGCCCTACACTTGCCTTACACTTGGAGTGATCTTGCCGTTGGTTGCCGTGGCTTGACCTATAAATACCCTCTAAGTTGATGAACTTCTTCATCCTAAATTGTTCTAAGTCTTGAAAAATCCTCCTCTCCTCGAGCTTTTCGTCCAACACCCTCTCCCCTCTAGCCTAAGTGGTTCGGCCGAGGCCACTCCCTAGCCTAGCCGAAAGTATCCCCTCCTCGAGGTGCTAGCGTGGGTACCCCTGCCTAGTTGTTTTCGTATAATACCCCTTGTCGTGGTATGGAAATACTCTCTAGTATTGTTATAATGCCCAAATACCTCGCCCAAATACCTTGTAGTATTCCCAAGGTTACACTTATACAAAAGCCCGTAAAATACTATTATACTTCCTCACCACAAAAACGAAACCCTAAGTAAATCTTCACCCGTAGTTGAAGTTATAAGTAGAAGTTGGTTAGAACTTCTAAGGGTTGGTTGGAGCAGTTGAGCGCCCGGAGTAGGAGCTAAACGTTGTTCAGGATCGACATATAACTTGGATAATTTTGGGCGTATCGAGGTAAACACTCTTGACCTTCTGTTGTAATTGGGAATTACATGTTGTAGGAATATATAGTTAAAGTATACTATATATAGAAGTGAATAATACTTACGGCAATGTCTTGCGACTTAAGCCTGAATTTAAAGAAGAGAACTGAACTGTAATTACATAGGACTGTATTACAGTAGACTTGTGTAGCATTACTGTGTAGTAGAATTGTACACGTCCGGTTAGACGTGTTAACCCTCGGTTGGCTTGGTAGCCTCGATAGAGGAAGAGATTTACGCCATGGGGAGAGTCTTCGAATTTTCTCGTAGAATATTCTACGTCGATCTAAAGATATTAATGCGCCGTGGCCTCTATAGTCAGAGTACTACGTGTGGAGTGATCTGCTTGACTGAGAGTGTAGCCGACGGTTTGAGGTACTTGGAGCGCTTTGCTATTAGTCGATAATCGTCGCGAGGTATGTGAACCTCTTCCTATCTTTCTAGCATGATATGTGTATAACTATGTAGTACGGTAGACGCATACGTGTTAAATGTATTTGATTGGTTTAAAACATAAAGAGTTATAACGCTTTATGGAAAGTTGGTTATAAAACTTTATGTATATAAGAAAGTGCTTTGTGATTGTTAAAAGGTAGTGATTTGACTTATAACCGACTTGATGTGTAATAATAAAGAACTTGAAGTCTTTCCTTAAGAAACCCCTTTTTTAAAGAAGAGTAATACTTGGTTTTGAGAACTTAAGAGTTATACTAGCTTTATGGGAAGTTAGGTATAACGCCTAAAAGAGATAAAAAGAATGGCTATTTGATCTTAGAAGTTAAGAGACTTGATCTTATAAGATAAGAGACTTAACTTAATTAAATTGATTTGAAAGTTGTAAGATGTATGAAACCTCATTCGTGAGTAATGAGTACTTGGTTTCTAAAGAATAATGTTTCTTGATGTCGGAAATGATAATGAGTATCGACAATCCATCGCAGCGCTAATAAAGGGAAATGTATTGAATAATGAAGTATTATTAAAACCAGAGAAACCTCCATCCGCATAGAAGCTAAGATGAGACAAAATGATATTACATTTCCTAGATCATGGCCGCTTAATAAGATTTATTATGAACAAGAATAACTACTACTTTATGGCATATGTTACTCAATTGTTTTAAAAGAGATTAAGACAATGAACTATGAAACTTTTCTAAAAAGAGACTTGCGTAATTGAAATTAGGCAAACTGGAACTTTAGGGAAAAGAAAGGCATTGTGTTGTCTTAAATTGGTTTAAAACATAAGTATTATAACAGCTTTATAAGAAGATAGTTATAACGACTTTATGAAAACAAAAGGAGGGTTTTATCATTGGTTTTAATGTGGTAACGTGACTTTAAAAAGAGAAGTGTTTCGTACATATAAAGGCATAGCGTTGCCTTAATTTGGTTTTAAAAAGGAAAGTATGGAAGTTGTTTTGGTCTACTTAAAAGATATAAGTCACTCCATTTTATACTACGGGTATCGGGTGACTTTTATAGAAGGGAATGGATCTTTAAAAGGAATTTAACGTACGTAGTACTTTAGGGTTAAAACCCGGACCTTGGCATAAAAATGAAAGTACTTTGAGTTGTGAAACTTGTCTATGCTTGTTGTTGTGAAACTTGCCTATGCTTGTTGTTGTGAAACTTGCCTATGCTTGTTGTTGTGAAACTTGTCTATGCTTGTCGTGATAGCCTTTGTTGTGCAAGAATTGTGTTTCTATACTACCGCGCCTCGATGGAGGTCGGTTGACTTGTTGAGAACTTACTTGACGCGGACCTGTGACGATAAATTCCACGCATGCGTTCGCTGATAGTGTTACTTTTGTTAATCGCTTTGGACATACTGACACGATGCGTAGCGCACGGGTATGCTTCCACTTTGATTATCGCCTTGTTGTCTTATTGTTTCCCTTTGGACATACTGACACGATGCGTAGCGCACAGGTATGCTTCCATTTGGAATGTTGTCTTATTGTTTCCTTCGACTCATCGACACGACGCGTAGCGCGGGTATGCTTCCATTTGGAATCTGTCTTCGCTTTCCACTGGACATACCGACACGACGATGCGTAAGCGCACGTATGCTCCCATTTGGATTCTTTGTCTTGTTATCATATCATGCATCGCCGTGAGCGGAAGGTACTCCATGGCGGATTGATGTTGTGGCGTGAGACCACGAATTGATATAATCGTTATGTGTGTATCATCGTAGTTTGGTTATCATACTGTCTCTGCTTTTATAGACTATTATGATTTCATTTACGATATTTTACGATTTCACATACTTGGTACTGTTATCGACTCCTTCGGGCTGCGTTCACGCCGCAGTAAGTACATACCGGTTATCGATCCCCGTTAGGATCTCATTTCAGCGTTGGGAAGCTCCGCTTTCGTGAGGCTTATCTTTGGTATGTTACCGAGTCCGTAAGTTCTTATGCGTTCGGGTATGGCGGCCCCGTCCCGTCATAGTTGTTAGATAAATCTTAGAGGTTCAGAAGACCGTTGTGGGCGGTGTAAGGATTGTAATCGCTCAAATGTTTATATATATATGTTGGGAGGCAACCGTTTTGGTTGCCTTATTTGCTTTATTTATCATGTCTCTTGTTTCATAATTATGCTTTATGTTCGCTGATTTTCTCGATGTTGTATCACTAGGGTGCCCGGTAAGGCACGATCCACGCCCCGGTTGGTCGTGACAAAAGTGGTATCGTGAGCGATTAGTCCTCGGAAAGTGTCTCAGACCGTATCTAGTAGAGTCTTGATTATCGGTGTGTTGTGCACCACATCTATAATCAGGAGGCTGCAGGACATTTAGGGTTGGTTTCCATTCTTCTCATTCTGAGATCGTGCCTTAGAGCTGTGTAATAAGATTGGACCCTCCGACATACTTCGTTTGTACGATTATGCCTCCGCGTAAGTGCAACCCGGCCCGAAGGCAAGAAGCGTGAGGAAGCGAGTAGAAGCGGCAGACCACAAGACTGAGCCTCCATCCCGCGATGCAGCAGGAGATGAGTTACTGAGTGGGCCCGATTACGGCCGTGGTCAGGCTGTGACTTGAGGATAGCCGGACGCAGCAGCCCGATAAAGAGCACGCCGATGGTTCACCCTAGATCGAATAGTTCGAGGCTACGGATTTTCTCGAGTCAGTAAGCCGCGAGTTTTATGGGTCGAGGCACGAGGATGATCCGCAGGAGTTCATCAAGCGATTACGATCGTGAGTGGTCAAGGCATCGGAGACCGAGTCGGTGGTCCTAGGTTCGTCATCGCGTGATACCGTGATGACCGGTTTGATTCGTGGGAGCTGTCCCGGGGAGAGCATGCACTTCCAACTTTATGGGACGAGTTCTCAGAGGCCTTTCTTGCGCATTTCTTGCCTCCACAGATGAGGAGGGCTCGGGCCGACAGATTTTTGGTGTTGCGGCAGAACGGGCGTACGGTTCGGGAGTACAATGTGGAGTTCGACTCATTGGCCCGGTACGTCCCCGCGTTGGTAGCTAGTATGGAGGATCGAGTGCACCGATATGTTACAGGGCTCGATGATTACCTAGCAGAGAGTTGTTCGGGTGTAGCTCTTCATCCGGGCATGGACATTGCCGCACGCAGCTTATGCGCAGGGGTGAGCGGAGAAATCGGCGAAATGACCAAGGTCAGAAGAGGCGAACAGCAGGTCCTGGTGACTTTCGAGGCGACCGCCTCGAGACTAGTTATGCGCCTCCGCCAAGAGGTGGTCCTCCACAATCTTCGTGAGCATCCAGAGTATTCGTGAGCGGTCGGGGCTCCAAGGGTTCAGATTTTCGGGAGAGTAGGGGTGTTAGCCAGCTGAAGCCACCCCTACCTCGTTGTGACCGCTGTGGTAGACTCCACAGTGGGGAGTGTCGTGCTAGTCCGGGAGTTTGTTTTACATGCGGTCAGCAGGGCCATTTTGAGAGAAACTGTCCGACTGTGGTAGACCTGGTAGGATAGCACGCATCACGAGATCGGGCCATGGGTTCTTCACCTTCCACGCCTAGCAGGATGTTCATACACGGCGGGCCACCAGAGGTCGCGGTGGAAGTTCCTAGCTTTTAGCGGCCCTTGAACCGCCTACTTTGAGTATATCCTTAACCTCAGAGACTTGTATGTATCGATGCTATGATAATGTGTTAAGTGTTATGTTCGGATAGCTTTGTGCTAAAATGTGATTTAGAAACACAGTTAGTGAAAAAGGGTAAGCTCAAAGTGAGAAATGATGAACCTTAGAATATTACGGTTGAGACCTTAGATGTAAGGTCTTGAGTACAAGATCTTGGGTGATCTTTGTCGAATGTATAATCATACGTAGAGTAATTGTGGGAAATTTCCTTGGTAGTGTAAAAATGGAAGTGGTAGCTTTCGCGACTGTAGGTAAGATTGTTCGGATCGGGAACAAGAGCGTGATGCGTAAGTGGGTCGGGTTGGGGCCGTGTTGAGGCCAACCCGCGCCGGTTTCAAAGTGGGGTCACCGGGTGGTCCCGCCAGATGGTAGGGTCACGAGGTGCTAGGCCCACGATTAGATCACCATCGTATGAGTTCGTGGATATGTTCGACCGAGCGGATCGTGAAGGCCGGAATGGCCTTAAGGGAGATTGAAGCTAGTAAGATGACCAAGTTTGGAGGTGGTGACTCCAAAGTTTTGGGAAGCGATGATCGAAGTGTGCACGATACTAGAGGAGTTCAAGTGTCCGAGAAGGGCACGACGAGTAAGAAGGAAGAGAACGTGTGATATTTCGTGGCGAGTGTGGCGTTGGCAACTTGTTAGAAGAACTTCATCGTTATCCGTCTTGAGAAGGAACATTCGGGACGAATGTTTCTGGGAGGAGAATGTTATACCGTATTTCCGCAGTATGTACGCGTGGCGCACGTATTCAATTTGAGCCTTAAAGTAGGCATAGGTTCGAATTTGTGCATAACTACCAAAAGGAGTCGTTTTCGACTAAACGTTTCCACAGCTTCGTAGGGAAAATTCCGCTATGTCAATAATAATTTTTGCGGATTTTTCCGAGGCGTAACATTTTGGACCAACGGGAGGGATACGTGTCACCTCACATTGAAGGCTCGACGACACATCGACGATTGGGTCTTGTGTAGTAGGTAGGATATTTTGTGCAAAGTTGTGTGGTAGATGGATAAGGTACACATGGTTGAAATCTATCCCTACACTTGCCTTACACTCGAGTGATCTTGGCCATTGGTTGGTCATGGCTCGACCTATAAATACCACTCTAAGTTGATGAACTTCTTCATCCTAAATTGTTCTAAGTCTTGAAAATCCTCCTCTCCTCGAGCTTTTCGTCCAACACCCTCTCCCCTCTAGCCTAAGTGGTTCGGCCGAGGCCCCTCCTAGCCTAGCCGAAAGTATCCCCTCCTCGAGGTGCTAGCCATGGGTACCCCTGCCTAGTTGTTTTCGTATAATACCCTTGTCGTGGTATGGAAATACTCTCTAGTATTGTTATAATGCCCAAATACTCGCCCAAATACCTTGTAGTATTCCCAAGGTTACACTTATACAAAAGCCTAAAATACTATTATACTTCCTCACCACAAAAACGAAACCCTAAGTAAATCTTCACCCGTAGTTGAAGTTATAAGTAGAAGTTGGTTAGAACTTCTAGGGTTGGTTGGAACGGATTGAGAGCCGGAGTAAGCTAAACGTTGTTCGGGATCGACATATAACTTGGATAATTTTGGGCGTATCGAGGTAAACACTTCGACCTTCATTGTAATTGGGAATTACATGTTGTAGGAATATATAGTTAAAGTATACTATATATAGAAGTGAATAATACTTACGGCAATGTCTTGCGACTTAAGCCTGAATTTAAAGAAGAGAACTGAATTGTAATTACATAGATTGTATTCTGATGAGACTTGTAAAGCATTCTTGTGTAGTAGAATTGTACACGTCAGGTTAGGCGTGTTAACCCTCGTTGGCTTGGTAGCCACCGATAGAGGAGGAGATTTACGCTGTTGCGGGGAGGTGCCGAATTTTACGTAGAATATTCTACATCGGGATCTAAAGATATTAATAGCGCTTTGTGGCCTCTATAGGTTGTAGTACTACGTGTGGAGTGATCCGCTGATCGAGTGTAGCCGAGCGGTTTGAGGTACTGAGCGCTTTTGCTATTAGTCGATAATCGTCGCGAGGTATGTGAACCTCTTCCTATCTTTCTAGCATGATATGTGTATAACTATGTAGTACGGTGACGCATACGTGTTAAATGTATTTGATTGGTTTAAAACATAAAGGGTTATAACGGCTTTATGGGAAGTTGGTTATAACAGCTTTATGTATATAAGAAAGTGCTTTGTGATTGTTAAAAGGTAGCTGATTTGACTTATAACTGACTTGATGTGTAATAATAAAGAACTTGAAGTCTTTCCTTAAGAAACCCCTTTTTTTTAAAGAAGAGTAATACTTGGTTTTGAGAACTTAAGAGTTATACTAGCTTTATGGGAAGTTAGGTATAACGTCTAAAAGAGATAAAAAGAATGGCTATTTGATCTTAGAAGTTAAGAGACTTGATCTTATAAGATAAGAGACTTAACTTAATTAAATTGATTTGAAAGTTGTAAGATGTATGAAACCTCATTCGTGAGTAATGAGTACTTGGTTTCTAAAGAATAATGTTTTACTGATGTCGGAAATGATAATGAGTATCGACAATCCACTGCAGCGCTAATAAAGGGAAATGTATTGAATAATGAAGTATTATTAAAACCAGTAGAAACCTCCATCTGCATAGAAGCTAAGATGAGACAAAATGATATTACATTTCCTAGATCATGGCTGCTTTATAAGATTTATTATGAACAAGAATAACCTACTCGCCTATGGCATATGTTACTCAATTGTTTTAAAAAGAGATTAAGACATTGAACTATGAAACTTTTCTAAAAAGAGACTTGCGTAATTGACATTAGGCAAACTGGAACTTTAGGGAAAAGAAAGACATTGTGTTGTCTTAAATTGGTTTAAAACATAAGTATTATAACAGCTTTATAAGAAGATAGTTATAACGACTTTATGAAAACAAAAGGAGGGTTTTATCATTGGTTTTAATGTGGTAACGTGACTTTAAAAAGAGAAGTGTTTTGGTCTATAAAGAAGGCATAGTGTTGCCTTAATTTGGTTTTAAAAAGGAAAGTATGGAAGTTGTTTTGGTCTACTTAAAAGATATAAGTCACTCCATTTTATACTACGGGTATCGGGTGACTTTTATAAGGAATGGATCTTTAAAAGGAATTTAACGTACGTAGTACTTTAGGGTTAAAACCCGGACCTTGGCATAAAAATGAAAGTACTTTGAGTTGTGAAACTTGCCTATGCTTGTTGTTGTGAAACTTGCCTATGCTTGTTGTTGTGAAACTTGCCTATGCTTGTTGTTGTGAAACTTGTCTATGCTTGTCGTGATAGCCTTTGTTGTGCAAGAATTGTGTTTCTATACTACCGCCTCTCGATGGAGGTCGGTTGACTTGTTGAGAACTTACTTGACGTGGCCGCAGCGGTGGATAAATTCCACGCACGCCTCGCTGATAGTGTTACTTTTGTTAATCGCTGGACATATCGACACGACGCGTAGCGCACGTATGCTTCCACTTTGATTATCGCCTTGTTGTCTTATTGTTTCCTTTGGACATACCGACACGACGCGTAGCGCATGTATGCTTCCATTTGGAATGTTGTCTTATTGTTTCTTCGACTCATCGACACGACGCGTAGCGCGGGTATGCTTCCATTTGGAATGCCGTCATCGTTCCTTTCGACATACCGACACGACGCGTAGCGCACGTATGCTCCCATTTGGATTCTGTCTTGTTGTTATCATATCATGCATCGCCAGCTGGCGGGTACTCACGCGGGATTGATGTTGTGGGCGTGAGACCGAATTGATATAATCGTATGTGTGTATCGTAGTTTGGTTATCATACCGTCTCCCGCTTTTATAGACTATTATGATTTCATTTACGATTTTTACGCTTTCACATACTTGGTACTGTTAGATCGACCTCCTTCGGGCCGCGTTCATGCCGCAGTAAGTACATCTACCGCCGATCCGCGTTAGGATCTCATTTCACGTTTTGGGAAGCTCCGCTTCGTCGAGGCTTATCTTTGGTATGTTACCACAGTCCGTAAGTTCTCAGACGTTCGTGGTATGGCGGCCCTGTCCCGTCATAGTTGTTGTATAAATCTTAGAGGTGCAGAAGACCGCAGTTGTGGCGAGTGTAAGGATTGTAATCGCTCAAATGTTTATATATATATGTTGGGAGGCAACCGCTTTGGTTGCCTATTTGCTTTATTTATCATGTCTCTTGTTTCATAATTATGCTTTATGTTCCGCTGATTTTCTCCGATGTTGTATCACTAGGGTGCCCGGTAAGGCACGATCCACTGCCCCGCTCGGTCGTGACAAAAGTGGTATCGAGCGATTAGTCCTCGGAAAGTGTCTACGCCGTATCTAGCAGTAGTCTTGATTATCGGTGTGTGCACCACATCTATAATCGTGGAGGTCCGCAGGACATTTAGGTTGGTTTCCATTCTTCTCATTACGAGATCGTGCCTTAGGCGTGTAATAAGATTGACCCTCCGACATACTTCGTTTGTACCGATTATGCCTCCGTGCAAAAGGCCCAGAAGCGGCAAGCGGCAAAGGAGGCTGCGAGTAAGCGGCAGCAGAGACCACAAGACGAGCCTCCATCCCCCGATGCAGCGAGAGGAGATGAGTTACTGAGTGGGCGATTAATGGCGGGGTTGTGGCGACTTGAGGATAAGGCCGACGCGGTTCGAAAGCACCGATGGTTCACCCAGATCGATAGTTCGAGGCTACGGGATTTTACGAGTCAGAGCCGCGAGTTTTATGGGTCGAGGCACGAGGATGATCCGCAGGAGTTCATCCGGCGATTCTGGATCGAGAGTGGTCAAGGCATCGAGACCGAGTCGGTGGTCCTAGGTTCGCATCGCCGCGTGATACCGCCGATCGGCGTTTGATTCGTGGAGCTGTCGGGAGAGCATGCACTTCCGGCCTTTATGGACGAGTTCTCGAGGCCTTTCTGCACATTTCTTGCCTCGCGGATGAGAGGGCTCGGCCGACGATTTTTGGTGCGGCGAGAATCCGGCGACGGATTCGGAGTACAATGTGAGTTCGACTCATTGGCGTGACGTCCCGCGTTGGTAGCTAGTATGGAGGATCGAGTGCACCGATATGTTACAGGCTCGATGATTACCTAGCAGAGTTATTCGGGTGTAGCTCTTCATCCGGCATGACATCGCCGCATGCGCAGCTTATGCACTGGGGGTGAGCGGAGAAATCGGCGAAATGACGAGTCGTGAGAAGAGGCGAGCAGGTCCTTTGGTGACTTTCGAGGCGGACCGCCTCAAGAAACTAGTTATGCGCCTCCGCCAAGACATGGTGGTCCTCCACAATCTTGAGCATCCAGAGTATTCGTGAGCAGTCGTGGCTCGAGGTTGATTCGGGAGAGTAGGGGTGTTAGCGGTGAAGCCACCTACCTCGTTGTGCCGTGTGGTAGACTCCACATGGGGAGTGTCGTGCTAGTCAGGGAGTTTGTTTTACATGCGGTCACAGGCCATTTGGGAGAAACTGTCCACCAGGGTAGCTGGTAGGATAGCATGACTACGAGATCGGGCCATGGGTTCTTCACCTTCCGGCTAGGCGGGATGTTCATACACCGGCGGCCACGGTAGAGGTCGCGGTGGAAGTTCCCATTTTAGCGGTCCTTCAACCGCCTACTTTCAGTATATCTTTAACCTCAGAGACTTGTATGTATCGATGCTATGATAATGTGTTAAGTGTTATGTTCGGATAACTTTGTGCTAAAATGTGATTTAGAAACCCGTTAGTGAAAAAGGGTAAGCTCAGGGGTGAGAAATGATGAACCTTAGAATATTACTTGAGACCTTAGATGTAAGGCCGTCTTGAGTACAAGATCTCGGGTGATCTTTGTCGAATGTATAATCATACGTAGAGTAATTGTGGGAAATTTCCTTGGGTAGTGTAAAAATGGAAGTGGTAGCTTTCATGACTGTAGAGGTAAGATTGTTGGGATCGGGAACAACAGAGTGATGCGTAAGTAGGACGGGTAGGGGCCATGTTGACTGCCAACCCGCGGCCGGTTTCAAAGTGGGGTCACCAGCGGTCCCGCCAGATGGTAGGGTCACGAGGGTGCTAGGCCCATGATTAGATCACCATCGTATGAGTTCGTGGATATGTTCGACCAGAAGCGGATCGTGAAGGCCGGGAATGGCCTTAAGGGAGATTGAAGCTAGTAAGATGACCAAGTTTGGAGGTGGTGACTCCAAAGTTTTGGGAAAGCGCGATCAAGTGTGGTACGTATACTAGAGGAGTTCAAGTGTCCGAGAAGGGCACGACTAGTAAGGAAGTAAGAGAACGTGTTATATTTCTTGGCCAGGTGTGGCGTTGGCAACTTGTTAGAAGAACTTCATCGTTATCCGTCTTGAGAAGGAACATTCGGGACGAATGTTTCTAAGGAGAATGTTATACCGTATTTCCGCAGTATGTACGCGTGAGGCGTCGTATTCAATTTGAGCCTTAAAGTAGGCATAGGTTCGAATTTGTGCATAACTACCAAAAGGAGTCGTTTTGACTAAACGTTTCCACGACTTTCGTAGGAAAATTCCGCTATGTCAATAATAATTTTTGCGGATTTTTCAGAGACGTAACATTTTGGACCAACGGGAGGGTACGTGTCACCTCACATTGGAAAGCGCTCGACACGTTGGACGATTGGGTCTTGTGTAGTAGGTAGGATATTTTGTGCAAAGTTGTGTGGTAGATGGATAAGGTACACATGGTTGAAATCTAGCCCTACACTTGCCTTACACTTGGAGTGATCTTGGCCATTGGTTGGTCATGTCTTGACCTATAAATACCCCTCTAAGTTGATGAACTTCTTCATCCTAAATTGTTCTAAGTCTTGAAAAATCCTCCCCTCTCCCTTGAGCTTTTCGTCCAACACCCTCTCCCCCCCTCTAGCCTAAGTGGTTCGGCCGAGGCCCCCTCCCTAGCCTAGCCGAAAGTATCCCCCCCCCTCCTTGAGGTGCTAGCCATGGGGTACCCCCCCTAGCCTAGTTGTTTTCGTATAATACCCCTTGTCGTGGTATGGAAATACTCTCCTAGTATTGTTATAATGCCCAAATACCTTGGCCCAAATACCTTGTAGTATTCCCAAGGTTACACTTATACAAAAGCCCAGAAAATACTATTATACTTCCCTCAGTCACAAAAACGAAACCCTAAGTAAATCTTCACCCGTAGTTGAAGTTATAAGTAGAAGTTGGTTAGAACTTCGCGGTTGGTTGGAACAGATCGAGCGCCTGAGTAGAAGCTAAACGTTGTTCAGGATCGACATATAACTTGGATAATTTTGGGCGTATCGAGGTAAACACTCTTGACCTTCTGTTGTAATTGGGAATTACATGTTGTAGGAATATATAGTTAAAGTATACTATATATAGAAGTGAATAATACTTACGGCAATGTCTTGCGACTTAAGCCTGAATTTAAAGAAGAGAACTGAACTGTAATTACATAGGATCAGACATGTACTTGTGTAGCATTCTTGTGTAGTAGACTTGTACACGTCCGGTTCGACGTGTTAACCCCCCCTGGTTCGCTCGGCACCCGACCCCGATAGAGGAAGAGATTTACGATGTTGTGGGAGTCTTCTGAATTTTCTCGTAGAATATTCTACGCCGATCTAAAGATATTAATAGCGCTTTGTGGCCTCTATAGTTGTAGTACTACGTGTGGAGTGATCCGCTTGACCGAGAGTGTGGAAGCGGTTTGAGGTACTTGGAGCGTTTTGCTATTAGTCGATAATCGTCGCGAGGTATGTGAACCTCTTCCTATCTTTCTAGCATGATATGTGTATAACTATGTAAGACGGTGACGCATACGTGTTAAATGTATTTGATTGGTTTAAAACATAAAAGGGTTATAACGGCTTTATGGGAAGTTGGTTATAACGACTTTATGTATATAAGAAAGTGCTTTGTGATTGTTAAAAGGTAGTGATTTGACTTATAACCGACTTGATGTAATAATAAAGAACTTGAAGTCTTTCCTTAAGAAACCCCTTTTTTTTAAGAAGAGTAATACTTGGTTTTGAGAACTTAAGAGTTATACTAGCTTTATGGGAAGTTAGGTATAACGTCTAAAAGAGATAAAAAGAATGGCTATTTGATCTTAGAAGTTAAGAGACTTGATCTTATAAGATAAGAGACTTAACTTAATTAAATTGATTTGAAAGTTGTAAGATGTATGAAACCTCATTCGTGAGTAATGAGTACTTGGTTTCTAAAGAATAATGTTTTACTGATGTCGGAAATGATAATGAGTATCGACAATCCACTGCAGCGCTAATAAAGGGAAATGTATTGAATAATGAAGTATTATTAAAACCAGTAGAAACCTCCATCTGCATAGAAGCTAAGATGAGACAAAATGATATTACATTTCCTAGATCATGGCTGCTTAATAAGATTTATTATGAACAAGAATAACCTACTCGCCTATGGCATATGTTACTCAATTGTTTTAAAAAGAGATTAAGACATTGAACTATGATACTTTTCTAAAAAGAGACTTGCGTAATTGAAATTAGGCAAACTGGAACTTTAGGGAAAAGAAAGGCATTGTGTTGTCTTAAATTGGTTTAAAACATAAGTATTATAACAGCTTTATAGGAAGATAGTTATAACGACTTTATGAAAACAAAAGGAGGGTTTTATCATTGGTTTTAATGTGGTAACGTGACTTTAAAAAGAGAAGTGTTTTGTCATAAAGAAGGCATAGTGTTGCCTTAATTTGGTTTTAAAAGGAAAGTATGGAAGTTGTTTTGGTCTACTTAAAAGATATAAGTCACCCATTTTATACTACGTATCGGGTGACTTTTATAGAAGGAATGGATCTTTAAAAGGAATTTAACGACGTAGTACTTTAGGTTAAAACCGGACCTTGGCATAAAATGAAAGTACTTTGAGTTGTGAAACTTGCCTATGCTTGTTGTTGTGAAACTTGCCTATGCGTGTTGTTGTGACACTTGACTCTGCTTGTTGTTGTGAAACTTGTCTAAGCTTGTCGTGATAGCCTTTGTTGTGCAAGAATTGTGTTTCTATCCTACCGCGCCTCTCGATGGAGGGTCGGTTGACTTGTTGAGAACTTACTCGACGCGGACCGGCGACGGATAAATTCCACGCACGCGTCGCTGATAGTGTTACTTTTGTTAATCGCCGACATACCGACACGACGCGTAGCGCAGGTACGCATGCTTCCACTTTGATTATCGCCTTGTTGTCTTATTGTTTCCCTTGGACATCTCGACACGATCGTAGCGCACGGTATGCTTCCATTTGGAATGCCGTCTTATTGTTTCCTCGACTCATCGACACGACGCGTAGCGCACGCATGCTTCCATTTGGAACGCCGTCATCGCCTTTGGACATACCGACACGATGCGTAGCGCACGTATGCTCCCATTTGGATTGCTTGTCTTGTTATCATATCATGCATCACGGCAGCTGGCGGCGTACTCCACGCGGATTGATGTTGGCGTGAGACCACGAATTGATATAATCGCATGTGTGTATCGTAGTTTGGTTATCATACCGCTCCGCTTTTATAGACTATTATGATTTCATTTACTGATTTACGCCACATACTTGGTACTGTTATCGACCTCCTTCGGCCGTTCACGCCGCAGTAAGTACATCTACCGCCGATCCCCGTTTAGGATCTCATTTCACGTTGGGAAGCTCCGCTTCGTCGAGGCTTATCTTTGGTATGTTACCACAGTCCGTAAGTTCTTGCGTTCATGGGTATGGCGGGGCCCCGTCCCGCCATAGTTGTTGTATAAATCTTAGAGGTTTGCAAAGACCGCCATGTGTGTAAGGATTGTAGAATCGCTCAAATGTTTATATATATATGTTGGGAGGCAACCGCTTTGGTCGCCTATTTGCTTTATTTATCATGTCTCTTGTTTCATAATTATGCTTTATGTTCGCTGATTTTCTCCGATGTTGTATCACTAGGTGCCCGGTAAGGCACGATCCACGCCCCGGTCGGTCGTGACAAAAGTGGTATCGTGAGCGATTAGTCCTCGGAAAGTGTCTATGCATCCGTATCTAGTAGTCTTGATTATCGGTGTGTTGTGCACCACATCTATAATCGAGGTCGCAGGACATTTAGGTTGGTTTCCATTCTTCTCATTCTCGAGATCGTGCCTTAGCCGTGGTAATAAGATCGACCCTCCGACATACTTCGCTTTGTACCGATTATGCCTCCGCGTAAGGCAACCCGCCCGGCGGCAAGGCAGAGGAGCTGCGAGTAGAGCAATGGCAGAGACCACAAGACTGAGCCTCGATCCGCGATGCAGCAGAGATGAGTTACGCGAGTGGGCGATTAACGGCCGTGGTCAGGCTGACTTCGGATAAGTGGACGCAGCAGCCCAAAGAGCACCGCCGTTCACCCTAGATCGAGATAGTTCGAGGCTACGGATTTTCTCGAGTCAGAAGCCGCGAGTTTTATGGGTCGAGGCACGAGGATGATCCGCAGGAGTTCATCCGGCGATTCTGGATCGCGAGAGTGGTCAAGGCATCGGAGACCGAGTCGGTGGTCCTAGGTTCGCATCGCGTGATACCGCAATGAGCCGATCGTTTGATTCGCGAGCCGTCCCGGGAGAGCATGCACTTCCACTTTATGGGACGAGTTCTCGAGGCCTTTCTTGCACATTTCTTGCCTCGCGGATGAGAGGCTCGGCCGACAGATTTTTGGTGTTGCGGCGCGTAATCCGCGCACGTCGAGTACAATGCGAGTTCGACTCATTGGCGAGACGTCCCGCTGGTAGCTAGTATGGAGGATCGAGTGCACCGATATGTTACAGGCTCGATGATTACCTAGCAGAGTTGTTGGTGTAGCTCTTCACCGCATGGACATTGCCCGCACGCAGCTTATGCACTAAAGGGTGAGGCGGAGAAATCGACGAAATGACCAAGGTCGCAGAAGAGGCCGAGCAGTGGTCCTTTGGTGACTTTCGAGGCGGACCGCCTCGCAGCAGACTAGTTATGCGCCTCCGCCAAGAGGTGGTCTCCACAATCTTGAGCATCCAGAGTATTCGGGAGCAGTCGTGGCTCGAGGTTGATTTTGGAGAGTAGGGGTGTTAGCCACCAAGCCACCCTACCTGCCAGGATCACTGTGGTAGACTCCACAGCCGTGGGAGTGTCGCGCTAGTCCGAGTTTGTTTTACATGCGGTCAGGCCATTTTGGGAGAAACTGTCCGACTGAGTAGCTGGTAGATAGCATGCACTACGAGATCGGGCGGGTTCTTCACCTTCCACGGCTAGGCAGATGTTCATACACGGCGCCACGGAGAGGTCGCGTGGAAGTTCCCGCTTAGCGGTCCTTGAACCGCCTACTTTGTATATCTTTAACCTCAGAGACTTGTATGTATCGATGCTATGATAATGTGTTAAGTGTTATGTTCGGATAGCTTTGTGCTAAAATGTGATTTAGAAACACAGTTAGTGAAAAAGGGTAAGCTCAGGGGTGAGAAATGATGAACCTTAGAATATTCTGATTGAGACCTTAGATGTAAGGCCGTCTTGAGTACAAGATCTTGCGGGTGATCTTTGTCAGAATGTATAATCATACGTAGAGTAATTGTGGGGAAATTTCCTTGGGTAGTGTAAAAATGGAAGTGGTAGCTTTCATGACCTGTAGAGGTAAGATTGTTCCGGATCGGGGAACAAGAGCGTGATGCGTAAGTGGGTCGGGTTGGGGCCATGTTGAGGGCCAACCCGCGGCCGGTTTCAAAGTGGGGTCAGCTCTGGGTGGTCCCGCCAGATGGTAGGGTCACGAGGGTGCTAGGCCCATGATTAGATCACCATCGTATGAGTTCGTGGATATGTTCGACCAGAAGCGGATCGTGAAGGCCGGGAATGGCCTTAAGGGAGATTGAAGCTAGTAAGATGACCAAGTTTGGAGGTGGTGACTCCAAAGTTTTGGGAAAGCGATGACTGAAGTGTGGTACGTATACTAGAGGAGTTCAAGTGTCCGAGAAGGGCACGACGAGTAAGGAAGGAAGAGAACGTGTGATATTTCGTGGCCAGGTGTGGCGTTGGCAACTTGTTAGAAGAACTTCATCGTTATCCGTCTTGAGAAGGAACATTCGGGACGAATGTTTCTAAGGAGGAGAATGTTATACCGTATTTCCAGTATGTATGCGTGAGGCGTGCGTATTCAATTTGAGCCTTAAAGTAGGCATAGGTTCGAATTTGTGCATAACTACCAAAAGAGTCGTTTTCGACGAAAACGTTTCCACGACTTTCGTAGGAAAATTCGGCTATGTCAATAATAATTTTTGCGGATTTTTAGAGGCGTAACATTTTGGACCAACGGGAGGGTGGCGTGTGTCACCTCACATTGGAAACGGGCGACACGTTGGACGATTGGGTCTTGTGTAGTAGGTAGGATATTTTATGCAAAGTTGTGTGGTAGATGGATAAGGTACACATGGTTGAAATCTAGCCCTACACTTGCCTTACACTTGGAGTGATCTTGGCCATTGGTTGGTCATGTCTTGACCTATAAATACCCCTCTAAGTTGATGAACTTCTTCATCCTAAATTGTTCTAAGTCTTGAAAAATCCTCCCCTCTCCCGAGCTTTTCGTCCAACACCCTCTCCATACAGCCTAAGTGGTTCCGGTGAGGCCCTCCAGCCTAGCCGAAAGTATCCCCCTCGCGAGGTGCTAGCCATAGGGTACCCACAACTAGTTGTTTCGTATAATACCCTTGTCGTGGTATGGAAATACTCTCCTAGTATTGTTATAATGCCCAAATACCTTGGCCCAAATACCTTGTAGTATTCCCAAGGTTACACTTATACAAAAGCCCAGAAAATACTATTATACTTCCTCGATACAAAAACGAAACCCTAAGTAAATCTTCACCGTAGTTGAAGTTATAAGTAGAAGTTGGTTAGAACTTCTAAGGGTTGGTTGGAGCGGTTGGGCGCCGGAGTAGGAGCTAAACGTTGTTCAGGATCGCCAGATAACTAGGATAATTTTGGGCGTATATAACTAAACACTCTTGACCTTCTGTTGTAATTGGTAATTAAATGTTGTATGAATATATAGTTAAAGTATACTATATATAGAAGTGAATAATACTTAAGGCAATGTCTTGAGACTTAAGCTGAATTTAAAGAAGAATCGAATCTGTAATTACATAGGGTGTATTCAGATGAACTTGTGTAAGCATTCGTGTAGTAGAATTGTACACGCCCGGTTAGACGTGTTAACCCCTGGTTGGCTTGGTAGCGGCCTCGATAGAGGAAGAGATTTCTGTTGTTGGGGAGGTCTTGCCGAATTTTCTGTAGAATATTCTACGTCGGGATCTAAAGATATTAATAGGCGCTTTGTGGCCTCTATAGGTTGTAGTACTACGTGTGGGTGATCGCTTGGTGAGAGTGGCCAGCGGTTTGAGGTACTTGGAGCGTTTTGCTATTAGTCGATAATCGTCGCGAGGTATGTGAACCTCTTCCTATCTTTCTAGCATGATATGTGTATAACTATGTAGTACGGTGAGCGTACGTGTGTTAAATGTATTTGATTGGTTTAAAACATAAAGGGTTATAACGGCTTTATGGGAAGTTGGTTATAACGACTTTATGTATATAAGAAAGTGCTTTGTGATTGTTAAAGGTAGTGATTTGACTTATAACTGACTTGATGTGTAATAATAAAGAACTTAAAGTCTTTCCTTAAGAAACCCTTTTTTTTAAGAAGAGTACTACTTGGTTTTGAGAACTTAAGAGTTATACTAGCTTTATGGGAAGTTAGGTATAACGCCTAAAAGATAAAAAGAATGGCTATTTGATCTTAGAAGTTAAGAGACTTGATCTTATAAGATAAGAGACTTAACTTAATTAAATTGATTTGAAAGTTGTAAGATGTATGAAACCTCATTCGTGAGTAATGAGTACTTGGTTTCTAAAGAATAATGTTTCTTGATGTCGGAAATGATAATGAGTATCGACAATCCATCGCAGCTAATAAAGGAAATGTATTGAATAATGAAGTATTATTAAAACCAGAGAAACCTCCATCTGCATAGAAGCTAAGATGAGACAAAATGATATTACATTTCCTAGATCATGGCTTAATAAGATTTATTATGAACAAGAATAACTGCTACTTTATGGCATATGTTACTCAATTGTTTTAAAAAGAGATTAAGACATTGAACTATGATACTTTTCTAAAAAGAGGCTTGCGTAATTGAAATTAGGCAAACTGGAACTTTAGGGAAAAGAAAGACATTGTGTTGTCTTAAATTGGTTTAAAACATAAGTATTATAACAGCTTTATAGGAAGATAGTTATAACGACTTTATGAAAACAAAAGGAGGGTTTTATCATTGGTTTTAATGTGGTAACGTGACTTTAAAAAGAGAAGTGTTTTGGTCTATAAAGAAGCCATAGTGTTGCCTTAATTTGGTTTTAAAAAGGAAAGTATGGAAGTTGTTTTGGTCTACTTAAAAGATATAAGTCACTCCATTTTATACTACGGGTATCGGGTGACTTTTATAGAAGGGAATGGATCTTTAAAAGGAATTTAACGTACGTAGTACTTTAGGGTTAAAACCCGAACCTTGGCATAAAATGAAAGTACTTTGAGTTGTTGTGAAACCTGCCTGTGCTTGTTGTTGTGAAACCTGCCTATGCTTGTTGTTGTGAAACTTGCTTATGCTTGTTGTTGTGAAACTTGTCTATGCTTGTCGTGATAGCCTTTGTTGTGCAAGAATTGTGTTTCTATACTACCGCGCCTCTCGATGGAGGGTCGGTTGACTTGTTGAGAACTTACTTGGACGTGGCCGCGGTGGCGGATAAATTCCACAGTGCGTTCTCGTTGATAGTGTTACTTTTGTTAATCGCTTTGGACATCGCGACACGATCGTGGCGCGCGGGTATGCTTCCACTTTGATTATCGCCTTGTTGTCTTATTGTTTCCCTTTGGACATATCGACACGATCGTGGCGCGGGTATGCTTCCATTTGGAATCCGTCTTATTGTTTCCCTTTGGACTCATCGACACGATCGTGGCGCGCGGGTATGCTTCCATTTGGAATGTTGTCTTCATGTTCCCTTTGGACATCGACACGATGCGTAGCGCTGCGGGTATGCTCCCATTTGGATTCTTTGTCTTGTTGTTATCATATCATGCATCGCCGTGAGGAAGGTACTCACGCAGGATTGATGTTGTGGGCGTGAGACCACGAATTGATATAATCATTATGTGTGTGTCTTGTAGTTTGGTTATCATACATGTCTCCGCTTTATAGACTATTATGATTTCATTTACTGATTTTTCTGATTTCACATACTTGGTACTGTTATCTTGACCTCGCCCGAAGTGCGTTAATCCGCAGTAGAAATCGTACCGCCGATCCGCGTTTAGGATCTCATTTCGTTTTGGGAAGCTCCGTTTGTCGGAGGCTTATCTTTGGTATGTTACCTGAGTCCGTAAGTTCTTATGCGTTCGAGGTATGGCGGGCCACGTCGTCATAGTTGTTGTATAAATCTTAGAGGTCTCAGAGTTGTGGCGAAGTGTAAGGATTATGCTTGCTCAAATGTTTATATATATATGTTGGGAGGCAACCGTTTTGGTTGGCCTATTTGCTTTTATTTATCATGTCTCTTGTTTCATAATTATGCTTTATGTTCCGCTGATTTTCTCTGATGTTGTATCACTAGGGTGCCCGGGGTAAGGCACCAGTCACGGGCCCCGGTTCGGGTCGTGACAGTATTTAATTAGTGGTAAATTATTTAAATACAACCCTAGGTGTCTTTATTAGTCTAAGCTTGAGTTTAAATTATTATAAAAATAAAGACGGGCGTGTTATTTAATTAGTGCTTAACATTTTATAATGTGATGTCGTTATTAAAATCTTATTTATTATGCGTATTTTGCGATGTTAAATTGAAACTGAATGGAGTTTAGATTATTATTAAATTATTTAAATGCTAAATGCAGATATGACATTTAAGGATTGCTTAATTGTCACGACCCGACCCGACGGGCCGCGACTAACGTCCTAATTGGACGTCATTACTGACTTGTCACTCTTAATCCATCTAATACAGAGATCTATAGAAATTTCGGCAGCACAACGCCGCTTTTACAACATTTCCCTAAAATGGGCTAGCCGACAAGGCTGCCAAAACAACAGTCATAATAGGCTAGCCGACTAGGCTGCCACCAACCAACATCACGTGCACAAAGGCATAATCAAAATAAGCAAGCGCGAAATGTCACGAGATAATAACATCAAAACCCAAAACAAGGTACAAACGTGCAACCCACAATCGCTTCTGAGACCTCAAGAGTGTAATCTCGACATATGACGGACAGACCGTCGTGCCCAAAATATGCATAAGTCTGAAAGATAAAGGTCTGTACCAAAATAGCTGGCTCCGGAACAAAGGAGCTCTCCAACTGTTGTACAAAAATCCTAGACTGGAGGGTCACCTATCTGAACACCTGAACCTGCGGGCATGAACGCATGGCCCGAGAGAAATTCGATGCGAGATAATGTACTGAGTATGTAAAACATAAAATACTGAAACTGAATAACAACTGTACCAAGTAAAACAGAGAGTCATCAAATTTCATAAAACTGAGAATCTTGTCTGAAAATCATATCATGTATGCTGAATCATAAATCATCATGCTCATGTCTCAGTATAATAAATCAGATAACAAGTCTCGGCCTACATGGAGGAACTCGATGGAATCAGATTCTGCTACAGAACGTGTCTCGGCCTCTATGGAGGGACTCGATGCAACTGTGTATATATATAACGTGTCTCGCCTCTGTGAGGACTCGATGAATGATGCATGGCTGCGCACGAACATGATCTGGCCCGGGACTCAGTGGAGTGAAATAGTAACACTTAGCACGAGTAGATATCATGAGCAACTGTATGTAATTAAAATCATTATGTGACTCTCAATAAAATTATTACCATAAACTCTGTTACTGAAATCATAATCACTAGTAAATAATCATTTTTTAAATTGAACTGGTATGAGTTAAGTACGTCCGCCGTACTTTCATAAAAATCATGCCAAAAGAAAGAAGGAAAGGTCTCACATACCTTTTAGGCGAACTAATCAACTTGATATTAAGGTATGCCTCGTCTAGTACTTCAACCTATAATAAGGAATAACACGCTCGTCAATTTTGATTTTCTAATGTAAGTTATATGAATAACGGCTCCCTTATTTCTATAAAATTTGGGCAGCATTTCATTTGTTTATGTGCGTATCCATAATTTTCGAACAATCCAAATCAGCCAGCAATTCAACTCCAACTAACAATTCAATTCAAACCAACAATCCAACCATTTCAATATGTAATCTAACTAGGCTCCATATACCGCATATACGCCGTCATATAACCCCTTTCTCGTTACTTATGAAAGACAATAATTTAAATCATCAAGGTGATTATCGTACCTATTTACCATATTCATTCAATACTTAAAATGTTACGACAATGTCTAAAAAGATTTCATAATTCCTTTCTTGGTTTCTTAAATCCATTTCTTATATAACTAATTACATCACCAAGTACCAATGCTTCTTTCAATTGTTAACACACAATTAGTGACGATGTCAATAATAGCAACAACGATTATATGGAACCAAAACAGCCCGTAAAGGGTCGCACAATGTCCGAAAGTTATTCATGAGTTTTAGGTCATTTAACATGCAACCATTTACTCTTTCCTTAATTAATAATCCAACTTATTTTCCAACAATTCCATTTAATGAACACATCTTAAATCTTCACAAGTTATTCCATTTTTAACACGCAATTAGTAATGGAATTTACAACACAACATACAAATCCAACGCATGCCCAAAATAGTCCAATTTCGGTTCAACATCCAAATTTCACATGCATTGTCTAAATTCAAGATTTCTTCCTAACACAAGTCAATTACTTCAACTACAACAATATGCAACTTTGATTATAGCATAGAAAGAAGAATTTTCATACCTTAATTTAATCCCCAAAACAATCCCGATTTTTAGTCACTACTTCGTCAGCTGAACTTGTAATGTCCATAACTCTCTACTTCGGTGTCCTATCGACGAGTGGTTTATTTCTTTGGAAACTAGACTCGACGAACTTTAATTTAGGCTTTTGAAACACCCAAAAACCCCTAATATACGAGGAGATATACCCCTCCAAAGTTGAACAACATTCTGCCAAATTCGATTCCCATTGTTTTGGGCCAATTTTGCCTCCAATTTCACACTTCTTTAACTCTAAATCAACATGCAAGTGTCCTACTATGATAACCCCTCATCTATGCACATTTTTCTTGCCAAAACTTCATCCAAAAACCTTGAATTTCTGGGCTAACCTCATGGCAAAGATAGGCGCTTTGCCACTGCTTTGGGTGATGAAAGATTGCCCTAATTTCTTGGCTTAAATGTGTAGGGTAACTATTCTAATAAGATGGAGCAAAAGCTTAATTTTTCTTGTTAGAAAATGGAGAGAAAATCGAGCAAGGGCAAGGGAGAAAGAGGAGAAGGGAATTTGGAATTTTGTGTTAGTGAAAGAATGAGAAATGTGTAGGGCAATTAAACATTTTTTTCAGATTTTAATAAATGCACTTTGGTCCCTCTTACAATTACACTTTGACCCCTTTAAGTGTCTACTTCACTCATTTAATTTCCCAAGTAGTAAGTAAAGCTTAAATTCCACTTCCTTTAACTCTTAACTCCCGTTTTCTTTAATTCTCGGGACTCCATAAAGTCTCATCTTCTTCATGTCGTAATTCTTATATTATGCAATAATCCTTAATCAAAATATATTTACTCATTATTTTAAACTCTCATCGACGTGCCCGTAGCTTGTATAATCATATCTTATATTCATTATCCAAATATTAACCTTAATGACGTTCTTAATTCGTGTCTTAACTTACGAGGTGTAACATTAATGCTTTTATAAATGTGACGCTATTAAAATGCATGTATTAGATTAAAATTAATTTAAATTACAAATCATAATTATGAAATTGCCTTGCGTATTAATAAAATGCGAATATGCTATTTAATATGACGTCATTGTTAAATTATTTATTTTATGTATTTATTTATTTATTTATCATTAAGAATTGTTTGAGTTTTAATTAATGGGAAATAGGGCTTAAATTACGAATAATATTAATAAAATTGTTTGTTATTAAAAAGACGAGTGCGGACGTGAGACTCAAGGTGTGCTTAATACTCTACGTAAAATGTGGCACCATTATTAAATTATTTATTTATGCGTGTATTAATGTTTTTTTTTATTGTTACATTTTATTATTAAAAATTTATTTTAAAAATTAGTGTAATTTTATAGTTAATGACTGGACGGGAGGGTCAAAATTGGGTGTCAACAAAAATAAAAGATACATAAATAGTTATAGTTTAGGAGCTTCTAACCAATTATAGCTACATTTTTATTAATTACACTTCGTAGCTAGTTTTTAGCTATTTCATGTGTATTTGATTGTATTCGTATACACTCTCTGCTGTATTTAAAAAATTTAGCAAGCTAACTTGATGTATTTAACTATACTCAAAATATACAGACTTGCGTAAATACCACAATGCATAAATTGAATGTGTTTGAGCTCAATCTCCTATCAAAATATAAAAAATACACTAAAAAATTGAATACACTAAAATACCCAAATTTAAAATACAAAAAAGGAGAATACACTCAGATCTGACGAATACACTCAAAATGTTATACCCCGTATTTCCAGAGTATGTACGTGTGGGCGTACGTAGAAAAGTTTGAGCCTTAAAGTTAGGCAAGATTCGAAATTTGTACACAACCCCCGAAACGAATTGTTTTTCGACGAAACGTTTTCCGAACTTTGCGTAGGGAAAATTCCGGCTATGTCATTTTTAATTTTTGCGGATTTTTCCGTGAGACGAAATATTTTGGACCAACGAGAGGGTGACACTTGTCACCCTGCCGGGCGTTCTAGCCGAGAATGGGAGAGTTCTTGCATGTTTTGGCCTAATCCAAGGGTCAATGTTTGTGAGGATTTGTGGAGTAGGGTTAGGGTGCACTTGGCTTGATCTTGACCTCCACTTGCCCCCACTTGGCTTGATCTTGGCCCTGGTTGTCCTATAAATACCTCTCCTTGTCAAGACTTCTTCATCCACAAATGTGTTCTAAGTCTTAAAATCCTCCCCCCGCTGCTTGTTGCTCTCGTCCATGAGCCTTCCCTCCCCTTTGTGGGCTCATGTGGCAGGTACCCCTTCCTAGTGGTGCTAAGCCGAGAGGTATGTCGCACCCTTTTTCGACCGCGGCATTCTAAAAAGCGAACCCTGCTCAAAATGCAATGTTAGAAAATAATAAACAAAAATAGTTTAAGAGGCTTAAAGGTTTTAAAAATGCTAAAAGGATGCTAAAATTGCAAAAAAGATGCTAAAATTTAAAAAAGGGTGCTAAAATGCTAAAGGGTTGCTAGAATGCTCAGGGTTCGCGGAGTCGCCACCTAATTAATTTGGGTGAATTAGGACACCTAAATGTTTAACTAGTTTAAAGTAAAACATTAACTCCATTTAATTGGTCTGCTAAACTTAACGAGATTCTGGGTAAGGGTTCTTTATTAATCTAGAGGGAAGGGGTTAGGCACCCTCTAAGATCCGCTAACTTGCGGTTGTCCTGCCAAACCTAGGGTAATTATTATATTTAAGAAAAATGCAAAATAAAGCTCCTCTTGCTTAATAAAATGTTAGGAGATAAAATAAATGCTAAAATGTTAAAATGTTTAAAGGTGCTTAAGTCTAAAAGGGCAAAAGGTGCTATATGTGAAAGAATGCTAAGAGATGCTAAAATATTAAAGGTTAAGGACGCTTAACAAAAGTGCTAGCAATTTAAAAGTGCTAAGTGTAAACAAAGTGGTGCTAGGGTGCTAAAATATTAAAAGTGCTAAAAGGTTAAAAATGCTAAAAAATGCTAAAGTTTTAAAACATGCTTAGAAAACTTAAAAAGAAAGGTGTCAAAGGTGCAAAAGGAGTGCTAGCATATTTAAGGTGCTAAAAGTGCTAAGAGGGGCTAAAAGGCTAAAGGTGCTTAAGAGTGCTAAAGATTAATTTTGAAAGTAAAAGGTGCTAAAAGTGCAAAAAGAATGCTAAATGTTAAAGAGTGCTTAAAAGATGCTAGAAATGCTAAGATGCTAAAGGTGCTTTATGGGCCATAGATTTATCTGCGCAATTAAAGAAGTGAGGCGTTAGTTTTAGATATGCGATTTTAATAATTCAGGCAAAGGGTTAGATATGAAGTGACAAACCTAAAATAGATAATCAGAAGTGCCTTGCCGATTTTAAACTAACCCGCCCAATTTATTTATTTCGACAATAATTGCTCTATGTCTCTTATTATTACAAAATAAATAGAATTGCGAATAAACAAATAAAGGCATAATTAGGCAATTAATTTTAGAGAGTAAGAGGAGTCGAGACGGATGACCACGACATCTTGTCCTATTTGTTTTTCCTAAGAGTTGCTGAAGATGGAACTCGATGGATGCAGGTGCGGGTTGCCATTTGAAGTGGCTCATGATGAGTCTCGCCATGAGACTCTTCATTTTTGCTCCGATGCGTTTCATGTAAGAAAAGAAAATGATAAGGATTAGTATCAACTTTATATCAGCTTATCCTATAACGAACGAATGGGCATTAAATCTGAACATATAAATTTCTGCAAATTAACAAAACCAAGAAGAAGCGAGCAAAAGGCTTGGCGCCTGCATAAACTTCGCAGCCCAACACGGCGCATGCAGAGGCATACATATAACTACGTGAAGGCAATGTGAAAATTATATAATATGGCCTAGCCCAAGAGGCATGCCAGGCCCGGATGTAACTTTAATTATTGTGGCGCCAATATAAATTGGCGGATATGCACAAATAAATTCCCAACATTAAACCAACTAGCGGTATGTCAAAAATGTATGGACTGATCTATCATTTTTAGTTACAGGACTATGGCACACAAATGAGCTAAACATGTGATTCACATTTCGCATACATGGTCATTTAGGCTAAAACATACACATATGGTTAGACTGTTCATTGTGCTATGACACTCAGATAGGCATAATATGGCTAAAGTGACCAATGCGCAAATCACGATCGAGCAATTAGCGGACTACAACTAAGACCAAATTACTATATGGGAGTAGCTAATTGAAAGAAAGAAATGTGAAAAGCATACATGCCATTACGCTTTTAAACTACTTGATTACCAGTAGGTTATTTAGGTTCGAAATCAAAATTCACACAGTTACATAACTTAGTTGTTTTCAAACAGAACCTCTTTCCTTTATTACTAGGCACAAGCTCATATTAAGGGACACCAAAACACATTAACACACCGACAATAGCCAAGAGACATGCTCATCTATACAGAGTATGAAACAAGTATAGGTATGCAGCGACTTAAACATACTCCCAATGATTATAAGTTGTGCCAACTTCATTTATCGTTTTCGTAGTAAAATTTGTCCATAGACATTTCTGAAAGCCTCTTCTTTCACATAAGACTATCATATGAAGGCAGGGGTGTGAGGGCACATCTAATCGCAAAGCATAGCCAGGCGTTACACCACTCTCAAAAAATAACAACAGGCACCAGCAAAGAAGACTCTCCTTTAATGTTTGGAGACAAAACCATACGACATACCCGACCTTTTCAGTTAATTAGTCAGGCTAACAAAATGTGTGTAACAGTCATGAAATAATCAATCTATTCAGATTATAGCAGCGTAAGAACAACATTACTGTCAAATATGAATTTAATCGATAGCTTAATGAACTAAACCATACTAAATAGGCTCGTCAATGCACAAATACCACTGAACACATAATTAAATAAGAGGAAACAGGATTCAAAGGGATTTGATTTTACCTTCTCCGGACAGCGACCCGGGGCAGCGTATCAAGTCGTCGGTCCAAACGACGGGTTTTGGGTTTGCGATGCGAATAGAGGGGCGAGGTTTGTTTGCTGGTTTCTTGGCTGGAAAAGAAAGGATTCTTAATCGCTAAGGGTGTTCGATGAGGAAGGTGCTACCTCACCGAGCTCGCTGCCTTCCTCCTCGAACTCGCTGCCTATTGCTATTCCACTCCCTGAGCCCTTAATCGATGCCCCTCTTTTGTTCTATTGCATGTGCTTATATAGCCTAACCCTAGGTTCTAATATTGGTAAGCAATTGGGGCTGATTCTAGGCTGAGATTTTGTGCTGATTTGTAAGTGATATTTGAATGGATCATGGTAAGTTGCCATTTTCAGAAGATTTGGTCTTGGTTATGGTAAGAATACGTTGGTCAGTGCGAGGGTAAAGGAAAGGAAAGTCGCCGGATTCTCGCGAGAATCTCGCGATCGCGAGTGGGTGTCGCGACTCTTGAAGGGCTTAGGGTTCGTGAGGGAGATGATGAAGTGAGGGTGAGGGCTTTCTGTGGGCTTGCGTATAAAGGGGAAACGAAATAAGGGAAAGAGGCGTTGAGTGGGTGTCATGCGGTCATGATCATCAGTGCTGTCATGGGTTATGGGTATTAGTTAGGTAGTTTTAATTAGGCTTTTAATTAGGTATTTAATTCTAGGAGTTAATTTTAGGTATTTAATTAGTGTTAAATTAATAACATAAATTGCTTATATTATTTAGGTGCTTTATTAAAATTATTACAAGAATAAAATGGGCGTGCTATTTAATTAATGCTTAATATTTTAGAATGCGGCGCTATTAAAATCTTATTATTGCATTATTGCGAAGTTAAATTAAAATTGAATTGAGTTTAGATTAAATTATTTAAATGCTAAATGCGAGTATGATATTTAAGAATCGTTTAAAGCTTTATAAATGCGGTGCTATTAAATGCATATATCAGATTAAAATTGATTTTAAATTACAAATGATTACTAATAAATGCGGCTATGCTACCTGACACGACGTTATCGCTAAATTATTTATTTTATGCATTTATTAATTATTTAAGAATTACGACAAAGCTTAAAGTTAATTAATGCGGGCGCGAGACTCTAAGTGCTTAAAACTCTACGCGATGCCATTATTAAATTGTTTATTTATGCCGACATTTATGTTTTATTCGCTGCATTTTATTATAAAAATCATAAAAAATTATTTTACAAAATTAGTGTAATTTTATAGTTAATGATTGGACGGGAGGGTCAAAATTGGGTGTCAACAAGGTACCCCCCCTCCCTTTGGCTAGTTGTTCTCCTAAAATACACCCCCCCCTTGGTAGAAAGTATTCTCCAAGTATTGTTACTATTCCAAAATACCTTAGCCTTATACCTTGTAGTATTCCAAAAGTTACCTCTATACTTAGAGCCCGGAAATACTACCTTTTGTCCTTTTAGTCTCAAACCAAAACCCTAAGGAAAATCTTCATAGCGAGTTGAAGTATTAAGTAGAAGTTGCGTAGAACTTCTAAGGGTTGTTTAGAGCGGGTTGGAGCGCCCAGAGTTGGAGCTAAACGTCGCTCAGGATCGACATTTAAACTTGGAAAATTTTGGGCTTATCGAGGTAAATATCTTGTCCCTTATCAGAATTGAGTTGGCATACTGTTGAAGTATAAGAATTAAGTATAAGCTATATACAAGGAAGGTATATAAGAAGGAAATTGAAATGTACTTACATAGGACTGTATTTACAGTAGACTTGTGAAGTTTGGCGGGTAGGGAAGTGCTGCCCAATTTTTCCGCAGAATAGTCTAGACGTTGATAGACTTGTTTGACCGTTATAGGTTGAAGTACTGCAAGTAGCGTATTCTACTCGAAGGGTGGAAAGGGCTAGCCGGATTACAGTACTTTGGAGCTATTTGCTAATAGTGATAATCGTCGCGAGGTATGTGATTCTTCCTATACTCTTGAGCATGATATTTTAAAGGAATATATATAGTACGGTAGACGTACGTGTGTTAACTGAACGTAGTTTTACGGCAATGTCTTTTGACTTAAGCCTGAATAATAAGAATCTTGAAGTATTTCAAAAGATTTAAGAACCGTTTTTGAAAGAGGAGTAATACTTGGTTTTGAAAGCTAAAAAGTTATACTAGCTTTATGGGAAGTTAGGTATAACGACTTAAGAAGATAAAATAATGGTTATTGATTTTAGAAGTTAAGAGACTTAATCTTATAAGATAAGAGACTTGACTTAATTGAATTGACATGAAGTTTGTTAAAAAGTGTGAAACCTCATTCATGAGTAATGAGTACTTGGTTTTTAAAAGGAATAACGTTTTACTGATTTCGGATATTAGAATAAGTAAGGTTCTTGATTTCTAAAAGAGACTTGAGGAAATTAAAGAGTTTTTGGTTTAAAAGAAAGGCATTGTTTTGTCTTAAAATTGGTTTAAAACATAAAGTGTTATAACAGCTTTATGGGAAGTTAGTTATAACGACTTTATGAAAACGAAAGAATGGTTTTATCATTGGTTTTAAAGTGGTAACTTGACTTTAAAAGGAGAAGTGTTTTGGTCTAAAAAGAAGGCATGGTATTGCCTTAATTTGGTTTTAAAAGGAAAGTATGGAAGTTGTTTTGGTTTACTTAAAAGATGTTAGCCACTCTATACTGCGGGTATCGGGTGACCTTTGTAAAAGAAATGGATCCTTTAAAAAGAGTTTAACATACGTAGTACTTTGGGATAAAACTTGGACCTTGGCATAAAATAAAAAGTACCTTGAGTTGTGTGTAAATTGCCTATGTTTGCGTGTGATAGTCTTGTTGTGCAAGTGTTGTATTCTTATGTTACCGCGTCTCTCGAATGGAGGGCCGGTCGAATTATTCTTGATCATTTTGGACATACTGACACGATGGGTGGCCCACGGGTATGCTTCCACTATAATAGTCCATGGGCATACTGACTCGATGGATGGTCCACGGGTATGCGCGTGATGAGGTTCGTTTCCGTTGATAGTGTTATTCCATGGACTAGCTCTCCATGAGGTTTTACCGATCGGCCCGGTATCCGTGGTCGGCCAGACTTGCCCCATCTCGTGGTGATTCGGCCTTAGTACCGTAGTTAGCCCTCGACTTGCCCTGCTCGGTTTAGTGACGAAGTCTCGTGATACGCCTCGTACCGTAGTTAGCCCAGATACTTGCCGTCGACGTGACACGCCTTGGTATCCGGTAGTCGGCCATTACTTGCCCCGTGACGCCTTCGTGGTTTGTTGTATAGTATTGTTAGTACAGCACTTGGTGTTCATGTACTCGTGGTGTTATTATATCATAGATCTGTGATGAGGAAGGTATTCCACGACATGATTGATGCGCGCGTGAGACCCATAGTTATATTTGAGTGATGACTACGGCGTGAGTCCCCGACTTACATGATCGCTATTTATCGTGAATCGTAGTTGGTTATCATACATGTCTCCCGCTTTATATAGATCGCTATAATTTCATTTACTGATTTTGATTTCATATACTTGGTACTGTTATCGACTCCTTCGGGCCGCGTTCATGCCGCAGAGTAGTACATCGGCCGATCCTCGCTCTTGGATCACGATTGGGAAGCTCCGTTTCTCGAGGCTTATCTTTGGCATGTTACCACGAGTTGTATGTTCTTGACATTCGTGGTATGGCGGGCCATTCCGTCATGTTGTATAAAAACTCTTAGAGGTCTGTGTAATCGTTGTGGCGTGATTTGTAAAAGGATTAAACTGGTTTGAAAGATTTGTATACATATATTTTATTGGAAGCGTAACCGTTTGGTTGCTGTTTTTATGATCTTATCTCTTGTTTCATGTTTAAGTTTTATTTCACGATTTCCTCGATGTTGTATCACCAGGGTGCCCGGTAGGCACGATCCACGCCCGGATCGGTCGTGACACAAAAAAGGAAATCAAGTTTCAACCGCATTTAATATACTAAAAAAAAAAGAGAAAATTAAAAGTTTCCAACCAGACGAATATACTCAAATCTGAGATACCAAGAAGGAGAATAAGCCATGAATTTCGGCATCTGTGTCAGATCCAGATCCAGTTGTGGCGGAGACGATGGGTGCAACTGCGTTGGTGGAGATGGAGCAGTGATTCATGGTGGTTTGGTCGGTGAAGCTCACCGAAGTTGGAGTAGCGGTCGAGTAGTGACGGTGCGAGGGGTAGAGGGATTGGACGGGGTGGATACGGGAGAAAAGATGGGATGGAAGAGGAGCGTGAGAGAGAGAAGGGGGAGGGCGACAGTGAGGTCGTAGAACGAGGGTTCGCGGTGGTGGCTAGACAATAGTTTGAATTTCGCCGGAGATGGAGGAAAGAAGGGAGAGAAGTGGCTGACTGCGGAGAAGATTGATACAATGGAATAATTCTATGTATTTGATATAGCTATAATAGGTAAATTAAAATTCAATGCAGCTATGAAAAATAATTAAATTAAAAAGTACTTATTATCTATAAATAACGCTTAGAGTTAGCTATGTCAAGTAAATGTTCCTAAAATAAATGAAGGCCATAACATGTGTAGTGCAAGTGAGCTATCAAACTACAAAACAAGGGTAACTTTTTGTATTATTCAATTCGATTTTAGAATTCACATCAAATTTTTAACCTTAACTTGAAAGAATCATGGAAAACTTTTGATGCATGATAGGGCTAGTATAACAAATATACAAATTTATGGTTAATATATTCAATAGAGTATCGAACAAAGCATAAAATGTTTTTGATAGGGTTAAGTAGGTTGTGTATGAAGGAAGATGTCGAGAGCATGAATTTTTTTGATAGCAAAAATAGCGAATTAACTTTACATATATGGCTTCTAAATTCTAATTGCTTTCATCTCGTCTTAAGGTTTTAACGGAAACTTTAGGGATCGAAAATACTAAAAGTTATAGTTGATGTCTGTAACCATCAATGCTCCGTAGTTTAGGGAGAACATCTAACTTTCTTGAACTGATTAGGATAATATGGCAAATTGGTCTTGGTCATCCCGTGTACAGTAAAAAAAACTACTAGTACAACTTACTACTTGAGTCGTCAGTGTGGGTTAAGGCCCTGGGCAGATTCAATTCAGCCTGTGATCGGACAGGATTGAGCTTGAATTTTTAAAGCTCATTTATGAATGAGGCTTTTTAGCCCGGTCCGAATACGCTCATTGGCTCGTGAGCTTAAGAGTGTGTGAATTGGGCCGATCCGTGAGCCAAAAAGAAATTTAATTAAAAATTTAAAAAATAAAAAAAGTGAAGATGTTAAAACAACATTGTCATAATCAGAATCAAATGTGTTTGATGAAGATGATGTGCTTGTGTTTAATACATCACAAGTGTTGTGGAAGTTTCTTTGAGAAGTTTATTTTTACTTTAAATGGATGAAATATTATCATTTTTTTTTGCGTTTTATTGAGATATATTGGAACAAAGCTGGGTTAATATTCTTATTTAGCTAGTTGTGTTTGTTAAAGGATAATTTAGAATAATTCATGAATTATTATTGTAATTAAATGATATTAGAATAATTCATTTATGAATTATTATTGTAGAGTTTGTATCAAAAATGGTGTCACGCCCTTTTTCAACTGCGACATTATTCACTCCTTCTTAGAAAGATGTTAGAAAATAAAATAAAATGCTAAAGGGTGCTAAAAGACTAAAGGGTTCGCGGAATCGCCGCCTAATTAGTTTTGGTGAATTAAGACACCTAAATGTTAACTAGTTTAAAGTCAACATTAACTCCATTTTAATGGTCTGCAAAACTAGTGTGAGATTCTGGGTAAGAGTTCTTTATTAATCTAGAGGGAAGGAATTAGGCACCCTCTAAGATCCGCTAACTTGCGGTTGTCCTGCCAAACCTAGGGTAATTATTATGCTAAAAAATGCATGTTGAAAAGCATTAAAAAGTATTTGTAAGAAAAATTGTAAGATTTATTTATAAAAGATAAAGTTAGGTTTAGATGAAAAAAAAACATGCATCCTTATGGAATTATTCTTTTAAATAAAGTATACATGTTATGTAGTGTCACGACCCGACCCGATGGTCGCAACTAAACGTCCTAATTGGACGTCCTTACTGACCTGTCACTCTTAATCCATTTAATACCGAGATCTATAGAAATTTCGGCAGCACAACGCTGCTTTTACAACATCTCCCCAAAATGGGTGGTACGCAAGGTCACAAATCAATAATAACAACAAACAAACAAAGTTAGCCGTAGGCTGCCACCAACCAACATTATATACACAAAGGAATAGTCAAAATAAGCAAGCCGGCAAGGCTGCCACTAGATACCAACAGGAATAACCGGGAACGCCCCAACACAGAGTACAATAATATTACAACCCAAAACAAGGTACAAACGTCCAACTCACAACTGTCTACAGACCTCTAAGAGTACGATACTGACATATGACGGGACAGGGCCCCATCGTGCCCAAATATGCATAAGTCTGAAAGATGAAGATCTGTACCAAAATAGATGGCTACGGAACAAAGGAGCTCTCCAACTGTTGTACAGAAGTCCTAAACTGGAGGGTCACCTATCTGAACACCTGAACCTGCGGGCATGAATGCAACCCCCCCGAGGAAAGAGGAGGTCAATACGAAATAATGTACTGAGTATATAAAACATGAAATACTGAAAATGAAATCACAACTGTGTCAAGTAAAGATAGAGAGTCATCAAGCTTAACAAAAATGAGAGTCATATCAAAAATCATGAATGTTTACTCATACTGTTACTATGTCTATGTTTGTATATCAATCTGTATAACATGTCTCGGCCCTCTAGTGAGGGACTCGATGGAAGTCTGTATATGTGCGCATATCATGTCTGGGCCCTCTATGGAGGGACTCGATAAAATCTGTATATGTGTATATAACGTGTCTCGGCCCTCTAGTGAGGGACTCGATGAATTCTGTAAAGTTGCGCACGAACATGATTCCGCCCGGGACTCGATGGAGTGAAACAATAATACTTAGCACGAGTAGATATCATGAGCAACCATATGCAATTAAAAATCATCTTTGACTCTCGATAATTTCATCATAATAAACTCTTTTACTGAAAATCATAGACACTAATCAACAATTATCCTTTAAAACTGAACTTATAGGAATTACGTACGTCCGCCGTACTTTCATTAAAATCATGCCAAAAAGATGGAAGGAAGAGTTTTACATACCTCTTAGTCGCTCAACCAATGTAAAACTAGGACGCGTCTCGTCTAATATGTCAGCCTATAATAACAATGATACGATCATTACTTCTAGGACTTCTAGCGTAACAACTCGAGTGAGAAGGCTACGCGGCTGATCAGACGAACCGATCTAACTCCGCGCAGGCGCCAACTCTCCTAAAATTTGGGTATTTTGAAAGAAATTTGCGGGTGCGCGAAGCACACCAGCGCGTGAGTGTGTGATTGTGTGAATTTTCCAGAGTGGAATAGGTATGAGCGGAATGTCAGTTTAAGGAAAGCGGTAAAAACAAATAGCAATTAAAACAGCTAAACATACAAAAATTAAAGCAAGCAATTTTAAGACATTTAAAACAAATAAAAGCAAATAAAGCCAAGCAATAATAAACATAGGTTTGCTATGGTCAAGAACCTCAAATCCCCAGTGGAGTCACCATTTCTGTCAAGCCCTTTTTCAACCGCGACATTATTCACTCCTTCTTAGAAAGATGTTAGAAAATAAAATAAAATGCTAAAATGCTAAAGGGTGCTAAAGGGTTCGCGGAGTCGCCACCTAATTAGTTTGGGTGAATTAGGACACCTAAATGTTAACTAGTTTAAAGTCAACATTAACTCCATTTTAATGGTTTTCAAAACTAGTGTGAGATTCTGGGTAAGGGTTCTTTATTAATATAGAGGAAAGGGATTAGGCACCCTCTAAGATCCGCTAACTTGCGGTTGTCCTGCCAAACCTAGGGTAATTATTATGCTAAAAAATACATGTTGAAAAGCATTAAAAAGTATTTGTAAGAAAAATTGTAAGATTTATTTATAAAAGATAAAGTTAAGTTTAGATGGAAAAAAAAACATGCATCCTTATGGAATTATTCTTTTAAATAAAGTATACATGTTATGTAGTAGGATACTTGTTGACACCCAATTTTGACCCTCCCGTCCAGCCATTAACCATAAAATTACACTAATTTTGTAAAATAATTTTTATAATAAAATACAACAATAAAACATTAAATACAGGCATAAATAAATAATTTAATAATGACATCGCGTCTTACGTAAAGTTTTAAACACTTAGAATCCCGCGTCCGCATTAACTAACTTTAAGCTTTGTCGTAATTCTTAAATAATTAATAAATGCATAAAATAAATAATTTAGCGATAACGTCGTGTCAGGTAGCATAGCCGCATTTATTAGTAATCATTTGTAATTTAAAATCAATTTTTTGCATCTAATAGCGTCGCATTTATAAAAGCTTTAAACATCACACTTGCATTTAGCATTTAAATATTTTAATCTAAACTCAATTCAATTTTAATTTAACTTCGCAATAATGCAATAATAAGATTTTAATAGCGCCGCATTCTAGAGCATTAAGCATTAATTAAATAGCACGCCCGCATTTATTTATTATAACAATTAGATTAATGAAGCACCTAAATAATTTAATCACATTTGTTAATTTAAGTTATCACTAATTAATTAATAATACACTTACCTAGAGTTAACTAGCTAATTAATTAACTCCTAATTAAATACCTACTTAATACCCATACCCCAAATTCCCCATTAATTTAATACTACCCCTAACACTAACTACCCAGCCCAATTTCCCGTCGACCCGCGACCCGCAGCCCAACTCCACGCCCAGCTTTACTTACCCTCAGCCCATCTCCTTCAATCGATCGTCCACAAACGCAGCCCTTTCTCTTCCAAACCCTAGAAACCAGCAACCCTTCTGCTTTCGTCGCCGCCCGGATTTCTCGCCGGAGAATCCGGGCTTTCCTTCACCCACGCACCCTAGCCAGCTTCCCTTACCCATGCACCCACATCCAGCGAATACCTTACCATATAAACACCTAATCATACCAAATCTCCTTAAAAATCGCTCTAAATCAGCATCCAAATCGCCAACCTATACCTTATAGACTTTCCATAACTAAACACTACCAGAAATATCCTCCTTCTCGTCTCGAATCGCGAAAATGGCAACAAATCGCATGTCTTCCTTATAGACTTACCATAACAAAACCAGTACGAAATCGCCCTCAAATCGCGTCCTAAACCTACCTTAAAAGGAAACCTAACTAAGTGCTATAAATACCCAAGTTTCGACATACAACAGGGCGGAGCACAGAGGACAGTAGCACAGAGGGGAGAGTCAGGGAAACCCATAGCATCGATAGGGACACCCTTAGCAGCAGTTAAAGCACCACCATAGCAGAGTTCAGCTTGGAGAGCATCAATTCAGGGATCAGTCGAACCCTTCTCTCAGTTCTAGCCAAAATCAGCAAGCATTTTACCCCTTCTATTCGCATCGCAAACCCAAAACCCGTCGATTGGACTGACTGCTTGATACGCTGCCTCGGTTCGTCGCCGGAGAAGGTAAAATTCAACTCTCTATCGATTTCGTCGCATCTCTGTATTTCAGCATTTTGTGTCGCGTGTTAAACTTGCACTCCTCTGTTTGTGGTTTTTCTGATCATCGACATATGTATGTAATGTATCTCATTGATACATTCTGAGTTCATTTAGTGACGTCGATACATGTTAAACTGCCTATATGTTGGGGGAGATGTTATTTGGGCAAAGCAAAATTAAAGCGTGGTCTGTTTAGTTGCAATTATGTGATTGGTATGTGGTAAAACAATTGGCTGCGTATTGTTTCTATTTCATATGTCAACCTGTTTGCTATCTATTTTCAATAAGGATGACTTAAGGGACTCTCATATCACACTTGATGGCACCGTGTCGATTGAAGCACGTGATCCCTTTGTTCGCCCACAAATCGCTTCTTTACATATTTGTAAATATTAACCATGAATAGCTTATTCAGATTCATATATATATATATATATATACATATATAGGAACCTGTGTGATCAAAGTGAAGAACATCTATGCTCTTTAAATGTCTTCCTATGTCTGGCTTCTGTCCCAAATGGACCTTAAAAAAGAAGAAGTAATGAGATGCTAACTGGTCAAGATAATCTGGAAAATATCATGTTATACATGTCCGGATGGCTAAAAATGTCTAAGATCTGTTTAAAAGCTTACGTGGTTCGTAGGAATATTGAGGATCTATCTTTGCTTGCTTAAGTTGCTCATGTATGATTCATAGGGTGGGGTTATAAATCGTATGTCGCAATAGACCATCTTGTTAGATCCCTATACTCGTCACATATGTCTTGAATGATCAAATACTTCCGGTGATCACATAAAATTTGCCCCCATCGCTTAAAGTTTGTCATATCGACTGAGTATGTGTGTTTTGGCTCTGACTATTAAAGAAAAAATGCCTAATAACGTAGTAGTATGCATGTTTGGTTTTGGGTCTGAATGATCTTGTGCATTAAGGCCTTTGCGTTGCCTCCAAATGACACGTCTATCCATTTAGCCTAAGTTTCATAACTGTTAAATTCTTAGAAATTGCCAAACGATGGGTAATGGCATCAACCTGACGTAATAATGTATTCCTTTGGGTATACATGTCCCTGCCCCTCCCTTACATGATAGTACGATTTGCTTGAAATGAGTCTTAGGGGATTTGACACTCGGGACAAGTTTTCCTTAATTTTCTTGAGTCATCGTGACATGCTTATGTGCTCGTCTTAATTATTTCTTCAATCATTATTTGGGTTCGTACTAATCTTTATCTTTTTTTTCTTTTTACATGAAACGCATTGGAGCAACAAGAGTCTCATGGCGAGACTCATCGTGGCAAATTAGTACCCGCATCTATGTGCATCTCTCTATCCGCATCGGAATTCCAAAGCCGCAGGCGAAAGACATCGCCATCCTTCGAGTCCTTTATATTATTTTCTACCCCGCCCCCATTCATTTATTTATTGTAAATTAATTGTTTAACATTACACTAATTAGTAGAATAGTTGGAATAATTAAATCTTGAACCAATAGATTAGTAAGTAGTTGGACATTAGAAATGTATTCCTTTAATTTAATTCTGCAGCTTGCCACGACCAAAACTTTGCCAAATGATAACCGTCCCTTGCACTAGGCCACATAAATTAAATTTTTCAAGTAAGTGCATGCATTTAACTTATAAATTAGTTTCGCGTCACTTATTTATAAATAAAAGTAAATGAACACTTTTAAACTCTACATGTAGCACAAGTCTTTTATAAAATGCATGCATCTATGATAAATCAATTTTACACCATCTCTTATAAATAATATAAATACCTCTAGCACCTTAGCATCTTTTCTATTTAGCACCCCTTAGCATTTACAGCTTTTCTATTTAGCACCCCTTGGCATTTTAAAATCTTTTAAACATTTTAGCACTTTTATCATTTTCTAACACTTTTCTAAGTAGGAGCCCTTCTAGCATTTAATACCTTTAGCAAACTTTTGCCCTTTTAAGCACCTTTTAAACATTTTAACATTTTTAGCATTTTATTAAACAGGAAGAGCTTTTACTTTGCATTTTTAAAACATAATAATTACCCTAGGTTTGGCAGGACAACCGCAAGTTAGCGGATCTTAGAGGGTGCCTAACCCCTTCCCTCTAGATTAATAAAGAACCCTTGCCCGGAATCTCATTAAGTTAGCAGACCATTAAAATGGAGTTAATGTTTACTTTAAACTAGTTAAACATTTAGGTGTCCTAATTCACCCAAATTAATTAGGTGGCGACTCCGCGAACCCTTAGCATTCTAGCAACCCTTTAGCATTTTAGCACCCTTTTAAACTTTAGCATCTTTTGCAATTTTAGCATCATTTTAGCATTTTTAGAACTTTTAGCATTCTTTTAAAACATTTTAGCTTTTATTTTTATTTTCTAACCTTTTATTTGAGCAGGAGTTTAGAAAATAAATGCCGCGGCCGGAAAAGGGCGCGACAGAAATGGCGACTCCGCTGGGGAATTATGTTCTTAACCACACAGACCTAGGGTTATTATTTGACATTGCTTTTTTGCATTAAAATTTGCGTGCTGTATTTTGTTTATTTTATTTTAATTGCTACATGCTTTACTGCTTTCCTTAAACTGGCATTCCGCTCATATTTCTTCCACTCTGGAAAATTCACACAAACACACACTACATGCGAGGTGCGCTGGGTGCATCAGCAAAATTCTTTCTTCAAAATCCAAATTTAGGAGAGTTGGTAATATACGTGGAGTGCCTTGCCTAACCGGTGGCGCGTAGCCTTCTCGCTCGAGTTGTCCGCTCGAACTCAAGGCCCGTAAAAGCCAAATCTTAGCAAACTTAAGATGAGCTATACCACCCTTATTTTAGGCATGCATGCATTTACCTTAGGTGGTCTGGTCCTGGCATCGGCACCACAATTAGGAAGACATAAACTTGTCGACGGGTTTCTCAACCCAACGACCAACCAAAGATATTATGTGTAGCGTGACAATGATAGACAAATCCAAGGCCTAATCATCACATTCTTAAATAGGAAAAAGTGCACCGTCATTTGGTCGCCATTTCCAACAAAGGCATTATAGTTGGACGACTTGGACAAATCCGTCATAATCTCGCATGAGTGGCGTTTAGGCCTACCTCTGGCATAAAGAGGTCCCCCTGCATGTTAGGAAACGTTTGAATGTGCTATGTGCGATATATCTGCTACATACCTGCAAATTACGTGCTTTATGCTAACACCGCTTGTTGCATTTTTAGAAAGATTTATCATCCTCCCCAAAAGGTCGGTTCAGATTTGACTAAGCAACGGGCAGAGCATCAATATTTCACAAGATCAAAGGTGCGGTCCAAAGAACATGGTGATTCAAGGACATCCGAAGGAACGAGTGAACTGTCTTGGTTCCTATAAGCAAAGCAGAGGTCTCGGAGAGAAAGACAAAGATAGATCCAATGAGCAACTCGCACAATTACCACAAGAATGGCAACCCCGCAGTCGAAATCAAAAGGCTCAAGAACCTCACCAGAGCACTCACATCGCAAATAACCAAAACGATCAAAAACCTCCAAATTATTACGCATGCGCTACTACATATCCTGCTCAGCCAATATACAATGCACCCATATATTCCACACAAAACCGAATGCCTAACGCATCTCGGCTAAACACAAACCAAAGGCCTCCACAAACCTATTTACCAAACATCTTCGCACCCGCTCGAATACCACGTAAAGGCCACCAAAATATACGCCATTTAGCCGAGCCTTTATCGCGGTTGACGAGAGGTTGAGGTTTGCAGGATACTCCACCAATTCCAGAATGTGCCCAATCCCAAGTCCAAAGCTCATGATGGAAACAAAAGTCGTGCGTACCATTCGAGCCATCTGGACACGACGTGGGAAGGTGTTATACACTCGAGACAAAGTAAGGAGGCGATCGAGGAGGAGTCATTCGGTGGAGGATGCTTACCCGATGAGTACAATGAACCCCAAAGGAAGAGAGGCATTCCTCGGCGAGAGCGCTCACTTTGAATCGGTCATTTATCGGCGGGCACCACGAAGCCAAAAGAAAGAGATCCGCAACGAGCACGAAGACCAGCCGGCCATGATCACGAGCAAGAAGGCGTATTGGTTGGATTTGCACCCTTGTCTTGGTCCGCTAGAGCACGGATAGGAAAAACGATTTATTTTAGCGAAATAATTTATAAACTCATATTTAAGCTTTAATAATGTTTTCTTCGTTTTGCTTGTAATGAACTACGTTTGACTGATTCCCTTAGTGGATACGTGGCGCCGTCTCGAGCGGTCCCACATCTAGAAATTTTAATTTTCCCAATATTCGCTTGTAATGAACTACGTTCGACTGATTCCCTCGTGGGGATACGTGGCGCCTAAATCGGCCGGTCGCGCATTAGGAAACTTTCCTTTACTTTGAAAATGACAAGAATACACATAGCCTACAAGCAACTACATTGAGACCCATTTTAGGCCGACACCGCTTTTCAAAGCGGGGCGGTGTAGGAAACCAGACGGGGTTGCAAGTCCAACAAGCGAGCACGCAGATATCATGAACAGGCGTGAAGTCAAATCTGAATCGACCCCAAAATCGACAAATTTTCTTTGAGCGCAGATTTTCATATTTACAAAAGCGAGAAAATGCAATAGCGAAGCGAGAAAATACGGCGAAGTTTCTTCGCAGAAAAAGCAGAGGCGTAAGATATGACAAAAATCCAAAAATTCAAAATCCGCGTGAAGCGGCAGCGAAAGAGGCATCAACAATCGGCAATCAAAGTTGAGTTCGCAAAACCTAGCGCGTCGGCTCGGGCATAAAGTCAAACTTGCAACCAGCGATCGCACACAACAAAGGCATCATAACAATTCGTCGATTTGCGGTGCAACATCTCAAGATTCGTCGGCATATCGTGGGCGACATTTCTATCCATAAAATTGCGCTTTCATATATATTTATCATTTTGTTTAAACGGTATACCTAACGTTTTCTCAAGCTTAGCTTGCGGGAGCATTTGTTCTACGGCAAGAATACGCCCAGAAACAACGTTATCGGCCGCAGAAGTCTATGCAACGACGCCAAAGAAGAACACGCCCGACAACAGCGTAATCGGCGAAGTCCACGCAACGACGCCAAGAAGAACACGCCCGCATAACGACGTAATCGGCAAGTCCACGCAACGACGCCCGGCGAACACGTCCGGATAACGACGTAATCAAGAAGTCCATACAACGACGCCCGGAAGAAACGCGTCGCACAACGACGTAATCGGCAAGTTCACGCAATGACGCCCGGCAATCGCCCAGCAACGACGTTATCGGACGCAGAAGTCCACGCAACGGCGCCCGGAAGAACACGCCCGCATAACGACGTAATCGGCAAGTCTACGCAACGACGCCAGCAGCAACACGTCCAGACCACGACGTACTAAGCAAGTCCAAGCAACGACGCCAAGAATGCCGTCGTCGGCAATGACGTTATCGGACAAAGAAGTCTAGCGGCGCCAAGAAGAACATCGCCCGCATAACGACGTGATCAGCAAGTCCACGCAACGACGCCAAGAAGAACACGCCCAGAACGACGGCGTTATCGGACAATGAGTCCACGCAACGACGCCCGGAAGAATATCGTCCCAGTAACGGCGTTATCAAGACAAAAGTCCAAACGACGCCATCGTGACATATTACATCTACGAGAAGATTTTCTCTGTTCTCAAAATTGCATTTTATCATTCATGCTTTATTATTACGTCTTAGCGGTTATGCACTAACTCTTCCTCGAGCTTTAGTCTACGAGCGGCGAGAACAAGTCCAAAACGGCGCGAGTCGAAACGACGCCAAGTCCAAAAACGACGTCAAGTCCGAAAACGACGCCGACGCTAAGTCCAAAAACGACGCCAAGTCCGAAAACGACGCCAGGTCCGAAAACGACGACAAGTCCGAAAACGACGACAAGTCCGAAAACGACGACAAGTCCGAAAACGACGACAAGTCCGAAAACGACGCCAAGTCCGAAAACGACGCCAAGTCCGAAAACGACGACAAGTCCGAAAACGACGACGAGTCCGAAAACGACGACGAGTCCGAAAACGACGACAAGTCCGAAAACGACGACAAGTCAGCATCTACGCAGGGACGATTTCTCTGTTCTCAAAATTGCATTTTTTTTCTCATATATTATTCTGTCTTAGCAGTTATGCACTAACTCTTTCTTGAGCTTTAGTCTACAGAGACAATTGCAGCAAGGACAACGTATCCGCATTCACAATCGCAACACGCCCGCAGGCGAAATCACAGCGATCGGCGATCGCATCAACACAAAGAGCATCATATTTTGCGGGATAACCTTTTCTACTCACGGTTGCATTACTTTAAAATTATGCATCATTATTTTGCCTTAACGATTATGCACTAACCGCTTGTTCAAGTCTTAGCGCGGCAGCAGGAGCACAACGTGGATTTTCTCTACTAACCGGGCAACTGGTTGGGCCAACCTTCCCAACGATCGCGAGCGACCTCAGCGTCGGTCCACTCGCTCACATCACCATAGAACCCAAGACCACAAGCCATAGCGATACACCCTGTGTTCAAGCCGTTATATTCTTTTACTTTTACACTATAGCCCGGTGTCATCATAACTCGACCTTTGGGCGACTTTAAGTCGCGTTAGCCCGCGGTGTTTTGACCATGGTGACCCGGTGTCGTCATAACTTCGACATCGGGCGGCTTTGAGTCCGCTTAGCGCGCAGTGTTTTGACCATGGTGACCCGGTGTCGCCATAACTTCGACCTTTGAGTCCGCCTTAGCCCGCCTTAGTGTTTTGACCATGGTATCCCAGTGTCGTCATAACTCGACACTGGGACAGTTTTTGATTTTTGCGTCAGCCTTGTCTACCTGCCTAGCATTTCTGCAATTCTGAAGATCGAGACAAAATTGGCTATGAGTCAACGTCTTTGTCCGAAGATTCTTCCATCATCTCCATACAAAGAGGGACAGCTGTTGACACCCAATTTTGACCCTCCCGTCCAGCCATTAACCATAAAATTACACTAATTTTGTAAAATAATTTTTATAATAAAATACAACAATAAAACATTAAATACAGGCATAAATAAATAATTTAATAATGACATCGCGTCTTACGTAAAGTTTTAAACACTTAGAATCCCGCGCCCGCATTAACTAACTTTAAGCTTTGTCGTAATTCTTAAATAATTAATAAATGCATAAAATAAATAATTTAGCGATAACGTCGTGTCAGGTAGCATAGCCGCATTTATTAGTAATCATTTGTAATTTAAAATCAATTTTTTGCATCTACTAGCGTCGCATTTATAAAAGCTTTAAACATCACACTTGCATTTAGCATTTAAATATTTTAATCTAAACTCAATTCAATTTTAATTTAACTTCGCAATAATGCAATAATAAGATTTTAATAGCGCCGCATTCTAGAGCATTAAGCATTAATTAAATAGCACGCCCGCATTTATTTATTATAACAATTAGATTAATGAAGCACCTAAATAATTTAATCACATTTGTTAATTTAAGTTATCACTAATTAATTAATAATACACTTACCTAGAGTTAACTAGCTAATTAATTAACTCCTAATTAAATACCTACTTAAAACTCTACTAATACCCAGTCACCCCAGCCCATTAATTTAATACTACCCCTAACACTAACTACCCAGCCCAATTTCCCGTCGACCCGCGACCCGCAGCCCAACTCCACGCCCAGCTTTACTTACCCTCAGCCCATCTCCTTCAATCGATCGTCCACAAACGCAGCCCTTTCTCTTCCAAACCCTAGAAACCAAGAACCTTCGCTGCCGCGCGCGATTTCTCGAGAATCCGGCTTTCCTTCACCCACGCACCTAGCCACTTCCTTACCCATGCACCACATCCAAATAATACCTTACCATATAAACACCTAATCATACCAAATCTCCTTAAAAATCGCTCTAAATCAAGATCCAAATCGCTAACCTATACCTTATAGACTTTCCATAACTAAACACTACGTAAATATCCTCCTTCTGTCTCGAATCGCGAAAATGGCAACAAATCGCATGTCTTCCTTATAGACTTACCATAACAAAACCAGTACGAAATCGCCCTCAAATCGCGTCCTAAACCTACCTTAAAAGGAAACCTAACTAAGTGCTATAAATACCCAAGTTTCGACATACAACAGGCGAAGCACGAGGGACGAGTACGTAGGAGAGTCGAAACCCATAGCATCGATAGGGACACCCTTAGCGCAGCGATTAAAGCACCACCATAGCGAGTTCACTGAGAGCATCAATCGAGGATCGATCGAACCGCCTCTCGATTCTAGCCAAAATCAGCAAGCATTTTACCCCTTCTATTCGCATCGCAAACCCAAAACCCGTCGATTGGACTGACTGCTTGATACGCTGCCTCGGTTCGTCGCCGGAGAAGGTAAAATTCAACTCTCTATCGATTTCGTCGCATCTCTGTATTTCAGCATTTTGTGTCGCGTGTTAAACTTGCACTCCTCTGTTTGTGGTTTTTCTGATCATCGACATATGTATGTAATGTATCTCATTGATACATTCGAGTTCATTTAGTGACGTCGATACATGTTAAACTGCCTATATGTTGGGGGAGATGTTATTTGGGCAAAGCAAAATTAAAGCGTGGTCTGTTTAGTTGCAATTATGTGATTGGTATGTGGTAAAACAATTGGCTGCGTATTGTTTCTATTTCATATGTCAACCTGTTTGCTATCTATTTTCAATAAGGATGACTTAAGGGACTCTCATATCACACTTGATGACACCGTGTCGATTGAAGCACAGGATCCCTTTTGTTCGTCCACAAAACTGCCTCTTTACATATTTGTAAATATTAACCATGAATAGCTTATTCGTATCCATATATATATATATATATACATATATAGGAACCTGTGTGATCAAAGTGAAGAACATCTATGCTCTTTAAATGTCTTCCTATGTCTGGCTTCTGTCCCAAATGGACCTTAAAAAAGAAGAAGTAATGAGATGCTAACTGGTCAAGATAATCTGGAAAATATCATGTTATACATGTCTGGATGGCTAAAAAATGTCTAAGATCTGTTTAAAAGCTTACATGTGGTTCGCCGGAATATTGAGGATCTATCTTTGCTTGCTTAAGTTGCTCATGTATGATTCATAGGGTGGGGTTATAAATCAGTATGTCGCAATAGACCATCTTGTTAGATCCCTATACTCTGTCACATATGTCTTGAATGATCAAATACTTGCTGGGTGATCACATAAAATTTGCCCCCACTGTTTAAAGTTTGTCATATCGACCTGAGTATGTGTGTGTTTTGGCTCTGACTATTAAAGAAAAAATGCCTAATAACGTAGTAGTATGCATGTTTGGTTTTGGGTCTGAATGATCTTGTGCATTAAGGCCTTTGCGTTGCCTCCAAATGACACGTCTATCCATTTAGCCTAAGTTTCATAACTGTTAAATTCTTAGAAATTGCCAAACGATGGGTAATGGCATCAACCTGACGTAATAATGTATTCCTTTGGGTATACATGTCCCTGCCCCTCCCTTACATGATAGTACGATTTGCTTGAAATGAGTCTTAGGGGATTTGACACTCGGTGGACAAGTTTTCCCTTAATTTTCTTGAGTCACTGTGACATGCTTATGTGCTCGTCTTAATTATTTCTTCAATCATTATTTGGGTTCGTACTAATCTTTATCTTTTTTTTCTTTTTACATGAAACGCATTGGAGCAACAAGAGTCTCATGGCGAGACTCATCGTGGCAAATTAGTACCGCGTCTACGCGTCTCTCTATCCGCATCGGAATTCCAAAGCCGCAGGCGAAAGACATCGCCATCATTCGAGTCCTTTATATTATTTTCTACCCCGCCCCCATTCATTTATTTATTGTAAATTAATTGTTTAACATTACACTAATTAGTAGAATAGTTGGAATAATTAAATCTTGAACCAATAGATTAGTAAGTAGTTGGACATTAGAAATGTATTCCCTTTAATTTAATTCTTGCAGGCTTGCCACGACCAAAACTTTGCCAAATGATAACCGTCCCTTGCACTAGGCCACATAAATTAAATTTTTCAAGTAAGTGCATGCATTTAACTTATAAATTAGTTTCGCGTCACTTATTTATAAATAAAAGTAAATGAACACTTTTAAACTCTACATGTAGCACAAGTCTTTTATAAAATGCATGCATCTATGATAAATCAATTTTACACCATCTCTTATAAATAATATAAATACCTCTAGCACCTTAGCATCTTTTCTATTTAGCACCCCTTAGCATTTACAGCTTTTCTATTTAGCACCCCTTGGCATTTTAAAATCTTTTAAACATTTTAGCACTTTTATCATTTTCTAACACTTTTCTAAGTAGGAGCCCTTCTAGCATTTAATACCTTTAACAAACTTTTGCCCTTTTAAGCACCTTTTAAACATTTTAACATTTTTAGCATTTTATTAAACAGGAAGAGCTTTTACTTTGCATTTTTAAAACATAATAATTACCCTAGGTTTGGCAGGACAACCGCAAGTTAGCGGATCTTAGAGGGTGCCTAACCCCTTCCCTCTAGATTAATAAAGAACCCTTGCCCGGAATCTCATTAAGTTAGCAGACCATTAAAATGGAGTTAATGTTTACTTTAAACTAGTTAAACATTTAGGTGTCCTAATTCACCCAAATTAATTAGGTGGCGACTCCGCGAACCCTTAGCATTCTAGCAACCCTTTAGCATTTTAGCACCCTTTTAAACTTTAGCATCTTTTGCAATTTTAGCATCCTTTTAGCATTTTTAGAACTTTTAGCATTCTTTTAAAACATTTTAGCTTTTATTTTTATTTTCTAACCTTTTATTTGAGCAGGAGTTTAGAAAATAAATGCCGCGGCCGGAAAAGGGCGCGACAATACTCCCGAAGTCAGTTGTGATGAAGATATGCATTTATAAAATAGGACTAGTATGAAAGTATGATTTTAAAATGATGAATGCAAATAGTAGATTTTATAAGAAAATGAATTCCTCGTGTTAAATAACAAATAATATTTTATCTACATGAATTGTTATGCAAATGAAGATTATTAAATATAGCTAAGTATGACAAACCTAAAATAATTAACTTAAAGGGAATAGATTTCTAATGTCAAAGCTACCTCTTAATGGCGACTCAAAGTTAAATGTGCTAAGTATCCTACTAATGTGATGTTGGATAAATAAATTACAACAAATAAATGGGGGAAGGGAGATCAATATAGATGGCTCGAAGGAATGGCGATGACATTCCGCCTGTGGCTTTGGAATCGCGGATGGGGAGTGCACATAGATGCTGGTTTTCATTTGAAGTAACTCATGATGAGTCTCGCCATGAGACTCTTCATTTTGCTCCGATGCGTGCCATGTAGAAAGAAAAAGATAAGAATTAGTATATGCCCGAATCTTATTAACGATAGATGAGCACTAACATAAAATTTGAAATATATACAAGAAATATATAATCTCGGCAGTCAGAGAATGGATCCAAGGCAATAACCAAGTGATTTTTTTTTTAAGTAGTGAGGCTCCAGATGGTAATGGAATGAATGTAGAGCAACTTCATCCTATATATATTCCTGACACGGTAGGAAGTGTCAATGTAGAAACAGGGAACATGTACAGTGAAAGAGTCATTTTTTAAACATAGCATTCAAGCAGGACACATAGGGTCTAAATCAAAATCATATGTGGCAATTCAACATACACGAGAAGGGGTAACCAACAAATGTTTCCTTGGCTGGACACAATTGTCTTTAACAGATCCCATCAAGGACATTAAGAACAGAAACAACATGCAACTTAGGCTAAAAATGAACAAAATGTGACATGTAAAAGAGAAGAAAAGACAAGGATTAGTACGTATTCAAATTTATTGGATCACACATAGACACAATCAGTAAATAACTATAGTGATCAATAAATAGCATGATGCAGCCACACGAAATTGCAATAATCACAAATAGGCCAAATCATGACTCCTTTTAAGCATGTGTCATGGTAGTAACAGGAAATGCATGCAATCAAAACAGCACGCAGTGGACAGTTTAGGCAAACAAAGCAAACATTTATTCCGACAAGAAAGTTGCAGGTATGCAGATATTATAGGATGGATCAAGTATAAATCATGTCGCACCCGATTTTGAACTCTCAGGCTTGAGTGCGCGACGGAATGGTTATCCTCCAAAAAGTGTAAATAAATGTTTAAAATGTTTAAGGGAGTCGCCACCTAATTAATTGGGTGAATTAGGACACCTAAATACTAGCTGATTAAAGTCAGCATTAACTCCATTTAAAGGTCTGTGAAACTAAATAAAATTCTGAGTAAGGATTCTTTATTATCCTAAAGGGAAGGGGTAAGGCACCCTAAAGGATCCACTAACTTGCGGTTGTCCGTTCAAACATAGGTTAATTCATTTGGCTAATGGATGTATATTTTTAGAAAAGGATTATTTAAGTAAAAGGGATGTGGCAATATCTAGAGAATATATATTGATAACTAAAGGGTCTTATAAGATTCAAAAAAAAAATATATATATATATATATAAAGTTGATTATGAAATGAAATTATTTTATTCTTGACAAAAGTAAGAAAGTGATTACTCCTAACAATGTAAGGTTAAGATTCTTATAAAAGGTTAATTATGAAATTATTATTTTTATACGTAGGTGCGAGAATTACTTCCTATAACATTTATGAAGAGTTTATGATATAGTTTATCTCTTAAGGACTAAATATGGAGAAATATGTAAACTACATGACTAAAGTATAACTAGGATTAATTATTTTAGATTTAGACTTTGTATAATGAACCTAGAATAAACAATGGGTGAACTTATCCTTAATACTACCCTTTCAATGTATCCAAAGACTGTTAGAGTTAATTATCCTATTAATTACAAGGTTAATGAATATGGCAATAATAAATAAACAAATAAATAAATGCGTAAATAACAAAGGGAAGAATGAGATCAAGTTGTTGTGAAGATCTAGACGGATGGCGACGCCATCTATCTTATGATGATTTGGAAGCCCGCGGAAATGCGTGGTGATATGGAGACATCGCAGTCTCATACCGAGACTCTTAATTATTCTCCGATGCATGCCACGTAAAATAAGAAAGAAAAGGATTAGTAAATATGCTAAACTCCATCATATGAAAACAAATGAAATGTTAAATTAAGCACACATTGCCGCTAACACTAATTATGCCATGCAGATATTCCACCAAATGATGGGCCTCAATATGCAAGAAATGTGACCCTACCCCAATAGCGTTAAATTCCAGATTATAAAATATCAAGCCACCCCGACATGCCCATTGACACAACCGCCATATAAAGGGTGATATATACTAGACATCCACGTAAACTGTAAAGATATACAACCCGTATACATTGAATATATTATCGAGGAAATTTAGACAATAAATCGACATGAACAATCGGGCAAAGATGCGAATACGGCGTAAGACCAGCTTTATTGTAAGTCATGCTCACTAGTATACTGGCTCAGTAGAACTCAAAAGGGAAAATATAAGATAGATGTTTCTAAAACCAATAGTTTGGGTGCATATGGGACAAACTCAAGACTGCTAGATTGGGATCCATTAATAGGATATGTGAGGCATAATGGTTTATTAGACATAGCCGACATACATAAATGGCTAAGTGACATCCTTAGAAACAATATATATTAGATTATGCCTAACACCGCTGGTCTGGTTAAGCATATATGGCCACCCTTATACTGTATATCCATCAGTACAACACCCCAAGAAAGAACACAATTAGGCAAACTCGTATATATGCTCTAAACAAGATAAAATGGTTCAAATAGTAACATTGACATGGTCTAAATGGAGTCAGATTAAGTAGGACAGTAGCACAACTGGCTGAAATATTTGATAGGTAGCATACACTTCCCCATAATTCAATGGAACTTTTAAAAGACTATAGAGACAGGGCAAACTATTTCATGTAATTAACTGTGTACACAAACAGGTATTCAAATGCCACAGATTGTAATCCTAAAGATTTAATCAATACCACATTATTCACTTGACTAACTACAAATACCCTAAGGTTGAACAGAAGATCCCACCATAACACTATGTTAAATATGTATCTAAATGAACACGTAATCCAGTGGCCTAAACAAAACACACATAAAACAGAACATCCAAATCAATATTTAAGCGACCACTGATTAACAACAGATATCAACCATGGATCTGAGATCCTTATACCAACGTTACCCAACCAACTATATCCATAGAAAACCACAGTCGAACACACATATATTGGAAAGTAAACTCGACACCCCAAATATTGAGAACTACAACTAAACAGATTTATCAAAGAACAACGACTAAATCAAGTTAAATCAAATAGATCCAATAAAATAGACACGAATCTTATCACGCAGAGCATATAATAACTCAAGAATAGAAAGGAAATAGGTTTCCGGACCTTTTATGGTAGCGAATCGAGGCGACGACAAAGGTTTTCCGAATCGTCGAAGGAAAAGTCACAAAGATCGCTTGAAGAATCGATAAGAGTAATTTCGATAGAAAAGAAAAGGGTTTCTAGACTTGACATCGTGATAGTTCGATGATCGACTGAATGACCGATCGATGGGAATGAATCATGCCCGCAGATGTCAAAACTTAGTATTTATAGCCTAGTTAGGTTTCGATTATGGTAAGTCTAGACGGTTTTAGGGATGATTTGCAATCGATTTTTCGAGTGATTGTTTACCAAAATAGGTGCTGATTTTCGACCATTCTAAGGGCGACTCATGAGTGATTTGAAACGATTTCTTACCATTTTCGATTCGATTTGATAAGGAAGGTTTTTTTTTTTTTTTTTTTTTTTTTACGGTAAGTCAGGTCGCCGATTCTCAAAGAATCTACCGGGAGGTGGTGTGAAGGTGTGTCGCGGCGATTGAGTTTGTTCCTGTGGTTTTCTAGGTTTTCCGGGGGTAACGATGAAGCATGGGCCTCGGCGAAGTGGGCTGGTCGATGAGTTGGTTCAAGGAAAATGGGTGATGGAAAGGTAGATAAAAGAAAGGGAAATGGTAAGTGGAAACGGCCGACGAATTAGGGTTATGGCGTGGGTTAGACGAAATTGGGGTATGGGTCGCTAATTATTGATTTGTGGGTTAGCCTTAGGCATTTTATTTAATTAGTGGTAAATTAATGAAATCTAAGTTGTTATTAAATTAATTAGGTGTTTTATTAGTCTAAGCTATTATTATCCTAATAGATGCGGCATGCTAAAAATCATTTCTAGCAAAAGAAAATTGTTTAACTTATCTGCTATTTATTTGCCGGGCCGGACAAAATTGGGTGTCATTGTCCTCTTTGTAATGGGAAGATGAAAGAATCTCCAGACAAAGACGCTGACTTATAGCCAATTTTGTCCGGTCATCTAATTGGAACAAATGTTGCTGGTGTCCAAAACCGGGCGGGCCGACGCGATTTAAAATCTGTCCCGGTCGAGCTATGCGATCATGAGGTATCGTGGTGCTAGAATGTTAGGAGAGAGTAGGTCGACGTCGTCCACTTTTGCCTTTTGTCAAAGCCTTGCTCCCAACAAATTACCTCGCCGTAGAAGAGGCGTGTCCACGCTTTGCTCCGCTTTTGCAGCTTGTAAATGTTCTCGTAGATCAAGCTAAGATAGAAACATTAGTGCATAAATCACAAAACAAAACAATGCAAGGATGTAAATTTGGTTGGTCAGAGTCGATCAGATATGGAATGATGTGATGATACGCCGCTTGTATAGACAGACGCAGATGACGCCATGGGCGCGTTATCGCTCAGATGGACGAATGCAAATGATGCCAGATGGCGGAATCGCCTTGTATGGACGAAATGCAATGACGCCAGATGGGCGCTTTCGCTTCGCGCGATTTAGACGCAATGACGCCAGATGGGCGTTTCGCTTCGTGGATTTAGATGCAAATGACGCCAGATGGGCGTTTCGCTTCAGATGGACGAAAATGCATACGACGCTTGTATGGGCGTTATCGCTTCAGATGGACGAATGCAAATGACGCCAGATGGGCGTTATCGCTCAGATGGACGAAAATGTAAAGCCGCCAGATGGGCGTTATCGCCAGATGGATTTAAATGCAAATGACGCCAGATGGGCGTTCGCTGTGTGGACGATGCAAATGACGCCAGATGGGCGTTTCGCCTCAGATGGACGAGATGCATGACGCCAGATGGGCGTTATCGCCTTTTATATGGACGAATGCATACGACGCCAGATGTGGCGTATGCAATGACGCCAGATGGCGTTCGCTTGTAGATGGACGAATGCATACGACGCCAGATGGCGTTATGAAAATGACGCCTTGTACGGGCGTTATCGCTTGTATGGACGAATGCATGACGCCAGATGGGCGCTATCGCTCAGATGGACGAAATGCACTGACGCCAGATGGACGTTATCGCTCAGATGGACGAAATGCATACGACGCCTTGTATGGCGTTATGAAAATGACGCCTTATGGGCGTTATCGCTCAGATGGACGAATGCATATGACGCCAGATGGGCGTTATCGCTTGTATGACGAATGCGAACGACGCCAGGGATGGCGTTATCGCTTGTATGGACGAAATGCACATGACGCCAGATGGGCGTTATGAAAATGACGCCTTGTATGGACGAAATGCAATGACGCCAGACGGGCGTTATCGCTCAGATGTATTTAAATGCAAATGACGCCAGATGGGCGTTATCGCTCAGATGGACGAAATGCACATGACGCCAGATGGGCGTTATCGCTTGTATAGACGAAATGCGACGACGCCAGATGGGCGTTATCGCTCAGATGGACGAAATGCACATGACGCCAGATGGGCGTTATGAAAATGACGCCAGATGGACGAAATGCACTGACGCCAGACGGGCGTTATCGCTCAGATAGACGAAATGCAAATGACGCCAGATGGGCGTTATCGCCTTGTAGATGACGAACGCATGACGCCAGATGGGCGTTATGAAATGACGCCAGATGGGCGTTATCGCCAGATGGACGATACGCAAATGACGCCAGTTCGGGCGTTATCGCCTGTATGGACGAAATGCAAATGACGCCTCCTGTGGCATGAGAAAAATCGTGTTACGATAATCGAATAATTAAAGTGTAAATGATGAGCCCGAGTAACGTAAGACGTGGTTTTGCAGATGTATTTGATGACTTGCTGCATGGACTTCGTGAGCGGATCTCACAGTATTGGGACGCTTGCCTCCTTGTTCCTCGTTGTCCCGCAAAATTCACTCAAAGAAAAATTGTGAGTTCGGGAGGTCGGCCGATTCAGGTCGCTCTTGCCAGACGCGTTGTCTTGTCCGACATGTAACCCTGCCCGATTTCAGTCTCGCCAAAACATTTGTTGAAAAATATTCTATCTTGAGAAAATATACTTATATGTGCTAAGAGGAAATTATGTCGATATTTGAATAGTGATATGTCAGGAAACACAAAGAAACTTCCCTATCCAAATCTGTGGTATATTCTCCCATACTCGTGTTCTGCTGTCCGCGCTTCTCTTTTTTTAAATTTTGTCCCGCTTTGGGACTCGAACCTCGTAAATTTGACCATGCCCATTGACGCCATTTGTAGTAAAACCCTTAAAATTGTCCCGCTTATGTTGATCTTTCGAGCATATGGAATCATATTTGCTTGTCCTTCGTGGTGCAACTTAAAATTGTCCCGCTGGATCGGCGAACTGGCGGATATATATGTCGTAGGTTTGTCTTCAGTATGTACGGCAAGATCGAGTACCAACCACAAAAGTGCAAAATGACAAAATCGAGGATTTCTTATGGTGTCGAGGCCGATGTAGGCCGCCACGATCCGCGTAAGGAATCAGTCAAACGTAGTTCCGACAAGCAAAGTAATTGAGTATTTTCGAAATGGACCGAGCATATGGCCGCCACGATCCCGCAGCGGAATCGTGTCAAACGTAGTTCAATTACAAGCAAAGTGATTACATGAAAATAAAGCACTCTAAATATAATATCTCTTCATCAGATCGCGTTGATGGCTCTAGGCCACACTTCGCCGCCCATTTCAGCTAAGATGAGGCCCTCCCGTAAGCACTCCTGAACCATGTAAGGCCTCGCCAATTGGGCGAATTTCCTTTCGCTTCACTTTGGTTGGGAATATACGCTTTCAAAGCACTGCATGTCCTTGGAAGTTTCTTGGTCGCACTTTTGTTAAAAGCTCCGCCATTCTGCTCGTAAAGTTGTCCGTGGCATCGCATTCATTCGCTTCTCATCAATAAGCATCAATTGTTCGCACTTTACTCAGATCCATTTGGCTTCATCTAGTTCGGCCTCGATGATTCTTAGAGACGGTATTTCCACCTCACCGGCAAAGACCGCTTCGCTCCATAAACCAAGAGATACTTGTTCCCGTGGAGGTCCGGATTGTAGTACAGAACCCAAGAGGCGAAAGGCAAATTTTCACGCCAATGCTCGAAGTTATCTATCATCTTCCTCGCATCCTCGACGTTCGTTGCCGCCTGATCGCTCCATTCATTTGTGGTCGATATGGGGTAGAGTTGCGATGAGTGATCCCGAACTTCACGCACATCTCCTTCATCGCACCACTATTGATATTGGACCCGTTGCGGTTATGATTGATTCGGGATTCCAAACCGACAAATGATGTGTGATGAACAAAATCCACTACTACTTTCTTGGTCACGCACTTGTATGATGACGCTTCACCCATTTTGTAAAGTAATCAATCGCCACTAGATAAACTCGCGTGTCCATTTGACGCCGCCAATAGACCAATGACGCCCATGCCCTGCCGCGAACGCCACGGGAACTAGTGACGCTGAAGTTCATTTGGTGGCACGTGAATCAAGTCGCCACGGATCCGACATTGATGGCATTTTCGCACGAAACCGAGCATAACTGCTTCATCGCCATCCGTAAGTAACCTCCTCGTAGTATCTTCTTTGCTAGCACGGCCGCTCGCGGGTCCGCATACCTCCGTGTCTCTTCTAATAACTTGTTTGCTTCGAGTGTCAACACATCTTAACAAACCTAAATCCGAGTTCTCCGACAGCGACCTCGCCACCGTGAAGAAATGGTTGGCTAACCTCCAAGAGTCTTCAGACGCTGGTCGCGCTTCCGGTACTCACCCGCTCGAGATACCTCTTGATCTCGCCATACCAAGGTTTGCCTTCCGATTCTTCATCTATCTCGAGAACAATAGTCGGGCCGCTCTAGCACATCTACTTTGATCGGGTCAATATAGTTCTTGTCCGGATGTTGAATCACGGAGGACAAAGTTGCTAGCGCACACAACTCATTTCGAGCCCTGAGTATGCTCGAACTCTATCTTAACGAACCTCTTGCGCAATTCTTTCACGCAGTTGTAGTACTAAGTATCTTCCTATTCTTGTGGCCCATTCACCTTGCACTGTGAATCAACAGTGTCCAATCCCTACGACCAAAGAACTCAGATGTTCATGTCAATAGCCATTCTGAGTCCTAGTATGCACGCCTCATATTCCGACATATTATCGGGTACACTGAACTGAGCTTTGCGATATCGTAGTGTTGTCCCGCTTCGATACCAAACCGCCCGATACCTACTCCTTTGAAATTACGCGCCATCAAGAACATTCTCCAACCTCGATATTCTTCTAAAATGTCTTCTCCTACAAACATCACTTCTTCATCCGAAAGTAGTCCGCAAGGGATGTATTCTCGCTCACCGGATTCTCGCGAGATGATCCGCTAACGCTTGTCCTTCGATCGCCTTCCGGGTGACATATACGATGTCGAATTCACTTAAAAGAACCGCCACTTTGCAAGCTTTCCAAGAGGCATAGGCTTCAAAGATATACTGAGCTGGTCCATCCTCGAGACGATAGTGGTGTACGCGACGTAATGTCTCGAATTTTTTGGCAACCCAAGTCAAGGCACAACACGCATGCTCCAAAGATCGGTAACGGGTTTCATAAGGCGTGAACTTTTACTCAAGTAGTATATTGCTTGTTCCTTCCTTCCGCCTCATCACGTTGTCCTAACACACATCCGAATGCGTTTTCCAATACGGATAAGTATAATAGCAAAGGCCTCCTGGTTCGGAGGCACCAAGACCATGGATTTGACAGATACTCTTTGATTTTGTCAAGGGCTCATTGGCACTCCAATGTCCACTTAGTGGCGCGCCCTTCTTTAACAACTTAAATATTGGTTCGCATATCACCGCTGATTGTGCTATGAACTCGCTGATATAATTCAAGCGACCGAGAAAACTCATCACTTCCTGCGATTCTTCTGGAGGAGGCCTTGAATGGCTTTTATCTTGAAGGATCCAACTCTATTCCCTTCTTCGCCACAACGGCCCAACAATTTCTCACGACGCCAAGGCACACTTTGCCGGATTTAACTTCGTTGTATTGCCTCAATCGCTCAAAACTTCTTCGATGGACCAGATGATCCGTAGCCCTCCGCGACTTGGATAATGACGCCATCCACGTAGACTTCAATTTCTTATGGATCATATCATGAAAATGGTAGTCATGGCTCTCATGTAAGTGGCACCTACGCTTTTAAGTCCAAATGGCATGACTCGATAATAATATACCCCACGGTGGTGAACGCGTCTTCTCTCGCATCCTCTTCGTTCATTAAGATTTGATGGTACCCGGCGAAATAATCGACAAAGGACTGCAACTCATGCTTCGCACAGTTGTCAATGAGTAAATGAATGTTCGGAAGGGGAAAATCATCTTTAGGGCTTGCCTTGTCGAGATCCTCAGAATCGACACAAACTCGTATTTTGCCATCCTTCTTGTTACCGCACAATATTGGCTAACCAAGTGGGGTACCTTGCTACCCGAATGACATTTGCGTCCAACTGCTTGGAGATCTCCTCCTTGACTTTCAAACTCTGATCCGGCTTGATTTTCCTTGGTTTTTGCTTCACTGGAAGACATGATGGTTCAATGGGCAGCTTATGAGAAACGATGTCCGGCTTAGACTGCATGTCATCATAAGACCAAGCTAATATGTCGACATACCGCTCAATAGTGGCCACCAAATCTTCTTTTCTCCGTGGTATTCAAGTGAACGCGATCCTTGTCTCCTTCACGACTTTATCATCTCCTAGGTTTATTGTTTCGCTTTCATCCAGATTAGGTTTCACTTATCCTCGAATTTTCCTAACTCCTCCGTTAATTCCTCCAATGAAATTCCTTCTGTTCTGCCGGATTATTCGACTTTGTTCGCTTGTTTCATGACATGTCACATTTTCATTATCGATAAGTATATTATTTTGTATGTCAAAGAAAGGGAATAAAGAGCGTTGATTAAAACATAACTTGTTATTAAAACTTCGTATGGAAATAAGCTCATAAAACGTGTTCCATAATTCGTAAAAATACGAATTGAATTGTTTAAAAACGCCTAATTATTAATTCTACCTGCACTCATGAAAAAAAGGTCGGGTACAGTCCAGCTTGCTCAAGACATCTCCCGCTCGCACTCCAAATGGTCCGTCATCCGTGGTCTTCCAAAACCGCATGACACTCGCTTCTTCCTCGTAGATGAAAAGGCTCAAGTCCATCCGCAGAATCGCTCGCATCCTCCTCTCTCGTAGCCGAGCAGGCATGCTTTGACGAACGAATGATTCTGGGTGAACAGGTGTCTTGGCAGATGAGACTCACCCTTCCTTCTCGAGATCAAATAACATCATCTCCTAGCTGGTGATATCCGAGACCAAAAGTGTCCTTTTTCTCCGGCAAGTGAATCGCTCGTGATTCCTCCTAGTCTTGGTCCAGTCCTCGCCCGGCCAAAACCATTTCTCAAAGATCTCTGCCACCATTTTGGGAGTGCGAGGTCGCATCCCTTTAGCCTAGCTAACGCCTACGATCTTGTTCATACGGTAGACAGATCCATCCAGCTTTTCTCCATACTGATGACCGAATCGCCCCTTTAGCGTTGTTGTCCTTGTCTCCTCAACCACAACTTCACGATGATTCCGATGAATTTCGTGACTTGATGCAAAGTGGAAGGGACGGCCCACTGTGGATCCAAGGCCTACCGAGTAATGATCAGAAGACGTGGATATGTCCAATACTTGGAATTCTATCTCGAACTCGCGCCCGACCAGAAGTGTCAAATCAATCTCGCCGCGACGCCTCGTGGTCCCATCAAACCTTTTACCCTTTGTGTAGCTTTCATGAGTTTCCCAATGTTGACTCCTAAAGTTCAAGAGTATTCGGCGGCATACATTAACAAATGACCCCATCAATCAAGACGCGAGAGATAAACTTATTAGCACACTTGATCGTATGTTCAATGCCTTATTATGACCCCGACCTTCGTGAGGCAATTCATTCTCATGGAAGATTATCTTTTGCACCTCTTTAACTGGCCCGATCAATGCCGAAAAGTTCTCATCTACGGCCTCTACCGGCACACGCGCTTTCTTTCAAAACCTCCATCAAAGCGTTCTGGTTCACTAATTCATCAACAATGACAATAGAGAAATTTGGCGGTGTTTTACTCAATCGTTTCTACAATGGAATAGTCTCCGTAGGCATCCTTCTCCAAAATTCCTCTACTGATTCGGCCACGCCTTTTTCCGGCGTCTTTCGCGATACTTCTACGATGAGTAACGTTGTCCGACTCGTCACCCCACAGAACAACTTCTACCACCGCTTCGCTTACCCTCATTACGTTGTTTGATCAAATGACTCCATCCTCGTACTAAGATCGACATCGAGGCTTATGACGGCCAACTCTACTTCCAACGCGCCCGACTCGCGGTAATCATACGGGCAACGCAATGAGGATCCTTGTTCCTTTCTCCTCGATTGCACGATAGTCCTTCCATATCGCATACATCATCAAAGGTGATCATGTGCACGCCAAAGATTGTCGTGATTTGGCAGGATTGTTGTTGACATTGGGAAGCGCTTTCAACCGAATAGCTCCTTCTCCGATTAGCTCCTCAATTGCTTTTCAAAGCATAACAACTATCTCAGATCGTGCCCGACACTCCGTAATGGTATGCACAATGCTTATTCTCATCATGCCACGGTAGGAGTGGATTAGATTTACCGATTGTCAGATAAAACCGGGCCGCTTTCTTCATACTGGGAGTATGGTTCACCAACGGTGTATGGTTTTGCGGGCCTCTCTGCCTGTCGGTTCGGGTCTAGGTGTGTTTTGGCGTGGTATTGTTGTGGGGTGGGTACGCTGGTCGGTTTGTGAGGATTTGCGCGCGAACGCCCGTGGTCAGATATCCGGGTGATGTAGATGCGGCGTTGATCAGATGTGGGAGTATTTTGGCTAAACCGATCATATGGGGTTTTGGAACGCGGGCTCGTATGTTTGGGGTTGGTATGTTTGGGGTTGGGTCAGTTGGTATGTCGTGGCCCGATTCGCTTTGTGTTGTTGCACCGCCATGATCGGGTCGCTTCCATCCTTCTTCTTCTTATTCATCCCTCCCATCGACTTCGATTGTATGGCTTTGCTTGTTGCTTGCAAAGCCGCCGTGTTCGTGATCCCACCGTTTCTAAGTCCTTCTTCCACAAAATCTCCCATTTTCACTACTTCGTAAAAATCGCGCCCAACGACGATCAACCTCTCAGAGTACGCGGGTCCTTCGTGATCGCACAAACAAGGTTGTCATTTCACTTTCTTCCATAGGTCGACCTTCGCCGCTGCAGATCTCCACCTCATTGCATATTCCCTAAAGGTTTCTATTGACTTTTCTCCAATTTCATTAGATAGAATCGCCCGTGACGTTGTCCGTATTAAACCCGAACTCGCCTACAAAGTCTCGGCCATCGCCTCAACTACGCCACTTCCTCGATCTCGGCTAGTATACCAATCCAAGGCTTCTCCATCAAGCTCCTATGAACAATTTCATGATGATTGATTGATCTCTTCCCACTCCCACTAATTTGTCGCAATAGATCTCGTGTGCACGAGGATTACTTTTGCCGCCAAACAGTCAAACTTTGGTACCTTGTATCCAACGCGCTCGACGTCGGATGCACGCATAAATCGTATTCCAATCCCTCGCACTTTGTCCATCCGGTTCTTAAAAGCTTTCTTCAAGTCGTGAATTTCTTCCGCCACGTTTTCATCTATCCCAACTCTCGTCCTCTTCTCCGCCTCTTCATATCGAGCAAACTCCGGAGGTATAGGTACGGTGTGAGACGTGGCGCATGGGTCACATATACGGGTGATCCGTATTGTTTATTATGGTATGTCATCTGGGCCGGTTGAGTAGGTTGGTTGTTTGGCGTAAGGTGGCTTGTATTATCTCGGGGTCGGCGTGTGCGCGTTAGGGTCATTTAAGGTCCGGGTTATGAGGAGGTGTGTTGTTGTGTTGTGGCTTTGGTGTGGGTTATGAGGCGTGTTGTTGTATTGTGGATTGGGAGGTTGTGGGTTATCCGCTGATGTTGGGACGGCGTCGAAAGCGGTGAATTAGGAAGTGTGGGTAGTCGTGTGTCGAGGCTTATAGATAACTTAGTAATTTCGAGTTCATCCATTTCCGCTTGCATGACCGCCATTTGTTGCAAGATTGAGCAAGGTATTCATCTAATATGGAGCATTTCTTTCGATGTCTCTGGTTCCTCTCGTTGAACGGCGATGAGTCCCAAGCCATCCTGCTCGCTTGCCCCGAATCATTCATTTTGTTGCTCGTGCTTTGGATCCGTGAAATACGGGTGCTCGGCCGGTGCAACACACAAATCAACGAGGAGTAAAAGTCCTTTGTTCAAAACACGTGTCAAGATAAATGTAATAGCAGAACATACGGGCATATAATGAAGCTTCAACAAATAAAGTAGATTAAAGCGCGTCCCTAATACGCAAGGGCCTCTATCATGCCAGAGGTAGGCCTAAGCGCCATAAATGCAAAGTCACGTTAGATGTACCCAAGCCATTGTATTGGAATGCCTTTATTGGAAATAAAGCTAATTGAAATGACATTTTATAAGAAAACAATGGAAATCTAAATAATCGTGTCGTTCTTTGTGATAGTGAAGCTTAGGTCTTCTTTGGTATAGCCCCGCCTGCTCCAAGTATCTTGCATCGTGCATTAGGGCCCACATGCGGGGTGACGACTCTCTCTCGAGTTGATTATTCTTCATTCTATCGCTTGTGTCCATGTCCTCAAACCTTGCTCTCCTCTCGGGTCAGAAGGTGCTGATGTGATCCTCTGCGGCCTATGCGATACTCGGTGTGTGCTCGCTTGTTCATCTCCGATGTCTATTTTGTTAATGTCGCCCCATTCTTTCAAAATTTGTCTAGCTCGAGGCACAATAAAGTCCGGTCCAAATGTAACTTCCAAACTCCCATGTCCGATCGGAGTGGGATTATCTGCTTGGCGAATTGTCTGAGCGCGTAGGGAGCGTATGGTTGCACCTTTTAGACCAATAAGCTCAATATAGTACAATTCTTTACCACGCACAAAGGCTCCATTTTTGGAGGGAGTAAAGGATATTTCCATCGATTCGATCCGCGCGAGATGTCAAAACTTGCACCAATCTTTGATGCCGACCGCGACACAAACCGCTTGCTCTATCATGAAGCCGCCGATCTTGTAGATGCGCCAAACAAACGTCATCATATTTGACCGCTGGTAAAAATGCCCACGGCCCACATTTGTAAGATAAGATTGCAACCTTCAAAGAAGTTTGTCCGTCCCTCTTTGCATTTCCCAAGAGCTCGGAATATTTCTGCCAAAATCATAGGAACCAAAGTGGGTTGTATGCCGTCAATTCCCTCGAAAAGTGATTCGCCACGAACATATGCAAGTACTTATCTTGCCATACCTGCAGGAAAATCAAGGTGCCAGTAGAGCGAAGCTGAATGCAATAGACGCCTGCTTTGCCAATGGCGTAGAGTGCATGAGAATTCTGCTTTGCATGTCTTGTAAGCGTTATTATGTCCATACCTCTCGTAAAGATAGTCAAGAGACACCGCTTGTTCTCAAGCAACGCAACTCCTTAGTATTCTTAAGACCCATGTAATGGAGGAATTTCTTCCCCGATTGTCATTGGGAATAACTGCCTTTCTACCTCGTAAACTAGTCAGGTGAAATAATGCACTTCTTCCAATGTAGGAGTTATCTCAAAATCCTTGAATTTGAAAATGACTCGATCCGATCCCAAAATTGGATTAAAGCTCTGATCAAATGCGGATCCGCGAAATACCAAATAGTGAGATGAGACACCCCAACTTCTTCCTAATCATCGTCTGACTGCTGATATCGAAATCCTCCCACCATACTCTTAGCTTATTAGGAACTCCTCTAACCATTCTTATATGATCCATGTTACAAATGCTGAAAAACAATAATAATAAACTTACATTTCCAATTTTGGGCATGTCTTTGGCTTGATAAATCTATCATGATCGCGGCAACACATAATACGCTGGTTGGTCGTTGGGTCGAGAAACCCATCGACAAGTTCTGTCTTCCTAATAGTGGTGTCGATACCGCGACCGACCCACCTAAGGTAAATGCATGCATGCCTTAAAAGAACGCGTGGTAGAGCTCTATCTTAAGTGTGCTTAAGATTTGGCTTACTAGACGCAAGGTTCCCGAGCGGACTACTCGAGTGAGAAGGCTACGCGACCACCGGTTGACCGGATTCTCCGCAAGAAATACCAATTCTCTTAAATTTGGGTGTTTGAAAGAAATTTGCAGGTGCAAAGCACACCCGCTGTCGTGTGTGATAGTGTGAATTTTCCATAAGGGAGGAAGTATGAGCGGAATGCCAGTTTAAGGAAAGCGGTAACAAATAGCAGTTAAAACAATATGCAAATATTCATATATAAAGCAAAATAGTTTAGGCAAAATATAAAGCAAATAAGTGTGAAACACAAAATAAGCAAATTAAGTAAGTTAAGCAAATAAATAAATAAAACAAATAAATAAATAAAGAAAGGAAAAAAGAAGCACAATAATTAACCTATGTTTGTTATGGTTAAGAACCCGTTTATCCTCAATGAGTCGCTTACGCCGTCGCACCCGATTTTGAACTCTCAGCTTGAGCGCGACGAATGGTTATCCTCCAAAAAGTGTAAATAAATGTTTAAAATGTTTAAGGGAGTCGCCACCTAATTAATTGGGTGAATTAAGACACCTAAATACTAGCTGATTAAAGTCAGCATTAACTCCATTTAAAGGTCTGTGAAACTAAATAAAATTCTGAGTAAGGATTCTTTATTATCCTAAAGGGAAGGGGTAAGGCACCCTAAAGGATCCACTAACTTGCGGTTGTCCGTTCAAACATAGGTTAATTCATTTGGCTAATGGATGTATATTTTTAGAAAAGGATTATTTAAGTAAAAGGGATGTGGCAATATCTAGAGAATATATATTGATAACTAAAGGGTCTTATAAGATTCAAAAAAAAAAAAAATATATATATAAAGTTGATTATGAAATGAAATTATTTTATTCTTGACAAAAGTAAGAAAGTGATTACTCCTAACAATGTAAGGTTAAGATTCTTATAAAAAGGTTAATTATGAAATTATTATTTTTATACGTAGGTGCGAGAATTACTTCCTATAACATTTATGAAGAGTTTATGATATAGTTTATCTCTTAAGGACTAAATATGGAGAAATATGTAAACTACATGACTAAAGTATAACTAGGATTAATTATTTTAGATTTAGACTTTGTATAATGAACCTAGAATAAACAATGGGTGAACTTATCCTTAATACTACCCTTTCAATGTATCCAAAGACTGTTAGAGTTAATTATCCTATTAATTACAAGGTTAATGAATATGGCAATAATAAATAAACAAATAAATAAATGCGTAAATAACAAAGGGAAGAATGAGATCAAGTTGTTGTAAGATCTAGACGGATGGCGACGCCATCTATCTTATGATGATTTGGAAGCCTGCGCGAAATGCGGTTGGTGATATGGAGATCATCGCGAGTCTCATACCGAGACTCTTAATTATTCTCCCGATGCATGCCACGTAAAATAAGAAAGAAAAGGATTAGTAAATATGCTAAACTCCATCATATATGAAAACAAATGAAATGTTAAATTAAGCACACGCCGCTAACACTAATTATCGCCATGCAGATATTCCACCATGATGGGCCTCAATATGCAAGAAATGTGACCCCGCCCCAATAGCGTAAATTCCATTATAAAATATCAAGCCACCCCGACATGCCCATTGACACAAACTGCCATATAAAGGGTGATATATACTAGACATCCACGTAAACTAAAGATATACAACCCGTATACATTGAATATATTATCGAGGCAATTTAGACAATAAATCGATAAAGGAACAATCGGGCAAAGAAGCGAATATGAAGCGTAAGACAGCTTTATTGTAAGTCATGCTCACTAGTATACCGCTCAAGAGAACTCAAAAGTGGAAAATATAAGATAGATGTTTCTAAAACCAATAGTTTGGGTATATGGGACAAACTCAAGATCGCTAGATTGGGATCCATTAATAGGATATGCGAGGCATAATGGTTTATTAGACATAGCCGACATACATAAATGGCTAAGTGACATCCTTAGAAACAATATATATTAGATTATGCCTAACACCTGGTCCGTTAAGCATATATGGCCACCCTTATATCAGATATCCATCAGTACAACACCCCAAGAAAGAACACAATTAGGCAAACTCGTATATATGCTCTAAACAAGATAAAATGGTTCAAATAGTAACATTGACGTGGTCTAAATGGAGTCAGATTAAGTAGGACAGTAGCACAACTGGCTGAAATATTTGATAGGTAGCATACACTTCCCCATAATTCAATGGAACTTTTAAAAGACTATAGAGACAGGGCAAACTATTTCATGTAATTAACTGTGTACACAAACAGGTATTCAAATGCCACAGATTGTAATCATAAAGATGAATCAATACCACATTATTCACTTGACTAACTACAAATACCCTAAGGTTGAACAGAAGATCCCACCATAACACTATGTTAAATATGTATCTAAATGAACACGTAATCCAGTGGCCTAAACAAAAACACACATAAAACAGAACATCCAAATCAATATTTAAGCGACCACTGATTAACAACAGATATCAACCATGGATCTGAGATCCTTATACCAACGTTACCCAACCAACTATATCCATAGAAAACCACAGTCGAACACACATATATTGGAAAGTAAACTCGACACCCCAAATATTTATAAATACAACTAAACATATTTATCAAAGAACAACGACTAAACTGGGTTAAATCAAATAGATCCAATAAATAGCACACGAATCTTATCATGCAGAGCATATAATAACTCAGTAATAGAAAGGAAATAGGTTTCCGGACCTTTTGTGGGTAGCGAACTGAGGCGACGACAAAGGTTTTCCCGAATCGTCGTCGAAGGAAAAGTCACAAAAGATCGCTTAAAGAATCGATAGTAGTAATTTCGATAGAAAAGAAAAGGGTTTCTAGACTTGATACTGTGATAGTTCGATGACTGGCTCTGAATGACCGATCGATGGGGAATGAATCATGCCATTGCAGATGTCAAAACTTAGTATTTATAGCCCCTAGTTAGGTTTCGATTATGGTAAGTCTAGGACGGTTTTAGGGATGATTTGCACTGATTTTTCGAGTGATTGTTTACCAAAATAGGTGCTGATTTTCGACCATTCAGGGCTGACTCGCGAGTGATTTGAAACGATTTCTTACCATTTTCGGATTCTGATTTGATAAGGGAAGGTTTTTTGTTTTTTTTTTTTTTTTTTTTATGGTAAGTTGGGTAAGGTCGCCGGATTCTCAGGCGAGAATCTCAGCTGGGGAGGTGGTGTGAAGGTGTGTTGCGTGCGGCAGTTGAGTTTGTTCCTAGGGTTTTCTAGGTTTTCTGAAGGGGGTAACGATGAAGAAGGGGCTGGGGCCTCAAGGGAAGTGGGCTGGTCGAGGAGTGGGTTCAAGGGGAAAATGGGCTGATGGAAAGGTAGATAAAAGAAAGGGAAATGGTAAGGGGGGAAACGGGCTGGACGAATTAGGGGGTTATGGGCTGTGGGTTAGACGAAATTAAGGGGGTATGGGCTGCTAATTATTGATTTGTGGGTTAGCCTTAGGCATTTTATTTAATTAGTGGTAAATTAATGAAATCTAAGTTGTTATTAAATTAATTATGTGTTTTATTAGTCTAAGCTATTATTATCCTAATAGATGTGGGCATGCTAAAAAATTGCGGTTCTAGCAAAAGAAAATTGTTTAACTTATCGGTTATTTATTTAAGGGGGCTGGACAAAATTGGGTGTCAACAAATCACACCTTATTACGCAGCACATAGACAATGACGAAGCTGATTCAAACAAGTATATGATGCTGCTATATGTATTACTTGGCAAAATAATAAGCATGTATGCTACACGATAAATTGGGAGAATCTTAATATGACTGGTTTTATCACTTAAACAGTAGAGTAAATGCAGGGGCAATTCAAGAGACGATTAGATCGATGGGGTGCTGGCAATGGCAAGATAGTTAGACCGAGATCGCATCAGCATGCTTAGTTATATGAATAACCAGGTTTGTATAGGCAGATTCAGAGACCATGACAGAATGACATACACTCTTAGTAAGCAGTTTAGGCATGTATTTCACTGGAAAAGAACCTAACATTTCATTCAAGACTAACTGGATGCCGACACATAACATTTAAGACTAAAACAGGCTAGATTGCTTGAAGAACAAAAGTGCATAGACAAGATAATGTCAATTCAGAACATACAAAGTGTTGTCTTAATACCAATTTATAGACAATATGGTTATGAGTTTTGCAATTTCAGAGGTGTATTTCTCAGGTGTATAAGGTTGTCTAGGTCAAACAAAACAACTTGAGTACTAAAGCATACACATAAGAGTTTAGTAAGATTAATATGCTAACATGAAAGCATTTGAATATATCAAAGAGAAGGTATGTAAGTAATCAACTTGGAAGAACACATGGATGTAATAATATGGGCTAAACAGTCACTCAGAGCATTGTCTTTAAAAATATAAGGGTGACTCATACTATACCAAACATACATGGGATATCTCAACAACTACGAAAGGCCAAACAAATAAGACTCAGAATATTCCATCTAAAGGTATGCTCTTGGGTACACATAAGGGAGAGTAAATTCCTGATCGGTTAATCTTAGGGACATTTTAGATGAACAAGGGCAAGACATGTCTAGTTTGGTGAACCTGCTGAAAACAGAGATGGACAAGCAACAAGCAAAGACATCATTTCAGATAAGCAGAATCGTTTAACCTAAACTAAGCATATAATCATGTTCAAGCTGTATATCAAACATAATGGAAGCACCATATTACTCGATACTATATCGTATATTAATCTAAGATTAACACGAACAAAATTCAGTTAGCACACCTTTAATACACAGACGCGCGACGATATAAACTGGTATGAAAGGGATCTGGGTTAACTAAATCGATTACCACGACGCAATACGTCAATTATTAATAGCAGGACAGTAGCATGACAATCTCAACTAAGAACGATTAACCAACACAGAACGCAGCAAGCCATAAAACATGGAAATAAACTAGAATCGGGAGGAAGTTTGAGTTTACCTTCTCCGGGCAGCGAACCGAGGCAACGTATCAAGTCGTCGATCCACTCGGGGTTTGGTTGCTATGCGATTACGGCTCGACGGGTCATGACTATGAAAAGAGTGTTCTTTTCCGATGCCGAAGGATTGCTAGTGGGTTTCTAATGGTTCTCGACCTGTTTATTGCTGATTTTCGATGGATTCCTCACTGTTTGGCGTGATGTGGGTGTCTGCTGTTCTCTACTACCTTTTCATGTTCTCCTCTGTAGAAATCGATGCCTATCTGTTCTAAGGGTTTTATCCTATCCTCTCCTCGATTCTTGCTAATTTCCTGTATCAGTTTTCCCATTGATTTTTTTATGGCCGAATGCTTGTTTTTCCTTCTGTTGAACCCATGTTTTTTGCTAATTTTCTAGATGTCGAAGACTGCTAAAATTTCCCGATTTGTTTCCCCTTGCTGTTAATTTTTCTTGATTTTGAGGGGGTTCCTGATGCGGGATTTATGCACACACTAACGCAAGTGCACGTGTCGTGACAAGTAATATAGTCTAGAAGACCGAGTTATCGTCCTCAGGGATTAGTGTCCAATTATCAAATTCTATTCTATGGTATCTATTTGGTATCCGATGATTGATGAATTGATTATAACTATAATTATGGATGCTAACTAAATTATTTTATTTTACTTCAGATATGGTGGAAATAGGGCTTCTAAATCTCCTCAACTATCCGCTCATCTTACTTGTTAATGCAATTAATTATGGTTCTTCTTCTATTTTGAGATAGCAGGTTAACTAAGCCGTTTTATACTCCTGTTAAGGTAATATAAATACTCAACCCCAATATAGAACTCTTCTACCTTTCGGTGATAAGATTGACTATAAATGAGGATTAAGAGCAATAACTTATTAAGCTACACAAGTATCGGGTTACTTTCGTCCACGATTTAACTTATGTTTATTCAACTATAACATATTCACAATCTCCCCTTTCGGCTTTTGATTAGAAATCATATAGATTATGATAATTAGTGATCAATTAATTACCAAACATTCAAGACAAACATTGAATAAATCTCAACAATGATAAGAAGAAACCAAAACATGTATTAATTCATAAGAATGAGTTTCAAGTGATTTGATATGGAAAGCCCTAAATTAAGTTAGTTCCTAGCCATAGGCATGCCAAGAACTAAACTAATATCCAACATAAACTATAAAAAAATAAAACAAAGAACAAAGAAATTACACAAAAGTAGTCTTCAATCTTGATCTCCAAGTTTGTGATGAATTGGCAAAGGTTGGACCCCTTAATCTGACCTAGGAATGTCCTTTTTATAGCCTCCAAAACGTTTCCCAATTTTTCCTTCTAGGCCTTGGCCCATTCCCATTCGAATTTGGCAGAATTCCCGCCTCGGCGCCACGGCGTCGAAACTCCTGCATTTTTCTGTATTTTGGGCGCCGTGGCGCTCTGACGCTGCTGGCTGGAGGCGATGCGCCACCGCCCTGTTTCTTTCCATGATCGCCAACTTTCTAGCTTTTTGAGCTCTGAAACCTCTGTTTCTGCCCTCTTTTCGCTCTTTTTCGCCAATGTGCCACTTTAAACCATTATGACTCAAAAGAAAGAAAATATATCCTAAGACGACACGTATTTGTACAAAAATGGGCAAAAGACTAACTAAAAATGACTCAAAATATGTATATAAAATACACCGATCAAACACCCCCAAACTTAACCTTTGCTCGCCCTCGAGCAAAGATCAAAATAAAGAAATAAAGACACGAGAAAAAGGAACTAAAATGACTCAAAGACATTGATCAAGTTGCTGCATCATTGTTACTTAGAAAAGCATGAATGTTAGCAGAAAAATATGTAAGAACATATAACATGGATTTTTAGCATTCCAAACACATCAAGTTAGATATTTCGCAAATTCACTTTAATCATGCCCAATGGAAGTAAGAATACCTCACTATGCATGTCAATTTCAAAATCTTATGGCATGTTTACTTGCTATTCTCCACTAATTATGGACACACATATAAGAGATCTTCAGGGCTTTTCAGGGTTGTAATGTAGGCTTAGGCATGGGTAGGTAAAAATAGGCATTTAGGTTCAATTTACGTACCATAAGCTCTTTTGCTTTCGGTTATTCCCTTTTCTTTTGATTCTCTTTTTCACTTCATACCTATATTTTCCCTCTTTTGTTTTGAGAGAATGAGGTGTATGATGAATAGCCGACACCCCAAACTTAGGCTTTTGCCTATTTATTATTATTTTTTCATTGGGGTGCATCAAAATTGTTCACTCTCTTTGTCTCTTTTTAACACTTTATATTCCAATCACCTCAATTTTTCACTTATGACACAAATATGCAATTATAGTGTGTCAAAGAAAAGTCTTATTTTTAGGCTCAAAGGGGCTGACTAGGGATATAATTTGAATGTCAGGGATAGGCAAAAATGGTAAGAAAGGGCTAACAAAGAAATGTCTGAGTCATCTCCCTAACATGCATATCCTAATTCTTTCGCCTCAAATAGCAAGCAAGCAGACACATAGGTTTAATCACTAACAATGCATAAATCAAGCAAGATACCCCAAATAGTCTGATTTCATGAATTTTTGGCATATCTAACTTAAATGTTTAGATGGTTACTTCTAATTCCATTACATTATTCAACCTTACTTCACTAGACGTTTCCAGTAACTACAGCATGCACGATCTTAAAAAAAAAATCTGACTAAAAAAATACTCAAAAATACACAAAACAAATCAAAAAGACTCAAAAATAATAAGACACTCCCCAAACTTAAATCACACATTGTCCCCAATGTGTGCAAGACTAAAAAAAACAAAAACATGATAACTTACAGACTTGGTTTAAAGTGGTGGCGGTGGCGGCGGATAATGCATGGACCACTGGTTGAACAAGGAACTCATCTCATCAAATCTTTGGTGCAACTGTTGTTGCTCCTGCCTTAGTTCTTGCTGTCCTTGCCTCATGTCCTGTTGACCTTGTATCATTATGTCAAAGCTCTGCATCATCCTCCTCTGGTTCATGAGCAATCGCCCATTATAGGCATCGAGGTTCTAATTCCGGGGTTGCCGCTTCCTCGCCTGTGTCGAGCCTCTGTCTCATGCTCATCTTCATCCATGGTAGCCTCTGTTGCTGCTGATGCTGGTGTTGTTTCTAGTGCTGGTCTCCTTCGTGCTGCTGCTGGAGGGATTGGGTATGAGAAGGAATGCACTATCCCATATGACACATGAGGTTGGCCCTTCTCATATGTATCAGTGGCTAGGGTTGGGACTCCATGTCTGGAGCATAAGCTGCTAATAAGTGATCCATGTCCCAACCCACCTGTCGTTACCAACCTACTGGTTTCTCCAATGTTTTGCAATATTTCCTCTACAACGTCAATCGTCTTCCCTAACATGATTCCATATATCATTTTTATTCTATCTGCTGGCACTCTGGTGAAGTGCATCGATGGAATTAAGCGGACACTGACGAAATATAACCAACCCTTAGTTGTTTTGTTGAACTGACATCTGCTCAGTCCACTCGATCAATTTCTTGCAATATCATACTCAGCCCCATGGTAGCATAATGTGCTTTTGACGACATCCCAGTCGATGTTGTTGGCGTCTCTAGACCAAGTTCTGAAATAGCTCCGATCGTCGCCTCTTTCTTCAACATTGGCTGTTCTTAATAGCACATTCACCACTTCGACCGTCACAGGCACATACTGCCCTATCACAAAGCATCTACCATCTACCCTCTCCAGAAAGTTAGCATAAAATTCATTCACCATTACGGTGTTCTGCGGTGCTATTCTTTCTGGATTAACAAATCTCTTCCACCCCATGACCTCTATCATCACCCTAATAGGCTCATAGGCATCTCCCTCCTCAAATGACTCCCTTTGGTACTCCATTCCTCTCTCAGGGATCAAGGGTCTAGTACTAAGTTTGTGATATCTATCTTCAGCTTTTTGACTGACAAACCTAGTAGTATCATATTGAGGGACGGAGGTGGATGTGGAAGTTGTCCTCTTCTTGGCAGACATTTTTAGATAAATTCGGCAGCGTTTCCTTTGTTTCAGTGATATTACCCAACACTATCAATCAAACCAATCAACACACAGTGTAATCAGCAGCTACAACACTCTTCAACCCCCACACTTCACTCAAAGCTCCGGTACAACACCCCACACTCACTTCGTATAATCTTCCGCGAAATTTCACACCCAACTTCAACACACCACACACCATCCACCAATAAAGCACCTCCCCAAACTTATTACCTCCCCTGATTGTATTGAAGATTTCAAGAAAAGTGATAAAGGTTACATTGGACGGTGTTCTTCAAAATTTTCTTGTTCCTAATGATGTATTGAGGCAATGGAATGAGGGTTGTTGTTTAAGATGGTTAAGGGTGTAAGGAATTTAAGTACTTTGGTTGTGATTGAGTTTAGTTTGTGGAAGATTTTTAGATAAAAGGGTTAATTTCGTGGGTTTTGGAGAGAGGAAAGGTTTGGGTTTTTGATTTGGAGAGAGGAAAATCGGATTAGGGCTCCTTTAAAATTCAGATTTTTCATCGCGGCGCCCAAACTTATGCGACCCTCTGAACTTCCAGCGTCGTGGCGCTCTGATTTGGCGTCGCGGCGCCCAAACTTCTGCGACCCTCTGAACTTCCAGTGTGCAGCACTGATTTAGCCGCGGCCAAACTTCGTGAGCTCTTCGACTTTCAGCCGCGGCGCTGAACTTTCTGCGCCCTTCTGCACTTCCGGCGCCACGGCCCTCTGCTGGGCGCCGTGGCGCTGAGCCGATTTTTTTTTCTTTTGATCTCTCCGTTTTCGTCCTCCAAATTTTTGGCCCTGTACCTGTCATCACAACATGCAAACGATACCTTCCGTGAGACTGTTCTAATTAAAACTAAATTGCAAAAAACTAAAAAATAAAATAACCTTGGGTTGCCTCCCAAGTAGCGATGTCTTTAACGTCTTTTAGCCGGACGCAAGTTCCTTATCAAGGCATGGGGTAGATTAACCCCACAACCTATCCATTTCATCAACATTTTCGCTTCCGTCTTCTGTTTTTCTTTTTCTCTTTTTTCTCAAGAGGAGGTTTAGCGTTGCTTACCTGTTTTGGCAGACTTATTTCCCTTGCTTTGGCTTGTGATGGCTCAACCGATGTCTTGTGAAGCTAATCGCAAAACACTTGCTCATGACTGGGGGTTCAATGATGTGTTTGAACACCTTGAACACCATCTCTTCATTCTCCACTCTGAGTGCCAGCTCGCCCTTCTCCACATCAATCAGGGCTCTCCCGGTTTCCAAGAATGGTCTTTCCAATATGATGGGGATCTCATCATCTTCCTCCATATCAAGGATGAGGAAGTCCACAGGAAAGAAGAATTTTCCCACATTAACTAAGACATCTTCAATCGCTCTCGATGCACCAATCGCCATATCCGCTAACCGCAGCTTCACAGGTTGGTTTGGCCTCACCCAACCCCAATCTCTTAAAAACAAACAAGGGCATAAGATTTATGCTAGCCCCCAAATCACAAAGGGCCCTATTACATGTCACCCTGCCAACTGTGCAAGGCAATGTGAAGCGCCCTGGATCCTTGAGTTTGGGGGGCAATTTCTTCTGCAAGATGGCACTGCATTCCTCTGTCAGTGCCACTGTCTCATACTCCGCCAACTTCTTCTTCTTCCCAAGAATTTCCTTCATGAATGTAAAATAAGTAGGCATTTGCTCCAATGCCTCAATGAACGGAATGTTAATGTGTAGCTTTCTGAATACTTTCAAGAACTTGGAGAATTGCTTATCAACCACTTTCCTTTGCAACCTCTGCGGGTAAGGAATCCTCTCAGTGTATTCCCTCATTGGGACTGTTGGAACTTTCTCTAACATAGGGCGGTCTTCAGTAACCCTCTCCCTCTCTGCATCTACTCTCTGTTCAACTACAGTCTGGGGTGTAAGATGTTCTAGTTGCTTTCCATTTCACCGCACCGCTGGCACCGTTTCTATGGGTTCATCTCAGACATTAGGCAAAGTGCCATGTGGCCTGTTGTTTGCCATCTTCGCTAGTTGTCCCACCTGAGTCTCCAAATTCCTGATAGAGGATCTGGTCTCTGCCATGAACTGGGTCTGTAAGTTGGTGAGTGTCAGTGTCCGCTTCTGCTTGCTGAAAGGTGTGCATGAATTGTTGTGAAGATGAGGTCTGAGTGAATGGTTGCTGATTTTGGTATTGGCCTCGAAATTGGTTCTGCTGCCCTTGATCACCCCTCTATGAAAAGTTAGGGTGATTCCTCCACCCTGGATTGTAGGTATTTGAATATGGGTTGTTCTGGGGCCTTTGGTAATTCCCTACTGCTTGGCATTATGCTTGCTCGATAGAGATGTTGTTGGGGTCTGCTGATGGGCACCTATCAAAGGTATGTGGACCTCCACACATCTCACAACTCAACGGCATTTGAACTGTGTTCACTGACACTGTGTTCCATTGCAGTTGCTTGGTCAGGAGAGCGACTTGTGCATTTAACGATGTGATGGCATCAATCTCGTGAACTCCTATTGCTCTTCTTCCACTCACCCCTCTGTCCTCTGTTATATGATTATTGGTGGCCATGTCTTCTAATAAATCATGGGCTTCGTGTGCTGTCTTTCTCATGAAAGTTCCACCTGCGGCTGCGTCAATGATAGTTCTTGTGGTCCCGCTTAGCCCATTGTAGAAAATATGGACCAAATTCCACAACTCAATGCTATGATGTGGACACTTCCTTTGCAAATCTTTAAATCTCTCCCAAGCCTCATAGAGTGACTCTCCATCAGCCTGATAAAAATTATTCAACTCCCCTCTCAGCTTAGCGGCTTTGGACGGTGGAAAGAACTTTGCTAAGAACTTCTGTGTCAGCTCCTGCCATGTGAATATAGAGTCTGTAGGTAGAGAATTCAACCAAACTTTTGCTCTATCCCTGAGTGAGAAGGGAAAAAGCCTCAATCGGATGGTGGCGTCAGTAACGCCATTATACTTGAAAGTTGCACACAACTCCAAGAAGTTCGCTATGTGCATGTGAGGATCTTCCGATGGCAACCCTACGAATTGAACAGTATTCTGCACCATACTCAGGATCGCAGACTTGATTTCGAAATTATTTGCTCCTATTACTGGGAGCCTGATGCAGTTTTGTTCTCCATTCACCCTTGGCATCACATAATCTCCCAAGCTTCTCTCAGCTTGGACCTGGACCATCTCTTCCACATCCATTGGTAACTTCCGGGGCATCCTTTGGTTAGGTTGATGATCACATATCCCTTCGTTCATCTCATTGTTGTTCTGCACGCCCTCATTGCTATTAAGGCCAAAATTCGTCTGTTTCTCCTGTTCTGCTTGCAAGTCTTTTCAATCTCCGGGTTGAAGGGAACAAGTGTATCTGCTCCTCTTCTCCTTCGCATAAACTAGATGCCTGCAACAAATCAAAATCAACAAACGGATCACGGCGCACGGGTTTCACGAATAAAAGAGAAAATATAGTAATAAAAATAAAAATAAACAAAAATAAAAACCAAATTAGAAATTAAGAATAGATAAAATGATATTGAACTACGTCAATCCCAGGCAACGGCGCCAAAAACTTGATGCGGGATTTATGCACACACTAACGCAAGTGCACGTGTCGTGACAAGTAATATAGTCTAGAAGACCGAGTTATCGTCCTCAGAGATTAGTGTCCAATTATCAAATTCTATTCTATGGTATCTATTTGGTAACCGATTATTGATGAATTGATTATAACTATAATTATGGATGCTAACTAAATTACTTTATTTTACTTCAGATATGGTGGAAATATGACTTTCAAATCTCCTCAACTATCCGCTCATCTTACTTGTTAATGCAATTAATTATGGTTCTTCTTCTATTTTGAGATAACAGGTTAACTAAGCCGTTTTATACTCCTGTTAAGGTAATATAAACACTCAACCCCAATATAGAACCCTTCTACCTTTCGGTGATAAGATTGAATATAAAGGAGGATTAAGAGCAATAACCTATTAAGTTACACAAGTATCGGGGTACTTTCGTCCATGATTTAACCTATGTTTATTCAACTATAGCATATTCACAATCTCCCCTTTCGGCTTTTGATTAGAAATCATATAGATTATGATAATTAGAGATCAATTAATTATCAAACATTCAAGACAAATATTGAATAAATTTCAACAATGATAAGAAGAAACCAAAACATGCATTAATTCATAAGAATGAGTTTCAAGTGATTTGATATGAAAAGCCCTAAATTAAGTTAGTTCCTAGCCATAGGCATGCCAAGAACTAAACTAATATCCAACATAAACTATAAAGAAATAAAACAAAGAACAAAGAAATTACACAAAAGTAGTCTTCAATCTTGATCCCCAAGTTTGTGATGAATTGGCAAAGGTTGGACCCCTTAATTTGACCTAGGAATGTCCTTTTTATAGCCTCCAAAATGTTTCCCAATTTTTCCTTCTAGGCCTTGGCCCATTCTCATTCGAATTTGGCAGAATTCCCGCCTCGGCGCCACGGCGTCGAAACTCCTACATTTTTCTGTATTTTGGGCGCCGTGGCGCTCTGACGCTGCTGGCTGGAGGCGATGCGCCGCCGCCCTGTTTCTTGCCATGATCGCCAACTTTCTAGCTTTTTGAGCTCTGAAACCTCTGTTTCTGCCCTCTTTTCGCTCTTTTTCGCCAATGTGTCACTTTAAACCATTATGCTCAAAAGAAAGAAAATATATCCTAAGACGACACGTATTTGTACAAAAATGGGCAAAAGACTAACTAAAAATGACTCAAAATATGTATATAAAATACACCGATCAAACACCCCCAAACTTAACCTTTGCTCGCCCTCGAGCAAAGATCAAAATAAAGAAATAAAGACACGAGAAAAAGGAACTAAAATGACTCAAAGACATTGATCAAGTTGCTGCATCATTGTTACTTAGAAAAACATGAAAGTTAGCAGAATAATATGTAAGAACATATAACATGGATTTTTAGCATTCCAAACACATCAAGTTAGATATTTCGCAAATTCACTTTAATCATGCTCAATGGAAGTAAGAATACCTCACTATGCATGTCAATTTCAAAATCTTATGGCATGTTTACTTGTTATTCTCCACTAATTATGGATACACATATAAGAGATCTTCAGGGCTTTTCAGGGTTGTAATGTAAGCTTAGGCATGGGTAGGTAAAAATAGGCATTTAGGTTCAATTTACGTACCATAAGCTCTTTTGCTTTCGGTTATTCCCTTTTCTTTTGATTCTCTTTTTCACTTCATACCTATATTTTCCCTCTTTTGTTTTGAGAGAATGAGGTGTATGATGAATAGCCGACACCCCAAACTTAGGCTTTTGCCTATTTATTATTATTTTTTCATTGGGGTGCATCAAAATTGTTCACTCTCTGTGTCTCTTTTTTAACACTTTATATTCCAATCACCTCAATTTTTCACTTATGACACAAATATGCAATTATAGTGTGTCAAAGAAAAATCTTATTTTTAGGCTCAAAGGGGCTGACTAGGGATATAATTTGAATGTCAGGGATAGGCAAAAATGATAAGAAAGGGCTAACAAAGAAATGCCTGAGTCATCTCCCTAACATGCATATCCTAATTATTTCGCCTCAAATAGCAAGAAAGCAGACACATAGGTTTAATCACTAACAATGCATAAATCAAGCAAGATACCCCAAATAGTCCGATTTCATGAATTTTTGGCATATCTAACTTAAATGTTTAGATGGTTGCTTCTAATTCCATTACATTATTCAACCTTACTTCATTAGACGTTTCCAGTAACTACAGCATGCACGATCTTAAAAAAAAAATCTGACTAAAAAAATACTCAAAAATACACAAAACAAATCAAAAAGACTCAAAAACAATAAGACACCCCCCAAACTTAAATCACACATTGTCCCCAATGTGTGCAAGACTAAAAAAACAAAAACATGACAACTTACAGACTTTGTTTAAAGTGGTGGCGGTGGCGGCGGATAATGCATGGACCACTGGTTGAACAATGAACTTTCTAGCTTTTTGAGCTCTGAAACCTCTGTTTCTGCCTTCTTTTCGCTCTTTTTCACCAATGTGCCACTTTAAACCATTATGACTCAAAAGAAAGAAAATATATCCTAAGACGACACGTATTTGTACAAAAATGGGCAAAAGACTAACTAAAAATGACTCAAAAGGTGTATATAAAATACACCGATCAGTTCCTCTGTGTAAAACTCCTGCCTCTGCATGTGTATATTGATTGGTTTATATAGTCTCAACTCTGGGTTCTAAAATTGGTAGGCTTTGATGATGATTTTGGGCTGATTTGAAGGAGATTTGTCATGGTTTTGAGATTGATTTCGTACAATTTTTGGAATGTTTTTGTATTATTGATTAAGGTATGAGATTTGGGTTGTAAATGGTAAGTTTCGATTTGGTAATATTGGGGCTGATTTGTTAGCTGTATTTGCACGTTTGTTTCCTTTCTTTTGGAGTATGAATATTAGAGAAGATTTTTGACTGATTTAGTGCGAATTCGATATTGTTTTTCGGCACTGTTCTTATTATGGTATGATTTGGTATTGTTTAAGGATGATTTTGGGTATGGTAATTTTGATTTATGGTGTAAGATTACGGATGGGTATGTGTGTGTCGGCTGCTGCATTTAGATTTAGGTTTAAAGTTTTTTTTAGGTTAAGGGTGTGGGGAAGATGAAGATAAAGCATGTGAGGGTATTTGGGCCAACGGGTTTGGGCTGATGTATATTGGGCTGCAGCTTTGAGGGATTTTATTTGGGTATTAGTTTTAGGTGTTAGTTTTAATTTAGTGGAAATTAATGGGGTTTAAGTTATTTATAAAATTATTTTAAATATTATTAAAAAGACAAATGCGGATATGATATTTAAGGATTGCCTAATGTCTTTATAAATGCGACGCTATTATTTAAAATCTTATTTATTGTGCATACTTTATCATTATTTAAAATTATTTTGCGGTGTTTAGTTTAATTTGTTGATTATTAATGGGGATTTAAATTATTACGATAACAAATGCGGGCATGCTATTTAATTAGTGCATAATATTTTATAATGCGAGACCGTTATTAAAATTTTATTTATTATGCATGCTTTGCGATGTTAAAATAATACTGGTTTAATGGGGGTTTCAATTGCTTATGATAATTATGAAATTGCCTTGGGGTATTAATAAAATGTGGATGTAATTTGAGGAATGATTGATGCGACGCCATTATTATTTTATTATTTATTTACGTATTTATTATTATTTAAATTATTAGGGCTTAAACTATGAATAATATTTATGCGAATGCGGACATGATACTCAAAAAACATACTTAATACTCTGCGTAAAATGCGGTGTCATTATTAAATCACTTATTTATGCATGTATTAATGTTTTCTTTTTATTGTTGCATTTTATTGTTATAAAATTGTTAAACTTATTTTTAAAAAATTAGTGCACTTTTATAGTTAATGGTCGGACGTGAGGGTCAAAATTGGGTGTCAACAAATGAATTTTTCAAATAGTCGGTCGGATCATTCTTTATTTATTTATTTATCGTCAGGGTAATAATATTGCCTATATCCTTTTATATGTGGATGATATCATACTAACCACCTCATCAGATACTCTTCGTCAGTCTATCATGTCACAACTAGGTTCAGAGTTTGCTATGAAGGATCTCGATCCTCTTCACGCCAAGTGGGGAGATTGAGTGATATAAAGCAAGGTTAGTGGCAAGAGGATTCACACAAACCAAAGGAATAGACTATGGCGAGACCCTTTCAACAGATGCAAATGTCATTTCTATTAGAATCTTACTTTCATTGGCTACAAAGAGATCATGGCCATTGTATCAGTTAGATGTGAAAAATGCCTTTTTGCATGGGGACTTGCACGAGGAGCGAAGTTCAAGTAGACTAGAAAAAGGGAGTTGCTCTTAGAGTTAGAGAGACTAGAAGTACTAGTTCCCGACAAAATGTCTCTACTTCGCTTGATTCTCATGCTAGTGGACTCCATGCTCTTTTTTGGCCTTATTAGCTTGATTTCTGACGAACTTGTTACTTGTGTTTGGTTAACTACTTTACTGACTTGGGGTTCTTTCTCGTAAGTGGTATACCTACACCCCGCACGCACACTCACTATATCTATATACGTCAAACTTTCTAGCCTTTCGAAAAAACCCCTCTTCAAATAATCAAGCAAGTGCAAGTGACTTTTCACGCCTCTCCTCATAGTCGAGTGACTTTTCAGCTCATCTCCTTCCAACAAGTCGAGTGGCTTTCACTCATCTCTTTCCTTATAGTCTGTCGAGTTGCTTCGCTCTTCGTGCAAGACCTACTACTACTCTGAGATTGACCTCCTGGATTGAAAAACTTCTCTTTCTTTCAATGGTGTTCTGTAGCTGTCTTCTCTCTCTATTGGTAAGTAGCTTGCTCCGCACCTTTATTCACCGCAGGAAGAGAACTATGCTTCCCTGTAACGATAGAAGTTGGAGAAGTAGTAGTTGATTCTCTCTTCAAGTTCAAGCGAGTTCTTGTTTTGACTTTTGCTTTGACTTCTTCTCATCTAAGCATTTGCTTCGGCATACAAACCAGTCCCAGTGACCCATTGGATTGGATTTCTCCCTTAGGCGGACTCCATATGGGGATAACTTGTTCCAAGTAAAGTCCAGGAATGAATGCTTATGTTGGAATCGGTAAGCTGATATGCCATTAATGGGTTCCATCCTCTGGCAATTATCGACTCAGGAATGAACGAAGTTGCTTCACTTCAAAGTAAAGGTTCAGGTAACTGCGGATCGACAGATCAAATCCGCGCCCGAGTGCCTAGGTTGCAGTGGTAAGAGTCGATGCCGATGAGTTCCAGCTGCCAGAGTTTTCGATAAGAAAGAGGCGTCTGAGTAAACAGAAGTGAGATCTTTCTAGTTCTTGAACTAGCCTTCCCCAGCTTGAAGTCAAGAACCTATGAATAGGAAAACGAAGACGGGTGGATCTACGTCCCCGAGAATAAAAGCTAGAGAACCTTTTTTTATTCAAAGAAGGAGAGGAAGGTGCCACAAATTCGCAAGCTGATCCTGAGTAATCGTTGTTGTTCATTGAATTCCGAAGGAACTACTTTTTTAGGATTGGGGAATTGCTGTGGTTTGACCATTAAGTGAATGCGGTAGAATTTAAATCTTAGACCTAAGAGTCTTCTTTTGCCTATCGTAGTTACCTTGATGTGAGAAATGATCCTCCTTTGTTTCAAGATCTGATATCGAGAAACTCCTGCTCATATACATACTAATATGATCGCTACCAGGTCATCCCACTACACACCATCAAGCAACTACTACTTATTATGATAATGAACATTCCACTTAAAACGAAAAAATGACTCTCCATTTTTTTCATATTCATATTTAATACCGGGAACGAGTTGGTAGGGGGTCCTGAGATCTTGAGAATGGATCAAGGAAATCCTGATGCTCCGCCAACCATTCTCACGCCAATACGCATGGGGATTTGGATCTAGCCTTGCGATTGGGCACGAGCCCAAGATAAACAAATGAGTTGCACCATTTGGTTTGTTTTTATCACAAAAGAAATATTGTGCAGAAATTGTAGAACGAGCTGGTATGTCTTCCTGTAAACCACCGGCCACTCCGGTAGACACTAAGTCCAATCTGAGTGGTGTATCTGGTAAACCATTTGAATATCCCACCCTTTAGAGGAGCTTGGCAGGGGCACTTCAATACTTGACATTCACCAGGTCGAATATCTCATATAAATGAATGTAATGCAAGATGATACACATGAATGATGACCATATGTATCCGGTATACACACGGTGTTGAGGTAGCTGTCATGTGACCCATGGGGGACTGAGGTCCATATACCCATATGTTCCCATCAGATACCAGCTCGAGGGTTGAAGTGTCATAATTAGTTATCACTCTCATATCACGTACCATATCCCATAACTGACTTCCCAAGCCATTCTCAGGAATATATCAATAACCCAATGCCAATTATAGAATGATATGGATATGCGTACACACGTTCAATCAACATAATCAACATAATCAGTATTTATCAGTTTCTATTCAAGTGTTTAGACGAGATGTGGAGTGATGAATGCATGACACGTCAAATCTGAATATCATATAAAATGGATACGAGCCCAAGTAAACAACAACTATACCAACCTAAGCGGATTTATGCACCACGTCCGTGGCCCGAAGCCTAAAGATATAAACTCCTTCACATGCATCATACTAGTTCATTAATTATCCAATTAAGTTCAAAAGCATTCGTATCAGTGCTCGTCACCTCACTAATACGATACCCTTAGTTTCCATTACTCCCCTTAGTTCATTACATAGCATACTAACACATAAACGCTACACTAGAGTCTAGAAAGTCTCAACTTACCTGAATCGAGCCGAAGACTCATGTGGTAGCTTTCCCTTTCCACTGAGCCTCCTCACGAGCCACGCTGATCAATCATACCAATTATATGAGATTACAGACTAAAATACCCATAATTTCCAAGTTATATTACAAACAAAAAACTCCGGGCTCACATTATCAAAATATGAACTTTTCTACCCAAAAGAATTCATAACATGCTAGATAGTCATAATCTCAAGTTAATTGCTAAACTAAGATCAAATGGGTCCTTAATTTATGAATAGACAAAAAACTCCAATTCTAGCCCTAGAATTTCCCCCAATTTTCAAAATGGTTCAATTTATGCAATTAATTAATCAATAAACCAATCCCATCTATTCCCAATAAAAGTTTATAAAAATTTTTCCTATATTTTCTAACTAAGCATGCTCAAATACTAAACTAAAAACTAATTAAGGGAGGAGAAAAAATTATCTTTAATTATCAAATATAATCTTCAAGAATACCTCGAAGAATACAAGCCCAGTTCTATTAAAAGAAGAATATGAATGGAATGAGAAAAATTCTAGGTGCCTCAATATTTAATTAGTGACAGATTTTTCCTCTAAGAGAATCGATTCCGCTGGAGTGAACACGCTTCAGCAGAAATCCTATTCGCCGGGGCGAATCCAATTAAAATATGAATATCCGTTAGGGCGAAGGGAAACGTTGCCGAGACGCATCAGTCCCTGCAAGGAACCTGTTCGCTAAGGCGGAACCTCGGCTCATGGACACAGGACAAACCTTGCTTCGGTGAGCTAGGCCTTGAAGGCGTGATCAGCTGGCAGCAAGGTGTGGCAAAATCGACACCAAAGATGCCCGACACTTCCAAACTCTCTGTCAATTACCCGAAACACTCCCAGGACCTCCCAGACACAAACCAAACAGGCATTCCTATTAGAAAACACATTTCAGACCTACTTAAGTTCTATTTCTATAATTTCTCAACTAAACCCCCAAAACACATCAGGTTGCCTCGGAACCCAAACCAAAGGCTCGACTAACTCATAAACGGTGTTCCGGAACTAATAAAATCGATAAAACTATGAACAGAGCGCATTTATCCAAAATTCAACTATGGATCAAACTCTTCTATTCTTTTAACTTGGAATTTTTCAAACTTATTAAAATGCGTCTGAAACCTACTGATCTCTTCGGGAACCGTGCCACACATCCCCGCAAGTCATAAGCAAGCTAATAAGGACTCGGAGAGGGTAATTTAGGAGTTTTTAGGCAAAATAAGCAAAATGACTTTTCGAATCATTACATTATATTATGATTAAACATAAGCTTAAGTCTAAATACCCTTATCTAGGCCTTGTAGTACAATTAGCCAGAAAATAGAAAAACAGTGAAAAGGAAACTATTCTCCACAATTGGCATTCGTGGAGACATTCACTTAGACTATTACATTTCATCTCCATGAAAGCCAATTGTAGAGACGAGTTGGTCTCAAGGCTGACCGTCACACATTTCCTCTCCACGGACACTATTGGAGATGACTTGGTCCCCCGTCCTTGGCTTCCCCAAGTTTTAATTAGTGAATATTGATGCTAATTAATTGAATTTTGGTATATGAGTACGAAGTGAATTGTCACTTCACTAAATCAGTGTAGTAATTTAAAATCGATAAGCATTGCATGTCATGCCACATCTCATCTCATTTTGGGACATAGACAATTTTTAGTGCTAAGTGGACTAATTAATATCTAATCATTTTTCGTTAATGAGTAAGAGAAAATATAAGCTTATTTTCTAACGGAGAATTGATTGAAGCATTGGACCAAAATATTTATTAATGGCATGGACGAACCATTTTGCAGAATTCAGGAAAAAATGTGACTATTCTTTTTACACCGAATTGTATCTCATCACTCACATTATTCGAACTATGTTGAATAAGCGCGATAAAACATACAATCAAAAATTAGTCTTTACGAGTAATAACAAGGTATAACTAGATTGAATTCAAAGAAAACATATTTCTTAGCTCCTCTCTTAATTAATTTTACATACAAATCATGTACATTAATGATTGAATTCAAAACAGAAGCAATTAATTATTACATTCCTAATCAAATCCAAAACAGAAAAAACAAATTACTGATACGAACAATTAGATAAAATATCAAAAATCAGAAAAGATTGTTTTTCATAAACTCATTGATCATATCATCTTGGGATGACAACTTGTAGACTTCAGCACATAAATTTCTGTGTGAACGTGAATTTTTATCCAAGATTTGTAAGGTCGCCCGTTGAATTTCACAATTATTCCCGAAATCGAACAACACACATTCACCATTATCACTTGTAAATTCTGTATTTAAGAAATTAACTGTCAGCTGCAGAGACTTCTTCTCAACTTTGTCCGACTGTATTTTTGGAAACTCAATTGGAGAATTAATGCCATGATATGATAAATTACAGATTGAGAAATCAAGCGGTGGAACATTCTTGAATGACTGACATGGTTTTTTGAAGAAGAGCATTGCTCTTGTTCTTCTGTGTCTAACAACTTGTAAGCTTGAAGTTTCAGTTGTCATGATTTGAACAAAAAATAGATACGTGTGGATTCTTGATTTGTGTAATTACGTGTTGCTCTTCTCTATTTATTCATTGAAATTAGAGATTTTTTAAATTTCAAACTCTTCAAAATTGAAAATGGAAAATTTGCAAAATATCTCTTAATAAGTTAATTGAAACACATGCTTGTTTTAAGTTTTAATCATCTCATAAAACAAAATTCTTATTTGGTTTTCTAGTTTATTGGCATGTACATTGCACGTGTATATCGAATCATATATTACATTATCTTTTAGATAATATTAATATTATTAAAATAAAAGTCTGAGAAAAGAATTACTCCATGAAAAAATAAAATTCGAATTTTGTGAATAGTCAATATAGATAGGCGTAGTGCCTTATTTTTAGAGGTCAAAATGATTTAATATCATCTCAACCTACGAACATGAGCAACCAAAATTTAATTAGATACATGTCATTTTTTTTACTTGATCGTATGAGATACAAACATGAAACATGTACTTGGGCTGTCCTTTTGACTAAACCAAATATGATTAGGTGTATAAAATAAAAATAGCATAATAGCAATAATGTAAGATAACTCATATACTTTCTATTATGATTAACATTCTAGTTTAAAATAGACAACAATTTAAAATAATTTACAAACTTTTTTCTAAGTACTCGTGATTGAATTCAAAATAGCATCAATTAATTATTATATTCCTAATCAAATCTAAAGCATAAAAATTGATTGTTGATACTAACAATTAGGTAATATATCAAGAATCAGAAAATATTATTTTTTCATAAATTCGTTGTTCATATCTTCCGGAGATGACAATTTGTCAACTTCATCACTTAAATTTTTGTATGAACATGAACTTATGTCCAAGATTCTGAAAAAATAAAATTAATTTCTTTTTAATATGATAAGTGAACACTTTTAGACTTAAGAAAAAACAACCAAGTGAACACTCTTTTTAATCGGAGTAGGTATTGTTAGTTGTTACTGAGGGTTGAAGAAATGGGTGTAGCCTAAATTATTCAAAAGAAAAAAGGAAAAAAACAATTCATAACCAAAATCCACCGGTAATGTAGTTGAAACCTCCGCCCCCTCTTTCGATGCATTCGAGAAACAACTCATTCCCATAAAAACAACAACAGCCACCTACGCATTTACACAAAACCCAAGATGTCTCATCTCCTCCAATCTACCTTCATACCCACAACCCTTCACCGTTCATCTATCTTTCCAACAACCCATTTACGCAAAACACGTGTTGTAGAATCCAAGATCCGTGAGATTTTCATGCCTGCACTTAGTTCTACTATGACTGAAGGGAAAATTATCAGTTGGGTTAAAACTGAAGGTGATAGATTAGCTAAAGGTGAATCAGTTGTTGTTGTTGAATCAGATAAAGCTGATATGGATGTTGAGTCTTTTTATGATGGTTATCTTGCTACCATTATTGTCCCTGAAGGTACTTCTTTCTTCATTCTTTAAAGATTTTAATTTTTAGAGATAACGGTCAAAAACACACCTCAACTATCACTTTTTCGTGAGATTAACAATGAAGTAGGAAAAGTGAACAACTAATAGTTCAACTCGCCTGATAGTTCAGGTAGGAACTCGTCCTTATTATTATTAGCAGTAGCGAACATCAGTTAACTTCGTGACCTTGGGTTCTTTCACTCATCAACCTGGTACCTATCCTGAATCCTGATAGTTTAGTAGGAAATTTGCACACATGATAGTTCAGGTTGGAAACTCGTGATAGTTCAGGTGTTTTTGGGCATTAACTCTAATTTTAATCTTTCTAACTTTTTTCAAGTTAAATGTGTATTTCTACACAGTTTTTTGTTTTAAATTATCTTTCTCAACTTAATTACAAATACCCTTTTTTATTTTAAATTCAATATTACATTTATTGTCACTGAAGGTAGTTCTGCACCTGTTGGTTCTCCAATTGCACTTCTTGCTGAATCTGAAGACGAAATTTCACTAGCCAAATTAACCCCAACAACAACCACTACTTCCAGTTCCAGTCAAGAAACTACTCCGGCTGCTGCTGCTGTAACTGAAGAGGCTTCGGTTACTTCAGTAGCAGCAGCAGCCGCAGTTTCCTCTTCTGGGCCGGTGAAAATGGCGTCATCCATTCACCCGGCATCAGAAGGGGGAAAGAGAGTGGTGGCCTCACCATATGCTAAGAAATTGGCTAAGGATTTGGGATTGGATTTGAGGGGATTGGTTGGGAGTGGGCCTAATGGGAGGATTGTAGCAAAAGATGTTGAAGCAGCTAGTTCTGCTTCTATTGGTGTGGCGCCCGCAGTGGGGGCCACTGCGGCGAAGCCAAGTGGTGGGGTCCCAGCGGCTCCAGCAATAGAATTGGGGACGAGTGTGCCATTCACGACAATGCAGAATGCAGTGAGTAGAAATATGGTGGAGAGTTTGGCAGTTCCAACTTTTAGAGTGGGGTATACTATTACTACTAATGCCCTTGATGCTCTCTACAAGAAGGTATGGTTTTTACTTTTGTCTTATTTAGTTGAGTACAATCAGGCCTCTCTATAACAACATTTCACTATAACAATCATATTTTTGTCACAACTCAATTATTGTGACTAGTTTAAAAAAATATAAACAATTTGCTTTTAAGTTTATATTAGTATAAGTTAGCCCTTCAAGTTATGTTATTGCTATTTTCAGTTTAGCCCTTTAAGTTTACAAGTGAACATTTGAGACAACTATATAAGGTTGTTTACGTTGTATTTTCATTATCAGAAATATTAAACCTACTTTCCCTTTCTCTCTCTACTCGTTTTCCCTTCTCCCCTTTCTTACGATCTGTAGCAAACCCTAGGTTTGTTACAAATGGTATCAGAGCCAATTCCGATGTCGGGAATCGATGTTCCACCGGAACAACAACCCACCAACGATGACATGCAGATGCTAAGGACACATTTATCATCCTTAGCCGAAGAGACCAATCGAAGGTTCCTAGCCGTGGAGCAGGACGATAATAGAGAAGTACACCGAAAATTGGAGCTGTTAATAGCGAGAATGACTCATCAACTACAGCTCAGTGGTGGTTCAGCACCGGCGACACCAGTGGCGACACACGCGAACATCACACTCGGTTCGATTCCGACTCAGATACCAGTTCTACAACCAAGTTATGACTGCGACCAAGCTTCAGGTAGCAAAACCCCTAACTCATTTTCATATATATCGTCGGGTCAGAGTGTCAGAAGAGGGTTTACATTTCCCCAGCACCAATACTTAATAGACCCCTAATTTTTAGAAATCCTAACTACTCATCCTCACACCCCCCCCAGTGCACCAGGAGTAGTGGTGCATATCCCTGAAACCCCGAGCAGTTTCAGTGCCCTAAAACCTAAAATCAATTTTTCGGAGTTTGACGGAGTGAACGCGAGAAGTTGGTTGAGAAAATGCGAGAAGTTTTTTGAACTCTACAAAATTCCAGACCATGAAAAGTTGAACTATGCTGCTGTACATGTTGGGGACAGGGTAGATTTGTGGTTGGATGGTTATACTATGAATCTTAAAAGAGCCATAACCTGGAGTAAGTTCTGTGTAGAAGTGTGTCGAAGATTTGGGACCTGAGACCCCAAGATGTGGTGGAAGAATTCAATAAGCTTACACAAACTAGTACTGTGGATCATTACCAAAACAGATTCGATGAATTAATCAGCCACATGGCCATCTTGAACCCTTTACTTAATGAAGCACACTACGTTGCTAGCTTCATAGTGGTCTTAAGCCTGAAATCAAGCCATTAGTGAAACTGACCAACCCTTCCACTGTATTAGATGCCTATGAAGTAGCCATATTGTACGAGGAGTCATTCAAAGCACTCACACCTTTTGTACATACCAAATACCCTGCACAACATACTTAAAAACCTATAATCAACACCTACCAAAAAACTCCCAACATATATGCACACAAACCAGCCCAGAACCAAAATGCCACTAAGCCTACTTATCCTCAACCTAAACCACAGATTAAAATCCCCAATAAACCATACAACCTTCCTCCCCACTTAGAAGCATTGAGAGAACAAGGGTTGTGTTACAAATGCAAGGAAAGATACACTCCTGGCCAGCAATGCAGAGTAAAGGGTTTACATGCTATGGAAGGGATAGAAGTTGAGGGTGATGAAGATCAAAATGAAGAGTTTGTGGATGTGGCTGAAAATTTGGAAGATGAGGCAGAAGATCAAGCTGAAATTTTCCTGAATGCCTTGCTAGGATTAAGTTCCTCACAGGGCCAGACCTCAACTATTAAGATCATTGGGTATGTGAGTAAGATTCCTATGACAATCTTAATAGATAGTGGATCCACCCATTCCTTTGTTGATCCATTCATTGTCAAGAGTGTGAAGAAATACATTCAGCCCCTAACAAAGCCAATGAGAGTCAAGGTAGCCAATGATCAATAAATGATTTGCCATTGGGAGAGTCCAGCCTTTGAATGGAAAATGCAGGAAGAACAGTTCAAGTTCAGGTTGAGACTGTAGGAGGTTGTGATATGATCTTGGGAATGGATTGGATAGACCAAGTTGCTCCAATAGTTTTACACACCAGGCCTCTCAAAGATCGGGCTGTGTTCGTAGGAAGAATAATTACCTTATGCTGGGAATGTGATGCTTCTAGACTAAAAACTCTGGATTCTGAAACACTAAAGAGAATGTTGAAGTGTGGAACTTGTGAAGTCATAGCAGGACTGTCCCTCCCTGATACAAACAGAAAAGATATACAAACATACACCAAAATTACACCCAGATATTGCCAAACTTCTGCACCAATACCAACCAATCTTCCAAGAACCTACTAAATTACCACCTAAAAGAGATTGTGACCACCATATAAGCTTGATTCCAAACTCCCAACCCTTTAACCTAAGACCTTACAGATACTCCTATGACCAAAAGAACACCATAGAATCCATTGTAGCTGAGATGCTCCAAGCTTCTACTGTTATACCAAGCCAATCACCCTATGCCTCTCCTGCCACCCTATGCCTCTCCTGCCCTGCTAGTTAAAAAGAAGGATTCCTCCTGGAGATTATGTGTTGATTACAGGAAATTGAATAGTATAACTGTTAAGAACAAATACCCAATACCCATGATTGATGATCTTCTAGATGAGTTGTTTGGAGCTACGGTATTCTAAAAAATTGACCTAAGGGCTGGCTACCACCAAGTAAGAATGAAAGAGGGTGAGGAACATAAAACTGCTTTCAGAACTCACCATGGCCTTTGGGAATTCAAAGTGATGCCCTTTGGCCTAACAAATGCTCCTGCCACCTTCCAATCCTTGATGAATCAAGTGTTCAAAGAACAACTAAGGAAATTCATTTTAGCGTTCTTTGATGATATACTTATTTACAGTAAAAGTATGGGAGACCATCTGACACACTTAGAAGTTATATTGAAGCTGCTGCAGAAGAACCATCTATTTGCAAAAATGAGCAAATGTGCTTTTGGAACTTCTCAAGTGGAGCACATGGGACATGTTATAAATGACCAAGGGGTGAGTACTGATCCAGGGAAAGTGATTGCCATGATAGAGTGGCAATATCCTAAAAATATCAAGGAGTTAAGAGGATTTTTGGGGCTGACAGGGTACTATAGGAAATTTGTCATGAACTATGCAAACATCAGCAGGCCAAACTTATTAAAGAAAGGAGCATTTATATGGGATCAAGGAGCAAATTGAAGAAAGCTATGTCCAGTACTCCTGTGTTAGCACTACCAGATTTCACTAAGACCTTTGTAGTGGAAGTAGATGCTTGCAATACTGGAATTGGGGCAGTGTTGATGCAAGAGAAAAAACCTTTAGCCTATTTGAGTCAGACATTGAGCAAGAAACATCAAGGGTTATCAACCTATGAGAAAGAATTGATAGCATTGTTGCAGGCAGTGGACAAGTGGAGGCATTATTTACACCCAAACCATTTTATCATCAAAACTGACCACTTTAGTTTGAAATTATTGCAAGACCAGAAGATTACTACTGCATTACATCATAAGGGAGTAGCTAAACTAATGGGGCTGAATTTTGAGATCCATAAGAAGGGAATAGAAAATGTGGTGGCTGATGCATTATCTAGGAAGACAAGTAATTTGGAAGAGGAAAACAAAGAAACAGAGTTCAGGGTATCTGCATTGATCACCCAGGTACAACCCAAATGGATTGAGGAAATTCTAGACAGCTACAAGGGAGATACAGAGGTGTTGCAAGCCATGACTACATTAGGAGCCAATCCAAATGATGAACAACTTATATCACTGAAGCAAGGGGTGTTGAGATATAAGGGCAGAGCTTGGGTGGGACAACAAGGACCTTTGAGACAACAACTCATTCAAAACATACACAATTCTGGGCTAGGGGGCATTCAGGAGCATGAGCCACTTATCAAAGACTCAAAGCAATTTTCTACTGGCCAGGGATGAAAGAGCAAGTCAGAATATCAGTGCAGGCATGTGAAATCTGCCAAAGGTGCAAAGGAGAACAAGTAGCATACCCTGGATTATTGCAGCCCCTTCCAATTCCAGAAAGGACATGGGAACACATTTCTATGGATTTTATTGAAGGCCTGCCTAAGTCTGAAGGGAAGGATACTATACTAGTAATTGTAGACAGGTACAACAAGTATGCACATTTCATTAGCCTTGCTCATCCTTTTACTGCAGTCCAAATAGCCAGGATCTTCCTCGACAACATCTACAAGCTACATGGCATACCTAAGAGCATAGTATCAGACAGGGACAAAAGCGTCAAGTTCAATTATGCCACAGTACAACTTATCACCCTCAAACTGATGGACAGACCTGGAAAATTACTTGAGATGCATGATCAGCCATAAACCTCAACACTGGCACAAATGGCTGTCACAAGCTGAGTTCTGGTACAACAGCAATTACCACACATCACTGAAGATGACCCCTTTCAAAGTCTTGTATGGATATGATCCTCCTCAGCTAACCTTTGAACTCATATCTCAATCAAAGGTGGAAACTGTGGACCAAATATTAAAGGAAAGACAACTAATGGCTAAGGTGTTGAAGGAAAACTTGATGAAGGCACAAAACAGAATGAAGATAAATGCTGACACGAAGAGAACTGAAAGAGAGTTCAATATAGGTGATTGGGTGTTCCTGAAACTACAGCCTTATAAGCCTTATAGGCAAACTTCAGTGGCTATCAGGAAAAGCTTTTCCTCAAGTTAGCTTCTAAATATTATGGACCTTATCAGGTTGTCCAAAAGGTGGGACCAGTGGCTTATAAATTGGCTCTACCAGCCACTGCCAAGATACATCCTGTATTCCACGTATCTCAACTCAAGAAAAGGGTAGGGGATCACATTACTACCACTGTGAATCCTCCCTTATGCTCATCAGAGGGACAACCATTAGTGGAACCTGTGGCTGTGTTGGACAGGAGAATGATCAAGAAGGGAAACAAGGCGACAACCCAGATTCTAGTTCAGTGGGCTAATTTGCTACCCGAAGAAGCTACATGAGAAGACTATCATTTCATCAAGTCACAGTTTCCAGAAATTGCGGAGTTCTAAAGCAGGTGCAGATTCGGGAGTCCAAGTTGTTTTTTCAAGGAGTGTGTAATGTCACAACTCAATTATTGTGACTAGTTTAAAAAAATATAAACAATTTCCTGTTTAGCCCTTTAAGTTTACAAGTGAACATTTGAGACAACGTTGTTTACCTTGTAGTTTCATTATCAGAAATATTAAACCTATTTCCCTTTCTCTCTCTACTCGTTTTCCCTTCTCCCCTTTCTTACGATCCGGAGCAAACCCTAGGTTTGTTACAATTTTATGTGGAACTGATCTTGCATATTATGTTATATTATATGTTCTCAATAACAACATTTCGCCATAACGGCCAAAATAATATCGGAACAAACAATGCTTTGACTGTACTTGTAAAGATTTGGGCTTTGGAATAAACTGATGCAATTTCAGGCTATGTCATAGCTTGGATAAGCTGAAAATGCTAGCTGAAGTGGTATAACTCGAAAATCACTAGAGAAATACTTATGTTGACTGCAATATCTTGACTTTATTCAATAAGATTCCTTGAGAATAGGCAAATAGGGGTGTACCTTCTATGCTATGTCTACATCCCCCAGCTTGATAATGTTGTAGTAAATTTTAAGATAAGCAATTTCTTTTCGTTTAGTTTTCATCATTTGAATTCTTAACTGTATTTGTAAATTTATAGATCAAGTCGAAAGGAGTGACAATGACAGCATTGTTGGCAAAAGCGACAGCACTTGCATTGGCGAAACATCCTGTTGTGAACTCTAGTTGTAGAGATGGGAAGAGTTTCACATATAACAGCAGTATTAACATTGCTGTTGCAGTGGCCATAGATGGTGGTTTGATTACTCCTGTACTTCAGGATGCTGACAAGGTTAGTGTTGAAATCAAATTAAAATGTTTGGATTTTACATGGTCTCCCTTCCTCGGGTTATCGTTAGGTGATTGATTTGATTAAATATTTGTTCCAGGTTGATTTATACTCATTGTCAAGGAAATGGAAGGAGTTGGTTGATAAGGCCCGGGCTAAGCAACTCCAACCCCATGAATACACCACAGGTATTGCTATTATATTTGATGAGTGAACAGTGTTTGATTTGATAGAGGTGTTCATTATATACCTATCACCAGCTGATCATATTGGATAATGTATTTTATTTGGATTTGTCTATCATAATTATTTCTGGAGTCCATATGACTAAGGCCCGCGCTCGCTCAGTAGACTGATACATGTCTAGAACTGATTAAGAGATAGTTTGTTTTTTGAGCCAAGTTGCCTCCAAAACTTCAAATGAGAAATTGAAGTACTCATGCTTACCCAATTTCATGTTATTATAGACGGTTAACCACATTATGAGTTGAGGCTACAACATAAAACAAATAGTTGGTCCTTTTTTTTAATCAGTAGTTTGTTGCCTCAACTGTCTTATAAGTTCGGGACGGAGGGAGTACTTTATTCTTTGGAATAGTTGGTTTCCTTCTGTTATAAGGTATCAACACCTACTTCCGGAGAAAATCCGTCCTTTCTTGTTATTTTTTTCCTGGGTTTTAGTTGAAGTTGGAAAGAGACGTGAGCGTTCTATTTTGCAAGATACTACTAGATATGCAATTTGATATGGTATGATTCTTGTGTTCTTGTATTGTTGTTTAATGCTCAGGATAAGCAAGACATGTCTAATTAGGACCATGTTTATATTAGTGAGATAACAGCATAGCAATCTCAAATAATGTCCTCAAAACAAAAATATTTTTATTTAGCCAACTTCTTGGACCTTTTCTGTGGTTGAGAAGGTTGCACACAATTGAAAGGAAAAGGAGGTGAAACGATTAAATGAGGTTAAACCTTTCAAGTTTCATCAAGGAAGTCAGACTTAGAACTTTCAAGTTTAACCTTAAACGTGAGTAGGGTAGGATGATGAAGCATACCACATGGCCTTGTTGGATTTATTTTCTTTTCTCTCCATTCGAATGCTCATCATATTCTCCAATTGGATCTTCAAGGCATTCTTGACAAGAACATTCAATGTCCCATGGGAAATGACTTGTAAATTGATCTTTGAACCACCATACACCATTATGGCAGCAAATGTGACAAGGGGTTGCTAACCTAGCTCACAAAGGCACTATTGCCAACAAATTGTCGGGCTTAGCATTGACTCGGATTATGCACTATAATAAAAACAACCAGATAAAAACATTTAACACTCTACACTCATATAAGGATCAACCATGCGTGTTTTAAAGAAAGAATCAAAACCCCTTTCTTTCTGTGAGAAATTATAGGAGAAAAATATTTTTGAATTGTGTATCTACAACATTATATCGATTCCTATTTATAGGCACTATATCCCAATCATTTTTCATGTAGGTTACTACATACAAATTTTATTCCTATTTATATTCTAATACTCTCCCTCAAGCTGGTGCATATAAGTCATATGTACCGAGCTTGTTACAGATGTACCTAATACGAGGACTAGTGAGAGACTTGCTGAAAATATCGACAAGTTGATCACTTGACTTCACAAATTTATAACAATATCTCTGAAGAGTATCGTTTCTCTATCAAAGTTACAGTCGATCTCAATGTGCTTAATCCCCTCGTGAAATACCGGGTTTGATGCGATATGAAGGGCCAATATGTTAGTTCTATGAGCAACGGTTTAATCCAAACTAGTTCACAAGTTGCTATAGCCATTGCTCGATATTCTGATTCTGCAATAGATCGAGAAATCACAGTTTTTTTCTTACTCGTCCAGAATACCAAATTACCTCCTACTAAAACATAATATCCAGATATAGAACGTCTATCAGAAGATGATCCTGCCCAATCAACGTCTGTATATCCAACGATCTAATTCAACTTACCAACCAGCCGCCTATATCTTCCAGGATCACTAGGTGGCTCCCCTGTCCTGGCAGGAGTTTAGCATTCGGATCTATAGGAGTGTTAATGGGTCTACATCCCATTATTCCCGTCTCCTCAAGAATGTCTAAGACATACTTGCGTTGCGAAATAACAATACCTAACGTAGATAGGGCAACCTCAATACCTAGAAAATACTTTAGTCTGCCAAAATATTTAGTCTGGAAATACTGAAAGAGATGTTGCTTTAAATGATCATTGCCCGTTATAACGATATCGTCAAAATAAACCACCAATAAATACTCAAATCTAGAGCAGAATGTCGATAAAACACAGAGTGATCTGTTTCACTGCGAGTCATTCCAAACTCCTGAATTACTGTGCTGAATTTACCAAATTATGTTCGAGAAGATTGTTTCAGACCATAAAGTTACTGACGCAATCGACACACCATATTATAATCCCACTAAGCAATGCTGAATTTAACAAATTATGCTCGAGAAGATTGTTTCAGACCATAAAGTGACTGACGCAATCGACACACCATACTCCCACTGAGCAATAAAACCAGGTGGTTACTCCATATAAACTTCCTTCTCGAGATCGTCATGGAGAAAAACATTCTTAATGTACAATTGATAAAGAGGTCAATGGCGGACATCAACCATGAATAGAAAAAGATTGACATCTGCTATTTTAGCCACGGGAGAGAAAGTATCAACTGTAATCAATCCTAAATATCTGCATATGCCCCTTTGCAATAAGGCGAGCCTTAAGCTGATCAACTTGGCCGTCCAGATCAACTTTGACTGCATAAACCCAACGACAACCAACAATAGATTTAGCTGAAGGAAGAGGAACAAGCTTCCAAGTACTACTCTTATGTAAATCAAACATCTCCACAAGTAGCCTTAGTCACACAATCTAATACCCTTGGATCATGGGTTGTAGACTCTAGCGCTTCTGATCATGTTTCTAACTAGAAAAAAATTGACAGCGGCTATGTTAGCCACGGGAGAGAAAGTATCACTGTAATCAAGCCCAAATATATGCGTATTCCCCTTTGCAACAAGGCGAGCTTTAAGCCTATCAACTTGGTCGTCCAGCGACATAAACCCAACGACAACCACAGTAGATTTAGCTGAAGGAAGATGCACAAGCTCCCAAGTACTACTTGTATGACATCTCCACCAGTAGTCTAAGTCGCACAATCTAATACCCTTGGATCATAGGTTGTAGACTCTGGCGCTTCTGATCATATTTCGGCCGATAAATCACTTTTTGTCAAATACTATTACCTTAGCCAATGAGAACCAAACAAAAGCAAAAGGAGTTGGACAAACTAACCCCATATCCTCTTGTCACTCTAAATTCTGATCTTTATGTCTCCAGTTGTCCTTTTAATCTTGCATCGGTCAGTCGTTTGACTCGTGTCTTATGTGTCTTATATTGTGTCATAATATTTCTTGGTGATTCTTTTATTATGCAGAACTGCAGTACGGGACAGACAATTGACGTATGATATGAATCACAAGGCCTATACTACCTCGTGTCTTATATTGTGTCATAATATTTCTTGGTGATTCTTTTATTATGCAGAACCGCAGTACGGGACAGACAATTGAGATATGAATCACAAGGTCTATACTACCTTACCTCCACTCCTAATTCCTCCATAGCAGGTCTGGTTACAGATCTTCCAGACTTGATCCAGAAACGATTGGGACATCTGAGTATGTTCAAATCAGCCTCCGGAAAACTAAAAGTGATCGGAAGTCAGAAATAACTGCTGGGGTAGGTGCGGAATCGCTGACACACCAGACTAGGAAAAACTTTTTTGTCAAAAAAGTGATTGGAAAAAAGGAGATATGCCCGAAACAGTGCAGCAGTCGCCGGAACCCTAATTTTGGCGATTGGAATCTTTTGCAAACTGATATAAGGTGTTCGGAAGTCCTGGGTGACCTCAACTGGAGAAATAGAAGATCGGAAAACAGTGTTGTACTGCCGGAAAACACTGTTCACGTGTACTATTCACGTCGGATTTTTTTTGTTCCGGTGATAATATTTTATTATGGCTCTTAGACCATGAGAAATTATGGAATAAAAAAATTATTGAATTGTGTATCTATTACATCATATTGATTCCTATTTTAGACACTATATCCCAATCCTTTTTCATGTAGGATACTGTATGCAAATCCTATTCCTATTTATATTCTAACATTTTCAAGACCATCATCTTTTGTTTAGCCATGTGTCGTCTTCATGTTTATCTACTATCTTTTGTCAAGCCATATCTTGTCATAAAATCCCGCTATCACATGCCATGCAAAGCATTATTCACGGATCTCTTGCCATAAAAATCAATTATTCCACCTCTTGCCATAAAACTCCACTATCCAATGCCATGCAAATCACTATTAATGGGTCCATTTCCATAACAGCCAGTTATACCTGACTTCTCATAAAATTCCAAGTAATGCGGATATTGACGGGATGTCACACATCATATTGGGACGAGGTAGATGAAATAGAGGCTCGCATTATGTGTTCTATGTGATAAAAAGTGCCGCCAAGACTTAAAAGGTAAGTTCTACAGTGATGGTTAATGGTTAGACTGCCTATATTATATGGGGGAGTGTTGTCTAGTCAAGCTCCCATATCCCGAAGATGAGAATACCAGAAATGAGGATAGAGATGAGAGATGAGGATGAATGTGTGGACATACTAGGAGAAATAAGATTAAGAATGAAGATATTTGGCCCAAGGTGGGAGTAGCTCCCGTGGAAGATAAGATGCGAAAAGTGAGGCTGAGATGGTTCGGACATGTGAAGAGGAGATGTGCGGATTCCCCGTTAAGAAGTGAGAGGGGTTGGCCGTAGTGGGCTTGAGGAGGGGTAGAGGTAGGCCTAAGATGTATTGAGGTGAGGTGACTAGGCAGGACATTGTGGAGGTCGAGAATTAGGGTACACCGGGGTTGTTGTTGTTGTTGCCATAAAATTCCACTATCTCATGGCATAAGGATCACTATGTAAGGGTCCCTTTGCCATAAAATCCAACTATCCCATGTCTTGTTTGACATTATTAATAACTCTATCGTATGACTTGTTAACTAGTTCATGCAGCAATCCCCACCATTTCATGTCTTGTCCATGACCTAATAAGTCTCTATAATGTAAGAGATTCTCCGCTATTACTTTTCTAGCATTAAGTTTTATGTCCTTTTTGTGTGTAAGACTACCTGCCATGTTATTTGAATTCCACTTGTACTATGTAAATAAGTGTATGCGGTAGTAGTTTTCTATCTCCTATATAAAGGAATCTTTGTAGTAATTGGAAGACATCTTGTAAGCTTCGTAAAAATTGTGGAGTACTAAAACACCTTCTAGCTTAATTCTCTCTTTTTTTTTAGAAATATCGATGATTGATTCTTATATGAGTAGACTGTCAAAAATATTTTAAGTAGTTTTTATTATAGTGCATAAGTTTTTCTGAGTTGATGCTAAGCCCGACAATTTGTTGGCAAGAGTACCTTCGTGAGCTAGGCTAGAGACCCCCATGTAGGAGGACTTTTGTTGCCATAATAAAATCTCTACTATAATTTTTATCATTCTATGATTCCGGTTCACCCCTTGTGGGCCACTTGAACTGCCAAGGGAGATGGGGATCTGCAGAACAGGGGGTTATATGTCCCTGTAACACTATCGATGTCCCTTCTTCTAGGACATGTTCTCATCTTCAGAATGCTTAATTCCATTTTCGATTTGTTCTTTTTCGTAAATCTACTTTTTTTATGTCCATTTTCTGTTGTTGGTAAAGTAAATCTTCTACTTTTATGCCTTTGCACGTTTTCGATGATCTCTTCATGTTTTCTGTGTACCAACAATTATCTTGTAGACTATAAATCGCATAATTATTTAGAGATATGTGATGTTATAGCCCACAAATGATTACGTAGCTGTTCATGCATTTATGCTGGAAGCATGTACATTATCCCGCTTTTGCAAGTAGAGACTAGGCCATTTTGTGGTAATTTGGCATGATTTTTCTGCACTGAAATAATAATTAGTTTTGGACTATGGATGTACTCGATCAAAGAGTATTATTTGTTGGCATGACTCCTTATCAACTACCCACTTCTGAAAAGAATCAACTACCTTGCCTATGCCTAAGATGCCTATAGACCAAATATCAACCTATGAGAAAGGGAGTGACTATTTCTTGTCTCCATGCCGGGAGATCAGTTAAGCTAGCTGTGTTCAGTAAGTTCCTTTTTTTTGCAGTAGACCAACTACGCCTCAACCCAAACAAGTTGGAGTCGGCTATATGAATCCACTTCTTCATTTAAGTTCATTTTTTTTGTATTCAGGCATTCAGCTGAGTTCTCTGCTTTTGCATGTCCAAGGTTCTTGTTGCTCAGGAGTTTGATTGTTGGGATTTCTACTGCAGGTACTTTTACTCTATCCAACCTTGGGATGTTTGGCGTTGACCGCTTTGATGCCATCTTACCGCCAGGAACTGTAAGTCCCAGCCACAGATACTCATCTATTCGCTATTTTCCCTGAATCCCTCCTGCCTGATATGTGAATACTTCTGGTGTTATTTCTCACGTTGGTTCAACTCTTTTCTAGGGTGCAATTATGGCTGTAGGAGCATCTCAACCCGCACTTGTTGGCACCAAGGATGGTCGAATTGGCATGAAAACCCAAATGCAGGTAGAGTGATGATTTATGTTTTCTATTGATCCTTGACATGCTAGTTCTTTTGTCAAATAAATGCTCGGGATTGTGCAATTATCATTGTATTGATGCTTAAGCTATTAAATGCTAAAAATTTCAGGTCAATGTCACTGCTGATCATCGAGTAATATATGGTGCTGATTTGGCTTCTTTCCTGCAAACCTTAGCACAGATAATTGAGGACCCTAAAGATCTTACTCTTTAGGCTCTTGTCATTGTGGGAAATTAGAAGTTTTCTAGTGTAATTTGCTTGAGTTTCAGCCAGGAGCTTCATGGAGTGAGCAGAAACCAGATGATATAACATCATCTTAGTGATATATCAGAAGATGAATGGAAATGGATGATTAGGTCATTTATTTGCTTGGTTAATATTTTTCTTTCTGTTGAAGAGTAAACTCACAAGGACATTTTTCATGGTTGCCATAAATTATGGCCTGATGATGAGCTCTTTGTTGTCTCATCATTGAAATATTGTTGCAAAACTTTCAATTGATTCTATATTTAAGAGTGATTTGCAATTTCAGTTGTATCTGCAGTTCACTATTGCTTCAATATGTCATTTAATATGAGGTTCCACAAGCAAATCAACTAAGAAAAAGAATGCTAACATTTCCATCCACCCTCTCTCCCACTTAGCTTTTAAATGGTCTATGGCAGCACCTTTCCTTTGTGGCAGAAACTCTGTACAGATAAAGAAATGCTGCAACCAAACTCAATTGAGTTTAAAGGAGTTATACTTGGTTTGCCTTTTACAAATGAAAATGTAAAAGATTGTTATACTAAGGGGATCTTTTATATGAAAGTTTTGTAATACAAACTGGATTCATTCTCAAAGACCTCTTATACATATTACACATGAACAAGAAAAATGGATTATATTACAATGGGAACTAATATCATATTCAAAGTTATGTAGCTACTATCATCATATGCCTATATGTATAATATATATAAACTGGCAAAACTGGCATATCCTGTGTAGTTCACAACACCTTCACCACTCGCGGCTCCTCCCCGAAAGTAAAACAAGGAAGCAAATAGGGAAACCATCTTCACTCTTTCCTCTTCAACTTTCCTTTAACATCCGATTACCTTGCATTGAGAAGCATTCGAAGCACGCTCTTCATCTTTGGCCGGCCTTCTGGTGAGACACTAACACAAGGTAGAGCTACTTTAAGGACTGCTAACATCTGGCTCTTAACGTTGAGCGATGTTTTACTAACACTAGAATCAAGAATGTGATCCCACTTGTTGTGCTGCTCGGAGCTTCCCAGCACTGACTTGGCTAACTCGGTTCCCTGACTAACCGCAGGCCTTCCTGTTAACAATTCAAGAAGGATAACGCCAAAGCTATATACATTTCCAGCCATTGTGACTCTCATTGTGTATGCATATTCTGTAACACAAAAGGAAATGCATCATTAAATATATGCTTAACTTTGAGGCTTCTCATGTTATAGGTGTAAAGCTCAACTCTGAGGCTTCTCTAAGCTATACTGACACGCTGTTTCACTTCAGATATCGGAAGACAGTTCAACACCGTTTCATGGTGGGACGATATAATGAAGTTTGGGTTTGAAAACAACAATAACTATATGAAGATTATACACAAAAAATGAGTTTAAAGCATGGTATGGCAGTTAGGACAAAAATGTCTCACATTTCCCATAAAGAGTAAAAAAATGTTGAAGGATGTTAAACTTTAGCCAAGTAATAGTTTTTTACCTGGAGGAATATAACCGACAGAACCAGCAACAGCAGAAAAGCTGCCTGTGCTCTTGGAAGGATCGATCACCTTGTAGAGTTCAATGTCTCCTATCTGAGCCTCATTCTGAGACTTCAAGAGAATGCTCTTGCTTGAAAGGTCAAGGAGGAGGATCGGACCCGTGTCACATCCATGAAGAAAAGCTAAACCCTGAGCTACTCCGATAGCTATGCTGTAACGACTTGCCCAATCTAATGAGTAGCCCAAGCTACCACGAAGAACATCATATAAGGTGCCAATGGGGGCAAATTCATACAAGAGATAAGCACTATCAGCAGCCAAAAGATAGCCTAGTGGAATCATGACATTTGAATTATTCAGCTTTCCAATATTCTTTAGTTCTTCCCCAAATAGTTCATGGCTTCCCAGTTGAAATATTTTTTCACTCCAATTAAGCTTCTTGACAAAATAGGTTGTACCCGATGGCATAACAGCTTTATAGTAGGTTGAGAATCTTGTCTTGAACACGACGTTTGAGGGCTCAGACACTGCTACCATGGCCTTCGCAAAGTCTATATTCGACTTGTGAATGCTGTTCGCAGTCAAAACCTTTCCCTGGACGATAGGGGATTGAGGAATTTCTTCTCCTGAGTGAAAATGTTCGTCATTGATCCTGTAATATCTTCTAGAGATTGAAATAGCAATTGCAGTGAAAACGGCGATTGCCGCTACGCATGCAATTGGGACAACAACTGCAACAACTATAGGTTTTCTTCTCTTTTTTGCAGCTCGTGGTGGAGCAACTAGGGAAGGATAGATCAGATCCGAATTTCCACCTGTCTCAACACTGACAAAGCTTCCAAACACTGGAACAACTCCAGACAGTTGATTGTTTGAAAGCACCAACCTAGTCAAGCCTCCCATTTTAGTCAGGAAGTCTGGAATCTGACCCGAGAACCTGTTGTAAGAGAGATCCAAAACTTCCAATGAAGTCATTTTAGAAAGACTAACTGGTATTGGTCCTTGAAAAAGATTGTGACTCAGATTCAAAGCAATCTGTAAATTCAACGGCATCTCCGGAATAGGCCCACCAAGTTGGTTCCCTCCAAGTTGGAGTTCCAACAGCACATTTAAATTATTAATGGCGGTCGGAATTTGACCACTTAGTTTATTCCCCTGCAGATTCAAGTTTGTTAGATTTGTCAAACTTGATAACGAACTTGGTATGGAACCGGTCAACGAATTCCAGCTGATATTGAGCCTCTGCAATGTGTTCAACTGTGAAATGTTACTTGGAATTTCTCCAACTAGGTTATTGGACTGAAGACTCAGCACCTGAAGATCAGATATATCACCCAACTCAACAGGAATAGGACCACTCAGCTTATTCTGTGCTAAGTTCAAAAGGGCCAACTTTTTGCACTTCCCTAATTCAGAAGGTATTGGTCCACTTAGCTGGTTGTTATCCAGCTCCAAGTAGGTCAAACTGCGAAGGCTTCCAAAGGAAGCAGATGGAAACAAACCATTTAAAGCATTTTGTCCCAATCTCAACCTGATCAAATTTACCGACATGTTCCCCGGAACAGTTCCTTCCAAATTATTGGAAGTAAGATCAACAAACTGCAAGTTCAGTGGGGATAACAGGTCCTGAGGAATTGTACCATTTAAACTGTTAAAACTGAGGTCCAAATTCCTCAGGTTCTTGGTTAAACCAATTGGTATACTTCCAACAAAACGATTCTGATTCGCAGCAAAACGTGTCAGTGTTTTGATATTCCCAAGGGATTGTGGGACTGCACCACTCAAATTATTGGCTGATATAACCAGAACTTGCAATTTGGAAAGTTCTCCTAATCTATCAGGAATGACACCAAATAGGTTGTTTAGAGAAAAGTCAATCAAAGTCAAGTTGCCAAAGTTCACAATTTGAGTAGGGAATTGACCTTCAAAAGAGTTTGCAGAGAGTTGAAGCTCCTCCAAAAGATTAAATTTTCCAAGACTGGTAGGAACTGAACCATTAAATTGGTTATAACTTAGGTTCAAACTTTTGAGTGAATTCAATCCACTCAACTGCAACTCAACTTTCCCACTAAATGTATTATGAGAAAAGTCCAAAGACTCTAACTTTCCAAAACCAGTGAAAGTAGGCAAAAACCCCTCCAATTTATTCCTACTAAAGTTCAACAATTTCAACTCACTAATTCCCCCACAACTAGTGATGAACTCATTTGGGATAGAGCTCAAATGGTTCTGAGAAACATCAAGAGACTCCAAAGTACTAATTTGACAAATAACAGGCAAGAACTCAGAGCTAGAAATAGAAAACAATTGAAAAGAGACTTTGGTTATGGAAGAATCATTAGAATTGCAAAAAATACCTTTCCAATAACATGGGGTTGAAGTTTTACTAGTCCCATTCCATATAAAAGAAGTACCAGTATTGTTCTGAAGCATATCATAGACCTTTGTCATAGCATTAATTTGATTTGGGGGCAATTGGGAAGACACCATATGAAGAGAAAAAAACAAGAATATAAGTATATGGGGAGTATACCTTAAGTTCATTTTGGCTTTGACAAATTAGAAAGATGAGAAGTTGAAGAAAATCAAGAAAGGTGTGTCAAGAAAATCTATGTACAAGATTGCACTCTTTGAGTTCAGGAGTTTGTGTTTCATATGGGAAGACAGAGAATGGGGGAAAAAGGAAACTTTGTTGGGCACCTTCTGGTTGGGTTCGGGGGCGGGCGGGGGGGAGGGGTAGGGGCGTTGACTGGACCTTACTGTTTTGTATTGACTAGACTAGTGGGTGTAGGCAGGTGGGCAGGTATATCGATTACTATATTGAAATAGAAATTTTTATATTGTGATTTTGATATTATGGTATTTAATATGATATTTGGTTTGTATTTTTAAAAAATTTGGTATTCAGTACTGAAGTATATGGTTACATATATATATATTAGTATTATAATACTAACAAATATAAAAAAGCAGTCCTTTATACTAAGTTTCTGCTATATGCGGAATCCGGGGAAGTGTCGGACTACAAGGATCTGATTAGTCAAATATATAAATAAGTATTAGTATAATATTACTAATTGTTTTCACATTTTATTTTTGATTAATCTATCTTGATTGAAATACCATTTTTATGTAATTGATTTATGAAGGGGATTGCTTGACTTTCTTTTGAATATATTTATATGTGTAAGATGTTAGTACGATATAATTGAGACGTTTCTTGAATAGCCGAAGTCATAATTTTCTATTATATGAGTATATATAAATCTAGGTCGAACAAACTATCCGATCTACCGTACCGCAAAATATCGAAATTGAACTTAAAAATACCGAATTAATTTGATATGGTAATGATATTATATTTTTAAAATCGAAAATAAAAATTACTGTACCGAGATTTCCAATACCATAGCACACCATACCATGCCCACACCACCCTTAAGTGGTAGGGGGGGGGGGTATTTAATGGTATTCCATCTGTTTAATGTGTCTATTAAGAAAATACTATATTCCTTATTTTTACTAAATTATTCTTAATTAAAATTTGCATATCATTAACTTAAGAATCTGATCCGTTAGCACTTACCAAAATCTCATTAAATTCATGTAGTCAAACTTGGAATGTATAAGAACGTGAGGAGCTTAGTATTTGTTGAACCTATTTAATAATATCATAGAAAATTAGAGTAATTTATAGGATTTTTTAGGAATATGTCAAATAAGGATAAATTTTAAAAAATAAAGTTAATTTTTTTTATTATGTATATATATACTTATCTTGGATTAAATAAGAAAATTAAGAGAACACTTATTTTGAAAGGGACGGAATAACAATTCTGAATTCTTGTTGTCTTTTTATGAAAATATTTCTTAATAAAGGGAATTAAAAAAATGGGTTGAATATAGCTGCGCTGATTTAAATTGTAATGACTTGTTTACTTTACTAGAAATTACAGTGATCACAAGTATGCGTCCACCATACTAGTATTAATATTTAAAGAGTCTAATATGTTTTTCTTTAATCACAAATTTTCAAACTATTTTCAATTATAAAGAAATTATTTATCGTATATTTAATTTGTTTCTAATTATGCAGATTATAATTAAAAATATTGAGCAATTTGAATTTTAAAATAGAAAATTAAAAATTTAACTGCTCTTTTTTGTTTCTTGGTTCTCTTTATAGGAACTAGTTTTTGGGTACGCCTTTGTGCATGTGCTCCCTATCAACAAATACATAATTTTAATGAATTACATAAATATTATTAAATAATATATTAAAATAAATAAAAATTAAAAAGAAAAATATATATATATTCTTGAAAATAATGAATGTTAATTCCATTTAGCTGGCAATAAAAAAAATTCTACCCTAAAAATTCTCAGATGCCTTTTTATGATTTCTGAGAACTTATGTAGCATGTGGAAATATCTTATAAAATTATTGTTATTTATTTAATTAAAAAACAAAATTTTTAAAATCTCACTCTTCTTATACGAAAATAGATTGATAAATTCTCTTCAGAAAAGAAAAGGGAAGGTCCCGAGGCATAGTTGGATAACAAAGGATGTGAACTTAAAATTCAGCTGGAGATCTGCAGTGTGAGTTCAAATTTTAGTGGGAGCACTTTGATCTCTTCTGGGATAGGACCTTGTAGGGTAATATCGATTCTTCACGTTACCAATCACGATCATTCAGACATCTCGTGATTTCATCGATAGTAGTGTTGAATACGTGTATCGCTTTAAATAATAGACGGACAAGAAAGGCTACATATAAATAAATAAAAAAAAAAAAAAAAGAAGAAGGTAAGTGGCCAGTGGGACGCGAGTCGTGGGGAACACGTTTGTGGAAAATTTGCAGGAATAATTCTTTATTCAAATTTGTTTTTTTTTCCAAATTCTTTGTTTGACTTGACAGAGACTCTCAGACACAAACAGTGCCTTACTGCATGGAGTGTTTTCAACTGTCAAAACGCTTATGCATTTTCCACAAGGTGTAGACCCCACTTTGACTGATGAAAAATTATATAGTACTCCATCCATCTTAATTTAAGTGTCTTAATTTAGTTTAACACGTACTTTAAAAAATAAGGAGAAATTTTTGAATTTTATGATCTTAAATTAAAGATATGTGAGGTCTTTTAAATTTTGTGATCTTAAGTTTATCTTGGGATTGGAAAATTTACTAAATATAGAAAAAAACACTTTTTTTGAAACAGACTAAAAAAAAAAAGTAAGACAATTAAATTGGGTTGGGACGGAGGTAGTATAAAAATAGAAAGTTAAAGAAAACGCGTATGCATTTTTGAAATTTGTACGAAATATTGTACTGGTCAGCCTTTGTCATACAGTTAAAAACTTAAAACTCATGAAAGAATATACTATTAGAATTTATACTTTTTTATTTATGTTTTTATTGTGAATAAAATTGCGAATTACAAGGAAATCGAAAAATAACAATAATAAATTATAGTCTGAAATGGAAAATAACAAAAGGTTGGTTGAGTCGATTGATATTCAATCTGTCCTTAAGACAATATTGCCCCGTATTAATCTCTTAACGGCTATTGGCAATTCGTCTCCCAAGATAAAACAACCACAAACACTTGAGCAAAGCATAACTCAAGAGTTTACTATAAAAGAAGAATCTTTGAGTGTATGAAGGATTACAAGAGATGGAAAAATATTTTCTGAATTGTTTTGAGTGTTAAGTGTGTTTTGCAAATGAGTCAAATGCCTCATTTTATAGTGTTGAGAAGAGGACCTTCCATTAGCCTAATAATGGCCTTGAATGACCATGTAAGGCGTAATGACGGAATTCATGAGCCAAATAATGGAGAATTAATGCTCCAAAGTCAGCCCACAAATCACTTTTAATTCTCTTCCAACGCTCAAATCGCCGCACGTCGTGACCTGCAGGTTGGCGCCAGCCGAACTTCAGAGTTCGGACGCCGGCCGTGCCTCGCAGGTCAGCCATGGCGCAGAGGAGGTGTCTCCACGGTGCCGAGAAGGTTTTCGGACGTCGCGGTCCTTTTTCCGGCTAGTTTCTACATTCACATTTTGTGCAATTCTTCCTTCATTTACCAACGTGAAATCAACGTCATTTGGTCAATAACCGTCTATCATTTCATAACATATCGTATATGTACCAATATCTCTTTCACTAAGGAAATTTGTGATTTTTGGCACAACGTGTGCACGTGTGTGTGGAAATAGGGTTTCCGACGTGCTGGGCCCCACATATTCGAATTATAAATAATAGGATTAACTATATTCACGTTAAATAAATTAATTTCCAACATTCCCCTCTTGAAAGAGATTTTGGCGTACACCCATGGTGTCTTTCTAGCAATCCTTCGGCGGATCAATGTTACATCTGGATAGGTAGTCGTGGCTTTGAACCTTCCATAGTAGAATAACATCAGACTTATTTACTACGTAGTGAACGTGATGTCTTGAACCGTCAGTGTTTAGTATAAGGCAAGACAATGGTACCAACACACCATCTTTTCTTACTCCATTCTGCTTTAAGATTTTATCCGTTGTGGCCATGGACACGTCTTGGATTCTTAAGTGATTCAGTTGAGGCCGGCCAGTCCTCACACTTAAATAGGTGCTCTCCTACAAGGTATTCTGATATATCCAACTTTTACAAGTATTAGAAACTATTAAAAGTTTCCCCAAACCTAACCTTAACAACTGAGGTTTTATCAAAGGTTTTGGAAACTTAACCTCTTACCCCTTTGCAGGTAGCACTTGATGTCTATCACGAGAACGGCCTTGGATTCATGTTTTTATGTCAAAACATTATCCGAAGTGCTCTTGCTTCCATCGAAGTGCTCCACCGAACTTTTACGGCTTGGTTTTCCCATTGAACCGAATTCCTGGGATCTCCAGTCTATTAGAGTTATTAGTGATTGAGTTTTAAGCTCATTCCCCTAGACAAGCAGGACATATGATCTCTGGGTATTCCCTTCGTCAAGAAATCTGCTATGTTTTCCTTTGATTTTATGTAATCAATAGAAATAATACCCGTTACCACCAATAACGGTCTTATGTTTTCGTCGATATGACGAGATTTACCGCTGTACATAGAACTTCGTTCTTCCTGAGCCGATCGATCGTCGCAGATGAATCATTACGTATGCAGTTTATCCCAACATGGGATGTCCTCTAAGAAGTCATGAAGCCACTCAACTTCTTCTCATGCTTTGTCTAAAGCGATAAACTCCGACTCCATCGTGGATCGGGCGATGCAAGTTTGCTTAGAGGATTTCCAAGATACAGCCCCACCACCAATTGTAAATATTATACCCACTGGTGGACTTGATGTTCTCGATATCAGATATCCAGTTTGCATCACTGTACCCCTTTAGTACAGCTGGATACCTCGAATAATGTAACCCGTAAGTTTGCGTGTGTTTAAGGTATCTTAGTACCCGAGTTAACGCTTTTCAGTGATCCTCACTCGGATTGCGGGTGAATCTAGCCAACTTGTTGATTGCATAAGCGATATCAGGTCGAGTGCAGTTTGTAATGTACATTAAACTGTCAATCACCTTCGCATATCGCTCCTGACGTATGGGTGCACCAAAATATTTTTCAATCTTTTGATTTACATCCAGTGAACTGTCGAAAACCTCAAATTTCTTCAGCACATCCTCGATGTAATGAGATTGAGATAAGACCAGTCCGTCAGATGTCTTAGAGAACTTGATCCCTAAGATGACATCTGCGATATCCATATCTTTCATGTCAAAATATTGTTTCAATATGTTCTTAGTCTCTAGAATTACTCTAGGACTGCTACCTGTGATCAACATGTCGTCTACGTAAGGCAGATCATTACAAATGAGTTGGCATCTCCTTTTATGTAGACACATTTGTCACACTCATTAATGGTGAATCCCTTTGATAATATAGTATTATCAAACTTTTCGTGTCATAGTTTTGGGGCTTGTTTCAGTCCGTACAACGATTTGACAAGCCGACAAACTTTCGTCTCTTGTATAGAAACCACATACCCCTCGGATTGGTCCATATAAATTTCTTCTTCCAAATCACCATTTAGGAAGACTGTCTTGACATCCATTTGGTGTATTTCTAGATCCCGAAGGCGATGATAGCTAAGAACATACGTATGGATGTCATCCTAGACACCGTAGAGTAGGTGTCAAAATAGTCAAGACCCTCATTTTGTCGATATCCCTTGACTACTAACCTGACTTTGTATTTTTCTATAGATCCATCAGCTTTTAATTTCCGTTTGAGTATCCATTTACATCCCAACGACTTGTTTCCCGGAGGAAGATCAACCAACTCCCAAGTATGGTTGTGCAAGATGGATTATATCTCACTTTCAATAGCTTCTTTCCAGAGCGGTGCTTCTGGGGTTGGCAATGCTTCAGCGAGTGTCCGTGGTTCGTCATGAACCATATAAGCTATAAATTCTGGACCGAAGGACTTATCTTGCCTAGCCCTTTTTCTTCGTCTTGGTTCCATCTCTGGACCCTCCAAGTACTGAGAATCTAGAATACTGAATTCCGGATAATCAACCACTTCGGAGTTCGCTGGATCTGAACCGTTCAGATCCGGGTAGTCAGTGACACCTGAATCTTGTGATATCTGATCATAACTTTATTTGAGAGAGGTTATGTCTCTTTCCTTCATAGGAAACAAGTCTTCAAAGAATCTAGCGTTCCTTGATTCCATGATTGTATCCTCATGAACGCCGTATATCCGATTATACACTATGGCGATAGACATCATCGTTGCCAGATATCCGATGAATATACAATCAATAGTCTTAGGTCCAATTTTGACCTGTTTTGGCGTAGATACTTTAACCTTTGCCAGACAACCCCAAACCTTAAAGTATTTGTAGTTGAGTTTCTTTTCTTTCCAAAGCTCGTATGGAGTATTGTCCTTACCTTTGTGAGGAACTCTGTTAAGAATCTTGCAATGGTATGACAACTTCTCCCCACGTTACTTGGGGAAGGCCTGAATTGATGAGTAACATATTCATCATTTCCTTTAATGTACGATTTTTACGTTCAGCAACTCCATTAGATTGATGTGAGTAAGGAGCCGTCGTTTGGTGAACAATGCCCGATTGAGCACAAAATTCTTCAAACGGTGCAACATATTCTCCCCCTCTATCGCTACAGATTGATTTAATCCGTCCGCTTTGTTGGTTTTCAACTTCTGCTTTGTAACGTTTAAATGCTTCAAAGGCTGCATCTTTACTTTTGAGTAAGTAAATGTAACAATACCTTGTGCTATCATCTATGAAGGTCACAAAGTACTTGTTCCCCCTCTAGTTTGTGCAAACTTTAAGTCACATATATCAGTGTGTATGAGTTTTAGAGGAGCGGTTTCCCTTTCGACGGATCTAAAGGGACTCTTTGAAAGTTTTGCCTCTACGCACACCTCACACTTACATTGAGGGTTTACGTCGATAGAAGGCAACAACTCCATCTTTACCAACCTTTGAATGGATTGATAGTTTACATGTCCTAATCTGTGATGCTATAAATTTATTAGATTCAAGCAAGTAAGTAGATGGCTCAATTTTATTGATGATAGGAGTAGCCATTACAGAAGCATTAACCTTAAAGAGGTCTTCACAGACGAAGCCTCTTCCTACAAACATTCCATTTTTAGTGATTACAAACTTATTAGATTCAAACACTAGCCTAAAACCAGCGTTCACCAATAGTGGTCCAGAAATTAAATTTCTGCGAATTTCTGGGACATGTATCACTTCCTTCAGAGTCAACTCCTTCCCGAACGTCATCTTCAGGACCACCTTCCCTACCCCAGCACCTCTGAAGAAGCATTGTTACCCATGAACAACTTCTTGTCCGTGACTGGTGTATATGTGGAAAATGTATCTTTGTTGGAACATATGTGGCGGGTGGCACCTGTGTCCATCCACCATTGCATAGGATTCTCAACGAGGTTTGCTTCAAGAACCACCGCCGAAAAATCCTCAATCATATCGCCAAGAAGAATATCTTCGACGACGTTAGCCTTGACCTTTCCTTTGGCCTTCACTTTATTAGCATGCTTGAGTTTGCGACACTCATTAGCCACGTGACCAGATTTGCCACAATAATAGCAAGTCCCTTTAAACTTTTCAGTTGTTGGGCCTTTTGCATCCTTTTGGAACTTACGCTTCTTGCTTGGGTCCCCTCTTACTTCCGCCACGTTCGCTTTAGCCTCAGCGAGTTGCTTCCCCTTTGGCATGACCTTCTTATTCTCCTCATGAATCTGAAGTTTGACAATAAGCTCATCTAGAGTCATTTCTTTCATTTTAAGTTTTAGATAACTCATAAACTCATTCCACGAGGGAGGTAACTTCTCAATTAACGAGCCAACCAAGAATTGCTCGTTTGGCTTCAAACCTTCCAAATCCAAATGATGTACATTCATTTGAAATTTCTGGACTTGGGATGCCACATTCTTGTTGTCCACAATTTGAAATTTTAGAAACTTCTCAATAATGAACTTCTTAAAACCTGCATATTGGGTGTTGTATTTCATCTGAAGCTTATCCCACAACTTTGGCGGCCAACTGCACAAAGATACCGTATCGCATAAGCAATTCAGGATATAGTTTCGGAAAAGAAAATCACTATGACTCCAGGCATCTAGAGTCAACTCATGCCATTAGTGACATGGATCTCTTGGCCCCCTCCCGCCAGTGTTTCAGGCTGAAGGTCCATTTCATCTCCAACTTTTGGAGGATCTTCGGTTAGGAATCGAGATACTCCCATAACCGTCAGAAAGAAAAACATCGTTTATTGCCATTTCTTAAAATTTGTTCCCATGAATTTCTCGGGTCGTTCATGATGAAAACCAGAGGGTGGTGGAACAGTGGTGTTCCCATTAGTAGTAGTAAAGACGTTTGGAACGCCTTGAGCAGCAGTGGGGTTGACACTAGTTGAGGCTTGAGCAGTGAAAGCATTTGAGTTGCCTTGAACAGTGTTGGTTTGATTTTCTCCAGTCATGTTGTTGTTAACAGCCAATATTGTCTTAAGATTGTGAATAAACCTGTGAATTACAAGGAAATCGGGAAATAACAACAACAACAAATTACAGTCTGAAATGGAAAATAACAAAAGGTTGGTTGAGTCGATTGATATTCAATATGTTCTTAAGACAATATTGCCCTGTATTAATCTCTTAACGACTATTGACAATTCGTCTTCCAAGATAAAACAACCACAAACAATTGAGCAAATGATAACTCAAGAGTTTACTATAAACGAAGAATCTTTGAGTGTATGAAGGATTACAAGAGATGGAAGAATACTTTCTGAATTGTTTTGAGTGTCAAGTGTGTTTTGCAAATGAGTCAAAGGCCTCATTTTATAGTGTTGAGAAGAGGCCTTTCCATTAGCCTAATAATGGTCTTGAATGACCATGTAAAGGCCTTGAATATGGAGTTACAATTCAGCCAAGTAATGGCTGAATTCATGAGCCAAATAATGGAGAATTAATGCTTCAAAGTCAGCCCAAAAATCACTTTTAATTCTCTTCCAACGTTCGAAATCGCCGCAGCGTGGCTCGCAGTTAGCGCCGCAAAGACCGAAAGGTTTTCCGCCGCGGTCCTTTTTCCGGCTAGTTTCGACATTCACACTTTGTGTAATTCTTCCTTCATTTACCAACGTGAAACCAACGTCATTTGCCAATAACCGTCTATCATTTCATGTCCCGAACATATCATATATGTACCAATATCTCTTTCACTAAGAAAATTTGTGATCTTTGGCACAACGTGTGCACGTGTGTGTGGAAACAGGGTTTCTGACGTGCTGGGCCCCACATGTTCGAATCATAAATAATAGGATTAACTATATTCACGTTAAATAAATTAATTTCCAACATTTATTTTAAAACAATGATATAATTTTTATTTAAAATAATTTTTATTTTTAATTTTATATTTATTAAAATAATTTCAAAATTTTATTTTATCTTTATTAAAATTACATATCATATAAGTTTTAAATTCCCTTCTTTTGTGGTTTTGCCATGAGAATCATTCACTTTTCTCGGAATAATTTTTTACTTTATTTAAAAATCAGTGTTTGGTTGTAAAAAAAATCAAATTTAATTTGGAGTTGGATTCCGAATTTGGGAAATTGCTCCAAACCTGTTTTCCAATTTTGTCTTCATAAATTTTAAATAAAGTGTTCTCTTCTCGCATTTAAATAAATTATTATCAAACATAAAAATGTATACTGTAATGACAAAAAATTGCCCTTACAATATATTTGTGAACATATATATTTTACCATGATTTGGTGTGTATTACTGTCTTCAATTCATATGTTTCCCCTTCTATAATGACTCATTTTTTTCCTCTCTTTTTCCAAAAATTAATGCACGACTTGGAAACAGTCAAAGTCTAGTGGAGTATTTATTTTGGAATAACAAGAAACACAGTAAATTCCAACCCCGTCAAACACGATATATAGTATAATTGCAAGAAATGTCTGTACGTTCTCCTTTCCTTTTCTATGTCATGCCTATTTTCTCGACAGTGACTGACCCCACAACACTGGCGGATCCATTAGCAACATGGTGGTGCAGTTGCACCACCAGATTTTTTTAAAAAATTTGCCTTCTAGGCATAAAAAAAAAATCTTCTAGGTATAAAAAAATAAATTTGCACCACCAAATTTTGTTTCCTGGATCCGCCACTGCCCCACAACAAGTAATTTTGGCCTTCAATTTCCTGAAATTCCAAATTAGTTAAAGTAAATAATTGTCGAATTCAACCTCAAAAGCTAAGTTATGAGGTGAGGCTTACTCAAGATTATATATAGAAGTATACGAATCTTATCTCCGACTATGTGAGATTCAACAACAATAATAAAAACAACACGACATAATAATGTAAAGCTTAGCCTGAGCCTTCTAGCAGTTTCTGGGCAAAGTAATCGTAACTTGTATAAAAACACATAAATCAAGGGAATAATTAGAAGTTTTTTGTACTAGCTAAAATCTTATGGGTTACAATGGAATGAAAAAGTCATATTTATACATGAGTTATATGAAACTGTTTCACGTAAAATGGTACAGTTGAATTTGTATACGTGGTCAAGGACACATGAATATCAAGTGACGCGTTTGTCACGACCCGATCCGACGGGACGCGACCCGGTGTCCTACTTGGGCACCCTTATACCCACCTGTCACATATAATCACACGGATACCAAAGATAATGTAAACATAGGTAATAAACCTGTCTCCCAAGGAGTCACAACTAATTCATATAACAAAATAGGCAAGCCGACGAGGCCGCCACTGTACATAAAGATATTCAAAATGGCTCACAACCGTACACATATACAAAAACACATCTACCACCCACAATTGTCTACAGACCTCTAAGAATACGATAATGAAAATATGACGACAGTGGCCCCGCTTTTGCCTAAATACGATAAGTCCGAAAATAAGGTTTTGTACCAAAATGACTAAGCTCCGAATCATGGAGCTCTCCGAACAGCTGAACATGAATCCTAGACTGGATGATCACCAAACTGAGTAATTGCCATGCGCATTTAACGCAATTTCGGAAAGCGGAGTCAATACGAAATATTATACTGAGTATGTAAAACATGAAGTACTGTAAAGAAGATCATAACTGGCCAAAAGATAACAGGAGACAAGTATGATAACCAAAATACCAATACAACTGTGCCTTATAAAAATAAGAGTCAATTGTGTCTTATAAAAATAAGAGTCAACTGTGGATACCTGTCCACAAACCGTGGATGCCTGTCCACTTATATCGTACCTGACCCATTATGGGACTCGGTGAAATCATCATATATGTATACATACCCGGCCGGGACTCGGTGAAGTCATATAATCACATCATCACGAATAGAATATCATGAGTAGCTTTATACAATTTAAATCATCATTTGACTCTCAATGGAATAAATAGAATAACTATTACTCAGAAAATCAAGGCACTATCATATCATGTATCATTAAGAATTAGGATTCAATAGAATCATGTACGTCCGCCGTACACTCATTTTATATAAATCATGCCAAAAGAATAAATGATAGTTTCACATACCTTATTGTCGAACTAACCAACTCAATAATTAATGTTCGTCTCGATTAGCACCTCGATCTATAATAGTAGTAATCCGTTCGTCAACTCTATGATTTCTAGCGTAAGTTATATCGAATGATGACTCTCTTTTCTATAGAAATTTGGGCAACACCTCCCCTATTTATATGCATATGCAGCATATCCACAACTTACAAACAAAACCAACAATACCAATAACAAGATGCAACTTAAAGATATAACCAAAACAATCTCAAATACTCCATATACGCCATCATAATACATTCTTTCTCTTTACGTTCATGGGAGACAACAACTACAACAATCAAGGTGATTAATACACATATTTCTCTTGTTAATTCAACTCCTTAAACCACATTAAAACAACCTTAAAAACAGTCTATCAATTCTAGCAACAACAACAAGAGTGTAAGTCTTATAGTTTGCAACATAACACCTTTCTGCACTTTAATTCCTTTAAGGCATGTATTAGCAATTACCACAACGTATATACATGTTCATAAAAATAGCCCCTAATTATATTACAATGATGTCCAACAATTTCATGAAAGTCACGGCCACAGGAACACCATACCATAGCTTTTCTTTTAATTCCTTAACATCCAATTCACATTTCAACAATTCCATGTAACAACTACAACTTTAAGTATCAAGATTTCCTCCATTTTTAGCATGCAATTAGTGACGATAATAACAATAACAACAATCTAACCCAATGTAGTAAAAATAACCTCAAAATTGGCAAAATCACACCAAATAGGCACATGCATTGTCTTAACTCTAAGTTTCTCTTAACACAAGTTTATTTCTTAATTTACAGCATCATGCAACTCCAATTATACTATAAGAGGAAGAAATCTTACCTTAATTTAGCCCAAAACAGTCCCTAAAAATCGGTACCCACTGCTCCAAGTTCTTCACTATTTTCATCATTTCTTCAACTCAAGATGACATGCATGTATTCTACAAGTGTAACTACGTCTTCCTTACATGTTTTTCTTCAAAATGCTCATCTCCAAATCTTGGATTTTTGGAGATTAGAATCGGTCCAACAGTGGCACCGTGACCCGCTGTTTTGGAGGCTTTCCGTGGATTAGAATTTGTAGAAGAACTTAATCTTGTAAGAGAAGTTAATAAAATCTTCAATTTGGCTATGGTGATGGGGTTTTTCAGTTGAGAGGAGAAGTGAGGAGATGAGGGAGTGTGAAAGATGGTTTCTTGAAATAAAACGTGGGGAGATGAAAGGTTATAATTGTTTAAGTGTGTAGATTTTTATTTGCAGAAGTGCTAAAAATGAGTTTGCAACTTGGTCAAAGTTCTCACAATTAACTAGCCTTAGGTCCCACTTATTAAATCCTGAACATCTCATAAGGCCTCGTATTCTCGATGTCATAATTTGGAAATCCACTTGGAAACAGTCTCAAGTGTAATACTCAATCCGTTTATTTTTACTTATCCACTATTGACTTTTCATTTTTACTTCTAATACTCAATTCGGTGCACTAAGTCTCCGCTATGTACAGAGTCCGAGGAAAGACCGGACCACAAGAGTTAATACTATGGATAAAATAGAAAAAAATTATTTTATCTTAATATATTAAAACTGAAAATCTATTTTTAATAAAGTAGACAAGTAAAAAGAAACGAAGGTAGTAGAATTTATTTTAGAATTAAAAGCACAATAAATTAACGATGACTCCAACCCCGTCTAACACGATATAATACAATTGCAAGAAATGTCTATACGTTCTCCTTTCCTTTTCTATGTCATGCCTATTTTCTCGACAGTGACTGACCCCACAACAAGTAATTTTGGCCTTCAATTTAATCAATTTCCCGAAATTCCAAATTAGTTAAATAAATAATTGTCTAATTCAACCTCAAGAACTAATTTACGAGGTAAGAATTACTCAAATTATATATAGAAGTATACGAATCCAACCTCCGCCTATGTGAGACTCAACAACAATAATAAAAATAACAATAACTATGTGTCTATTCGAAATAATTTGGAGTCGACTATATGCTCATGTTTCTCATTTAAGTTCAATTCATATATCATTATATCAAATAAAAATAAAAGTGAAAAATAAGCTAAATATATATATCTATAATAATATTAAAAATTCTCTATTTATATATATCTATGATAAGGTCAAAATACTCCTAGAAAAGCAATCCGTTCAAAATTAACCTACTAACAACTAACGTATATCACCTCTATGGATGTAATATTTCTTCTATTGTGCCCTATTTTAGCTAAGTTCGCATTAATTTCAAATAATTATAGATATTTCGAGACAACTTTCTTTCATATGATTTTAGGTTTACCTTGTCCCCATGTAACACATTCACTCACCATACTTTTCATTCACACGTATGAATCGGTGTATCTATAGGTCGACACAGGACATGACATAAATCAACTCAAGCGGCACTCTTTTATTTTATCTTCTAGGTGTACTACTTGTACCTTCCGGTGTGTAGTCATTTTAATTTTACTTAATCATTTATGACTACACATTATATTAGCATCCACATCTTTATGACTCGCATCTAGTGGATATATTAGACTTTAACGGTCCAACAATAACTATCATAGAACATTACCGATATATTCAGGTCGACTATATAATTCTTTTTTATGTAGTCCAATCAATCTAAATTAATTTCATGTCTATAATACTATGAAATTTATGATATAGTTGAATTACTTAAAGTTTTTTCTTTGATATGAATATTTGCCCCGTAAAACCCATTTAAAAATAAGCTATCTATCAAGAATTTCTTCATTCTTAAAATTCGAACTCGAGACCTCTTATCAAGACACATAGATTGTCTCTCCCGCCAGTCATTTACCATGAAATTATTCTTTCAAGCTCACATAGGTGGTGTTAGCATCCGAGAGCGCAGGTGTCTGTGGCTCTGATGTAGATTTTTTTACTACAAAACTATGATAACTCTTTTGTCCTTATATATCAAGTAAATTAGGTAATATCCTCCTCCTTTCGTCTCACTTTTGTTCTACGAGAGTCAATTTGATTAAGATTTGAAGTAATATTAGATGTAGATAGAATTTTGAAAATAATATTTAGAGATGGAATATTTTCCCTGCCCAAGATATAGAAGAAAACTGTTCAATGGTGAAATATAGCACAATTGACATACGAAAACAGTAAGGTGACCAAAAATTTCCAGAGAAAAAATGTGTAAATGATTGCCTTTTGATTTAGTTTTTGCCAAAATCAAGTGAAGGGAAATATTCCCAATTTACAATTTAAATTAAAACAAAGGCAGCAGGTCTATACGTTCTTGATTACTTGCCTGGTATAGTCTATGAGAGGCTTAACAAACTTATAGAAAAATGAATAGGTTGTCAAGCCATGATTTTTTTGCGGTAGCTCCTCCAATGCCTGCTATCAGTAAACATGAACACAACAACATACTCAGTGAAGTTCCACAACGTGGGGTCCGGAGAGGATAGAGTGTACGCATACCTTACATCTACCTTAGTAAGTAGAGAGACTGTTTTCGAAAGACCCTCGGCTCAAGACAAAGCATAAGCACAAGCAAAACAAGAGAAACGGTCAGACTCGTACAAGAAATTTAAAGCAGTATGAAAATAAGAGTAAAAAAAGCGAATAAGTCATGATAAATCATTCTGAAAAATAAGCAGTAACTAACGCAGGTAAATAAGATAAACAAAATACACGAAAGAACATACAACAACATAAATCAAAGGATAGGGGACACAATACTGCGCCTGGGTTTTTATCGGTCCGAATACACCCGAGAACCGGACCGAAATACCCGAACCGAAAAGTTAACGGTCAGGTACGAGTATCAGACATAAGGATCCGGACCGATAAGGATCCGGTCCGACAACCTGGTCTAATTACCCGATATGTTATCAGTCCCGGTGCGATACCCGATAACTATCTTATCAATTCTTGAAATATTGCTATTATATATTGTTTTAAGTTTGTTAATATGTATTATGTAAAGCAGTAAAGCAGAAATTTTTATAAACTTTTATAAGTAAAGCAGAGATTTTAATATTTCGGACCGGTTTTGGACCGGAAGCGATATCGAGCAGGACGGTAACCTTATCGGTCGGTCGGATCTCTTTCGTGACTAATTTCTTATCGGTCGGTCTCGATCGGACCGGTAACCTTATCGATGCGGTTCCAGATATCGATACCGGGCCGGGCCGACCGATAACTCTAATCGCTGCGACTAATATGATAGGCTAAGCAGGGCTACAATAATAACACTACAACTACATGTATGTAAGCGTAAGTAGGACTACGATCAACTACCTACTGCCCTTCTACCCTAATCCGTGTCCTCCATAACCCCATATCTAAGGTCATGTCCTCAGTAAGTTGCACTTGTGTCATATCCCGTCTAATCACCTCTCCCAAATACTTCTTCGGCCTACCTCTACCCCTCCTGAACCCGTCCATAGCCAACCGGTCACACCTCCGCACTGGGGCAATTGTACCTCTACTCTGCACATGCTCGAACCATCTCAACCTCTCTTCCCGCATCTTATCCTCCACCGAGGCCACTCTCACTCTGTCCCGAATATCATCATTTCTAATCATATCCCTCCTTGTATTCCCACACATCCATCTCAGCATCCTCATCTCCTCAAATTTCATCTTTTGAATGTGCGAAGTCTTGACTGGCCAACACTACGCTCCATACAACATAGCCGGTCTAACCATCACCCTATAGAACTTTTCTTTTAAGTTTTGGTGGCACCTTTTTATCGCACAAGACTCCAGATGTGAGCCTCCATTTCATCCACCTTGCACCAATACGATGTGTGACATCGTCATCAATCTTTCTATTCCCTTGGATAATAGACTCAAGATACTTGAAGCTTCCTTTCTTTTGAATGACCTGAGTACCAAGCCTCACCTCCACGCTTGTCTCATGGTCGCTCCCGTTACTGAACTTGCACTCCAAGTATTCTGTTTTGGTTCTACTCAGCCTGAACCCTTTAGACTCCAGAGTCTGTCTCCAAACCTCCAACTTAGCATTCACTCTGCTGCGAGTCTCATCAATTAGAACTATGTAATCTTCGAATAATATACACCATGACACCTCCCCTTGAATTTATCGCGTCAGTCCATCCATCACCAAAACAAATAAGAATTGACTAAGAGTTGATCCCTGGTGCAGCCCCATCATCATTGAAAAGTGCTCCGAGTCTCCTCCTACTGTCTGTATCCTGGTCTTGACTCTATCATACATATCCTTGATCGCCCTAGTGTACGCCACATGTACACCTCTAACCTCCAAACATCTCCATAGAACCTCCCTAGGGACTTTGTCGTATGCCTTCTCGAGGTCGATGAAAACCATATGTAAGTCTCTCTTCCTCTCCCTATTCTGCTCCACCAACCTTCTAATTAGATGAATGACTTCTGTAGTCGAATGCCCCGACATGAATCCAAACTGGTTCTTGGAAATAGACATGCATCTTCTCACCCTCATCTCCACGACCCTTTCACAAATTTTCATAGTGTGGCTTAGCAGCTTGATACCTCTATAGTTGTTGCAACTCTGGATGTAACCTTTGTTCTTGTACAAAGGAATCATTGTACTCCACCTCCATTCTTCGGGCATTCTTGCCGTCTTAAAAATGACATTAAACAACTCAGTCAGCCACTCCAAACCTGCCCTGCCTGCGCTCTTTCAAAATTCAACTGGGATCTCATCAGGCCCGGTCGCTCGTCCCCTGCGCATCCTGCGAACAACACCCTAAACCCTAAACATGAATATAGAGTATAAATGACAGATGAAAGGAGCACACTTACAGTAGCTTGTGCAAAGGATTTTGCACTATCAGTACAATTTAATCAGTTATAATAGATTATTACTTTATTTTTTAGGATACAGAGAGTTATCAGTATTTTTTATACATGGATGTGGTCTCTCCTTGATGAAGGACGATGTGGTCTATGGATTTTGATGATAAGAAAAATCTTTGCTGGATTCCACCATTACCACGATAAAGACAATAGTAACATATGAATGAGAGTATTAGTTATGTCCAGAAAGGGAAAGGAACAACACAAGGGAGATCAATTCTAGTTGTCAAAATTAAATTGTTCATAATCGCGGAACCCATGAGGCAGTGTCATGAGTCAAGGTCTTTCACGACTGATGTTGATCTTTCTCTTTTGTTAATAGCTTCTTGTGCATGATATTGCCTACTATAGGTTAGGATTCTCTTGGAACCAAATGCAAGCCACAATGATCACAAAGTTTTTCTATCTTTCTTCTATTCTATACTTGTCTTTCTTTCTGCAGCTGGTGTTTTTTCAATTGCCTACAAATCAAATTAATGACATGAGAAGAGTAGTGTTGTTATCGGTCCGGACCGGTCCGGGTATCCACTTACCGGAACCGGTCCAATAAGCTTACCGGTCCGGACCGGTCCCGGACCGATAAGGTTTCGGTCCTGGAACGATATCCGGTCCCGGAACGATATCCGGTCCCGGACCGAAACCTTATCGGTCCGGTTCTCGGTCCGGACCGGTAAGAATTTTCCGGGTCGGGCCGTTTTTTTTTTAAAAAAAAATGAATTTCCAATACTGAAATTGACATTCTCGGATGCGGCGCCACCAAATTTTTACGTTGAAATCAATTGTACATCGCGAGATATTTAGATTTGAAAAGGGGAAAAACGTAACGATTTGGGGGAAAAGTGAAATTGAGGGGCAAGATAGACGTTTTTGGAGAAATCGGCGGAATCAAACCACTTCAGCAGTTTGGCCACCCCGTATCGAAAAAATACGCGAAATCAATTTTTTTTTTAGGTAAAACGGACGTCCGAGCGCAAAGTTATGACCATATAAAGTTTGATCAATTTACAACTAATTAGAGCGGGAGGATCTTGGGAGGCTTCTTGGTCAAGTGGTGGAGGGTTGGAGGGGGACTGGGGGGGTGGAGGGTGTTACCGGGTATTTTACCGGTCCGGCTCCTTATCGGTCCGGGTATTTTTTTGGTACTCGTATCCGGACCGTTAAGGTTTCGGTCCGAGTATCGGTCCGGGTTTACCGGTCCGGTTCTCGAGTAATTACCGGGTGTATCCGAACCGCTAACAGCCCTAGAGAAGAGTCTATGATATGCTTCAGAATGATACTCGTTATCATTCTGTTATATGGTATGGGACTGATAAAAGTTCAAACCCATGTTCATGGAAAGGTATTTCTTGCAATTCTAATGATTCTTCCATATCCAAAGTCTCTTTTCCATTGTTTTCTATTTTTGTTCATACCAAACACACCCTAAATCAAACTCAAACATTATCATACGAATCATAAGTTCGTAACATCTCAACTTAACGAAGGAGACACAATCTACTATGAGTGCACACAAGTCTCCAACCATAAACTCTTAACTCCTCCCATCTATGGTCCAAGTAAGTTTTTTGTCTACTTTAAGCTGCCTCTAGACATATAAATGGTACCAGCTAGCTGAAATTATGCCTTGGGCTTGTTGGTACGCTCACATTAGTCCAACATTTGCTAGGAGTCTTTTCAATCTTGTTGGAGATTAGTATATTAACAGAAAATGTAGTTAACTTCTGGAAAGTGAAGAATATGAATTAACCTCTAAGCTCCCTCAAGCAATTTGTGAGAAACAAAGTAAGCCTTCTATGGCAAATGAAAATATCACAGATTGGAACCCATAATGAATGAATAAATTTGCAAGAAATTTAGTCAACAACAATATATTCTATTATAGAACATCCTTTACCATGATGTAATTACATTTAACCCTGCGGGATTACACTGGGTATGTTGTTGCTTTACCATGATGTAATTACATTTAACCTTGACAGGTAGTCCATTCTTCCGTGGGGACAGAGGTAAAACCCTGTACTATAAAACCTGCAACTCCCTTTTATCTGTTAATCCACCTTCTACTGCAGTCTTACATTACAAGATATCCTCATTAAATAGTTTGCACGTGCAACCACAAAATATGAGCATGTGTGTGTGTGTCATCTCTAATATACATATTTTGTGGGGGCAGGAATTATGCAAGAAAAGTGATTGCTCACCTAATTTAGTTGTGTTGCAGTCAATCGGACAGCTTAACAGATGTCGCTTCATGGATTTTCTTCCTTCCTTTGACATCTGGGTCTCCCATCCATTTTTTTTGGAAAAACTGGAATCAATGGAACACCAAAGATCCATTTCACAAACTGAACCTATTTTTGAAACATTTTAAAGTAACGTTTATAAAAGAAAGGCATCATATGTAAACAAAGATAAAGTAAAACATAAAGTGAAATACAATTGCATTACCTCATATCACAGAGACTAAGCATGTCAGGCAACTAACTAGAACCATGTTGTAAAACCCCTTCAACAGACTCATGAATACAAAGGTACCTAGTCCAGGAACGAAAAGCTTTCATCCGGCTACAACATAAGTCAACTCCTCTATTGATTAGAGTTAAAGACTTGTAACCAGCATCCTTATATTAATCGCTAATCTCCCAGCATATTAATAGCACACGGGATGCTTCTTTTAATTAGGAAAGAAACAGTTAGAACAGCCAAATATGTCAATCCAAGTACTACTAACCTCCTTTTACGAACCAATTCTGCACATTCCCCTTCTAACACCTGCGGTGGACAGCCAAATTCCTTCCTCCGCATAATCTGACCTCCTCCCCCTATTTCATGCAGCTTACTGGCAACTACTTTCTCCGGTTCAAAAGTTCTCAAAATTTCTATCAACTCAGTAGGCAGCAAGGATCGATACAAATAATCCCAAGACATCACCCTCTCACCCAACAGCTGAGAAAAAAACATCTGCTTCCACCATCCGTCCGACTCTTCCGAACACGTCAACAATGCTGAGCACTGACCCATATTCTTCATCCATCAACTCGAAGACCTCTCTACCCAATAAATAGCATATTTCTTTTCAAGCTGATCAATGTCCAACAATGAACTCGTGCATATTTCCATTGATATCAATTGAACTGCATCCAGGTGACTTCTTAACACCTAAATCTTTCATAGTTCCTCTGACCTTTGATACATCTTCCCATCTGCCAGCAGATGCATAGGTATTTGCCAGAAGTGTATGAGTGCTAGAAGCATAAGATTCAATCTCCATAAGCAGTTCTGCCACACGTTCACCGACATCAACATTGCCGTAAATTCTGCAGGCACTGAGCAAAGCCCCATATACTGGAACTATAATCTCTTTGTCTTTTTTGGGTATCTGAGACATCATTACCTCAGCTTCACTTAGGAGCCCAGCACGACCAAGTAGGTCTATCATACAACCATAATGTTCTAACTTTGGCTGAATCGCATAAGTCTTACTCATTGTGTGAAAATACCTCCGGTCTTCCTCTACCAAACCACCATGGCTACATGCACTTAACACTCCAATAAAAGTGATATCATCAAGGCGACAACCAGCTTGTTCCATTTCTGAGAACAGTTCCAGTGCCTTCCTAGTATTCCCGCTCATGGCTAACGCACAAATAATTGAAGTCCATGATGCAGTATCTTTCTCTTTTAATTCATCAAATATTTCCATCGATTTTTCTATGCAACCACACTTTGCATACATCTCTATAAGGGCAGTACAACAACAGAAGTAACAGCTATTCCGTTCTCCTTCATGTAATCATGAATCCACTCCCCTTGCTGCAAGGCTCCTACCTGAGCACAACCAGTGAGTAGAGCAACCAATGTGTATTTATCAGGTTTAATCCTTTGCATTTGCATCGAACGAAACAAGTCCATTGCATCGAACGAAACAAGTCCATTGCATCATCAACACGGTTGAATTGCACATACCCATTAATCATGGTTGTCCACAGAACTAAATCCCTTATTGGACTCCTCTCGAAAAGCTCCCTAGCTTCATCCAACTGACCGCTATTAACATACCCCGACACCATACTAGTCCAACATAATACATTTTTCATTGGCATATCATCAAAAATCTGCCTAGCCACCATCAAACATCCACACTTACAATACATTTCCACTAATGCATTCCCAATAATAACACTAAACCCAACCTCTTCAACAATGTACGATGAATTTCTTTACCAAGTTCCAATTTTTTCAATGCAGTGCAAGCTGACAAAGTACTCACAACCGTCGCTTCATCAGGCTTAACATCACTTTCCTCCCTCATCTTCTTGTAAACCATAACACCATCATCATACCTACCACACCTAACAAACCCAGAAATCAATATATTCCACGCAACCGAATCTCTTTGAGGCATTTCATCAAATACCTTGTTCACACTCCCCACACACCCAAACAAACCATACATATCCATAACAGAATTACCTACATAATTATCAAACTAAACACCAGATTTCAACACATACCCATGAATCTTTTCACCTTCCTTAACCATATTCAACTCACCAATAGCCTTAAACACATACGGGTATGTGTAATTATCAGGAGACAATAAGCCACTTATTCTTAATTCATTAAACAAGTAAAGGGGTTGTTTAAATTGACCTGTTTTTACATACCCTTTAATCATTACATTGTACATGAATAATGTTGGGTTATCACAACAAGTGAATATTTTTTTGGAGTCTACTTGGAATGTATTATTAGTGGTAAAGGCTAATAGTTTGTGTAAAATGCCAATGTGTTTGTGGAAATTGAGGATGATTACTTGGGCATGGATTTGTTTGAGATGTGTGATGGATTTGCATGTTTTTAGAAGCTCAATGCATGTTTTAATGTCAAGTGTTTGTTTAGGTGAACAAAGTTTATCAATGAAACTATTAGAATGAAAAATTATTTTCGTTAGAGTATATTCTTCATAAAGGATAAAATATATCCACCAATATACAATAAATGAGTTGAGGTAATTATGCCCTTCTAATCTTTCTAATTAATGACTATCCATACTAATCTTCCTAATTAATATTTTACTTATTGCTGAATATACAATGATCCTACAATATCACTAATAATATTTGGTAAATATAATTAATGATATTCTAACAAAATATTTTTCTTGAGTATATTCTCCATAAAGGGTAAAATATATACACCAATATACAATAAATGAGTTGAGGAAATCATGCCCTCCTAATCTTCCTAATTAATGGCTATCCATACTAATCTTCCTAATCAATATTTTACTTATTGTTGAATATATAATGATCCTACAATATCACTAATAATATTTGGTAAATATAATTAATGATATTCTAACACTCCCCGCAGTCGAAGCTGGAGGACGTCGAATGCTGAGACTGTCCCTAAATTCTTCAAATAATATCAGCGGAAGTCCTTTTGTGAAAATATCTGCAATTTGATGGCGCGTCGGGACATGTAACACTCACACTTGTCTGCATGTCACTTTTTCTCAGACAAAATGAATATATAACTCAATGTGTTTAGTGCGTTGATGATGGATCGAATTCCCCGAGAGATAGATTGTACTAATATTATCACAATATACAAAAGTGGCTGTCGGAATAGGGCAATGAAGTTCAAGCAGCAGATTCCGAATCCAACAGGAGTCAGAGACAACATTAGCAACCGCACGGTATTCAGCTTCGGCACTTGAGCGGGATACTGTGGCTTTCCTTTTGAGGACCATGAGATTAAATTGTCACCAAGGAAGACACAATAACCAGAAGTGGAGCGTCTAGTGTCCGGACATTCTGTCTAATCTGCATCTGTGTAAGTAACCAGCTTGGAAATAGAGGACGGGTAAAGATGTAATCCATATTCCAAGGTGCCCTGAATATATCGCACAATGCGTTTTAACGCATGCATATGTTCTTTCATCGGATTATGCATGAATAGACACACATGTTGCACTGCATGAGTAATATCTGGCCTGGTGAATGTGAGATATTGTAACGCTCCTGCCAAGCTGCGGTACAATGTGAGATCGGCAAAAGGTTTGCTTGAGATGACACTCAATTTTGACTTTGTGTCTACCGGCGTTACTGAAGGTTTGCAAGCAGACATTCCAACTCGTTCCATGATCTCTAAGGCATACTTCTTCTGGGAAAGAAATAATCCACTTGCATGTCGTGTCACAGCAATCCCTAAAAAGTAGTGTAGTGGGCCAAAATCTTTCATAGCAAATTCGGAACTAAGCTGTGGCATGATACTCTTTCGGAGAGAATCTGACGATGCTGTTAGGATAATATCATCCACATATAAAAGAAGATAAGCAGTATAATTACCCTGTCGATAAATAAATAGAGAATTATCTGAACGGCTGTGTGAAAATCCCATGTGTGACACAAAATCTGCAAATCGCTTATACCAAGCCCTGGGGGCCTGCTTGAGGCCATATAATGATTTCTTCAGCAAACACATGATTGGGATATTTAGGATCCTTGTATCCCAATGGTTGGTGCATGTAGACAGTCTCACTCAAGTGTCCATAGAGGAAGGCATTTTTGACATCCAATTGATGAAGTGACCATACTGAGAACTGTTCTGATTGTTGATGGTTTGACCATTGGACTGAATGTCTCCCCGCAATCTAGTCCAACCTGTTGAGTCTTTCCATCACCTACAAGACGGGCCTTATGCCGCTCAAAAGAGCCATCAAATTTTTCTTTATGACTAAAAATTCATATAGACCGAATTATATTAGCATTAGATAGACGAGGTACTAACTCCCATGTCCTATTTTTAATTAGAGCATGATATTCATCATCCATGGCCAATTTCCAATTCGGGTCTTTTAGAGCAGACAATGGGTTACGTGGCAAAGGTGATTTCGAGACTTGGGTGTATAGACTGTATTTGATATTGGGTTTGACAATTCCATGTTGACTACGGGTGACGTGGCCAGTGAACTGGGCGCCACTGGCCGAGAGCTGAACGTCACTGCCCAGTTCATTTTCTCCAAGTCTGGCAGTGGCTGGACACTTTGTTGGTGTGCTATTGGGCCTGGAAATATGGAATGGTCCACTGGAAGGGGCAGATTTGTTGAACTGGGTTGTGAAACTGATGGCCTAGTTCGTTGGATTGAATTTTCCAGTGGATGGACCATCGGTCCTTGGTCCAGTGGGCCCAACTGCGGTAATCCAGTAGATTTTGTGGGTTTCGGACTGTGGAAAAAATGAGTTAGATACGGGAGTCTATCATCACCCAAAAAATCATAAACATTAGTCCCGATGTCATGTATCTGGAAAAAGGAAATTGTGTTTCATCAAAAATTACATGACGACATATAATCATGTGTTTGGAAGAAATGTCATAACACATGTAACCACGGTAATTAGACGGATATCCCAAGAAGACACATGGAGTGGACCGGGGTTGGATTTTTGTGATGGTGGTGGATGGAAAAAGAGGGTAGCAAAGACAACCAAACACTCTTAAATGACCATATGAGGGCTCTCGTAAGTAAAGCATTTTCAGTGGACCTTGGTAAGACATGTTTTTATGGAAAAGAATATTCAACATGTAGGTTGTCATGTGAAGCGCATGATGCTAAAAAATGGGGGGAATTGAGGCACGAGCAAGGGATGTTCTAACAATATTATTGATGGTTCTAATTGTGCGTTCCGCCTTCCCATTTTGTGATGAAGTGTGAGGACAAAACAAACGAAAATTAAGACCATTTTTTAAAAAAATCTCTCAAAAATATTTATTTTCAAACTCCCTCCCGTTGTCACATTGAATATTTTTGATATCACGTTCTAACTGAGTTCGAATGAATGCTCTAAATGTGAGAAACATGGAAAACACTTGTGATTTTTTTGACAAAGAAAATGTCCTCAAATAATTAGAGTAGTCATAAAGTATGAGCAAATAATTTCTATGGCCAGCAGAACTCAAAACAGGTGATGTCCATATATCACAATATAAAATATCAAATGACAATAAGGTGCATGAAGTAGATGAAATAAAAGGCAATTTGACATGTTTATCAAGTGCACAAGCATGACACTTATTTGGAGTCCATGTTTGGGTACAAGAAATAAAATTATTGTGTTTAAGAGAGGCCAAAATAGCCTCTCCCGGATCTCCCAAACGTTGATGCCATAAAGATGGCGCCAAGACTGCAAAAGTAGAATGAAACTTGGATTGCTGAGTTGGTGAATTTATTGGATAGAGTTCCCCCTTGATATCACATCTCATGAGTATCTTCCCCATCTGAAAATCATGTACGGAAAATCCAAAGGGGTCAAAACGAACAAATACCCAATTATCAGTAGTAAACTTTCTAACAGACACCAAGTTTTTGATTAATTTAGGCGCATGAAGGACATTCTTTAAAATTAGTGGGGAGGTTGGTGGTGACAATTTGCTAGAACCATACCCTTTTATTGGAATTGAATGACCATTTTCGACAATAATTTCATTATCATTGCTCAAATTAAAATAGGACGAGAAATTACCTTGGGAGACGTCATATGTGACGTCGCTCCGGAGTCCATATATCAATTTGAATCCGGTGGATTGAGTGCAAGAGTGTGCATGTCGGACTCAATATCTGTGGGGTGGGCCCCTGTTGAATGGGCCTCATGCCACTGGGTCAGCTGAGGCCCAAAACTCATCGCTATCGCTGCGTGGGCGGACTCCAACAAAATGGGTGCATTCTGCTTCTTGAACCTCACCGGAAAGAATGGAAAGGCCGCTGGCGGCGATGGTATCGGCGATTACCGATTGGTCTTTGGGCTGGGTAAAGCCAGGGCCTTGCCGCTTCGCATTTCTTTGTCATCGCGATGTTTACGCCACCATGTTGTTATCCGTCGCCGCCACCCGAATTCCGATGACCTCCACCTTTATTATTTCCGCGATTACCACCATTTTTATTATTATTACGTTCTTTTTATCCCTTATTTTGTTGAGAAGGGTAAAAACATTACCATTAGTTGAAGATGCGGCAATCATGGCGGAATTTTGAATTGTTGAGGCCTTTTTAGCAAAACCCGATTCTTCAAGAACAAGCATGGATCTTGCTTGGTAAAATTTAGGTAGAGGGTTACTTTGCCGGATAAGTGTCCCTACGCCGTTATATGCATCTGTGAGACCGGCAACCAATTGTAAAACTAATCGTGTATCAGAAACTGGAGAACCTACGTTCCTTAGTTGGTATGCCAACACTTTTAGGCGTTGACAATATGAAGAAACGTTAGGAAAGTCCGTCATGTCAATCGTGGAGAACTCTTGTTCCAATGTTAGAGCGCGGGAATTTTGGTTATCTTGAAAGATATCCCGCAAGCGATCCCAAGCCGTCATGGCGGTGGAATCCGGCTCCATTATTGTGTGCAACAAATCAGTTGAAATTGTTGAATATATCCAACCAAGAACTGTAGCGTCAAGTGTGTCCCATAATTCTTTTTCGTCGTCGGTTTTCAACTCCTTCCCTTTATCATCCTTTGGAGGAATTATGTGGTGAAGAACTTTATGAGAGCGACAACATATCTTGAACAATTCCGCCCAAGTTGCGTAATGGACGTTTCCCATCTCTAGTTTAATGGAAACGTGAGTTTTGATATTTGAGACGATAAGAGCATGATGAAAAAATGATTTGGACTCCGACATGATTAGTTGGAAGTTTGAAAAAGAAAAATAATGGAGTTAAAATATTGGATAGCAATCACGGTTGAAAAAGAAGAAAACTGTGTTTTGCAATCACTGTTGGAAAATAAGAACAAAACTGTGTTCAATCACAGTTTGAAGAACACGAAAAGAAAAGTGTGTTTGAACAACACAAAAAAGAAGGCTGCCCAGTAGGGAAGAGCCAAAAATTTGGAAGGAAGAATTATTTTGGATCTCTCCTTAATCTCTTGATACCATATTAGAATGATAAAATATTTTCCTTGAGTATATTTCCGTTCTCCATAAAGGGTAAAATATATACACCAGTATACAATAATTGAGTTGAGGAAATCATGTCCTCCTAATCTTCCTAATTAATGGCTATCCATACTAATCTTCCTAATCAATATTTTACTTATTGCTGAATATACAATGATCCTATAATATCATTAATGATCCTACGATATCACTAATAATATTTGGTAAATATAATTAGTGATATTCTAACAGAAACGATTTGAAATTGACCTTATTGAAGACATTATAGGTGTAGAAAATATATGATATGAGTTGTTCGCAATTTTTATAGGTAGGAGTTGAAAGTAATTGCAAAAGATTGAGCAATAAATAACTCCCTCAAATAAATACTAGTGAGGAGATAGTCCTGAGCGCCCAAACACAAAAATTTTAATGGAAATATTATTTATAGAAACTTTGAGATTGAATATATTGACAAATTCTTAAATTTGCTAGTAAATTATATTTAGAAAATCGAACTATAGATAAAATGTTCTTATTAGATACATTCGTCTCAAAAATTGGAATAGTTTCTGCGCGTATTCTCGAGCGATCACTACATAATTTTATAAAATATGTCACATACTTTAATTATATATATCCTTACAACTTATGTTCATTCACACGTATGAATCAGTGCATCTATAGGTCGACGCAGGACATGGCATAAATCATCTCAAGCGGCACTCTTTTGTTTTATCTTTCAGGTGTACTACTTGTACCTTCCGAAGAATGTAGTCATTTTAATTGTATTTAATCATTTATGACTATACATTATATTAGCATCTTCATCTTTATGACACTAGTGGATATGTTAGACTTTAGCGGTCCAACATTCACTATCATAGAACATTATCGATATATTCAGGTCGACTATATAATTCTTTTTTATGTAGTCCAATCAATCTAAATTTCCCTTGAGTTTTTTCCTATTAAGAGTATAGTCCATATTATAATTTCCCATGTTACCAATATTTTAGCACTATGATGTGTATATTTTCCTATTCAGAGCAAACCCATACTATAAAGTTTACATGTTACCTATAGGGAAAAGAAGAAGAAGAAAAAAGATGGTGCTAAACGTATCTCTTTTAATTAATTTACATTATTTTCTACTACTACATAATTCGCATGAGAGGAACAATTTAGTGTTGTTGACAAACAGACATAAAAAACAGCGGATTTGCCGTGACAAATCAATAACGTGGGTCCCATTAAGACCGAATAAACAGTGAGTTGGCAATAATTTGGCATGCGTAAATTGTCCTTATGCAAAGGATAAAATTGTCAAAAGTATATTAATATTTTTGAAACAAGCCACGGTACATTACTTCTCAGTAGGGTGTCCAGTGGGCCGTACGGGACGGGTTTTGGGGGACGTGATTTTGAGGGAGTCCTCCTCCTCACGAGGACTGACTCCTTTAGGTGCGAGGTGCGATCAACCGTGAAAAGTCAGCCATCATTCAGCTCATAGAGATTTTGACAAAAAGATGAGAGTAAGGATGTTTCTATTTCTTTTCTTTTTTGTTTTTGAAAGCACCGGTGTGATGAGCTAATCCTGTGTTCCATGCCCGCTCTAAGCACAATGAAGTTGACTACCACTTCGTTCGCCCTTCCCTGTCTCACTGAGCCGCCTAACCCAAGTAGTTGTCGGCCGTTCTGTTCTATCATTCCATGCATGGAATGTTCCTTCCCTCCTAGCTCACCACCCGGGTAAAAAATGCAAAGGAAAATAGAACTACGACCGACCATCATATTAGTAAATAAACGTATTCCTGAGTTTCATGCGTGAACCTTGATGTGTAGGAGTTTACGTCGGGTTCGTACACGCAGCGGAATTTGAAAATTTATATTTCAAACCCGACGACGGTCGAACTGCAGTATGATATGTAATGAAAATACAAACACAAAGTATAATGTAAAACTTCGATGGAATTCTCGAAGCAATCAGCCAAGCAGTAGAATCTCCTGGATTTTTGTGTAGTCCGAGGGTGCACACGCAAACGTCCCTCGATTTGTAAGTTCTGGTAACTGTGATGTAATTTGCTAAGTCAGGAATGCTAGTGATTCTGACAGAGCTTTAGAAGAAATTTACCTCTCTTAGGTTTTGGTATATCTTGAATGGGAGGTAAGCCCTCTATTTATAATTGCAAACAGAGGCTTTAGGGTGTCTGTGGGCCAGGACAAGCAAAACCCCGAACTGACTAAAATTCGGACCGCCCGAAATCGTCTAGGCACCGCGACCGAAAGTAAGTGGCACCGCGGTGCCTGTGCGTGTTTTCGGAACCGCGGTCATGTCCCTATTTTTCAGCCTTTTCCATTTCTAATGTCCCGGTCTTCAACCGAACATATAGATATAATCTCCTTCTAATTACATCCTCAATCGACGAAACATTTGACTTAGTGTTACCCTTCAGGCCTTTACATATCGTCACTAATTACATTAGGATCTTCACGAAACTCTTAGACTGCGCCGGAAGACGAACCCAATATGTAAAGTATAGCTACACAAAAAAATATGTGAACTGAACCTATATGTGGAAAAGATAAAATCCTTTCATCCATTACACACTCAATCAAGCTTAGGATCTGTCAAGTGTCTATCCAAATAGCTTGATCATTATAGCTCATTTATATTAGTTGACAACAGGACCATATCACAGATATGTCCATTGCATTGGCCAATGACTTAGTCAACCTAATACCATATGAGTATCCTGAGTGTTCACTCGAATATATATCCAAGGAATGAATCCTAATCTTGGCTCACACACCACTTTTAATCTACTTCGTAATACACCCAAAACAAGTCGCGTCTCAACCTATAAGGCGTTTGAGCTTAGGACAAGATCAAAGTATATTACTCCGTAAATAAGGTGATATTGACCTCAAGTCTAAGGACTTCTATCTCCCACATGCCGATGACATTATAGACATATAACAAATAGTGTATCAGCAGGGTATACCAATACTTCAACAAGTATTCATGTGTCCATCACGAGTTGCCACTCGTAGCAAGTGAGACATACTACATCGCCGAAGGATATGATGCAGACCACATATCGACGTATCACATATCATCGATATTCCAATTTCGATGATCATTAGTTGAGGTAATTTATGATTTACGTTATAACATTAATTCTCACATTATTAATAAACACGTAAACTCTAGGGATGCATTTATAGAATATTATAAACAATCAACTAATAATTCAACAAATGCAAATGCATAATATTAATCATCATTAATATAAATACTAATGTGTATAAAGTACATTGTGTCCTTACAGATTGTCTCTAGGACATACATATACTTTCAATCTCCGACTTGACCTAGAGCCAATCACCAACATATCTAATACCCATGTTCTCAAAATGACCATTACGCTTCACCAAGCTTAATGGTTTAGTAAACGGGTCTGCTATAATATTGTCTGTGGGAATATAATCTATCTTGATATCTTCAGCTTCCACCATCTCTCTTGGTACATGTTTGTTTCTGTTTGTTGATCTTGGTTCATTTTCATGTGCAATGGCACCAGTGTTGTCACAATAAATGGTTATTGGACAACTAGCACTCGGAACAACCCCTAGTTCCTTCAGGAACTCAGAAATCGCGACAGCTTCCGATTCAGCAATGTACTCAGCTTCAACAGTCGAGTCTGCAGTAGTAGCTTGTTTGGAACTCTTCCAGCTCACTGCTCCTCCGTTGAAAATGAACGTGTAACCAGACTGAGATTTGAAATCATCAACATCTGTCTGAAAACTAGCATCGGTATACCCAGTGGCAACCAGCTCATCAACTCCACTATAGACTAAGAAGTAATCTTTAGAACGCTTGAGGTACTTGAGAATACTCTTTACTGATTTCCAGTGTTCCTCGCCAGGATTCTGCTGGAACTTGCAAGTCATACTAAGTGTGAAGGACACATCTGGCCTAGTACAGGTCATGGCATACATGATCGATTCTATAGCCGAAGCATATGGAATCCTCTTCATGCGCTCAAATTCAATAGCATTAGAAGGGAATCCCTTTTTGATAACTTGATGCCTTGACCCATCGGAAGACATCCTTTCTTGGAATTCTCCATTGACAAATGTTTAAGCACTTTGTCTATGTAGACTGACTGTGACAGCCCCAACAATCTATTAGGTCTATCTCTATAGATCCTAATTCCCAGAATGTAGCATGCTTCACCTAAATCCTTCATCATGAAGGTCTTGGACAACCATCTTAATCGATCGCATGAGGGTCTTATTATCTCCCATTATCAATATGTCATCAACATATATAATAATGAAGACAATACCCTCATCCTTGCGTTTGGAATAAACACAAAGATCCTCTTTGCTTCTGACAAAATCAAAAGATTTGATAGCATTGTCAAAACAAATGTTCCAACTCATAGAGGCTTGCTTAAGTCCATAAATGGACTTCTGTAGCATGTACACAACATTTGGTCTGGACTCACATGAAAAACTCTCGGGTTGTTTCATATACACTTCCTCAATTAGATTACCATTGAGGAAGGCAATTTTGACGTCGATCTGTCAAGTGTCATAATCATAATGTGCAGCTATCCCAAGCAAAATCCGAATAGACTTTATCTTAGCCACCGGTGAAAAGGTTTCATCATAATCCACACCAGGACGCTGAGTAAAACCTTTAGCCACTAGTCTAGCTTTATAAGTCTGAACCTTGCCAGATGTATCAATCTTCTTCTTGAAGACCCATTTGCATCTTATGGTTTAACCTCATTCGGCAAATCAACCAAGTTCCACACTTGATTGATATACATGGATTCTATTTCGGATTTCATGGCTTCTTGCCATCTTTTCGAATCAATGTCTAGTATTGCTTCATTATAGGTTGTAGGCTCATTGTCATCTGGAATATCTAGCTCATTTTGTGTTTCCACAAGCAGATTTAGTCTTTCCAGAGGGCGATGTGCTCTAACAGACCTACGGAATTATGTGTCTTGCAGTTCAGTTACAGGTATGTTATGACTGTGAGTAGGTTCTTGTGCGCTGGTCGATCCACCAACATTGGAGCTTTCAGTAATATCATTTTCATGTCTTTCCTGAATGGGAGGAAATGCAACTGGTACACTTGCTCTCAAAGTCTGTGCCGGAAGATCTTGCATTTCTGCATTATTCCTCGTAGCACTCTCACTGGCCGAAGGAGGTACCCTAAATACCCAATCTTCACCAGAAGCTCCCACTGAATTCTTGCCTTCATCATCGGGCAAGGACTCAACCTCTATATTACCTTGTTCTTGAATTTCTTCAAGTTCTATCTCCGTGCAATTCTCATCCTCGTAGACATATTCATCTTCAAGGAAAGTTGCGTTCCTAGAAACAAATATCTTATGTTCTCCAGGAAGATAGAAATAGTATCCCTTAGTTTCCTTTGGATACCCAACAAAGTAACATTTCTCACTTTTAGATTCCAACTTATCAGTAATCAACTTCTTGACATATGCAGGACACCCCAGGGTCTCATGTGTCCAAGTGATGACTTCTTGCCACACCATACCTCATATAGTGTCTTTTCGACTGATTTAGATGGAACTCTATTTAGAACATATATTGAGGTCAAAATAGCGTATCCCCAAATGTATGTTGGAAGAGCTGAAAAGCTCATCATGGAACGAACCATATCAAGTAAGGTTTGATTTCTCTTCTCGGCAACACCATTCATATGTGGTGTTTCATGAGGTGTCTATTCGGAATTAACTCCATGAAGCTTTAAGTAATCAAGAAATTCTTTACTTAAGTATTCACCTCCACAATCAGATCGAAGAGTCTTGATACTCTTTGAGAGTTATTTCTCAGCTGCACACTTAAACTCTTTAAACTTCTCAAAAGCCTCGGATTTGTGTTTCATAAGATACACATATTCATACCTTGATAAGTCGTTTGTGAAAGTGATGAAGTAAGAGAAACCTTCTCTAGCTTGAGTCGAAAATGGTCCACATACGTTATGTACCAACTCAAGCACCTCTTTGGCACGGATCCTCTTTCCAGAAAGAGGTTTAATGGTCATCTTACCTTTCATTCACAGTTACCATAAGATTGTAAGTCAAATGGTTCGAGGTAATTTAATTTTCAACCGTTCTATCCTCGTTTGATTGATATGACCAAGTCTGCAATGCCATAAGTAGGTTGAATTTCTTTCATTTAACTTAACCATTTTATTTTGTACATTGAAAATTTCCATGCGGCAGTTTAATGTATACAATCCATTCACAAGAGGAGCAATTCCATACACAACATTATCTAAAGTCAAAACCATATTGTCATTAGGCGTGTTTGAGGAAAAACCATTTGAATCAAGTACATGAATAGAAGTAATATTCCTTGTCAAAGAAGGAATATAAAAACAATTGTTCAACATTAAAACTTTGCCAAAAGGTAAATCTATCCTATAAGTTCTCACGCGCTCAGCAGCAACCCGTGTTCCATTTCCGACGTGCAGGTCCACCTCGCGAGGCCCGACCTTCCTGCTATCAGTTAGCCCCTGCATATTTGTACAAATGTGTGAGCCACAAACGGTATCAAGTAACCACGAATGAGAATAATTTATAGATAGATTAATTTCAATTACAAACATACCTTGCACATTAGCACCTGGTGTCATTCCTCCGCCTGGAGCAGTGCAATCCTTTCTCCAATACCCCTTCATGTTGCAATTCATGCAAACATCCGATGCCGGCAGTTCTTCTTCTTCTTCTTCTCGCCCATCCCTTGGGCTTCATTGTTGCTGCCGGAGCAACAACTTTGCTCTTCCCCTTCTGTTGTCCCTTACCTTTCGGTTTGGGGCGACTAGAGGAGCCAACCATCAGAATATGCTTGATCTTGGAGGTCGAAGATTCAAAAGTTTTCAACATATTATGTAACTCTGGCAATGTCGCTTTAGTCTCATTCATATTATAATTAACAATGAAACTCTCAAACGACCTAGGAAGTGAGTGCAGGATGAGGGTGGTGGAGATTCTGTCATGAAACTTTATGTCAATGGCGACCAACCTCTCAATCAACTCAATCATCCTCAACACATGAGGTGAAACTTGGCCCCTTCATTTAGCCTACTTGAAGAGTTCTATTAGCATGTCATACTCCATTTTCTGAGACTGCGAATCATAGAGACTCCTCAAATGGGCTAACATTTCATTGGGCCCCATAGTTTCATGCTGTCTTTGCAATGGTTGTGTGTGAAGTTCCAAATTATTGTTACAACAACAATAATAATTGTTATGTCTATGTGATTAGGTTACGACCTTAATCACATTCGAGGACGAATGTTGTTTAAAGAAGAGAGAATGTAAAGTCCTAAATTAATATTAAATTATTATTACAATAACAATAGTAGTAGTAATAATAATAATAATAGTAGGATGTATTAGAAAATTTAAAATTTAAGTTATACTATATTAACATAGTATCAACTTTGTTTTTATACTATCCTATTAAATAAAAGATGATGATAAATCTCATCTTAACACTACAATAGAAAAGCAGCAAACAGAAGAGAAAATAAAAAGGTAGACGTGAAAATTAAATAATAAATTCATTGAAGTATTTATGAAACCTCTTATCTTATCATATCTTCCATGGGATGAAATCATGAACGAAATGGGTATAACGTATGGTGACATATTGCAAAAATTAATGGGCTAGAGAGTTCCATTCTTTTTTTCTTTATTTTTCAATTTCAGTTGATTGCATTGAAGGTCAGCTATTGGAACGGACCTTGGACTTTTGGCTTTTCCGTCATATAATTTATGATCATATATGCACACTACACTAGAAAAATCTGCACATGCATCTTCTTCCTCTCCTTTAATTTTCCTCAACTCTTGCCCTTCCACCTCTCATAGGTTATACAAACACTTCAACTTATATAGTGTATTTTGCACAAAATAAAGTACCTAATACAAGGAATAGAAATCAGAAAAAAACAGGTGAACAAGAAGAAAACAAATCTGGAAAAATATCAAGAGGACAAGAAGAACAAGAATAAAAAAATACTAGGGAGCAATGGTCACTTTTAGCAACCGAACAACAATCATTTTTCACGCTTACAAAGTGAGTTTTCTCACTCAGAAATTCTTAGTGAAATCCTTTATTTTAAGTTCAATACATGCTAGAATAAGAACAGGGTGTTGAAAAGAAATCATGAACTTTTGATCTTTTAAACAACTAGGTGAGTCATGAACTTTATGAACTATTTTCAATAAGTTATACTTGTTAGAATTGAATGAAATTCGGAAGTGTTGTACACCTCTCTGTTATGATAATATTGAGCTAAATAGGGGATAAAACGGACTTACGGTTTAGGATTTATCATAATTTAAAGTTTCTGCCTCGGATTTATCGGAATCCAGAAGGATAGGACGCTAAAACGTAAAACTGTACAAATCGTTGAAGAATCTGAAAATTTGTTCTAAATAAAAGTTCTATATTTCTCTGTTGTGGAAATTTTGAGACTTTGAGGGGGTCTATCCGACTTACGTATTGAGAGTTATCGCTGTTTAAATTGTCTGCCTCGGATTGAATGGAACTCGGGAAAGCAGAACTTTACAACCTTTTTCACTAGGTTACACTTGTTAGAATTTGGTGAAATTTGGAAGTGTTGTAGATCTATATGTGAAGGTAATATTGAGCCAAATATGGGATATAACGGACTTACGGATTGAGAGTTATTGTAGTTTGAAGTTTCTGCTTTGGATCTATCGGAATCCGGGAAGGCAGTACATAAATGTGGAAAACTGTACCAAATGGTACAGAATATGAGTGGATAGTTCACATGGAGACGTATACATATCTGTTCTCGTCGTTTTGATATTTTACGGGGCTCGAACGGGCTTACGAATTAGAAGTTATGACTATTTTAAAATTTGGTCTTGTTTAATAGAAATTCTGGCGAAACAAATTTCATGTGGCTATTTTGCGGATAAATTTGTGCTAGTTACCCAAAGTATTTTCAAATGAAATTTGGTACAGCGAAATTCCCCGTGTTACCTTAGTTTCAATGTAAGAAACACCTTGGTTGAAGTTAGGGTTAAAAGAGTTATAACCATTACAATTATGAAAGGCAGAACGTTGAAAAAGAGAATATTATTTATTTGACCTTCTGAAAAATCTGTAACGTGTTCACAAATACATAAATACATTGAATCGGGTTGCACACCGCAACAAATACGTAAAGTGAATACGTGTTCACAAATACGTAAATACATTGGATCGGGTTGCGCGCCGCAACAAATATGTAAAGTGAATACGTGTTCAAAAACACATAAATACATTGGATCGGGTTGCACGCCACAACAAATACGTAAAGTGAATACGTGTTCACAAATACGCAAATACATTGAATCGGGTTGCGCGCCGCAACAAATATGTAAAGTGAATATGTGCTCACAAATACATAAATACATTGGATCGGGTTGCACGCCGCAACAAATACGTAAAGTGAATACGTGTTCACAAATACATAAATACATTGGATCGGGTTGCACGTCGCAATAAATACGTAAAGTGAATACGTGTTCACAAATACGTAAATACATTGGATCGGGTTGCGCGCCGCAACAAATATGTAAAGTGAATACGTGTTCACAAATATGTAAATACATTGGATCGGGTTGCACGCCGCAATAAATATGTAAAGTGAATACATGTTCACAAATATGTAAATACATTGGATCGGGTTGCACGCCGCAATAAATATGTAAAGTGAATATGTGTTCACAAATATGTAAATACAACAAGTGTATGAATGCAAGGGAATGTCTTAACGTATGATACGGGATAAAATGAAATGTTAGATAAGTTAAGAATTTCCTATAAGGAGTGGAGATGAGATGTTGCATACTTGTATGATAAAGGTGTTGTAACCTAATATGTTTTTGCAACATGCTTACTATGTTATAATGTGATTGCACTTGGAATATTGTGAGGTTACTTAGAATTGCAGGGTAAGGTTCTCACTCAGCCCCGGATGGTAAGGCTGACTCTTTATTTAACATGTTTCAGGAAAGTGTGATAGAGGAAAGACTCCATATCAGGGCTAGCGATCGTCCCGCAACCACTTTGTCGTACCTAATCCATGGCTTCGGACTTGGTACTTGTCACGTTTAGTATATAGTTGAAAGGTTCAGTTTCAGTACCTCCGGAAATTCCCGTGTGGGATTGTCTCTTTTCAAACTTAGAATAATCACTGTCATTATGTCTATGTAGAAACAGTATTTGCACGAGAATGTGCTCGCGTTATGTTTTAATTAAATTCATAAATAGATTTATGTACTTCCATTGTTATTACTAGTTCCGCATTTAAATACAAGTTTGAATTTTAAAATAAAGAGAATTAGATTGGTGCTCCTGGTGAGGAATAATTATCTAGGTGCCATCACACCCTAAGAAAAGACTTGGAAAAAGTCGAGGAGTAACACTGTGACATAGAATACAACATTAGGCATTGAGCTTAGGTGGCATCCTTATAATGTTTTTGGTAAGCAGCCTTGCCGAAGGTTGCATACTCAGCAGAATCCTCCGCCGGAGCAGTGGAGAATACTTTGTCCAATGTATACTCAATCTCTTCTTGTCTCATGACAATTCTGACATTCCTTAGCCAGTCTATGAAGTTGGGTCCAGTTAGTTTGTTAGACTCCATAAGCATTTTCAACGAAAAGTTTGACATTTCCGAAGATCTGAAGATATAGATAGAATAGGAAAAAATGCAATCAACAATTCATTCTTCCAATAATACACGCTCATTATAGACTAATTTAACATGATCTTTTGTTTAATTAGCTCCCACTATTTTGCATACTTCTACGACCCCAAGGTAGAATACAGACCTAAATCAATATAAAGGTCATAATAGGCCAAGATCCAAACATATGCTATATCCGCATTTGCTTTGGCTGATAACTTCAATATCACACTTTGGTAGGTCCTCAACCAATTGTAAAGCAACTCTACAACTCTTGGTTTGATTAAATATCTTTTAGTTTAATCTTACGTCTTTATACTAGTCCGACACTTTGGCGCCAAGATTCGTCTAAACAAGTCAACCCCATTACACGACTGCATTTAAATGCCTAAGTAAATTTAGACTTTGCAAGCAAACACTTTGGTGTAAATACCTACAAATGTTTATTATCTACTTTCATTTTAACACATCTATGAAAGGGCATCGGTCCTCTTAGACTTAAAGCAAATGCTTTGACATAAATACTCGTATCGCCGAAAAGGATTTAGCACCCTAACAATTATAATGGACGACGCGTTATTATTATACTTGTATTTAATGTTTGGGGAACATTTTCAGTTTTCGGAGATTCATTCAAGATCAACAATTAAATCATACATCATATGACATCCTATCATGCAACAGCATCGCGGCTCCCATGAACAGGACTGCGGTGCCTCTGGCTTCATCTGGGCAGCACCGCGGTGTTCCATAGTTGAATCCCGGCGCCGTCTCAAAAACCCTAGCAGCACCGTAGTGATCCATTATGGAACCGCGGTGCCTTACCTCCAGAAACACAAATCTGAAATTTCTGAACCCCTAAAACTTGTTTAGTGTCAGATCTTTCAGATATATCACCTGTATTACCATCACCAATAAAACAACATGTTCATCGACCATCAAATCTAATTTTCTTCTCGTTCTTCGTTTCAATACACCATGCTTAAAGCCGGATAACGCATATCAACTCAGAAGAGTTATTTATTGGATTGACTTATTCGAATACATTATTGCTTTAACAAATCTGGGCACAAGGTCCATGTGTTCTAAAGATTTAGGATTTAAAGCTTTTAAACACATAAAATATAGATCTAAACAAATTCTAATCCATATTATCATTAATATAATTACAAATCACACGAAACAGCCCAGACTCTGATACCACTGTAGGGGTTTACGTCGGGTTCGTACACGCAACGGAATTTGAAAATTTATGTTTCAAACCCGACGACGGTCGAACTGCAGTATGATATGTAATGAAAATACAAACACAAAGTATAATGTAAAACTTCGATGGAAGACTTACATTCTCGAAGCAATCAGCCAAGCAGTTGAATCTTCTGGATCTTTGTGTAGTCTGAGGGTGCACACACAAACGTCCATCGATTTGCAAGTTCTAGAAACTGTGATGTAATTTTCTAAGTCAGGAATGCTACAGATTCTGACAGAGCTATAGAAGAGATTTATCTCTCTTAGGTTTTGGTATATCTCGAATGGGAGGTAAGCCCTTTATTTATAATTGCAAACAGAGGCTTTAGGGTTTCTGTGGGCCAGGCCCAACAAAACCCCGGACTGACTTAAATTCAGACCACCCGAAATTGGCTAGGCACCGCGGCCCAAAGTAGGGTTTATGTGGGCCAGGCCCAGCAAAACCCCGGACTGACTAAAATTCAGACCGCCCGAAGTCGGCTAGGCACCGCGGCCCAAAGTAAGTGGCACCGCGGTGCCTGTGCGTATTTTCGGAACCGCGGTCCTGCCCTTATCTTTCAGCCTTTTCCATTTCTAATGTCCCGGTCATCAGTCGAACGTATAGGTATAATATCCTTCTAATTACATCATTCAATCGACGAAACATTTGACTTAGTGTTACCCTTCAGGCCTTTACATATCGTCACTAATTACATTAGGATCTTTACGGAATTCCTAGACTGCGCCGGAAGACGAACCCAATATGTAAAGTTTAGCTACAAAAAAAAATATGTGAACTGAACCTATATGTGGGAATGATAAAATCTTTTCATTCATCACACACTCAATCAAGCTTAGGATATGTCAAGTATCTATCAAAATGACTTGATCATTATAACTCATCTATATTAGTTGACAACAGGACCATATCACAGATATGTCCATTGCATTGGCCAATGACTTAGTCAACCTAATACCATATGAGTATCTGAGTGTTTACTCGAATATATATCCAAGGAATGAATCCTAATCTTGGCTCACACACCACCTTTGTTGACAGTCAATTTTGACCCGTTTTTTGTATATTTGTTGCAATTTTATGTTTTTTAGGACACCGCATTTTAATCGTCATTTTTTACATTTTTTACATAATATTCTGTGTTTATTTCTTCACAAAAATGGCATTGCATCTCTTTGTTTTAAATTAAGCATTATGTCTTTGTTAATATTATGTTTTTATTACTATGTTTGCATCTCTTTAAATAATTAATTGGCACTGCGTTTTTACTTTTAATCAGGCATTAAACATTTCTTAAATATTGCATTTTAGTATTATTGCGTCGACATTTGCATTTTAATAATTTGGTAACTCTTTAAATAATTTTTCTTTTAAATAATTAACTCGCCTTGTATTTTGTCAAACAAGTCCAGTCCAAGACACGATTTGAATCAGTCCAATCCGACATCATTTTTTTTAATTTCATCCAAACAATACCACACTTTTATTTTTCCCCCTAAAATCAAAACCCACTTTTTATTCCCCCCACCCCCCCGAAATACCAAACCCTAAACCTACCCTATATATTAAACATTACCCCCCGTTATTAAAAGGAGAGGGGGCAGCCCACATAACATCAGCAGCCCAGCCGCACAAAAGAGAAGGCAACCCACATCTCCCGCACACCCTCTCTCCCTCTTCCTCGTCCCCGTCGCCGCCGCCCCTTTCGCCGGAGCTCCAAGCTCCGGCGAACACCCTCTCTCTCCTGAACCCTCAGCCACCCTCGCCGCCTACTCCTCTACCCTCTCTCCCTGCCAATCCTGTCACCCCCAGCCGGCGAACCACCACCATCGCCGAACAACCGGCGAACCCACTGCTCCCGTCGCCACTATCCCGTCGCCCTCTCCACTGTCACCATCACAACCGGGCCACCACCACACCTCGTCTCCACCCATTCCTCTCCCGTCACTGTCCAACGCTCACTTTCGAACCTCACCACTGCGGTGGCGTTGCTCCGGCGACCTCGTCGTGGAAGTGACGCCGCTGCTCGCTGCCCGCTGTTTGTTTCAATTTTCGCTATTATTATGTATGTTGCGGTTTGTTTGGACTGATTTTTGTTATTGTTGTAACCTGTCGGAGTCTTAGAACTCCGGCGACTTTATCGGCTTTACTGTTGGGGGCTTGTTGTTTGCTTTTACAATTGGATTGACTTGCACTGTTTTCGTTCGCTCCTGTGGTATTTCCAGGCGACACTACTTTCTGTTTGGGCTTTTGAGCCATTTTCTGGCAGTTGCGGGGAACCTTTTCGGACTACGCTGGATATTGTTGTTGTTTTTTAGTTTATTGTTGATCTGGTTTGCTGGTTTATTTTGCTCCTTACTGCTGGTTCATGTTTGAACTGAATGTTATACTTGGGAATACACTGATTTTCGATCTGAGTTTGGACCATTTTCATTGCTATGTTGATGTTGTTCCCACTGCTTCGCCTACCATTTTGTACACAGTTATGCCGCTGATGTGTTTGGGCTGATTTCTGGACGATTTTGCCCTTTTGATTTTATTAAACTGATTTAGAACAAATACTACACTGTTGGTATTGACTGATTTGAACAAAATGCTACACTTGTCTGGCCGATGAAAAAGTTATCCGTCGATTTTTGAGCCCTCCACAGTTGCAAAGACGGAAAATAAAATAAATGAAGCTTTCTGGGCGTTGATGATTTCTTCTACTTACACAGGATAACCAACATGCGCTGGCGAGGCGAATTTTCGCAGCCGGGCTTGTTTAGGATGTCCCACTTTATTTTTATATATATCTGAGCCCTCCGTGTTTAAAACTATTACTGTTTTGGCGCGGATCTGAAGGTTTTATTTATTTTATTGTTTTTAACAATACTGGTCGATGAAAGAATCTCCGTCTGATTTCCAAGGCCTCCTCTCTGCAAAAGACAGATTTATTTATTTTTTGGCTTTATTTATTAATTCCTGTCATTGCTTTAAAATTATTCATTATATTACTAACACTTTTACTAAGTGTTTATGCAGGTACCCGGAGATCATCTTGTGCAGAAGGCCTAAAAAGGGCTAAAAGATGTCCCGAAGTTTTATTTTATGTCGCATTTAATTTCAGTTTTATTATTTTTGTATTGCATTTTATTTTAATTATAAATTATGAAAATGCTTAGAATACGTAGAATAAAAAAGGGCAATAAATAATTAACCTAGGTTTGAACGGATAACCGCAAGTTAGCGGATCTTAGAGGGTGCCTAACCCCTTCCCTTTAGGATAATAAAGAACCCTTACCTAGAATCTCATTAATTTCGCAGACCATAAAATGAAGATTAATTGCAGTATTTTTATTGCAATAAATCAAGTGTCCTAATTCACTTAAATAATTAGGTGACGACTCCTCAAAACAGCACTATTGCTCCATCCAGGGAACCGCGCCAAAAAGCAACGTTGCGGATACCGTTCAGACCCCCGAGGTCAAAAACGGGCGCGACAACCTTTAATCTACTTCGTAATGCACCCAAAACAAGCCGCGTCTCAACCTATAAGACATTTGAGCTTAGGACATGATCAAAGTATATTACTCCGTAAACAAGATGATATTGACCTCAAGTCTAAGGACTTCTATCTCCCACATGCCGATGACATTATAGACATTTAACAAATAGTGTATCAGCAGGGTATACCAATACTTCAATAAGTATCCATGTGTTCATCACGAGTTGCCATAACTCGTAGCAAGTGAAACATACTACATCCCCGAAGGATATGATGCATACCACATGTCGACGTATCGCATATCATCGATATCCCAATTTCGATGATCATTAGTCGAGGTAATTTAAGAGTTACGTTATAAAATTAATTCTCACATCATTAATATACATGTAAACTCTAGGGATGCATTTATAGAATATTATAAACAATCAACTAATAATTCAGCAAATGCAAATGCCATAATATTAATCATCATTAATATAAATACGAATGTGTATAAAGTACATTGTGTCATAATACAGATTGTCTCTAGGACATACATATACTTTCATGATGTACTAACAGGACCAGGACAACAGCCTCTTGCCTTGGTATAAAACCCTTGACCATCTTCCGAAGTTCTAAAAAATCTACAGCTATTCTCATCGAAACGAGTTGATTTGCGAGAGCAATTCAGCAAATGGGGGGTCGGGATTGGATCTTGGCGGGATTGGCGGGCCGGGAAGAGGTCCTGTCCCGTCCCACATCTCGCCGGAAGAGGGGACGGAATTTGGGGGGGCGGGACGGGACGGGTCAGATAGGGGGATTTGGGGGGATTTTAATATTTTTAGACACTTAATTTTAAAAAAAGATATATTTAAATAATTAAATAATTGAATAAGATAGTGAATAAAAACATCTCAAAGTTTTTTTTGTGCCTCTTATATTATTTAATAGAAATATGATTTATTTTGTAATACAATTTCAAAATTATAACTTTGTTTCGTAGTTCAAAAGTTACAAATCACATAGTAAAATTGTCATTAAAAAATTACATAGTAAATCATACTCTTTCTAATTTCCTCACAATCTCTTGAGGATCTTCTGTTGGAATTGAAAGTTGTTGGTCAAATTGTTCGACGTTGCTTCCTACTCCATCGGATAAGATTTCGTTGTAGTTGTAGTCTTCTTCTTCGTTGATCTCTAGTTGACCGTACCTTTTAGTCTTCGCTCTAATCCAAACTCTGAATAAAACTGCAATCTCCAAGTTGTCTCCTGCCAATGAGTGTCTATGCTCTCTTATTTGAAATCTTTCAGCAGAAAAAACATTTTCAGAAGCTGTTGATGACGCTTGACATCTCGAGCCATCATTGATAGTGTCGGAAATGTTTTCTCATTCTCCCTCCAGTATATCAGCAAGTCTTCACGTCCATCTTCATTAAGCTTCACTATCTGATTCAAAAGGCAACATTGATCTACTGCGATAATATTAGTGCGATATATCTTTCCGGAAATCCCATCCAATATCAACGCACTAAATACATTGAGACGAACATTCATTTCGTTCGAAAAAAGTGGCTCGTGGTCAAGTTCGTGTCCTTCATGTTCCCTCCAGATATCAGGTTGTCGACATCTTCACCAAAGAACTTCCGCGCATACTGTTTGATGATTTTCAAGACAGTCTCAGTGTTCGTGAACCTTCCCGCTTGGATTGCGAGGTGTAATAGAATATTTTTCAAATATTCTTTCATTTAATTGTATATCTCTTAATTTAGGTAAAATTGTATTCCTATTGTAATTAGATCTTCTATTTTAGGTAGAAGTATATTTCCTATTGTAATTAGGTTGATTAGTTACCTAATTTAAATATTCTTATATATATATATATATATATAATACATTATTGATGAATACAATTAAGTAACATATTCATTTATGCATTATTGCTCTGCATTATACTGATAGTCAGCATATTGTTTCTTTATTTCCTGTAGTGATGTTATCGGACCGTCCGTCGGTATCACTATCGAGACCGTCCGATAAGCTTACGGTCCGGACGACCGACCGGTAAGGTTTCGCCCCGAACGAGATCCGGCCCGATCAAACCTTATCGGTCCGACCGTAAGAATTTTCCTGTCGCTATTTTTTTTTTAAATTGAATTTCCAATACTGAAATTGACATTCTCGGACGCGGTGCCACGCAATTTTTACGTTGAAATCAATTGTACATCGCGAGATATTTAGATTTGAAAAGGGAAAAAACGTAACGATTTGGGGAAAAATTGAAATTGAGGGGCAAGATGGACGTTTTTTAAGAAATCGGCTGAAGCTAGTCCGTTTGGGATTATTCGTCTCGAAAAAATACGCAAAATCAAATTTTTTTTTAGGTAAAACGCACGTCCGAGCGCAAAGTTATGACCATATAAAGTTTGATCAATTTACAACTAATTAGAGTCGGGAGGGGCCGCTGGGGCTTCTTGGCCGGGGTGGGCCGGTGGAGGAATGGGGTGGGGGTGGGGGGACCGGTTACCGGGTATTTTACCGGGTTACCGGTCCGGTTCCTTATCGGTCCGGATATTTTTTTGATACTCGTATCCGGACCGTTAAGGTTTCGGTCCGGGTTTACCGGTCCGGTTTTGGTCCGGTTCTCGAGTATATCCGAACCACTAACAGCCCTAATTTCCTGTACTGCATACTCGGCTAATGAATCCACTCTATCTTCACACTTCCTATAAAAAACAGTAACTGTATGAATTGAGTACAATTATGGGTTCACTGGGAGGAAAAATCATGAAAAAAAATAACTATCAGTCAAGAAAACATGTTGGTTGTAGCAGTTGCCCGCAACTGAGAGTGACACATGGATCAGCAATAACCGCGAAGAACTTCTTCATATCTCTGCCATGCAATTTCTCGCAACACACTATCCTTAGAGCATAAGCAATCTCAAGGGTAGGTTTTGATTCCTCTAGAAGGTGAACTTCTGGGATATCTTGAGGTTTCTTGTTAATAAAGGTTGTTGCATTGGACAGCAAGAATAAGATTGCAAGGGTGAACCAGCTTTCTCCTCCAAACAGCAGATTTGCTTCTACCAAAGACGTTGTGAACCAGCTTTCTCCTCCAAACAGCCTCCAAATCTTGCTCTTGACCAGCAATAGCGACGCCTCTGCTGCAGCCATAAGATTCATCCTCACTGAGCTCCGAATCAATTACCATTTACCAAACCTGAGATACAAAGCATGAATCTGAAAGACTTGAAAATGAAAATTATTACAGCATCACCCAGCAGTAAGCAGACGTATATAAGCTCATATTAGCTTACACTATCTTCTTTCTCGTCGTAAAAAATGAATCTTGGGCCTAACTCAACCCCAAAAGCTAGCTTGTAGGGTGAGGATTGTCCAAGTCCATATAAGAAGTTTTCATTCCATATCCGATGTGAGACTCTCAACACTCCCCACACGCCCAGACCTTGTTAACTGGAGCGTGGATAATATAATTTGGGGGCCCAACATCGATGAACAAAGAATTGGAATGAGTCTGATATCATCATAAAATATCCCACAAAAAAAACATGAGCAAAACATTAAATTATCAAACTATATATCCTACCGACATGAAAAGACTAACCTGATGAAGGCCTTCAAGTTGTCATAGATTGAACAATACTCCCTACAAGACATAACTGCCATCTTCCAAAACCACATGTGATATTCTTCACCACCTAAATATGTAATTCCTTGAACTACAAAAGAATAAGTTCATGGATGTGAAAAATATGAATAAACCTAATTGGATACCCTAGCAAACAGGAGGTAAATGATCCAATAGTAGCACTCAAAATGCTATGCAATAATTCATTAATGACACAAGAATACTGAGGAAAGTTTTGTGTGACATCTTCTCAGTCCCAGTAATACCAATAGCTACTACACCGTCAGCAGGTCACAGAAAATATATTGTTGACAGCGTGTCCTTTGTAGCAACAACTTCTACCATCTGCGGAGAATCTCTTGTTTGTGCCTGGTCTCAGCTTATGAGAAGACATGACCTCTAGGTTTTGACAATATTTCAATTTGCTGTAAATAGGACAGTACAGAGATTTCAATTTGCCCCTAAAGTTGTCCTTAAAAATGTCACTTACACACCTAAACTTTATGGGTGACCCTTACCCCTCTATTCTTGTTCAGAGTGGAGCAAATCCTCTCTGAGCGATGATGTAGTAATTAGCAAAGAAAGTGTACTTTTCATGGAAGCATAAGGACTGGCATTAAGCTTCTGCAATGCATGGGGTTCCGGGGAAGAGCCGGTCCCGATGGGACCACATTGGGTCTTATATACGTAGTCTTACCTTGCATAGTTGTTTACCCGGCTTGAACCCGTGACCTCCTGGACACACGGGGACAACTTTTAACATTGTTCCAAGACTCCGTGTGAAATGAAAACCAATGCTAAACACACATAATTTTTCCAAGTGTCATTTTCTTATTGAACATTCTACAATTAATTACACTAATATTAAAAATCTCCTTTCATTTTACTTCTTTTCTTACTCTCTTCCCTTTTTTTTCTCTCTTTCTCATTCTCCTCTTCACCAAATCCATCAGAACCTTTATCGTTGTTTCAATTACCTCCACCTCCACCTCCCCATCCTCCTTCTCCTACTCAGCCCCCACCTCTGTCATTCCTAACACCTACTGTGAGCTAATTTCTTTTAACTTTCCCTTTCTTTTTTTTCCCACCAAACCCACTTGAACCTCCGCCATTGCTTCCTCCACCACCTCCTCCTCCCCGGTCCTCCACTCCCCCCCCCCCACCCACCCACCCACCTACTACAAACCATTTTTTTTCTCTTTCTTTCTTTTCACCAAACCCACTTAAACCTCCACATTGTTGCCACTACCTGCATCTCCCCTACTATCTATCCTCCCCGCCTATTACTAACCAGCCTCAAGTGTCTTTTTTCCGTAAATGTCTTGGTCATAAATTTAGACCTATATAGTTTATTGTAGCTTCAGAACCATTTTCACAAATGACCCACTTATGCCAACTCCATTGATATTCACATATTATAATTAGCTGAACTAACCTTAGCAGACATACTATAGTTATCTGAACCAACCTTAGCAGACATCTATTGTTATCTGAACCAACCTTAGCAGACATACTATAGTTATCTGAACCAACCTTAGCAAGTGTTATTAATGTCATTTCACTCCGAAATAATAACACCCGTAAACTTGCAAACATGATCTAATTCCAATATTACAACTCTCTTTGAGCCTTTCATCCACATTTCAGGGATTTCTGTATCAAAGAATATCCTCAATACAATAGTTTAAAAGCTTATGCAAAGGAAAGAACTGGTCACCTAATTTAAATGTGCTTCAGTCAAATCAGCTAGCTTGATAGAAGTTGTCATCTTGGATGTGATCCTTTCTTTGCTATCTGGGACTCCTTGTTTTCCACCAAAAAGATAAATGGGTTTTCTTGACTGATCTGTCTTTAACAAACATACATACATCCATTTTCACTAACTGAATTTCCCTACTTTTGAGTATCTTTACAATTAAGTAAAAAGCATAATTCAGAAGAAAAAACTAAACTAAAAAGCTAAAACCAACTTCATTACCTCGAATCTCAAAGGCCAAGCTGGTCATGGATAATCTACGATCATGTCAACTCTAGCAAAATCCAGTCCAAAAATGCCATGAATACAAAGATACATAGTGAGAGAACTAATAGCTTTTTATTCTTCTAGCCCATAAATCCATTCTTCCATTAGTTCAAGTTTAGGCTTATAGCTAGCATCCTTCATATTGATGGTTAAATATCCCAACATATCATATATCATGCAGCACTGAGGATGCTTCTTATCTCTAGATACAAAACAGTTTGGATATCCAGAAGTATCAATCCAACTACACCCAACCTCCTTTGACAACCTCGTTTTGCGCATTCCTCTTCTGACGTTATCTACAGACTGCCAGTTTCCTTCCTCTGCATATATATTTGAAAGCAGAACATGATAACCAGAAATTCTATCACTTCCCTCTAATTCAAGCAGCTTACTGGAAACAATTTTGCCCAATTCAAAATTTCTATGGACTCTGCAGGCTGCAAGTAGTGATCCCCATATTCCCAAGACATTACCCTCTTCACCCAACTGTTTAGCAAAATTATGAGCTTCATCCAACCGTCCAACTCTTCCTAACATGTCAACCACACAAGCATAGTGCTCTGGTGACGGCTGAATCCCGTATTCTTCGCCCATCAGATAAAATATTTGAAGGCCTTCATCAACCAATCCGGAGTAGCTGCAAGCAGACAAGATTGCTACAAATGTAACAGCATCTGGTTCTAAACCATTCTGCCGCAGAGAGTAGAACAACGTTAGAGCTTTTTTACCCATCCCATGTTGGCCGTATCCCAAAATCATATTTGTGTACGTCACAGAGTTCTTCTCAGGGGATTTTAGAAAAACACTTTCAGCATAACCAATGATTCCTGATTTTGAATACATGTCTACCAAAGCTGAGACAACAAAAACATTGTTCTCAAACAAATTGCGAATAGCAAAACAATGTAGCTGCTTGCCTATTGCTATACTGCCTGACAGACTGCATGATGGGAGAATTGATGCTAAGGTCACAGCATTTGGTTTCACATTCTGCTTAAGCATGTCCTTGAAGACAACAAAGGATTGTTCAATTAATCCATTTTGAGTGTTTCCAGCAATCATAGCGTTCCATGTGGCTTGATCTTTATTGTTTGTGAAGTTTGACCGAAATATTTCTTGTGCTTCTCTAATCATACTAGATTTGGCATACATGTCTATCAGGTAACTCTCCATCCCTTCAAATTGAATATTATGCCTCAGAAGATAGGCATGGGTCTGTTTACCGATTTCCCTGTCCCTGAGATTTGATGCTGCAGAAAGCAGGATGGTAATTGTTATATCATCAATTGCAACCCCAAGCTTTTGCATCTCATATACAAGCATCAAAGCCTCGTTATCAAGTCCGCTCTGTACCAAAGCAGACACCATGGTGTTCCATGACACTATATCTCTTTCCTTCATTCCATTAAAAACTTTAAATGAATCACCAACACGGTTACACCTAGAATATGTGGCTATCATAGCATTTAGCGAAATAACCTGTGTATCCATGCATTTCTTTATCAGACATGCATGTAGTTGTTGAGCAAACTCTAAATGCTGCAACTGTGAAGTTGCCATAAGAGTGGATACAAACGTCACATCATCAATAGTAACAGCATCTTCTTCTTCTACAGCTTCAAGAAAGAGAACAACTGCTTTAAAAGGAAAATTGTTCTGAATGTACCCGCTAATCATAGAGTTCCAGATCTCTGTATTTCTATCACAAGTATTCTCAAATATTCTGCTTGCCAAATCAACGTAACCAAGCTCAGCATACATAACAATCGCAGAACTAACAACAAACAGATGATTTACATATTCATTCCCCAATTTCACAAGCAACCCATAAAGAACATCAGCAACTCTAACATCCCCTATTTCTGATACAGCGGGAAAAATATTAACAAAACTAACAACAGTTGGCTTAATTCCTAATCTCATCATCATAACAAAACATCTAACTGCTTCCGAAAACCTCTTCCTTTTCACATACCATGAAAAAATAGTATTCCAAGCAACGACATTTCTTTTACGCATAGTTCTAAACACCCTTTCAACTAAATCACAATCAGAACCATTTGCCGAGCCTCCCAAGGTAGGGCTAAGATCTACGTACACACTACCCACCTCAGACCCCACTCGTCCACTGCCTATGTTGTTGTAACCATTTTCCGAGCCGAGACAAGTGGAATACATATTCAACAAAGAATTACTCACAATCCTACTAGGGTGTATACCAGACCTCAAAATATGGCAATGCACAGCTTTACCTACACGAATCCTTTTCGTCTCCGCACAAGCTTTGAGCACAGAGGAATAAGTATACTGATCACATAACAATGAACCAACATGTTTCAATCTTGAATAAAACAAAATAGCTTCATGGGGCAAGTTATTACATACAAATCCAATAATAATTGTGTTCCAAAGTACAGTATTTGGTTGAGGAATTTCGTCGAACAGTTGGCGGGCGAGATGGGGTTTGCCTTGTCTGCATAATTCACTTAAACGGTAACGAATTGTTCTTGGTTTAGTGCAATTTTGTTCGTTGGTGAGGAGAGAAGAGTAATTTGGGAGATGGGTAAAGGTTAAAGATGGGGTTTGTGATAAAGGAAGAGGAAGAGCCGATGAGGAAGACATTGTTAAACGCATTTGGACCTCAAAACTATCACTCACTTCACCCAACAAAAATCCCAAAGAACAAGAGCTCTTGGAGGATAAACTGGCAGTTATAATTTTTCAACTGCTTTTTTCTTATTTTCAGTTGAAATATTACTAATTTATTAAAATTTTATCGTGAAAACAACGTACTGTAGAAATGTAATACAATACACTCTTATTGTCCGGTCCCTTTCTCGAATTCAATACATAGCGAGAGTTTAGTGTAGAGGACTTTACAAAAGTCGTAGGTTGAAGTTCTTAAAAGGTGAAAAAGTTGAATTTACGTCACGTAAGACTTTCTACCAAAAATATTTCAAATAAAAGAAATTAAACTTTTATTTGATTATACGATATGCCAAATTTTTCACTTCAAGCTTAAAAAAATAGTTTTCCAAATTTGGAAAACTAGTTCTGACAAGTTTTTCAACTTAAAAAAGAATTCTCTCATAAATTTTAGTATTATTTCGAGTGAAAAGCATATTCAAACCCAACTTCAACTTTCGAATACTTTTTGTCAACCTAATTTCAATACTACTTTTTAAAATATCTAATGAGAAATATATTTTAGTAATGTACATTTTTTTTAGTAGTAGGAACATTAGTAGTAGTAGGAACATGTAAGAGATTATCTGAATGAAAGGAACGATTACATGCAACGAAAGAGGACTTTGTCAATATGAGAGATCAGAAGTTGAGAACCATTACCGATAAAAACTTCATCTGGACCTTGATATCAGAATCAATAACAAGATTGACAGTAAGATGGTGCATAGCGTGCCATTGTCCATTAACCACCACTGATTGACGAGCCAGACTGTAATGATGATGCCGATGAATTATAAGTGTACGTAACCTAGTCTCACTCTCCGAATTTGGGCCTGGACACGACACGACATTCGGTGTCTGACTGCATGTGACCGAGCGAACCGAATCAACTGAATGCGGAAACATAACTGATACATACTGAAATGTTTACTCAATAAATGATGATGGCTTTCGAGAATATTAAGACCTATCTTTTTTTATTCTCCGTCGTTAATGGAATATCCGAGGTGGAAGTCAAATCATTTCATAGATCGTCGTGGCATGAACGAATTTCTTCGCAACTTACGATTAAATCGGTCTTGTTTACTCCTGGCATGTTCAATAGTGATATTTGGGCCATTAAAAGAGCACCCGATGGTAAACCATGAGTCACTTACGCAACGAAATTTAGTTGATGGAGTAGCCAGTGCCCTTGAGTTATTCTCTTCGGTATCGCCTTCTCTTATCGTTAAAGGCGCCGCAAGGCACTCAGACGGATTCCTCCTTTTGCTCCTCAGCCTACGGGCAAGTACGATTTTAAAAAAAAAATCCTTTCTGGTTTGCTTTAGCTTTTCCAGCATTCGCCATTCGAACCCTGCTTGAACCACTAGAACAGTTCCTGCAACGGCTAAATATTAACTCGAAGTTCACCCTGTTGAGGTTCTTTCCATCTCCATTTTGACCGATGTATGGTTGACTTGACTAATTAGGCTCACGGGCCTTAGCTTAGTGAAGAGAGGAGTCTTTCTTACCTAAAGATCATTTCCCCCTCCCCTTCAACCTGCCCCAACTCCCTATATTATCAAATAGAAGAGTCAAATATAAGAAATGCATGTGGAATAAATCTGAGACATACCCAAATGGGTAGCATAAATGTCTACAAGAAAACTGGACTACTCATATCTATTAAGCCTCTAAGAATAATAAAAGAACTGATTATTTACCGGGACAAGGCCCCCGACATACCTGACTGTCTATAATACTGAAATAAAATATAAATGAGAAGTTGGGCTCACCAATTAGCTAATACGAGATGTCCTAGCGAACTGGATCGTCTTCCTGTAATTTACCTACATCGTGACATGTAGGCCCCGAGCAAAAGGGATGTAAGTACGTTTGAATTGTACTAGTATGTAAAATCAACTGAAGAAAATAAATAGATATGGGTGCTCAAAAAAGGTCAACCCAAATAAATAAATAGTTAATAAGTACTAAAACTGAAACTGAACCCGTAAACTGCAACTGATAACTGAAATGAAAAGTAAAGTTATGAGTACTTCTTGTTTTGCATCTGAAACACTTGTTTAACTGTATTTATATGTGGGGCCTTGGCCCATAATGAATGCACAAACTATGGGCTTGGCCAAGTAAGTGTGTCAGTGTATGGCCTTGGCTAGGTATACGTATACATAAGACTATGCCATTGGGCAATCACATATGTGGATTCTTGGCCCAATAATAAATGCACAAACTATGACCTTGGCCAAGTAAGTGTGTCTGTCTATGGCCTTGACCAAGTATGCGTATACATGCGACTGTGTCCTTGGGCAATCACATATGTTCAATATTCATTAATTATTATTAAAGAACTGAGATTACCGGAATAAAGAACATCACTAAACTGAGACATGTATTCATGAACTGATTATGAGACCTGAAGCCTTAACTATTTATAAACTTATTGACTTTCTAGACTGAGACTCATTAGTATCAAACACGAGTTTATATTGATTACGTTCTGAGTTCACAATATTTAAAATGAAGATAAAAAATGAATTACGAAACTACGACATATAGAGAATAGAAGTTCTACAACTATTCACAAAACTAAGTCATAACTATGTTCTGAGGCGATTCGTAATAGTTAATAAAAAACGTGGCGTAGGGAGAATCATTGACATTCCCAAACATAGAGAGTTAGCCTCACATACATGTAATCGCTCCTAGCAACAAACTACGTTGTTTTCTGACGAAAAATGCTCTAAACCCTAGCTTGAATCACGTGCGAAGGACTTCATTGTTAATCCTATGTTTTAGTTAGAGAATCATGTTACTAATCATGACTTAATATTAGAATTACTAAGGAATCGTTAGGAGCGAACTTACCTTATTGTGGAGGTTGAGAGGAGAGAAAAACACTCTTGAGAAAGTTTTTTATGAGGTTGAACGAGTTGGTGTATGATTTTTTGGACTAAGTGTTATATTTAAAGGTTGGACATTTTGGACCCCCTGTCTCGTTGAGCGAGCTCCAAAGCGAGGTAGGAAGCTAAGCTCAGCGAGCTCACATATCCAAAATGTACTTAGTCAATTTTTCTAAAAAAAAATCATTTTGGGACCCTACAGCTCGCTGAGCGAGGTCCAAAGCATGACCCTATCTTTCTTTCACTTAGTCAAAATTTTATATTTTTCGACTGTACTGACAGTGTCTCAGTAAATGGTCATAACTCCAAGAACGTAGCTCCGTTTGAGCTAGATGACCTACTGTTGGAACGGTATTTCAAAGATCTACAACTTTATGTTTAAAGTTTTCTCAAATTCCCAACAAATTTTCATGAAATCCGGATGGAGGCACTTATCGAATTTAATCAATTTCCTTTGGCATAAATTGGCTTCGCAGGGGGAAGCCCATAGCGAGGCATGGTCTTGATCGGTGTATTTTATATACACCTTTTGAGTCATTTTTAGTTAGTATTTTACTCATTTCATTTATGTTTAGTATAGTATTAGGGTCGTTTTCCTTTCTTTTGTGTCACAGCGGTCAGAAATGGAGAAATGGCGAAAAGGAGATGAAATGAGCATAAATGAGATGGAATTACACACAAAAGGGTCAAAAAATGAAGTCTAAGAAGTTCCGGGAATTATAGAGGAGATCAGACGAAGACCGGACGAACAAAGGATGAAGAAACGAAAAATCTGGAAGAATGCCGTCACCGGCGCCGCGGCGCCGACCACTGAAGTCGTCCAAAGCTCTCTGATTTTCAGGCGCCGACGCGGGAATTCTGAGTTTTGGGCCGAATTTGACACGTTTTCAGGGTCCAAAAGGGATAACTTTTCCTACCTGCATAATCCTTAACCCTTTACCGAAAGGATTCTATAACTTTTCCTACCTACATATTCCTTAACCCTTTACCTAAAAGGATTTCATAACCTTTCCTACCTACATAATCCTTAACCCTTTACCTAAAGGATTCTTGGGCTATAAATAGTCTCTACATCATCAGAAGAATTCATCCATCACCCATTCCATTTTCCATCCACCATTCCATTCCATTCCATTCCATCTTGTAAATATTCCACAACACAATCCTTGGATGCTAGAAGGCTTGGAGACTTGTTCTTGAGTATTTTTCTTTTCTTTCTTTTGCTTTGTTTATTTCAGTTCATGTATGGAGATTGTATTAGTTCTTAGCGTGACTATGGCTAGGAGCTAATTACTTTGTTAGGAATTTTCTTGTGATTCACTTGAAACTCTATTCATGAATTAATATATTAGTTTGGTTTCTTTTTCACTTATTTAAGATTTATTCAATAGTTGTTTTGATTGCTTGATAATTAACTGATCACTAGTTATCATCACTTATATGAGTTCTAATCGAAATCAGAAAGGGGAGATTGTGAATATGCTATAGTTGAATAAACGTAGGTTTAAATCGTGGACGAAAGTACCCCGATACTTGTGTAGCTTAATAGGTTATTGCTCTTAATCCTCCTTTGTAGTCAATCTTGTCATCGAAAGATAGAATGGTTCTCCATTGGGGTTGAGTGTTTATATTACCTTAACAGGGGTATAAAACGGTCTAGTTAACCTGCTATCTTAACGTGGAAGAAGAAGTTAGTCTAATTATATTAAGGATTGAATAGAGTGGATAGTTGATGATCTTGGAAGCCCTAATTCTCCATCATAACTGATTTAAATCAAAGTATTTTCATAATTAGTTTATTTCCTGCATTATTAGTTTAGAATTCCAACTCAATTAACGTTAACCAAATAGAAACTAAAGCATAGATAATCGGTACTTGAAAATCAGTCCCTGAGGACGATATTCGGTCTTACCTAGACTATATTACTTGTAACGATACGTGCACTTGCGTTTAGTGTGTGCATAAATCACGCATCAGGTCTCGCCTTAGAGGCGAGCTTTTCCTTTCACTTCCATACTTAGCTGATTTTCTGCTCTTTCATTTCATGGTTATAGACTATAGTTTGGGGGTATGGAATGTTACAATATCTCCTCATTGGAATCATTCGTCCTCAAATGATGAATCATAATTCTAGTGATCGAACTTACTTACATTAAGGATGTAACTGCACGAATACTGTACTGAGTGATTATCTAACTAAAAAAGTGCTGAGGGATCTCTAGCTTTAGCCACTGCCCTCAAGTTTTGTTCAATTGAATGAACATCAAGATCTTTATTCCCTTTTTTCAAAAAGCTTTTACTTTTATGAGTCTCTCATATGTGCACCATTTGACCAGTATCCTTGTGCTTGTTGATCTCTGCTTGTCCAGTGTCCTTATATTGACTATGTGCCATGATTGTGCATATTTCCCCAACTTCCTCCTGTACCTCATTTGTGTTTGTTACTGTATTTTGGTGTTGATCATCCTGATATGCATCCATCACTTTCTCTTGTCCATATCCACCTGATATATCACCTTTATTTACACTATCTTCCTCCCCCTCTTCATTTACTTGGTTTGATGGTTATTGTTTAGATGGACGCATGCTTTTGTTTTCAACATTTTCATGTGCTTGTAATTGTACTGGTATTGAGCTACAACTGATTGATTTATTACTGCTTGTTATCTCTTCCCCTTCTCCTTGATTCTCTTTTGCTGGGCTATCTCTTTCACTTTGAGATGGGATGTTACTATTTTCTCTTGCTGGGCTATTGGGTTTTCTCTTTGATGTGATGCTAGTGATATCTTTTTTGGGTTGTTGACTTGATGGTCTTTATCTTTTGTTGAGCTGATTTCTTTACTTGTACTTGATGCTTCCTCCCTCTCCTTATCTTTGTTGGATGAGTTTCTCCCTGTGCTGCTTGTACTATTCTCACTGATGTTTTTTCCTGTTGTAGCTGCAATGTCTTTACCCTTGTCCTTCTCATTCTTGTCTTCAACATCTAGCATGGCAAAGGCATTTTGTGTCTCCACTCCATTTTTTTTTCTATAAGGTATTGTCACCTGCTTCCTCCAAAATTACTCCACTTTTATCCTTGATGTATTTATTCCTTCTTCTTAGCATCCACTCATGTTTAGCTTGTATTTAAATATTTTTTTGAAATGTATATTCAAACCACAAATTCAGTTTTCAACTTTACGGTTTGCGTACATTATATCCTCCTCAATTTTTACCGTGTGGATTACACTAAATATGTTATTGTTATTGATGTAGTTAATGGAAAGAAGCTCTGTAACATAGTATAACACAAATCTTTTTGAATTAAGAACTTCTAGAAATTCACGGAAGCCCTATGTTAACATTTGAAATGAAAATGCCACTTAATTTTGATCTTATTTTTGAAAGAATAATAAAAATACTTCTAAAATCGTGTACATCCCATTGTATCCAATCAAGTGAAAAAAAATAACAAGATAAAATAATTTTATTTAAACTTGCGCTATTAGACAGGATCCATACATATTAGGTGAAGTAGCTGGAATCATCTTTAGATTTCTCACTCGTAGCTCAGCATTAATTATTTGTATTTATTTTTTGGATAAATATTTAATTTGTTCTTCAATATTCTTAATAATCACATAATAACTCAGACAAATCAAAGTTACTGCGTTGAACTTTTCCAAACATAATGGGGCGATCATGGTTTATTGTTTCTTTGTTTTTGTTCAAAAAAATTGAACTTTTTTGTAAAACTATTATGTAGTCTAATATTTTATGATGGTTGTGAGATTTATTGAGGTTTAAAGAAAATCAAAAAACATTTTATCAAGAATAAATTATATGCACACTAGATTGTTACACATAAAATAAATTCAAGTAAAAATAGTAGATTAAAACTTTACAATAGTACTATACACGCATAAACACAGTGTATATATGTACTTGAACATTCACATATTTTCATACCTCTATTTTGATAGAAAATAGAGGTTTTTTTATACTTTTTACAAGTTGAAATGAAATGTGTAATCGGCCGGTCACCCGCAGTTGAGGTATAAAGGATTTTTTTTTTATAAATTCAAGTGATAAAGTATGTAATAAACTCTTTTTTAAAAACTATTATGTAGTCTAATACTTAGACAAACACCAGAAGAAAACGAAATAGTAAGGAAACTCGATAATTCTATAGTAGGATACCTAATGTTCCTAGCACTAGCACAAATAAAGGATCACAAGTACAGAATAATGAGCTACTGGCTGCACAACTTAAAAACTGCACTTTCACCAAGGTATCAATATGAGCAAATATTGTCACTACTAGGACATAATTCAACTAAGAATGATGAAGGATCATCAGCTAATGCAAACAACATTGAAGGTAAGGCTTTGTTTGTGTCTGATAATGATGAGATATATATAATTGACGCATGTGCAATCAACTACATGATATCAAATATTTCTATGTTAAAAGCAGGTTGAATCATTAAACTAGACAATCCAAAATAAGTTTATTTACCTAATGAAGATATTTCAATGGTCACTCATACATGTTCTAGTGCTATTTTAGCTAGAAGTTAGATTGCAAATGATTTTCATATTCGTCAATTTAACTACAATTTGATGTCAGTGAGCAAGATAACCAAAGAATTAGGTAGCTCAATCACATTTTTTACACATTTTTATGTATTTCAGGAACTTTACATTGAAAAGGTGAAGGAAATTAGTAAAGAACAAGGAGACTTGTATCTATTTCTAAACAAGTTAATTAAGAAGATTCAGAAGAACACATCTTTGAATGTGTAGACCGAGACAAGACAAAAAGAAAATACAAATTTCATAAGCATAGAGTTGTGGCATAAGAGATTAAGACATGTGTCCTCCTCAGTATTGAAAAAGTTACTATCAACTAGTTTACAACAAATTTCTGCTCATATAGATCAATGTGTAGTTTGTTCACATGCTAAGCAAACTAGATTATAATTTCATACTAGTAGTATTAGAAGTGTTGCTTACTTTGATTTGATTCATGTAGATCTATGGGTCCATACAAAACACCTATTCTTGATGGCAATAAATACTTTTTTACTATAGTGTTGGATATTTTTGTTAAGACAAAAATCAGATGTGTGTATTCCACTAAAACAATATTTCATGTTTGTGAGAACACAATTTGATAAAACTGTGAGAATTATTAGATCAGACAATGGCATAGAATTTGTCATTCAATATGTGATCTTATGTTCAAAGATATGGGCATTGTACATCAAAAAACTTCCCCTTACACACCCCAGAAAAATGGGGTTGTAGGAAGAAAACACAGACATATTTTAAAGGTTACTGGTTTGTTTTGCTCTATTTTTTAGCGTACTTTAAGAGTCCGGAGAACTGGTTTGTCGTAGTATTAATTTTATTCATGTAGTTTTTCGCTTTTTGTATATATGTTATTTATTGTGTTTCGATTATCACACTATTTCGTTGTTGTTAATATTCTTTTTCTGAATGCTCTTTAATGCTTTCACTGCTATATATTTTTTTCATAATTATTTTGATATACTACACTAGAGTCGAGGGTCTTCGGGAAACCCCTCTACTCTCTACCTCCACGAGTTAGTATGTGTTTGGCCAAGCTTTTATAAGTGTTTCTCAAGTTGATAAACATTTTTTGAGCCAAACACATACTTATCAAGAAGTAGAAACACTTTTTAAAAAAATCAAAAAGTATTTCTACATAGAAGAGAATGAAAAACACCAATTTGGTGTTTCTTCAAAGTGCTTCTAGAAAAGCCTTTTTTGCCCATTAAATGATTTTTTTTTATCTATTTACCAATTTTTTCCATAAAATTATTAATCTCATATAATATCTCCATATAAAATAGAAATTTGAGAATGTGGTAGGGCGCGGGGAGGGGGTAGGGGGTAAGAAAAATATCATTTTTTTTTTATAAAAGTAACAAAATATATGAAATAGAAATTTGAGAATGGGGTATGACAATGAGATAAGAAAAAAAATCATGTTTTTTATAAATTATTTATAAAAGTAAAAAATATAAAATAGAAATTTGATATGGGTATGCGCGGTGTGGGGGGGTGTAAAGGGAGGTAAGAAAAAATATCATTTTTTTTATAAAAGTAACAAAAAAATATGAAATAGAAATTTGAGGATGGGGTAGGTGTGGGTAGGGCTGGGGTAAGAAAAAAAAATCATATTTTTTATAAATTGTTTATAAAAAAAAAATATATAAAATAGAAATTTGAGAATGTGGTAGGTAAGAAAAAATATCACATTTTTAATATTTATTTTTTATAAAAGTAACAAAAAATATGAAATAGAAATTTTAGGATGGGGTGGGTGGAGGGGTAGGTGTGGGTAGGGCGGCGGTAAGAAAAAAATAATATTTTTTTATAAATTGTTTATAAAAGTAAAAAAAAATATAAAATAGAAATTTGAGAATGGGGTAGATGGACAGGGGGTAAGAAAAAATTTCATATTTTAAATATTTTTTTATAAAAGTAAAAGAAATATGAAATAAAAATTTGAGTATGAGATGAGGTGGAGGGGTAGGTGTGGGTCCCGAGATAGATTTGGACATATTTTAGTCATTAACTATCATATTGTCGCTACATTTCTTATATACAATATAATTTATTTATTTTAATTAAATTTTGCAATTAAATAAAATTTTAAAACAACACGTGTTTATAGAACAAAATAAAATAATGCAAGAAACAAAACGTATTCAAAAAATAAAATAGTAGGAGTACTTATTTTATTAGGTTATGTTATTTAAATTATTTAGAAGAAAAAGCCAAAAGGAAGATGATCTCTCTGTCCCTCTCCTGAATCTCTGTGCATGCGATCCAAGAAGAAACTGAGAATAAAGCTCTTTGTCGTCGTCTTCATTTTATCGATCACATCTTCATTCCCCACTTTGTTGTTTGAAAATTACCTCTTGATATTCTCCCAAATAAATCAACCACTGTCACTGCCTTTCTTGATCATATTAGGATCTTCATTGAAATAAAGGAGGTTAATTGTGTCATTGATGGTGAATTATTCATGGGAAAATGGGTTTCTGATGGAATGGAAAAAGAGAATTTCGAAGATTTTGGATTATTGAAGAAGAAAAAGACTTTAACTGTTACACAGACAAAATTTGAAAAAACAAAGGAGAATAGTTTTTGTTGTTGTGTGGAAGGAAGTGCAGTATATGGGGAGTTCACAGCAGGAGTCGGGTAGCTTTGGGGGGAACCCACAACAAATATCATCTGATAATGTTAAAGGTCTATGCTTGGCTCTCTCTTCTAGTTTGTTTATAGGCTCCAGCTTTATCATCAAGAAAAAGGGTCTCCAAAGAGCTGGTTCATCTGGCCTCAGGGCAGGTACTTTTTGTTTTATCATTTTCTAGTCCCTTATGTTTTTTACTCTTCCATGTGCATGTGTACCACCTGTTAGAACATCTGCATTGTATCTTGCTATTTTGTCGCTATACTTTTTGTATTTGCTTCGAATTACTTTTCTGTTCCTTTCTTTGAGCCGATGATCTTTCAGAAACAGCCTCTCAGCCCCCACAAAGGTAGGGTTAAGGTTTCCCCAGTCCCCACTTGTGGGATCATTGGTTTTGTTGTTGTGTTTTCTAGTCCCTTCTCTTATTATTAATTTCTTATCATTTGTTTCTGGTGAGTTGGGATGAAATTTGTATACATGCATGAGAAATGGCTGCAATTGAACTGGCTATCTTTTTTAAATCTTAGTAGTCTTTGTGATGGAATTAAAATATTGGATATTTGTTTGGTTTTTTATGAACTGAGTTGGATTTAGGAAATGCACTTTATGAATTCAGCCCCTCTACCTTCAAAAGGTAGGGGTAAGGCCACGTACACACCACCCTCCCAGACCCCCACAAGTGGGATTACATTGGGTATGTTTTTGTTGCACTTTCTGAATTTATTGTTATGTATTTATTTATTGGTTCAGCACATGAGAAATGCTTGAGTATTTTTTTGTTATGTTCTTATGACAATGAATTCAGGAAATGGTACTTTTGTTTGGTTCAATTTATTTGAGTTGATTAAATCTGATGCCTTCTTATATTTTTGTAATTGGTTGAATGGATTACTTTAGGAACAGTTTGATTTCTTGGTGTTAGTTTTTCTTCTTCTTTTTTTTTCCTGCTTGACTCTCTGGTTTTGCTGAAGTTACTGAAATCTTTGCTGGAGTTCATTGTTCCATATCCAAATTCCCTAATAGCAATAACTGAAATTGCTGAAAAGATGAAAAATTTGTGGCATCACTTTGCCAAAAATATTTGTTCAGCATGTTAACAATGAGTGGGACTCTAGTTAGCTTACAAGTAAAATATAAATATGAGTAAAAATATATAATCAGGCAGTAAACGTGTCCTGTTCTGCATTGGTTTTGAACTTTTTTTTTTCTTTTGAACATACCGTTTAATGATTGCAATCAATAATCTGAAAATATTGACACTTGGTCTAGACAACAAATCTTGTGGCACTGAAAATTATTGTGTGGATTTAAACTCCCTATTATCATGGTGAGTTCTGAGATGGTTTGAAGTCAATTCTTAAGACCTGTTTTTCTTAATTAATAGTAGAAAACTAGAACCGAGCATAGTAAATTCATTATTATCTGGCAGGCATTGTACATGATTATAGAAAATAGTGATATTATCTTTGAGGTCCTCGTCTTTTTTCATTGCCCCCAAATTAAATTGCCCACGCTCCAGATGTCCAACCCTGGACATGAGGTGGGGTGTTGAAGAATGAAAAAAGTCCTCATCGGTGGTTAATGAGATGGGTGCTTGGACAATCCTCCCCTCATGAGCTAGCTTTTGGGGTTGAGTTAGACCCATGATCACTTTCTTATGCAATGTGGATATAATGACTAAGCCCTTTCCATTGTTTTTCATTTTGTATGTTGCCTTATTGGTCCTTTAGTAAGTGAGTTCATGATACGACTGTGATTTATGGGGGTGATGTTGTTTTGGCATTATTTTCATTTTTCATCTAGTGTTTCATTCTTTTTTTCAAATGGCGTGCTGCAGAAGAATTGTCAATCAGATTGACCCGTATATAGTCCTTTTTTCATCTGCAAATTTTCACATGAAAAAGTTATCTTTATAAGAAGAAAGATGAATTGTCCCATTTCCCCTTTCCCTTCCCTAATTCTCCTGTGTAAAGAAATTTTTCGTCACCGTGTTTTTGGTCTAGTGGTAAGAGCGCAATATGTGATGTCTAGGCTAGGCACACGTCATGGGTTCGAACCCTTCTGCAAACAAAATCCGGGTATTTAGGTGGAAAAGTGTAGAAGGACGGAGCAATTATCTGTTGAGTTTTGAATCGTGTACTGGCCCTCGGGAATTTCTTAGTTATCAGAAAAAGGAAAAAAGAAAAAGAAGAAAAATGGATTGTTGGTGGTGCCCGGCTTTCAAATATTTTATGAACCTGTTGAATAAGAAAATGGGTTGTCTCTTTAACAATCTTTCTCTAAGTCTTGGATCTAAAAAGTCAAGCTGTATCATAATCTTGAATAACAAAGTTAGCTTCTACAAGTTATTCAATTTTATATTCCTAGTGACAATGTGCTTTTACTTATTTTTACATGCTATGACAGGCGCTGGAGGCTATTCTTACTTGGTGGAGCCGCTGTGGTGGGCAGGAATGATAACAAGTTAGTTATTCTATCCTATTCAATCTTCTGATATATGAGGATTGTGCTGATTGTTTTTCCTCTGGTCCAAAATAAGCATTTTAGTGAGTCGGCATGACTATTGACATGAGAATTGAAATGTACATCATTTAAATTTATATAAAAAGGGATTATTTTCCTAAGTCATTTTCATTTTGTTTAGTTTTTCCAAGGAATATAAAAATAGAAAAGTGGTCTTGCAAACAGTCAACTCATGGAACTTCTGACTTGGTATCAGAAAATAAAGCTCATCGACTAAGGAAACTCCTTGGGGAAGTAGATGTTATCTAGTAGACTATTTTCCCCATAACTCTCCCTTCGCGTAGGTCTAAAATTTAACCAGTTAATGATTGAAACCTCTTTAGACCCTGTCGTTGTGCATGAATGTTATCTAAGATGGTTTTCTTGGTAATTAAATTTATTGTATGGGGAAGGATAAACTTTGTATTCCCGATCTAGGATGAGAGAAACAGGAGTTGAGAAGTTAAAGTAAAGGATGAAAGAACCAACTATTAAAGATAGCGCTAACTTGTAAATTGTGTTTTATTTTTCTTGTTCTGTTTCATTAGTGTCATAGAATAGAAGGACTTCAGGATGTGAGAACTCTCTTAAGGATTTGAATATATCCTAAAGTTGTCCCTCTGACTATTCAAGCCACATTATATTTGTTAATTTTCTAACAAATATGGATGTTGAACGCAAGGATATTTACTTCAGTTCGTGTTTGCTATACTTCGGTGTGACTAATATGGTCTTTTACTTGTTCGGAAGCCTCAATAGGAAAAAATATATACATTTACTGAAAATCCTACCAATATTGCTTGTGTAAAAGTTATACCTCCTTAAGGTTTTTGCCTCTACCTCTCCTTAAAAAGGAAAATTTTGGGGGCTCCTATGCTTTTTATTTTATTTTATTTTATTTTCATTTTCATTTTCATTTGAAGAATTTTAACCAACTCCATGTTCTCCTCACCTTTCTATTTGGGAAAAAAACATGGGTTGATTTGAGTGCATTGCTTCTGTGGCAGTGATTGTTGGAGAAATCGCTAACTTTGCAGCTTATGCATTTGCACCTGCTGTCCTGGTCACACCTCTTGGTGCACTCAGTATTATTATCAGGCAAGAGAAGGCTGGAAATGATTGTTCAACTTTGCTATCTGTTACCTACGAGGCACCATTTATTTATTTATTTATTTATTTATTTTTGCAGTGCTGCACTTGCTCATATGATACTGGGAGAAAAACTGCATATTTTTGGAATGGTTGGTTGTGTTTTATGCGTTGAGGGCTCAACAACCATTGTTCTACATGCTCCTCAAGAACGTCAAATTGAGTCTGTTAAGGAACTCTGGGACCTCGCCACGGAACCTGGTATGCATTTGAATGCTGACAAAGCTGAGTCCTTCTTGACATATTTGAGCATGGAAAGTTTGATTGCTTTTTTTCGTCAAAGAATTTTACTGACAATAATTTGCTAATTTCTTACTCATGGCAGCATTCCTCCTATATGCAACTTTGGTTGTAGTTGCAGTTGTCATAATCATTGTCCAGTATGTTCCAAAATATGGACAAACTCATATAATTCCTTATATTGGAGTTTGTTCACTCGTTGGTTCTATTGGGGTAGGCACTCACTATCTGGTTGGAGTTTGGCTTTCCAATATTTCCTCCCCCATAATTAATGCAGCATTCCTGCATTTGTGATCTAATTGTGCTTTTTGAAAAAAAAATTATAAATGATTTGGCAGGTTATGAGTGCCCGAGCACTAGGAATAGCACTAAAATTAACATTCTCTGGGACAAACCAGTTGCTGTATCCTCAAACATGGGTCTTTGCAGTTGTTGTAGCGACATGCGTGTTTACACAAATGAACTACTTAAACAAGGTAATTGGAATGTATTCTCAGTTCTTTTTGTTGTTATTTTATGATTGGATATATTCGTTATTTGTGTGGAAGTTCTGAACATTAACTTGGTATATCTCTATGCTCTTGGACTCAGGTGTCAGCCTATATCTTGTTGCAATTTGACTTACAGTAAAATATAATGAAGTTTTGTTCAGTTAGGATTTGTTTCAAAAAATGACTTAAGCTACTACATTCAGAAGCCTAGGCTCTCTCTTTTCATAGACCTCACACACCTCAGTGTGGTCTCCTAGAGCACCAAGAAAAGTTGCTTCTTCACTTGGCTAGCAGCCAAAGGGACCATCCTTACAGCTGAGAATATTGGATAAAGAAGAGGATAACATATGTCAGGTGTTACATGTGCAAGCAATCTTAGGAAGATACGGACCAATTACTTTTTTCCTGCCGGGTAGAAAATAGACTACGATGTTGTCATGCCCCGAATCATGGCCTCGGCGTAACACTGCACCCAATGCCTGAACTGTTGGACCGAGCGAACCAAACAAATGCTGGAATATAATTATGCGGAATATAACTTAAAAGCATGCTGAGCTACTGAAAGTCCGACTGAATGTCATAATAATGAAATATTGAAATAAGTCTGAGAATATAAAGGTGTAGCCAACATGACTAACACAATATCTGAAAACTGCTAACTGACTGTTACTCTAGTCTATGAAGCCTCTGAAGAATACTAAAATATTGATTGTTTACCGGGATATGGCCCAAGCATACCTGTCTAACATAGTGAATAATGAAAATAAAAACAACGCCCGAAGGAGATTAGGGCTCACCAAGCAGCTGATACGAGGCAGATCCTAACGAACAGATCCGTCGTCCTATAAATCGCCGTTACGTGCATCTCGATGCAGGCCCCGAGAAAAAGGGACATAAGTATATTTGAATTGTACTTGTATGTAAAATCAACTGAAAGAATAAAATATTTGTGGGGTGATCGGGGAAAGGAGCAGCCCAAATCAATAACATAATACATAGCTGAATGCTGAATGCTGAATGCTGAATGCTGAATGCTGAATGCTGAATGCTGAATGCTGAATACTGAAACTGACACGTAGGATAACTGAACTGAACTGAACTGAACTGAACTGAAACTTAAGAGTCATAACCATAAGTTTCCCTTTTCTGAATGAGGGAGAACACCTGTTTGCATGAATTTATAAATGGTGGCCTCATGCCCAATTATAAGTATAGAATTTTGTGGCCTCGGGAGTATACGTATACATATAAATTGTGGCCTCAGTTCCAAATACATGTGTTCATCATTAAAAATTTACATCATGGATCAGAGAAACATACTGTAATTCATAACATGGAATAATAGCATCACTATTCTGAGACATGGAATTATGGGTGGTCCGTAGAATTTAGAGCATTAACTGTTCATAAGCATTCTGGGTTTTCAAGACGTAGACTCATGGGACGGCAAACATAATTACGTACTGAGTTCATGTTGTTCAGAATAACATACATATGGTTAAGATTTCCATGAGACTAGCATAACTCTATATTTGAAGCAATTCGTAGTAATCGTGAAAGAATGTGGCATGGGGAAGATCAATAATATTCCCGCACGTGGAGAGTCACCCGTACATACCTCAATTCCTTCCTTTAGGCGTATTACAACGTTTGGTCACCCTTATGACTTTAATCTACAACAATATACGTCAAAAGGAACCAACATTAGCAAGAACATTTATGGTTTGGTCATTTAAGCATTTTATGTGGACATGAAGCTCCACAACCTTCATTAATGGTGTTTCTTCCGCTAACAACCTATCTCCTACATGCTCATATCTAACATATATAATATATCCCCTCATAACCCATGAGGTCAATAACAACTCCTAACGAACCATTATACCAATAAAATCATTGTTTGATTCTCTACAATATTCAAAACAAGGATTTATGGCTTCCAATCACCATCCTATAAGTCCCAACACTAAAATCATAATCACCATATCATCAATTAGTCATGCACGAGAGTTTGAGGGTGTAATATTACCTCTAGGAAGAAACCCTTGCAAAATCCTTCACTTGAGTTCTTGAGAAGATTTCTTGAAAATCTATTAATTGCATGAGTAGGAGGTATTTTATATTAATTAATGTTAAGATGAAGAAATCATCAATATTCTATGGCCAAATCTTACCTTGGATGATGGAGGGACCTTGGAGGAAGTTGGGTTCTTGAAAGCTCCACTTTCTAACGCAATTTTCCGTATTTGGGGTGTGAGGCACGACCAAGGGCTTTTAAAACGTTCTTCCCTGTGTGCTGTCGCACAGCCGGCCGCACAGACTGCGTAGTGTCTAGTAAATAGGCATAACTCTTTGCATAGAGATCCGTTTGGCCTGATCCTTATATAGATGGAAAGGTATTTCAAGGCTACAACTTTCATGTTTTGAGTCTTTCCAAATTCACAACTGATAAGGGGGTTATGCTCAGTTGAAGTGAGTCCTTGTGCAAACTCACTTGAAAACAAGCTTCGTAGAGTAGCTTCTGACTCTAATTTTTCCTAAGACTCTTCTTATGCCTTGATTAGTTTTCAAAACACTTCCTACACTCCTCATCTTGGTTCCATTATGTTCTCATTGTACGGGTCAAGCCTTAGCCCGAAGGTACGAGGTGTTACAGATGTACTATGTTAAACTTGTCTGGAATACATTGGACTAGGCTTGCCACCATCAAAGATTTGCTCTTTGGTTGGACACTCAAAAGGATAAAATGTAGAAGTGGAGCATGGGAAGTAGCTCAATTAACGCTAATGTGGATATATAGAAGAGCCTATTTATATATATATATATATATATATATATAGCAGGGGTTTTTGAAGGGGTGGAAAATGTAATTGTATAAATGAGGAATGTCTTTTGTTTCTTGTAACTTTTTTGGAATATCCACGAGGTGCCACTTATTACAGATGATTGGATAGTCTTGTCGAGAAGGGTCCTTTCTTAGAGAATCAAAATGCACATAATTGAGAGCTCAATGACCTTGAGGAAGCTAATATCTCCACTAAAATAAAACCTTCACTTGTTTGTTGTCTTTTGAATGTTGAACATTACGGATAGATAGAAGCACAGAGAGATAGAGCTCTTTCTGCAGATTAGTGAACATATCAACGTCTCATAATGAAAACTATTTGCTTTTATCACTGACCCTTTGCTACAATCTGGATGATTATCATAGAAATATGGATGTCACAAGATAGGAAAGATCAGAAATTATCACATCAGGAGTACACATACAACAACATATCCAGTGAAATCCCACAATGTGGGATCTGGGGAGGATGGAGTGTGTGCAGACCTTATCCCTACCTTGGGAGGTAGAGAGGCAGTTTCCGAAAGACTCTCGGCTCAAGAGAAAGCATAAAAAAGGCCATATAAGGACAAGCAATTCAAAGCACTATGAAAATGAAAACAACGAAAGCGAATAAGTTGGAAAAAAAGAAAAAATAGCTACCACAGAGAAATAAGATAATCAAAGTACAAGAAACAACATATAGTAGCAGGGATTAAAGGACAAGAAACTATAAAGCAATAGTGCGACTACTAGTATGAAAGGATAAGTGGGGCTCCTATTAGCCTTCTATCCTAATTTGAGTTCTCCATAACCTCCTATCTTCTCGATAAGTTGGAACTGCGCAATTTCCTGTGTAATCGTCTCTCCCCAATACTTTTTCGATCTACATCTACCTCTCCTAAAACCGTCCATATCCAACCCACACCTCCGCACTGGGGCATCTGTATTTCTCCTATTCACATGCCCAAACCATCTCAGTCTCGCTTCCTGCATTTTGTCCTCCACCGAGGTCACTCTCACCTTGTCCCAGATATCTTAATTCCTAATCCTATCTCTCCTAGTGTGCCCACACATCCATCGCATCATTCTCATATTTGCAACTTTCATCTTCCGATCATGAGAGTTCTTAACTGGCCAATACTTCGCCCCATAAAACATAGTCGGTCTAACCACCACTTTGTAGAACTTTCCTTTAAGTTTTAGTGGTACCTTCTCACACAGCACTCCGGAAGCGAGCCTCCATTTCATCCACCCTGCACCAATATGATGTGTGACATCATATTCAATCTCCCCATTTTCTTGAATAATAGATCCATGATACTTGAAACTATCTTTCTTCTGGATGGTCTGGGTACCAAGCCTCACTACCACGTCACTCATGCAGTATGAACTTGCTCTCAGGAGTACACATAGAGGGGGGGAAAAATAAGAGAAGGTCATCTGTGATGATTGTCATGTCCTAGGTAAGCATCCAAATGGACCGGTCCTTATGTGACAATATGATGATTGAAGGCGTTAAAAAGAGACTACATAGACTTAGAATCACATGGAGAGAAATTTCCTTAAAGGACCTATGATTTATCGAAGTCAATGCAGACTTAACTAAGAACTGAACACAATGGAATTAAAGAATCCATGTAGGCAAAGCCATTGGGATTGATGCTTAGTTGTCATTGTTACACTCACATTAGGTTGCTATTAGTCTTTTTAGTTTGGTAAGAGACTTGAATTTTACTTGGGGAAAGTTAGAGACTTAGAGAACATCTAGTTTTCCTTATTTTCTAGTATTGCAAGGAAATTAGCCTGAATAGACCCAAATGAGTAGAAGCATTCATATAGACGACTCGGAATAGTTTTGATTGAAGTCTAGTTGTTTGATTGATTGATTTGCCCGTTGAACTTCTCTCACTCACTCCATGACTGAATACATTTAGGACCCGTTTGGCCTCTAAAATGATGCACTTTTTCCTGGAACAATTTTTCAGTTTATTAAATAAATTACAGTGTTTGGCCATGAAAATTTCAAATCCAGCTTGAAGTTGTATTTCAAATTTAAAAAGTACATTCAAGCATGAACATTATTCCAAATATTATTTGCAAAAAGTATAACCAAACGCAAGTTACACAACTCCATCTTCAACTCTAACTCCATAAATTTCAAACAAAGTAAAAAAATATTTGGAATCTATGGCCAAACGCCTACTTTAAAGGACATTTATATTTCTGATGGTCGTTTTATGTATTTGCATATCCTTTGTCTTTTCCTGATATTTTATCTCTTTTTCTTTTTCTTTTTGTGTGTGTGTGAGTGTGTGTGTGTGTGGGGGGGGGGGGGGGGGGGTTAAAACATTGTTTTTCTTTATCTTTACACGAGATTTTCCTCATTTTTCAAATGCAGGCTCTTGATACATTCAACACAGCGCTTGTATCACCAATATACTATGTAATGTTTACATCACTCACAATAGTCGCCAGCATCATCATGTTTAAGGTGCAACTACTTTCTTTATGCTGTATCCATTAACTTATACATCACACTGTATTCTTAAGATATTGGTGGGTTTGAATTGTTCAAGTTGATTCGATGAAAATATTTTGAAGAAATCAATTTTAAGATAATGAGCGACATTTCCTGTAGCTCGAGGATAAATGATTGTTATCAATATGCATAATTGTTGATTTTTCTTTTGGCTGAGAATTTAGAAGGGATTACTCTTCTTTTTGTGATCCCATTGAGATTAATAGTGACTAGTTAAAGGAAAGATAAAGAATATTATGTATTCAAGATTAGTCACCGATGAAATTGAAATATTCTTAACTTAATTGATGAAATTGGAGCTAAAAGTGAAAGCAACTATGTTTCTCTCCCTCCCCTCTTCCATTTATGAAATTGGAGCAAAAATAAAAGCAGCCATCTTTCTGAATAAGTTTTTATGTAACTTGTTTTAAAAAAAAAAATCACTTTAATAATTCTTGAGGACTTTCCCTTTTCTATTTGCTTTTCTGAATCTGCCCAACTATTTAAGCTTGGCTTATAACAATTTTATACCCTTGATATATATCTAATCAGTATTTTAAATTACAGGAGGACTTCTCTAGTAATAAAGAGGAACAAAATTTGTTCAAAAAAGCTGACACAAACAAACTGCAGATAGAGATTTGATCGTTTAATGGGTGAGGGACGGGCTAGGGGCTGACGTTTATAATTTATATGTTTTCTCATCTACTCTGTTCGGATAGATCCACAGTATTTTAAAGTGCATGGCTAACAAGTGGCTTTATGTAGTGTTTTATCAGAATGCAGTTGCCTATGTTTATAAAGCTGCACTCTTATTCTAGAGTATTCAGCACATCTCATAAAGCAATCATTCACGTGATTCCTTCAAGCATGGAATGCTTATTTGCCCTGGCAGACCTGCTGGAACTTGTGTTTCCTGGAGAAGTTGCAAATTTCTCTGTCCTCTCCTGCTTATTCACTATAAGTACTTGTCTTAGTTTTGGTAGCTGCGTTGAAGTGTTGAACCATACTGTTTGCCATTAATCAAATATTTAGATAAGGTCGACTTGTGTTTCAAAAGATGTCCATTTTCTTCAACCATCTTATCTGCTGCTGTCTTTCATGCTTTTGGAACAGGATTGGAATGGGCAAAATGCAACTCAAATTATTACGGAACTATGTGGGTTTGTCACCATTTTGTCAGGCACCTTTCTTCTTCACAAAACCAAAGACTTAGTTGAGGGTATCTTTTCAAATTACTATTAGTAATATTATAAATCACATTTTGAGGGTATTGAGTTGATAACTATTTTTCTCCGTTCGCAGTTTCTTCACCATCTGTGTTTATGCGACATTCTAAACATGATGAAGAAGGAGGATCCGATCAAGAAGGCATTCCTCTTAAGCATCAAGAATCCATGCGATAGCCAAGATTTAGTTGAATATCACAGCGTTTTTCTTGGGAGAGACGGCAACTATTGACCCTTCCTGCTCTACTCATGGACTACATTAAGAGGGAAGAAAATGTTTGGCTTGTTAGCTAATGCTAGTTGCTTTACACACCCTACATTAATTTGTACATAAAACTACTCCAGGACAAAGTGTAAGTGGGAGTCTAATTACCGGTATATCATTCTTGTCATTGGTAGTGGAAATTTCTCAGAAACTCGTGATATCGAAGCTGACATCTCCCCGGAACATAAGGAAAGACATTCTGGCTGGTGTTTGAAGAAATTCTCTAAATATCTTAGTGAAGTTTGAAATTGATGCATTTGGGAAATACCTAATTCTTTTATGACCTTTCAATGGAAAAAATCAGATGGGAGCTCTTCCATATTCTTGTACCTATTTTCCTAATTTTACTTGTAACAATCTCCAAATGAATGAAAGATAAGTAGTTGATGCTTTAAGGCTGTTTGTAGGATTTAAAATATAAAAGAAGACCCCTCCCTTGTCTCAATATATTATACTACTTCCAAATTTGAATTCCAGTTTAAGGTTGGTCATAAACATATTTTGATGGTACTTTCAAGGTGAGATAATTTATGACTTAGTGACATTAACATAAGAGAGATTTGTTTTTCTAGTGTGTTAAAATAATTATACAGTTTTAAGGGTGGAATATCGTAATTTAACATGTGAATATTCATAAAAGTGGTTGTAATAAATTAGTAATCAATTAGTTAGGATGATTGTAAGTAATTAGCATCTTATATTTAAGGTTCATGACTATTGAGATATAGACATGAAAGTAATACGAATAGACGGCTAGAGGACTCGAGAGATTCTTAGTCGTAATATCAACTCTATCAATCAGTAAATCGGATAAATTATGAAGTTGAATCAATTGAAGAATACATCGTGATTGTTATATAGCCCATAGCCTTAGATGATTTCATATCATTGATAATATAAAATCCCGCTCTTTCTTTGTCGAAGTTCATTATTTATTTTCTTTTTATTTTAATTAGTTTAGAATTAGAACATTCATAGCTAGTCTCATGTTTAGATAATTTAGCTAACGGTTAATCATAAGTCTGTGTAGGTACGATATCTGGACTTTAAATCCTATATTATTTATGCGATCGTGTATACTTACTTGTGCCTTTGGAAACAACAATACATTTTCTAATTCACACCCAATTTAATGATAAAAATATATTATCGTCCATGAGCTACATCTCCATGAAAAGTATTCATTCCAAATGAAATCTTTTAACTCAAAGACGATTTTTTAGAAGAAAAAAGATGCTTAGTCCCTATCAAAATTAAAGAATAAAAGACACAAGTTACACAAAAAGCCACGTAAAAGTTAACTAATGTGTTTAAGTAATGACCACTTTTTAAGTGAAAATGATTGATTCTATATATGTGTCACCTCCTACACATTGCGTGACTTCTCCTTGTGTTTATTTCCATTTCCTTTCTGATTTAACCAAAAGTTATAAATTTGGCAAACTTTTTGCTTTATCTTCAAGCATTCTTCTTTATTTCTTGTTTAACTGCAATACTAACAATTTTTTTTAAAAATATTTTAAGTTAATTTATAATGAAATGTAACTTTTCACATCGGTGTTGGAGCTAGTTTTAAAGGTATGATTCGACAGAATTCAGTAGTTTTTATTCAAATTTTATATGTATAAAAAATTATTTAATATGTATAAATGATTTATCTAGAATTCAATAAGCAAAGATGATTGTGGTTCTGAGCCCATAGACTAAAAATACTGGCTTCGCCTTTGTTTATAACTAACAAGGTAAGTGTCAGAGAATAGAATAATAACTAGTTAAATTATACAAAAAAATTAAAGTTTTTTATATTATTAGTGTACATAAATTAAATTCATTTTTATTCTTAAAGGGGAAGCATAAAATGTATATCATGATTTAAAAAGCTAGTTTTGATGGAATTCTTGAACAAGGAATGCATGTGTTAGATTCTTTCTCCTACCAACAAATCCTCTCACCCTACCACCCCCACCCCTCTTTTCCACCTTACTAATTCACCTCCTCTCTACTTCTCCACCCCTTGATAATCTCCCAAAGTTGGCATCTTTCTCTCTTGTGTTAGAATAGGCAAGTAATGGGAAGGGAATTTATGGCTTGTCTGTTTCCATTTCACCAAAGAAAATGTATCTTTCATGTTACAAATAGTGAAAGTACTATGGCTCTCTTTGCTTCATTCACCAATGAAATCAAGAATCTCCAATTATCACTATCCAAGAATTCTTTAACTCTTCAATGGTGTACACAAGCCATGACTCTACTGAAAAAACTTCATTCTGAATTTCTTCTCATCATATTGGAAAAATCAAAGGTACCCTTTACATGGACCAGTGTGATCAATGATTTCTTGAACTTGTACATGAATGAGAGTTTGAACATCATGGAACTCTGTAACATGTTGAAATCATCAAGTTTTAAGATCAATTTGTATCATTTAAGAGTTGGTACCGCAATAAAAAAATTGAATAATTATCAAGCAGAAGCTTTTGCCAATATGCAATCAATAGTACAAAGGGACAACAAGAGAATTATTATTCATGGTGGCTTGAATAATCAAGAAATGCAAAGGGATTGTTGTTCAAGTTTGATTTACACAATTAGAGTTGCAATGAGTTTATTATCTTTCATTTTTCTAAGTGTTTTTGTGTATCCAACTAATAATTATAAGTTGGAAGTTGATAGGATAATTTGTTGTAACTCTTCTCCAATTAAGTCATTCAGGGAGTGTATGGATGAACTTGCCACAGATTTTCAGAGGAACTATTATAAAGATGGACAGAGGGGGGTAATAGGATTTTATGAGTATGAAGAAATGGAGAAGGCAATAATGCAAGCAAAAGAAAAGTTAAAAAGGGGATATGGAGAAGATGAAGAAGAGATAAAGAGGAAGAAAGACGTTATTCTGCAGAAATCTGTGACCCTAAAGGCTGGTTTGGAGAAGTTTGAATCACAAGTTAATCAAGTATTTGAAGAGGTGCTAAAAGGAAGGAATAAGTTGCTCCACATGGTTAGTAAAAGCAATGGAATTTAGGCAAGGCATACTCTACTTCTTCAGTTTTTTTGTTTTTTTAGAGTGAGTGTCTGTATAGAGATAATACTCTCTATTTGATCCACTTTATAGGAGGTTACAATTGTACTCCATCTGTCCCAGTTTATGTCCGTCTAAAAAGAATATCATGCTTATTTATTTAAAAAGAATCTAACTTCAAATTTTACTAGCCACCCAGAGTTGTGTTAAAGAGCCATAATTATCATTCACCAATTTAATTTTTCATTCATGAAGATTTGTAGAGATGGGTGCTTTAGAGCTTATTGTAACTCGGCCAATCACAAGGATAAGGACTTGTTTGCTCAAGGTAATGTTAAAATCGTCACAATAAGCCTATAAATTGAATATGAGTAATAGTATCAATTCGTCAAATATTAGAAACAATAAATTGGCACCCTGCTTCATAAAAAGAATACATATCGTATCAGGTACTTTCACCAACTCCTGTAGATACAAGCCAAAATGTATAGGATGCTTCACACTAGGAGTTGGTCAAGGCAATGAAATTAATAGAATGGAAGCTATAATGCTGGTGGTGCGTTCTTTCCAGCAGAATCCACCTTGCTTTGCTTTGAGTCGATAGAGTTGGACGTGCATCACTTTCTCTAGAGAAAATTTGGTAATGTACAACAGACACAATCACAACGGCTATGGCACGATGACCTCTTTCCAGCAAGCAGGTACAATATAGTGACGCATATAACAAAAAAATGAATCATCCGCCAAAACTAGGAGTTCTCTCCGCTTCTATTCTGTCTCACGTTGAGATATAATATTCCTCTTCTCATCTGATCTGTGACGGAACAACTTAGCTATCTTTCGCCTTTCACAATCCTACAATGCACATACCAAGTATTAGACAAAAAGGGAAGGTTGTCTATCTCCAAAGTTGCACTTGGAAGCAAACTTAAATTTCTCACCTTGAACATGTTGAGATAAAAAGGTTTGTCTGGGTTCATCCTTCTCAACTTATAGTATGTATATGCAAAACTCAGCTGATCACGTGGAGTAAACCGGTCAACCTCATTGAACCATAAACAAGAAAACAAGTTTGACATTGGAGTGTGAGCCCTCACAATAAAAGATCCTTCTGGTACATCTGTCAGAAACATGTAATGACACTTTGTCAATGAGAACGCAGAAGTCGAAAGGTATTGCATGAAATTAAATATGGACAGTAAACCATACTGCTATGAAGAAGCTTGTTTGGATCAGATGCATTAAATCTTTCCAATCCATCAGCCTGGTAAAATGCAAATTGTTCATCTATGACAGTATGATTGTACTTGTTAAGCTTCTTGTTTTGGGCAACTTCTTCCCACACACAATGCCTGTCATAGTGATTGGAAATTGCATATTCATAACCTTTTCGCCACAGAAAGTACTCCAAGATGAGTAGGGGATCAAGCTGCAAGCGAAGCTTGCTATCTAACCATATTGAATACCTGCATAATTTCAAATGAAGTGGTTGTAAAATGTTTTGGGAAAAAAATTTTATAAGCTAATAAAATATTTTTCCTCTCTTCTTTCTTCAGGGGGAGGGGTCATATAATAATGTTGCTCGGACTCTTCAAACATGCCACGGGGTGTGTGTTGGATCCTCCATAGTGCAGTTTGGAGGATCCAATGTGGGTTAAAAAAAAGGGTAGCCCGTTGCACTAAGCTCCCGCTATGTGCGGGGTCCGGGGGAAGGGCCGGACCACAAGGGTCTGTTGTACGCAGCCTTACCTTGCATTTCTACCGGAGATTGTTTTCACGGCTTGAACCCATGACCTCCTGGTCACATGGCAACAACTTTACCAGTTACTCCGAGAAACACAACTTATAATAAGCAATAAGTCCTAAGCATCTCAACTTTTTAATAAACAAACAGATATTTAGAAAGTTCAAGCAAACAATTATATGCATAGAAATGGAAGGCCCAAAGAGAGGATAAAAGAGCACTTTACACGAGTCTTACTAAAACTACATTTAAGTCCATCTTGCACCAACAGAGTACAGTTGTCACTAATGAGTTAGATTACCTAATCATTCACCTTTTGCTAATTCATTCACAGATAATACTGCATTCTACTATATGTAATGTGGTGTAAATCATATGGAAATGGGTAGGCAAGCAGCAAGTTGAAGGTTGAGAAATGATTTTGCATCATTAACATTTTCTGTTTTATATTTCCCAACTCCATCCGCACAAACAAGGAAAAGCATAAACCCAGGCAACTTATGGGATCCTGAAAATAAGCTACCAAAGATTAAGAGAACCAATGAGTTAATTTAAAGTTCGCACCAGCAATCCTCTGAAACTCATGTTATGGCATTGGCAGTCACATATTGACTTTTCCCAACAAAGTTTAAGGGGTGAAGTCTTTTAAATAGCGAAAACAACACATTGCTTCACCACTTAAAAGTGGAAAAACACTAAACCCAAAAGAGACATTATTGACTTGAAGTTCTGCCCCTACAGTGAGACTAATCCCAAGCTCAAACCCTAACCATTAAAAGAAGCTATCATCAATCTAATATTAGAAAAAAGCACGCGCTTTACTAGAGAAAAAAAAAGATGTTAATGGAGCTGATATTGAGGCACTGGAGGAAGCATGAAGCTAATGCTGAGAATGTACCAAACACAAATGATGTCCTTTAAGTCAAATTTTAAACCAGTGCAGACAACTAGAAGCATTGAGAACCGTATTTTTTTCCTTTTCTCCCTTTCTTTTATCTTTCTTTTTTTGATTTGGTAAACCCCTAATTGGAAGTTAATATTGAATGATAAGCTATAGCATGGTATCATACAAGAAGAATATAAGCAGTAACATACCACAAACAAATATTACAAGATTGTAATTCCAGTTACCTGGCTGAAGTAAAGAGCCGATGAGACAATAACTTTGGTATCTTTCCCACTCTCCGCATATCAGAAAAAGGAAGATTCTTTACCACTACGATCTTCCATAAACCTATGAAGCCCATGCTGTCTGGCATCTTACCTTCAGCTGTAAGAGTTTTTAGAGTAGCTTCATCCACAAACATAGCGAAGCAAATATTTTTCTTTGATATACGGGAGACCTGGAAAAGGAATTTAAATTAAGATGTTATACAATGCAGCTAACGATAACTTTAGGTAAAATAATTCAGAATCTCGTATAGACAACTACAAAAGCTATTGTGATGCACGAATGATAATCGATGGGAAAGGGTCAATCCAGGAGAATGAACTCGAGGAAGGGGAAAAGCTATTTCAGGCATAAACCGAGAAGGAATCTCAATTGAGAGAAATTGTATAGAGAGAGAAAGAATAGACTTCTATTATCTTGAATGCATGAAATGAATTACATGTACAATTGGCTATATAGCTCGATTGGGAATTGCTGAAAGAATAGTAGGAACTGCTATAAAAACCAACTGAACACTTAACAGCATAACTGCCTAACAACCAATTAACTATTCTAACTAATTTTTGCCATGTCATCTACCAACTCAGATGAACTGAAACTAACTTCCTTTACTCGTATCATATTGTCAGAACGGAAACAGGTAAATCATACAGTAGACTGGTTTCCCCTCTTTTTTTCTTTTTGATAAGTAGGTCGTCCACAAAAATACACTATATTCTATAAAATAGTTACCCTCCTAAACCTAACCGAAATAAGCTAGAAGCGACGTTTTTATAAATGGTGCTGACAAACCAGTTCAACTGGTTTAACAAAGAAGTTTCCACACAACTGGCTGGGTTAAACGTCAACTCAAAGAAAAAATAGGTCAAACCAAAAAAATCAGAAAACCTGTAAAACCAAGACTGAACCAGTTGCGACTCTCTGAGCTATTCATATTCTTTCGGTCTTTCTATCAGTTTTGATTTCATTCTTGAACATAAAGACTGTAATCCAAATTAAAAACAAATGTTTAACATGGCTAAGAAGTTACTCTATCTTGAAGGAGAAATTAAAGAGAGAGAGAGAGAGAAGAACAAAGCAAGGAGAAAACTGCTTACGGTGCTAACAAAATGCCTTCTCAGCTCTATTGGTCAATATTGAGAAAGCTAGTTTGGCAGAGATGTAAATTTGACTGATTTTCTCACATTTACATGTAAAGGATCGAGGATAGGGATAAGGGAGATAGGATTCGGGCGGGGTGATAAAGTTGAAATGACAGGGTGAATGAAAAGGGCAAGATAGAGAAAAGAAAGATATAGTTTGATGGGTTGACATGGTATTCTACCTGGGGAAAACACTCTTTCGAAAGACAATCTAATATTTTTTTAAATGAAAACCATTATCTTGTTCCACACCAGTTTGACCGGTGATAAACTGGCCAAACCAGTAAATATTGACCTGCAAGGCTTATGGTTTGACCTCCAGTCAGCCATAAGAACATTGCATAAAAGAATAAATAGGCTCACAGTCTCATCCATACCACGGTACTTTCCTGAAACGAAGATATATACTATAACAATAAACTAGTGATAATCGTAGAAAAACAAAAAAAGAATTAAAAAAATAAGACTGGTAAGAACTCTGCTTCTTTTCTTATTTGTTTACATATTTTAATAGGTTGGACAGCCCAATACCACACACAGAACGAGTGGTATGCATTATACCACAAAAAAACAAAGTCAGAACACGGGAGGACAAATCTATGTACATCATGTCCCAAAGCAGTGTCCTAGTAAAGATCCTAAAGACTTTCTTTTGTTTCAAGTGCTGACCAATTTTAACAGCCAAAAGCTTATGGGCCTGCCGCGGGAGGTGGGGTTGGGGGGGATGCCCACTGGCTAGGGCCTTATGTGAAAAGAAACAACGATGTTAGCCATTTGCTCATTTACTGAAAGGATTCTTCGAAGTTGCAGTCCTTTGTGTTAAATGTTTCTGGAGCAGATTGGGAACTGCCAAACAGCATGATCAACAACTAGAACTCTATTTTATATGAATACTTTCCACCAAACAAACTAGCACTTGCACTTTCACATTTGTATCTTCGGGAATAAAACACATTCCCTCTATTCTATTTTAAAAACCCACAAGATCTATTTGAAAATGAAACCTGAAATATTTGAAACGATAATTTTAAGGATATTTTTTATATGTTACATCTATTTAGCCTATGTATCAACAGTTTCTTTTGTTGAACTTTATGTTGAGTCTCAAATATGGTCATATAAATTGAAATGGAAAAAGTAATTGAAAAGCTGGCCATGAAGCAAAGACCATGTTGATGCTTTTTTGGGATCTTACGTATCCAAATAAAGGAAGAAAAGGGAAATTGTAAAAGCATGATATTGACAATATAAGACAGGAAGGGCTTCGATGGAACACTCCAAAACCTTTTCAAATGGTTCTAGCAGATTAGATACAACACAAGACCTTCGTCTAATAGGTAACTTATCGCTAGAGAAAATAGACTTTAGACAATGGAAAAGGATGGGGGTATTTATCAAGAAAAGTAACTGACATAAGGGTATTGCTAAAAACGGATGGGTGAAGTATTTAAGGAGATTACGGGTTTGAGGTATCTGCAGTGACCTTTTAATGAGGACAATAATGTCATGCTGTGCGGAAAAAGACATACGAGCAGTATGCTGAGAAGTAGAGAATCAACAACAAAATATAGTTCTCAATAAGACACCCAATCTTTTATACAAACATGGACCTAATAGGTACACAAAAAGAGACTAGAAACAAGAGGTTATTCTATATATGGTCTAAGTAGAGAATCAACAACAAAATATAATTCTCAATAAGACACCCAATCTTTTATACAAACATGGACCTAATAGGTACACAAAAAGAGACTAGAAACAAGAGGTTATTCTATATATGGTCATTCTCTAGCCTTCAAACACTCTCGTATCATATACCCTACATGAGGACTACAGGGGCAAATCCCAATGGCTTATGTCTTCTCTTCCTTCTTATAAAGGACAAACTGTGCAGCGCCTCTTCAGTTGTGCCAGATATAGCTAACCGGACTCCAAACTAATTCAGGATCATCAACACAAGCATTTCCACCTAATACATCTTCACCCGAACATAAATCACCAACTAACAAAAGTAATCCTCTTCTTCAGGTTTCAGCTGACAATATCTCTCCCTTTGCTACCACATTCGAAGAAGCACATCTTTCTTGGGGCCATACGAATCCAAACGGATAAGTGCGATAAGCTCGACTCTTTTATGGTGGTATGAGTTAAACTGAGAATGCGTTATCTCTCCTTGCTCCCATCTCCACAAAAACGGGCCAATATGTGATATGTTCTTCTTATAGAGGAGTTCCACCAAGCTTTGGAATTGTCAATTCCTCAGTCCAGTAGATTCCTAACAATGCCTTAAATCCCATGAATTCACCACTCATGTGTCTGTCGAACCTATTATACTGACATCTCTCTGGCTTGAAAACTCAACATAAGAGAGAGAAGGCAAGCCTCAACACATTCTCTCCACACCAACTGTGACCCCAATACTAATCATGCTTCTATCTCCTAGCCTAATTGAAATTTAGCTATTGAACTCTTCCTACCCCTTCACAGAATCACAGTGCTCCTCCATGGTCTGCACCCGAATAGTAGACTGATATATTTTTATAAGTAAATGTATTACTCCCTCAGCTCAATTTCTGTGAAGGTGTTTGACTGGTTAAGAAGTTTAAAAAATAAATGAAGAAATTTGAGTATTGACACATAAGCAAAATAACTGCAAAGTACCAAAATTGCCTTAACTACCAGTAATTAATTAGTAGTGGTGAGAGTTCCACATGTCTTTTCATTTTGTCTCTCCTAAAAAAATGAAGTTTTATATCAAGTGGTCCAGACAAGTCATGTCAGTGAGGGTAAAATTAGGACGGTAATTTTTAAAATGTTTTCAAACAGAGAAAGATGTCATTCTTCTTGGGACAATTAAAAAGGAAGTGTGTCTCATAAAATGGTAAAGAGGGAGTGATAAAAATGGAAGAGTGATATTTTTAGTCCTCCATCCCCCATTCAAATTGCCATAAAGCCTACAACTCAGGAGGTATCTGAAGTGATAACGTTTGGAATACGATTACAATTATTCAAGGAACAGAATAACTTTAAAATTTTCTTGTATGAGTATTAGTTTCAATATTTTGGAAAAAGTAATAGTATTATTGAATCATTTGGGAAAACACCCTGTATACGGGAGGTATACCCAAAGTGGGGATACCCAAACAAAAATGTGACAATTTATATGTTTTCCTTTCTTTTTTCATTTTTCTTTTTCTTTTTCTGTTGGATGCAGGGATACTATGTTAAATTCCTTGTTAGTCAACTTCCATAATGGCTTACTATTTTTTAAGTTGGGGGACACGAATTAGGAGCTTCCTTGTGTTTTTTTCTTTAAGCAGATGAATATCTTATATGAATACATCTTGATAGGGTGTATCCTAAGGATCTAAAGGAGATTAAGCACCACTCTACTAGTAAATCTTCTCTTTCTCCTGTTTTGACCAGTTTAACAAAAGTGTGCATGAGTTCCTCGTAGCATCAACATGAAAAATATAATTTTGCTATGTGCATACCCATATACACATAGACAAAGTTTCATGAGTTAGTATCCCTGGAAAAGAACATCTAAAGTTGTTATCTCAGCCAAAATTATGAAAACTAAAATGGGTACAGGTTAAAAAGGGAAAGGAGTTTGTTCATACCATTTTTCCCACTGGTATTCTCAAGCGATCTGAATTTCCGAAGATGCATGAAACTACAGCAATGTGACAACTGCTAATGTATTTTGCATCATCTTCTGCCAAGTCAAATCCGGTACTTGGAGCTCCTTCAGGACCTCCAACAAAACCACAGTTTATTTTCTGATTGCGTGCAAGAAAAGATTCTTCCCGTTCTTCCAGACTTTGATGCCCAGCAAATCTTGGTTCCCAGTTTGCATTGTCAACAGGCTTGTCCTCTGTTTCTGTGTACTGCAACGAAAACCTTGAAAACTTTCGACTTTCCAACGGTTCCACAAGAAGAGAACTAGCATTCAGAATTCTCATCTCACAAGCTGCAAAAGCATGACTAATTAAGTCCCAAGTGAAAAGGGGTAGGGTGAGCTTAATGTCCAAGATTTTGCACATAAATTAATTCTATTAAATTGCTAAATGCAAGAAATTACATATTTTGGAAATCCAGAAATCTGAAAAAAGATGTCTCATACAACAGGCAAAAGGGCTTGAATCCTGGCTTGCTGCCTTGTTAAGATCCAAAAATCTATACTTGACATGAACGACTGCTAATACTCTCCAGCACCAGACCATGATGATTGTGACAAGCAACGCTGAAATCACACATCTAGCTAGCAGATTCAGCAGGCCGGAAAGTGAGTACAGTGAGATGGCCAACATAAAAGATTTTTGGGCAATGTTGCTCTACTTCTAAGATGAGATTTAACATACAATAGTCTACTCTAATACCTAACTTTTTCGATGACCAACATACTCTAATACCAAACTTCATGATTATTATACAAATTACTAACAGTATCTTAAGTGCTGATGACCTCCTACTATCCTTAGCAACTCAATATGCTTTACATAAAGATGCAAAGCTAACAGCTGTCTCTTGTTTCTTTTTTTTCTCCCCGACTGCACACAACTAAATACGAGTAGCAGTTATTAGCTTAATATCCCAATGCTATACATTAACTCAACTAAAATATTTCTCGAAGTCTAGCAAAATATCCAAGACTAGCCTCTATGGACCTCCTCAAGAAATCTTAAATGGTAGTTATATATTATGAGAACTATTCCAGCATATAAAGGTTGAATACCAAAAGTGCCTTATCTTTTATTTAACAGTAATAAGGAGCAATTTTATTAGGCAGTTATACAAGAACTAAGGGGCAAAGCCTGCTTAAGCAAGTTCCCATGATAAAATGTTCCAATATCCCCAAGCGCATCTCTTCTCTGTCCATGTTAAAATAAAAAAGTTCAAACATCAAGTTGACTCAAGGAATACAACACATTGTCCGAAGACAAAACAATCATAAAAATAAAGTCATACGGCACCAACTAAAATAGGAAATAATATTACCATGCTTCCTTGCCTTCCTTCTGGGTACTGGCCGCTTTTCTGACAAAGGCTTTTTTGAGGGGTGACCTTCAATGAAGCTGACACGTCCAAAGTTTGCATTTGATTTTGGGTGATGGGAACTTGAAGAAGATTCCTTATTGGAAAAGTCCTTGGATGTTTTACCAGCCTCTTTGACGTGATTTTGATTTTTATTTCCAGCAACAGTATGATCCCAATCTTCATGTCCAACATCATCATATCCCTCTGTATGTGCATCTTCTAAGTCAATTCCATCATCATATCCATCATCGGCATCCACCATTTCACTTTTCTTTCCCTTGTCAGCATCACCCGATTGCTGGTCTGTCAAATGATCTTCATCTTGTGAATGTCCAGCATTCTCCAAGGAAGCCTGATATTTGGCTTCATATTTTTTCAACTCATCACGTCCAGCTTCGTTGTATAAACCATTGCCGCCATGATCCAATCCTTTTGAAAACGACTTCTTATCGCCTCTCTTCCCATCGGGAGGACTTTGCTCCTTATCCAAGTCACTATCCGGGTTCCGCTCCAAATCCTCCTCATTGTAATCGTCATCCCTTCTCCTGTCATCCTTATCCCAATAACGAGAATCCCGGCCATGACTTACTGACCCATGTCCAAATTGGAGAACCTTCCCTTGTGTCCGTGTCACATTTGTAAGAAAATCTGAATCATTTTCGACGTCACCATCATCTTGAAAGTGATGATTATCCAACTCTGCAACAGCACACCATCATTGGAAAATATATTTCTAAAACAGAACTGGAAGATTTAGCCTAATTGTCGAAAACAATGAAAAAAGATACAGCTGAACACACTGGAACATCATATGCAGACTTTGCTTGTTGACACTGTTTCTTTAAATTTACATCCATAGTCAACCTTTTTTGAATTCTTGACTTTAACAATTGATTGGAGCATCTAAATTTACATTTTTCTTTTTTTTTTGTAACCCAAAAATCCCCAAGAGAATGCATAGTTTGAAACTTGGTAGATAATAGTCCTGCCCCTCTACCCTCAGGATCGAACTCATGACCTGCGCGTAATCCACACATCACATGCTATATTCTCACCACTAAACCAAATCCCTGTGGGCACATCTAGTTTTTCATTTATTATGTTGTCATCTTTAATCTCAAATTTCTAAAAATGGATAAGGGATGTTTCAAGAGACGCACAAATTCTAGATCATGAACCCAAATTCATAGGTAGTTTCAATTTTGCCAATTCTTTGCTCATAGATATATATGTTGCTTCATAAACTCAATTATAATTTACTTCTTACTTATGTAAAGTAAAACTCAATTCATACTTGGAAGACAGGATACTTCTGTGAGAAAGTATGGGAGAAAATATTATTATTGAATTGATGTATCTACATGATTACACCGAGCTCTCCATTACAATTTTTTTCCTAGTTGGATACTATATATGAAATCCTATTTTTATTCTATATTACAATCATTTTCCTAGTAGGATACTATATATGAAATTCTATTTCTATTCTAACACTCCCCCCAAATTCCCCCAAATTGGTGCATACAAGCAGTGGCGGACTAACGGTAAACATGGTGGTGCAGTTGCACCACCAGTTTTTTTTTTATCAAAACGACGTCATTTTGCTTAAATTGTGTCCACTTCAGCAGTGATGTAGCGATTCATTCTTAAATCCCTACTGAAGTACTGATATAGCGAAATTAGGGATTCATTCTTATTTCTTACCCAAAAAGTAGTGATTCTTACCGTCTCTTGTGTTAAATTAAACCTGTGGTCTACAAACTACAATGGAGTCGTCTACGGATTACAGCAAGTAGCGATTCATTCTTACCCACAAGTAGCGATTCATTACAGCAAGTAGCGATTCAACAGCCGCCCCTCTCTGGTAAATATCCTTTTAGTTATGGGTGATTGAAACTTCTATTACCCCTCTCTTCTCTAGAAAGTCAAAAGAAAATTAAACATTGGAAGTTTGAAACTGAAAAGAAATTTAGGGTTGCTGTGGTCTGTGGATGAAGTTCGTCAATTTGCAAAATCATCTTGCTTAAATCGTCGTCTTGCTATATCTGCGTTTTGACTATTAAATGACGTCGTCTTGCTTAAATCGTCTCCTTTTTATTCATTGCAGCAGCAGGACTTATTTATATCCAATAATTTCAAAGTCAAGTGTTGAAAAAGCTTTACTCGTGCGATCAAAACCTGAATATTGGTAAAGAACTTATTTTGATTTATGGGTCAGTGTTAAATTTATTTGTTTTACATTCATTTCCTGTTTCTAAATGAACTGTTAATTTTATTTGTTAGGAAATTAGGATGCAACGTTATTATGAAAAGCGTCCTAAATATAAAACAAATACTAGTATTTTGGGTAATCAAGAACTAGTGTTAAATCAAGAACCACCGGTGATAGATCAAGAACCATCAGAAGCTCGAACTGATGTATCAGATTATGCTAATGAAAGACAAAAATACGTTGACTTTGATACATTGCAAGCAGATCCTGCATGACTTTCTTTATATATTGTTTCAATATTATAGTATTCTCTCATTTTATTGTGCTACTGTATATGTTGCTATAAACAGATTATAGGATTTTGTCATTTTGTTGTGCCACGGGATCTCTCTTGGACAAAGATGAACCTAAAAGAAGTGGGGCAAGATGTCCAGGAGAGGACTTAAGATTTCATGTTCAACCTATCATCAAATAGACCATAATAAGTTGTCTTGTCCAGTTACAAGGGTATGATTTAATATTGCATTTCAGTTCTAATATTTTATTGTTGTATTTTTTCTAACATTTGATTTAAATTTTAGGGTGCAAGGGGAGCATCTTCAAGTAAAAGATCAAGTAGAAGATTAACACAAACTCAAGAATATGCAGCAACTCAATGAAGTCTTAACTTAGTTAGAGATTATGTTGACTTATTTTGAGATTGGATGTTTATGTCAACTTAGTTTGATGTGTTCAAACTTGGATTTTATGTCTTTTTGAAACAATTTTGCAGTTGTGTATAAGTTCAAGTACTCATCTTATGTTAGCTTTTGGGATCTTTTACACCAATTAATGAATGAATATGAATGTTTGTCTTTGCACTGTTAATGAGCTTCTACAAGTGCAGTAGTTTGCACTGTTATTACAAGTACTTTTATGTTAGTTTTTGGTAATACTTGTGCACCATTTTGAATTAATTGAATGTTGTCTTTGCAATGTTAGTTGGCTTAATGACTTCAGCATGTTGCACGGAAGAAAGAGCTGCAAGAAGAAAACATGTAAGGCCTTTTTTAATATGTATTGGCATCTTCAAGATCAGGATTATTGCCGATAAGGAATATGTTCCTTTTCTATGAATATGGTGTTATGATGGTTGAAAAGGAGCAGAGACTTTGTCCCTTCGTTGGTTTTCAACTTGTGTGTTCCACTTAGTGTCCATCTTTCTAGCAGGCTTTTTTTTTTAAAGATTAGTATATTTCAGTGGTTTATTACTGAAATGCGTACATTGCCTCGGAAAATGTCTTGAGTTGTGTCATTTCTAGCCAGTTATCCTCAATAGATTGAAGTTCTGGTCCTGTTTTTCCAGTAGCCATTGCTTCAGACATACTTGTTGCTAAACTCTTGCCTTTGAAATTGGATTTGTTGATCCTAAAATGAAATGATGGTCCCTTGTGTGACTCTACATCATGATAAGCACCATCTTTATTATGAAAGGTGCTAAGTGTGCTAGTTCAGTGGTTTAAACGCAGTATATTTCAGTGGTTTATTACTTAAATGCGTAAATTGCCTTGCAAATTTTTTTTTTGCTATGCAAATAAATATTACTTCGTATTTTGCACCACCAGATTATTACTCCTGGATCCGCCACTGCATACAAATCAAATGTACCGAGCTTGTTACATATGTATTAATACGAGGATCAGTGAGGAACTTGGTGAAAATATCTGCAGGCTAATCACTTGGCTTCATAAAATTTGTAATAATATCACCGGAAAGTATACCTGATCTAGATTAAGCAACCTCAATACCTAGAAAATACTTCTGCTGAGATCTTTAGTACGAGTCATGCCAAAATCCTGAATTATTGTGCTGAATTTCCCAAAGCAGGCTCTGGCAGACTGTTTCAGACCATAAAATGACTGACGCAATCGACACACCAGGTTAGACTCTCCCCGAGCAACAAAACCAGGTGGTTGCTCCATATAAACTTCCTCCTCAAGGTCACAATGGAGAGAATATCATACTTCACGAATGTATCTAAGCCTATTACAATAACTACACACAGGTCGAGATCTTCCAAGGAGACCTCCTCCTCGTCGCTTTTTCATGGACTGTGATGTGTAATTTTCTGATCTCCTCCTTAAGGATTTTAAAGTAATCATGGGACTTAGACTTTCAATTCCCGTGTTTTTGGAATCGAACATATCAAAACCAAGAGACATGGCGAAATATATTTTGAAAGATGGATGGAATCTGGCAAACACAACTCAAGAAGAAAATCATCGAGATCTAGTCAGAAAAAGTTGCATGCGCGCCGTGTATCTGACGCACTAGCCGGAGCTGGCACTTAGAGCGACACGTGGTGGTGCGTGAGTGGGTATTTGCTCGAGTTGTTGACTAGGTTTTGGTCAAAGGAATTGATCTACCTCGTGGTGGTGTTGGAATTTGCGCAACACCTCCCGAAAGTAATTTTGACGCGGATAGCTATGTTGTCACCGAAAATATTGCACGGTGACTGATTTGTTTTCTAGGAAATTGTTGGAAATTTGCACAACAATTAGTCTCACTAGCTTGAACCTGATCTATGATGTGGTGGTGTTGGATTCTGCACAACATCACTGAATAGAGATGTGACGCTAGTAGCCACCGAAAAAATTATGCGCGGTGGTGATTTTATTTTTCGAATCTCCGCTGGAATAGTGCACATCAGATACTTTCTTACTAATACTCTGGAAGAGAATGACGCAAAACACTCGCCAAAATTGAGGCACGGAACTGTGATGGTATTTTGTGGGTAGTATCGAAATGATGGCACGATCTAGGGGACGCAAAACAGTCGCCGAAATTGAGGCACGCGACTGTGATGGTATTTTGTGGGTAGGATCGAAATGATGGCACGACCCTACGGGACGAGAAATTATGTCGAAAATTGTCAAACCTCGAAGAAAGTGATATGGGTCAGCTCGGAATCTCTACGCGACATTAAAAACAATTCTTAAAAGAATGGCCGAAAATAACCTAGAATCATCGAAACCCTAATTCCGATGATCGAAATCTGGTAATCGTTCACGCCGAAATTACTATTCACGTCAGGAAAATATTGTACATGCAACACTGTTCACATGGCACTGTTCACGTGACACTATTCACGCTTGTTTTTTTAGAGAATATTTTATTTATAAATATCTTAAAGTTCTCTACAATCTTCCCTCTATCATTATCTTTGGTCAGACGGGCGACACGCATTGGCTAGTGTCGCCGCCGACAGCGAAAGCTCTTTTTGATTCTCTATCAAGATCGTAGAAGCTCTAATACCATGTGAGAAAATATGGGTGAAAATATTATTATTGAATTGTTGTATCTACATAATTACACTGAGCTCTATTTATAGACACTCCATTACAATCATTTTTCTAGTAGGATACTATATATGAAATTCTATTTCTATTCTACATTACAATCCTTTTCCTAATAGGATAGGATATATGAAATACTATTCCTATTCTAACAACTTCAACATAGTGACTCACACAATTTGGGATGCATCCCAGAAGATAATATATCTCGTGTTCATGTTGGGGCTTTAACTCCCACATAATATTAATACTCTCACATCCATTCTGCGGAACTCGCAATTCACTTTGTTGCATATTTATTAGCAAAGCAATTCTGTAGCATTCTTCAATGTCAACCATCCTAAATTATTTTTATTTTTTAAGAAACCATCCTAATTTATTTATGTGTTATATTTCATCTATCGTGTCATTCTTACTAAAGGTTGAGCCTAGATATCTGAACAGTCTACACATAGGTACCATAATCCGTGTAATCTTATTGTACCTTCATTTTTCTTGTGACTAAATTTGCAGTACATATACTGACTTATTTAGCTCACCATAAAAAATTAAAACCCCATACTCTCAAGAGTACTTCTCCCTAGTCCAAGAATAACTTTGGTTCACTCGCGAGTTTTGTTAATTAATACATCATACTCTACAAATTACATGTACCATAAGCCCAATTTTGTTACATAAGTACTTCAATTACTTACCAAATCATTGACACTTACTTCGCATTCTGGTCGATTGTGAACATTCAACCTCATAACAAGGTCATAATATGACATTCCTAACTCGGCGATACTTAAATGTAGTCTAATCTAAGAAATTATATCTAATAAAAAGAGTAATCTTCTTACTTCAGTTTAACTCAGTTTCAACTGCCGAAAAAACAAACTACTTAAAAAAACACATTATTTTATCATTACCACTTTGGCATAAGTCGTTAACTCTCCAGTTCTGGTAAATAAATAAACTATGAAATATTACCAAACTAGGCAACTCTCAATTTCAGAATTAAGCTGCAACCCTTTTCCAAGTCTTCTACCGTTTTCTTTTTCCAATTTTTTGGTTGATCATGAACTCTTAAAACATTCAATGATTCTTCTTACTGGTCTAATCTCAATTTTACCCAAGAATCTTAATTTAACTTCACCTCAAAAATTAAAAAAACTAAAACTATCTTAGAACGCTGTAAACCTCACAAATCTTAGCATTCCCATTTCCACAAGAATCCTCTAGAATTTTCACTAACCAAAGACCAAAACTAACTAAAACCACAGAAACCCACAAACTTTGACATCCTCGTGTTTACAAGCACCATAATTTTCAACTACTCAAGAACCAAACAAACTAAAACAGCTAAACCCCACAAAATTTAGCATTCCCATTTCTCAAATCATCAAGATTTCAAACAGTCAAAACCAAAACTAACCGAAACTGCTGATAAGCACCAGCATTACCAAATCCCATTTCTAAAAAAAAATCTCCAAATTTCTACTATCCAAAAATTGCAAATGTTGCGAATTGTGCAGAAATCACCTGAAATTACTTTTTTCCATTTTCTTTTTGTTATAAGTTACCAGAATATTTACATTCACACACAACCAATCAGAATAAACCATATCCTTTGGTACACTATAGCAACTTAGCAAGAAGAATCTCAGTATAGAACTAGGACAAACACCATAATTTAATAGTCTAACCATCCGACAGCCTACCAAGGCTAGACAAAAATGAGCTCACATTGAGTGTTGTGGCTGGGATTTCAACTGAAAACCTTTTGATCGTAGTACCTCCAGTAGGCCAATGCTTAGTTAGCTACAACTTTCAACTACCCAAAAAACAAAAGGCACAATACATAGATAGACAGACACTTAAACCCAGTCACCATTGTGTCAGTTGAACATTCCAACTTACAAAATGATCATCTAGACACCTCAAATCGTCTCAACTGTGTCAGTTAAATACTCCAACTTACAAAATGATCATCTTGTCAACTCAGTCTCCACTAAAACACTCCAACTTTATAAAATGATCATCCAGACACCACCACATTTTATGTGACACATCAGCATCAAGTGTCCACGATATAAACTAGGGGCCGAGTTGAGTATGCATTCTCAAAGTTGGAGTGTTTAGTTCACAGTCCGGGCCAAGTTAAGATGTTTATCTATCTATTATACCAAAACTAGCAAAAACTCCAAAAAAAGCCAAACAAAATCTAGCATTTGACATTTCACCCCCCAAAAAAACAAAAATAACATAACTGATAGTAAATTACGGTAACATAAAAAGCAAAATTACCTCTATTTTGAGAAGTGAAATATAAGAAAGCAGATACAGAAACAACAAAGGCAACGAAGAGTATAACAATGATAGCACCAATCGAGATCTTGCGTGTATTCGACTTCAATCGACGGTGTTGATGATTTCGCGATTGGTGTTGATGATGCTTATTCGAACGAATCCCAACAGATACATGATCCACCGATGCGACGTCGTTTCGTACAACTCCACCACCACTACCATTGTTTGAAATACCTAAAGTACCCCCTGACTGTCTGTACTGAGCCATTCGAGCATTGTAAGGGGTATTATGGGGGTTTTGTAGGGTTACCGGAATGTGGTGGTGTGTAAATAGGAGTGGTTTGTTTTTTTTTAATATTCAATTCAATATGGGCTACATTACTTTTCTTACTGGACATAAATATTGTCAAAAATGCCCACTTTTTTTTTTTTTTTTTTTTTTTTTTTGGCGAAGGCCGCATTCACGCTTTCGAAATACAAGTGCAGAAACCCTGATCGACGCAAACCACGCCACCGCTTAAACCACACTGCAAGCCAGTGTGTGCTCCCCAAGAGGCGGCAGGCAGGCGTTACTTCTGGGTTTCGAACTTGTGACCAAGCTCTCCCACACCACCCAATGAGGATACCCTCTACCTTCAAGACCAACTGGTCTAGGGCTTCGGATATGTGAGATTATTTTAATACCATCAGCATCATCATATAATAACTAAGTTTTTTCGGAACTAATTTCTTATGTTATATATTACTTCTTCTAGCATTTTATATATAACAGCAACGACCATCTTTATTATAACACGATCTTTGTACCCCTATAACAATTGTCTTCTATTTTTGGTAATATAACAATTAATCATCTTCATAAATAGAATATCTATTATTACCAACTTATATAATAGTTGTTTCTTTTTTATATATAATATAATAATTAACCGTCTTCATAGAATATAATACTTATGATTACTAATAATAAGTGTAGAGATTTTAATCAAATATTTTGATACTTCAATAAACTATTTATGACAAAAAAATATTATATGAATATATATTTTCATTATTACAAGATTTTTCTTCGTTATACAAAGTATGATTAAGCTTAGGATTTGACAATTAAAATTTAAAAAAATGGATTTTATGCGTCTTTTTTGTCTATAACAGCGAAATATAATTTAAATGTCAATGTTGTTATAGGTGTATAACAGTCATTCGCTATAGCAGTCAAAACAATTCGGACCCAACAATATTATAATAGAGAAATTTGACTGTAATTAGAGAAAAGAGCTTTTGTTTTTGTTTCAGTTTTGTCATAAACATAATCTTACTGAATAGTGCAAATTTTTTTCACTATCAATTGTTCCTAACTCTGGTGGGAAAGGGCCATTTTATTCTTAAATAATTCGAAATTAAATAATTATTCAAACATTTGGAACTAATGAAACTGAGTCTCTAGTCATTTTAAACTAAATATAAATTATCCCTTACAATTTTTGTGATTGAGTAATGAAGAACAAATGACAATTTTTTTGTTTTGCTTGTTTAGGGTAAGTTCAAAATAATCCCTTAAAATATATAAACAGTTTTTATCCTTTATATTTATCAAGAGTGAACAATTTTGGTTTCATCAAAGATCTTAGCAAACTTAGTTTGTTAAATTTGAGTGGAATGGAAAAATTAACCAAAAAGTAGGGGTGTTCACCGTTTGGTTAAAACCCGATCTAAATTAAAAATTGAACCAAACTGATTAAATAAATCGATTATTGTTTGGTTTTAATTTGATTTGGTTTTAAATTTTAAAAAACCGATAAAACAAAATGTGGCTTTAGCCCGCAACATCCAACCACAATTATGAGATGTGCATTCCACCTTAAAATATTTTCTATTACTCTTGTTCGATTTAAAACAAAACGTGATTTTTATTGCAGCCTTTAAATACTCCTTGTTCTAAAATATTTGTCCATGATAAAAATCGGTTCCATCATTGAAGTTGTGGTTGCTTTGTGAACCACTTGACTGCCCATCACCTATGTCATATCAATATCAATATCCATTGAATGATCATACATATTCATATTCATTGAATGATCACACATGGCCTTATGTTGAATTGAAGCGTCATCGGGCAGTTGTGGGTGGGGGTGATGTTGCTGATGTAGAACCAAATTGAGACCTCTCAACAACACTTATTCTTAAAATAGTCCTAGAACCATCAGCATCAACATCAAGCATGTACAATCTCACATGTCTATCATTCGTTAATGAAAGAAGGATGAGTTTTTCCCCTACTGAAAAAGCATTAATCATATAACTAATTCGCAATTCTCTAGGCTCGCAATTTAACTCCTCGCTTTCTATTACGCTGGTAACCAAGTCATTATATGTACCATTGCGACGCACGATAATCGATACTATCACCTTGCTTATAGAATTTCAATTCAACATTTTTGTGTCTTCTCTCATTCACCCATGTAATCACCACCTACTATAATATATTCTGCAATCGACGCCATACTTTATCTATAATAGACTATGGGTATGTTCTATGGCTGATCGATGACTTGTTGATGACTGTGGTCTATGGTGGTGGTAATAGCCGATGAACTGTACCAGATGCAGAACCAAAAAAAGCAGTGACAAAGCTCTTACCAATTACGAACTGAGGTATTTGAATGGATAATTGACTCCAATGTCGGAATGACTTCGGAATATTCACCGGAAAAGTGAGCTTTTACAACAATGGAGAAATCTCCTTCTCAACGACTTCTACCAGAATTTACTTACAATGACTGAAATATATAAGCATTCGATCGTTTGGGGAATAATTTCCAGTGAAAACCCGAAATTTTCGCCAGAAATGAAACCTGAAAAGTACATAAATTGAGAGCTTTTGGAGCGATTTTTTTTTTTTTGGGTAATTAAAATATTAGGGCTGTGGGACTAAAGTGTATTTTTTAAAACTTTGGAGCAAGGGTTTACAACGGAAAAGGTCTGACATGATGATGTCATAAATGATGGCAATATGCTAATTTCTGCAAACTTGTTGCCTTTTTGCAATTCAAGTCTTCAAAGTGGCCTTTCACCCAAAAGTCCCAACTTACATTAATAGCCAAATTGGGTTGTTTATTACATAAGAAATACCATTTCTTTCATGCTTTATACAAAATATATATGTTGCTCATTCTTTTTTATAATCATGGTCTTTAAGCTAATTTGCATGAATCTCGATTAGACATGATATGACGCAGTGCATCTTATTGAGAACATGATCTTAGATATGAGGTTGTGGAGGATATGCATTAGAATAATATGGTAGTAGATAGTAGAGTGTTCCATTCTAGTGTCGTAGTATTTCTGTTGTAGTTTCTTCTCCTTCGATTTCTGTTAGTATTTATTATCTTTCGTTGCTGGCGTAGCATATTATTTTATTGTAGTTACTGTTCTTTTTTCCTATTTGACATGCTTTGTTATTGTTCTACTACTTTATTGTTGTTGTTCTATTACTTTATTTTAGTCGATGGTCTATCGAAAACAACCTCCCTACCTCCCAACGTAGGGTAAGGTTTGTGTATAACTTACCCTCCTCAGACTCTACTTGTGAAATTTCATTGGATATGTTATTGTTGTTATTGTTGCACGAATCTCGATTAATTTCACAAGTAACCTGCTATGGAATGAAATCACGTAATATTTATATAAGTTTCTCATTTTGAAATTTAAGAAATACATCACTACTTACTAATAAAAAACATAAGTTTCTTTTTTATAATAAACAGACCAAATTAGTGAAGGTTGTAGAATAATAACATAACAAATCTGTCAAAACCAAGAGGACTAGCTTTGAAGAAATATCACATAACGGACTACTATAGAATAATGTAGATACGTATGAATAAAAAATTATATGGATGATCATTCAACTTTTACTTATTGTAATAGTTACTTAATTATTTTTATAATAAAAAATTATTCAACTTGATATGAGTATAACGAAAGCCACTAAAACTATTTTTAGTAATAAAAAATCCTTTAATTTTGCTTAAGTATCACATAAATCATTAGGAAGAAAGTAAAATATATATATATATGATAGGTACATAAAGTTAAATGATTTTTTGGCTAAATCTTTTTTTGTTGTTTAGTGACTTTGTTTACGACTCTTGAGAAATATTAATTAGGAGAGATATTTGATTTATTATACTTTTATTTATGTTTAAATTATAATCTGAAAAAATTGACGGAGGAGTACTGGCCTTTTTTTTTTTCTTTTCGTAGGACTTGTAACTTGTTGGCCTTACATTCTCAAAAACAGGCACTCAAGTTGAGCGAAAGGACACAGTTGGTCTTCCTGTCCCCTTCTCACACATGACAAAAATCGTGGTCCACTCTTACCTGAGCTCAGCTGGAGTAGCTGTTTTCGATATTTTCTCTGTTTCCTGACATCCCCATTCGTTTCTTGAAGCAGGACTGGAATCTAAGGTTAGAATTCATAAATTCTAACAAGCGATTAGTTTTTTATTTATTTGTTTTGGAGTTCTGTTTTTTTTTTTGGTGGGATTGTTCAATTGGTATCTGTAAATTATTGTGATTCATGTGAACCCTTTGTGACTTGGAAGCTCTACTTGTCGATTTGATCTCCAATTCCTTCTCATAGTTTGATAATTCCTGTATTTGTTTGGTTGGTATGTGTGTGTGTTTTAGAACAAATGTTTGTATGACCAGTGGTTATTAAGAAAAAATTGAAAATGGGGAATCAACATGTCTTGATTGCAAATAAAAGTAGCTTGTTGCAGTACTCCAAAAGTTGGGATAAAGTGGTAATTGTTGCAAAAGAGTTTATAAAAAATACAAATCTTTGGTGTCATCCTCGATATTGAGATATACCATAAGACCAATAAGTTGATTTGAAAGGATTGTCTCGGTAATGTAGAGAAGATTACCAATTCTGTATGTTAAGTTTCTTGATTCTAAGTACCTCATAGTTGTTGCTGCAATACCATGATACAATAATGGTTTGACTTGTTATCATGGCATTTACGGAGAAGGTTACTTTATAGTGGACCCTGACGTTACTTCCCAAACAAATTCAGTAGTTGTTTTATACTCTATTTGTTATAAGTGAGATATTATGGCGTAAAAGTTTTAGTTTTTTAGTGTACTTATGAACATGTTCCTACCTTTGTTTCTTTTGTGGGCTGTGAAATGTTTTGGCGTTTCTTTTAGGTCTTGGAATGTTCTCTATATCCGCTCATTCAACATGTGCTTTATGGTGCAGGGATGCTAGGAAAATCATTTGCTACTCCTTTGCTGACCTTTAACTCTGTGTCATGCCTCTGCTCTCCTGGTGTGAGTATAACTTCTACCTTACGCTTTTCATGACTTTTGTATTTTTCTAGAAGCCGTCGAGTGATTAGTTTCGTTTCAAGGGGTGGCACTTAATCTCAAGATCCTGGAGTTCAGATTCTCATTCCTATGTTATGACCGGGGCCACTAGATCCAAATAACTAATCTTTTGATGTTGTATTTCTTTCTTAATTACTCCATCCTATTTTATGTGACGGTACTTGATGGATACAGAGTATGCGATTTTAATATAAAAGTTACCAGTTTCAAAAAATAAAAATAAAAATTTGACTTATATAATATATTAGTGGTAAGAGGTCCCTACAAGGACATCTGATAACACTTTTTTCTTATATTAGCAGTAATGGGAGAATATATTACAATATCAATTGCAAATTAGATAGAGAAAGCATCACATCAAAGGTAATAGTTAAATAAATTTAATATCTTGAATGTTGTGTAGAATAACTGTTATTAATAGAGTACCCAAGGGTATAGTCTAGCTATAAATGAAGTTGTGACAATCATGGGGAGAGTAGGGTTCGAATTTTAGGAAAGACAAAAACACTATGTGATTTTTTCTTATCTGCCTAGTTTTGGTGGGTAGAGTTACCGGTACCTGTACTAGGAGATAGTAGGTATCTAATGGCATAGTCGAGTTGGCGCCCAATGGTCCGGACAGCACTGCTACAATAAAGTATTAATGGAATGGAGTCAAATAATGTGAAATAGACAAAACTGAAGGAGTGTCATATAAATTGGAACAAGGATAGTTTTTTTTTCCTTTTCATTTTTTTAAATTATTAATTAATTTTATCTTTGTTATATGGTAGTTGTGACTTACAAACTATGTGAACTTGTGATGTTACAAAATCTTCAGCTAGTTTATGATGGTGGAACACCTATATCATCTATGAAATGAAATCTATGGAAGGAAAGAGCATTTCTCTGACATGCCTTTTGGTTTGAAAGGGGCCTAATTGAGCAGATAAATATTAAATTTTCTTTCATAACCGACCCCAACTAATTTGGGAATGAGCTTAGTTGATTGATGGATCAATTGATGCTTTCAAATTTGAACTTAGAAAAACTGCATCCTGTTGAGTTGAAGAAAAAAAAAAATTGCCTTGCATTTTCAAAACTAGTCAATCAAACTTGAAGTTTGTCCAGCCATTAGTGAAAATTCTGTCAAATCAAGATCCTTAGACAGGATAGCGAAGGTTAATTATTTAAGGATTCGTATATCCGACCCTACTAGTTTGCAATTGAGGGAGAGTTGGTTTTCTTGTTAATGATAGATCATTCATTTTTCCATGTTGTTCAGTCTTCTATATTACACTACTATACTCTGGTGAAAAAGTAGCTCATAATTTATTTTTCTTACTCAACAGTGTGATTCCGGCTCAACAGCAGCAAACAGTCTAGTAGGCTATGTAAATTGCTCGAATAGCGTCACATCAAATGTCAATAGAGGATCTTGCGCGTCCAATTATCTGTCCGGGAAATGGAAGTTGCATTCAACAGCTACTGACAATATAGCATTAACTGAAGAAGAGAAGGAAACATGGAACGATAGCAGACAAGCTCTTTCTGCATTAAAATTTAGCCCCGAAGAAGAAGACAAAATATTAGGAAAAGCATTTGGCCATATACATTCGCCTTACTGGTATGAAGAACGGAAGAAAGAGGTTCCACAACTAGAAGTTGTGAATGAGATATTGGATTATTTAAGGAGTTTAAGCCTTACTGATGATGATCTCACTAAACTTCTCAAGAAATTTCCAGAAGTTCTTGGATGTAGCCTTGAAGATGAAATGAAACACAATGTCGAAATTTTGGCAAAGCAATGGGGAATCGAAGGTAAAACTCTGAGAAATTTGCTTCTTCGAAATCCAAAAGTTTTAGGCTACAATGTCGATTGCAAAGGTGATTGTGTGGCTAAATGTACCCGCTGTTGGGCACGGTTCTAGTTGCATTATATTCTTGTTTTTCATTCTCTTCCTTTTCTTTATGTATAATATTTCACACCGTATCATTCTTCAACCGTTGTATCTAATTATAGATGATAGTGAGAATCGAGTGGTGATTTAATGTGCAGAGCCAGATCACTCCCAATGCTTCCTTTGTTTGGAGCTGTTGCTAGTAATGCTCCTTCAGTCCTTATTTCTGTGATACATGAAAACTACTGTTCTAAACAATTTTTAATTGTTCATATTGGAAGAGTCATTACCCAAACAGCAAACAATGGTAAAGGAAAAGGAGAATAAGGGAAAGGAATAGGGAAAATGAAGAGAAAGAGAAAGGTGACAGTTTTTTCCACCTTTCCTCATTTCCCAAATCACTGATAAACTGGAGATTTATGTCTGTTTAGTAAATCCTGAAAAACCGGATTTAGTATGGGAGTAAACTTTGTTCCAGTTCTGTAATCCAAATTTGACAAATGTTAAGATCCTCTTTGTTGTATCAACTTCAATTCAAATTTTAGTTTGTTCTTAAAATGATGTATTTCTTCATAAGAGGAAGGACATCACATGAAGAAAGAAATCATTTAATCTATTTACCTTACCGGATTATAGTGTTTTTAGATTTTCACTCATGAGTCATGATACTTTGTAAAAATTTATTTCATTTATTTGTCATGGTTTCGAATTTTCACTCATGATACCTCATCGAAAACATATAAAAGTACACTCATGAAACCGTAAACTATCCATGATACATCAAACAATATACCAAAAGCATTTAATCATGTAAAAAAGCTGTAACATTAGAGCTACAACCACAAAAGAAACTAATACAGATGAACAAAAAGTTGTTTTCAAACAAAACATGAAGCAGGCTTGGTAAAAAGTAAAAACCAGTTAAACGGTCTAAAAATATCCCTGCAACTCTAATGTACCAGAGACAGGGAGCTAATAAAATCCATAAAGTTATCCACAATATTTACAGGGGCAAAAAAGTGACAACTGAAAAGACTAAATAAACACCTAGACTTTCGAGCGCAAATAGAAGTTGTGATTTCATCAAATCATCTATTGTTTCTCTCCTTCCATAGGGTCCAAAACTACTGGGATCATTCTCCAGATCCTTTTGATTGATTTGTCAACTCTCCAAAGTATCCAACTAGCATAGGCATCTTTGATGTTGAAGGGCATTACCCATTGGAGTTCAAGCATAGAATAGATGAAATACCAAAGGCTAACTGCTGCAAGGCAGTACAAAAATAGGTGGTTGACACTTTCATTGGTTTGCTTGCACATGACAGACATGTTGACGAGGATTACATCTCTCCTCCTGAGATTGTCTTGTGTTAGGCATGCTTTCTTCAATGCAGTCCAAGTGAAGAAAGTAACTCTGAGAGGTTGTCGGTTCTCCATACAAGTTTCCAATGCCAAACCTCCAAAAGGTTATTTTGAGAACTCCAGTAGTTGTAACACTCATTCACAGTGAAAATCTTTTCCTTGGAATTGCCCCATAGGATTCTGTCTTGAGACTCTTCCATCAAAGTACTTTGTCCCAATATTTATAGGAAATAAAGAAATTCATCAACTTCTCAATCATGTAAGTTTCTTCTGAAAATTGGTGTCTAACAGTTGTAGTCTCTATATTGAGCTATTGTTGCTTCTTTGTTAGAAGCTATCAGAAATAGTGATGAAAATGAATCTTTTACTAGAGTGTCTCCAAGCCATTTGTCCTGCCAAAATATGGTCTTGAGCCCATTTCCAACTTTGAATGAGACATTCTGCAAGAATTTCTTTTGGAGATTATTGATATGCTTCAATACTCCAACACCATGAGGTTTATTGCTTCTCTTTACACTCCAGTGGTCTTGAGTACCATACTTAGACATGATGATTTCCTTCCAGTACCCTGAATTATTTTGACGATATCTCCGAAGTCATTTCATGAGTAGGCTATTGTTATGGAGCTTAAGATTTCTGATACCTAACCTCTCTTGACTTTTGGGTTGAATAACTAATTGTCTGACCAAAGAGAATTTATGAGTAACATTGTTACCCTCTCATAGGAATTCCCTTCTGAGCCTATTAATTTACTTTAGAACTGACCTTGGCTTAGGAAAAAGTGACATACAGTAAATTGGAATATTGTCTAGGACATTGTTGACGAGGGTGAGCCTACTCTCCAATGAGAGATATTGCATCAGCCAAGTGTCTAGTCTCTTCTCCATTTTTTCAATGACTCCACTCCATATCGCAGATAATTTGAATTTAGCACCCAAAGGAAGTCCCAAATAGGTGGTGGGAAAAGAGCTTATTTTGCAGCTAAGAATGTCAGCAAAAACTTCTAGGTTGGCCACTTCATTCACTGGATAGATTAATGCTCTTAAGCATATATATATATATATATAAAGTCCAGAAATGGCCTCAAAGATCATGAGAGTGGTGTTGAGATTGGAAACCGACAATCAGCTCCACAAAATATAAGGGTGCCATCTGCATGTAAAAGATGAGAAACTGAGACATAGGTGAGTGGATTTTTGACCACTTGGAACCATTGAGTCCACTGAAGTTCTTTGGCCTTAGCTAACAACTGAGATAATTCTTTTATGACAATGATAAAGAGAAAAGGGGATAGTGGATCCCCCTGTCTGAGTCCCTTTTGAGAAGAGAAAAACCCAACTGGACTTCTGTTCACGAGAACTGAAAACTTCACTATTGATATACATAAATAAATCCCACCTTATCCATCTTTCCCCAAATCCATTTGCTTCAAAATGTTAACTAAGCCAGATCAAAGGCTTTCTCAATATCCAATTTACATAGGATCACAGTCTTTCCACTTTTAATTTTTCTAGTCTAGAATTTCATTGGCAATCATGGAGGCATCAGTAATCTGCCTATTCTTTAGTAATGCACTCTGTTGTCGAGAAACTAAGGAGTCCACCAATTTTTTCAATCTCTCTGCTGGGATTTTGGCCAACAGTTTGTAGACACTACCTATAAGACTTATAGACATATAGTCTCTAAGTTCTACAATACCTTTATTCTTTGGGATAGGAGCAATAAATGAGGCATTGCATGATCTTACCATTTGAAAATTCTGATGAAAAAAATTAAAAGCCGCAAGCAGGTCTGCTTTGATAAAGTTCCATGATTTCTGAAAGAAGGCCATGGTGAATCCATCAGGTCCTGTAGAGAGCTTCTGAGATCTCCATCATGTATTTTATTTCTTGTATTCAGTAGTTGAGTGTATCGTTAAATTTTTAGTGTAAAATTTAGTGTTTCTTTATATATTTTTCGCTTGTATTTTGAAGGATATTTTTCTGTATTCAAATAAATAATGTGAATTTGAATACAATTGAATATTTCTTATATTATTTTGTGTTTATGTTGTTTGAATACAACCGATTTTAAACCACTTACAAAAGTTGTTTTGGAAAATGTGTTCCCTATCGGACGCATGTGATTTGGATCGTGACATAAAGGTCATTCAAGCCTCAACATAATATATATTCGGTCATTTTTCTATGACGTGTCACCTGATTTTAAGCCAACAAATAAGGAACTCTAAATCCGACCCATTTTTAACCGAAAACCTACTATTCGACTCAATACTAGTGGCGGAGGGAGTGTTAAGCAGATTTTTTTTTTTTTTTGCTTCGTATGTTTTCACCACCAGATTTTATTGTCTGGATCCGTCACTGCTCAATACACGACCTTTTCTTTTAATACCCGACCCAGAAAAGTGTTTCATGTGCTAAACAAATGCTGACCTAGTGGTGGTTAATACAAGAACTTTTCTTCTTTCCTTTTCGCAATTTACATCTCGATGAAATTTGTAATATAACCGTATCAAGAAAGGTACAAAAGATAGTTATCTCACAAACAAATGAGTCATAATCAAATATTCAAATGCACAATGCATACACTCATTTTATTCCCTCTCACTCATACCCCAGAATTAAAACAGGAAAAGGGAGAAATTAATTAAAACTTAAGCATTTATTTAACAAATCTTCTCAATAAACAAATTACTAATTAAGGGCACTTAGGCCTGTTTCCATGAGTCTTAAGTGATAGAATATTTTCCTGAAAAGACTTCATTCCATTAGGTAAGAATATATACATCTTTACACTAACTAGGAAGAATATAGAATAATCCTAAAAATATTCCTATACATTAAACTACTTACCATATAAGATGGGATACTACATTAATACAAGATACTACACAATATTTCTATAATTAATGGTATTACTTCTAGAAATACTCCCCCTCAGTTGAAGCTGGAGGACGCCGAATGCTGAGACTGTCCCGAAATTCTTCAAATAAAATCAGCGGAAGCCCTTTCGTGAAGATATCGGCGATTTGATGACGCGTTGGGACATGAAGTACTCGCACCTGTCCGCGTGCCACTTTTTCACGGACAAAATGGATATCCAACTCTATATGTTTAGTGCGCTGATGATGTATTGGATTTCCAGAAAGATATATTGCACTAATGTTGTCACAGTAGACTATAGTAGCTTTCGGAATTTGGCAATGAAGCTCCAGTAAAAGATTCCGAATCCAGCATGAATCAGATACAACATTGGCAACGACATCAGATTCGGGCCTTCAAAGATCGAGCGCGACATCGCTGGTTGCCGTTTGGAAGTCCATGAAACTAAATTATCACCGAGGAATACACAATACCCGGGATGTGGGCGTCGCGTCCGGACACGACCGCCTACCAGATCCAGTATAAGTGACAAGTTTGGAGACGCAAGATGGGTAAAGATGTAATCCATATTCACGAGTGCCCTTAATGTAGCTGCATAATCCGTTTGAGTGTGCGCATGTTCTTCCATCGATTATGCATGAATAGGCATACTTGTTGCGGCATAGGTTATGTGCAGTGCAGTAAAGTGAGATATTGCAACGCTACCGCTAGATCAAGCAGACAATGTTGGATCGTGAAAAGGTTTGCTAGAGATAGCACTTAATTTGGACTTTGTATCCACCTGTTCTTTGAGGGTTTGCAAGAGGCCATTCCAAATTGCTCCACGATCTCGGATCATACTTCTTCCGAGAGAAAGAGCCCACCGCATGTCTTGTCACAACAATTCCTAGAAAGAAGTGCAATGGACCAAGATCCTTCATAGCAAATTCAACCAAGTCGAGACATGATATTCTGCGAAGAGATTACGAGGAAGTCGCCGAATAATATCATCCACATATAGAAGATAAGCCGTATGATTACCACGATGATAGATAAAAAGGGAATTATCGGACCTACCGTGGTGAAAACTCCATCCGTGATACAAAATCGCAAACCGCCGATACTGTGCCCCGTGCTTGTTTGAGACCATACAAATACTTGTTTAGCAGCATACATGATTGGGATATTTTGGATCTGTACCCCAAATGGTTGGTGCATGTAAACAGCCTCATTTAGGTGACTACGGAGAAATGCATTTTTAACATCCAATCCGCGAGTAACCATCCTCCGAGAGACAAGCCGAGCAATCGCTCGATAGTAGCCGGTTTGACCATCGGGTGAATGTCTCTCCACAATCGATGCCAACTGCTGCGTCTTCCCATCACTTACAAGACGCCTTACGCCTCAAAGAACCATCGATTTTTCTTTATGAGTAAAATCCACATAGACCGAATGATGTTAGCATTAGATGGACGGGGCACTAAATCCCATGTCCTATTTTTAATAAGAGCTTGATATTCATCATCCATGGCCATTTTCCAATTTGGGTCTTTCAGAGCGCATACGTGGTTATACGGTAATGGTGATTTGGAAATTTGGGTGTCAGATGTATTTAGTGTTGGGTTTGACAATACCATGTTGACTACGGGTGATCGGACGTGTTGTCGCCGATGGATCGACGCCATCGCCAAATGTGGTATTTGTAAAGTTGGGACTGGATCAGGGGGGTGGGGTGGATTAATGGTAGGTGTCAAAGCACATGAGCCCGCATGTGTACCGATTCGGACAGCTGGTGGGCACCATTTGGTAAGGACACGTAATGGATTAAGAGAATTTTGTCCATTTGCAGCAGAGTGACCGAACTATGACAATGGTTGGGTAAAAATTGGGTGTATTCCAAAGATCCAAAACTCATGTTGGGAGATTGTGACTCATTGATTTTTCTAACGGGAATTGAGTTTCATCAAATATAACATGACGACTAATAAAAATCCTATTGGAGGATAGGTCATAACATTTGTATCCTCGATGATGGGACGGGTATCCCAAAAATGCGCGAGTAGATCTCGGTTGTAATTTATGGATGGTGGATGGAAATAATGGAAAACATAAGCACTCAAAAACCCGGAGATGAGAGTATGTCGGTTTTCGAAGGTATAGTAATTGAAGGGGTGTTTGGTGTGATGTATGTTTGTTTGGTAGTATATTCAACAAATAAGTAGCCATCTGAGTCGTGATGCCAAAAGTTAGGGGGAAGTGAGGCATGAGCAAGGGATGTCCTGACAATATTATTTATGGTTCGTATTTTGCGTTCCGCCTGTCCATTCTGAGAAGATGTGTGGGGGCATGAAAAACGAAAATTCAAACCATTTGTTTTGCAAAAATCCCAGAATTGTCTATTATCAAACTCCCGCCCGTTATCACATCGATGTTTTGATATCCCTTTCAAACTGTTTTTGGATGAAAGCTCTAAAACTAAGGAATGTAGAAAACACTTGTGATTTTTTTTGATATGGGAAATGTCCACAAGAATTTAGAGTAATCATCTAAAACAAGCAAATAATATCGATGCCCTGAAGAGCTTAAACGGGGATGTCCCAAATATCACAATGTATAGTCTCAAATGGCAAAAAAGTGCAATTAGAAGAAGACTCAAAAGGTAGTTGAATATGCTTACCCAAAGGACACGACTGACACTTATTAAGAGTTCGTGTACATGAAATTGAATTATTGCGTTTGAGAGAGTTTAAAACAGACTCTCCCGGATGTCCCAAGCGTTCATGCCATAAATTGGAACTAAAAACAGCAAAATTAAAATGTTTCTTGTCCGGTTGTAGTAGTGAAGTAACTGGATAAAGTTTTCCCTGGCTATCACATCTCATTAGCCGTGCCCCTGTCTGAAAATCACACACAGTAAAACCAAAAGGATCAAAAGCTACGGTAACCCAGTTATCTGAAGTAAACTTTCGAGCGAGATTAGGTTTTGATTAATTGTGGTGCATGAATAACATTTTTCAAGGCTAATGGTGGATTTGGTTTGGACAATTTAGTGGAACCATAACCTTCTATTGGAATGGAATGGCCATTTCCGACAGTTATACCATTTGATTTGCTCAAATTAAAATAGGACGTGAGATTACCTCGATGACGTCATATGTGACGTTGCACTGAGTCCATATACCAATTCGTGTCCGTGGATTCAACTCGAGCGTGCATGACATGTTCAATTTCCGCCGATCGCCCATCGCTGTGGCCTCGTTCACGCCGAGGCCCAAAACTCGCTGCCCATCGCCGCCGCCGCTTCCCGCCCATCGGCTGGCCTCGCCGCCGCTTCCACCGCTGCCCATCTTTGGCCGCTCGCTGCCGCTTCCATTGGCTGCCCAAAACTTGGCCTAAAACTCGACGCCGCTTCCACCTGGCCGGGCAAAAGAGCCGCTTGGTGTGGACTGATTTGGCTTTGGAAATCGGGCTCGCCTGGGCCAGGGTGGTAAGCGACGCGGGTCCACCAAGTCCATCAGGGCTGTGCCCATCGCCGCTGCCGCCGCGCCATCGCTACGCCGAGCCGCCACCGCCGCAGAGCCGCCGCCGAGCCGCCAAACCACCGCCGATTCCACCACGAATTACGATGATTCCGCTTTTGTTGCGGTTTCCACCTTTTTATTTCCATGCCGCCCTTTTGGACCGGTTATTTCCATCATTAGTGACTACGACGCCGATCTTGGCCAGGTTAGCAACCTTTTGGAAAGACTTGTTCTTCAGGATTAACATAGATCTTGCTTTGTAGAATAGCGAGTGGGTTACTTTGACGGATAACGGTGGCAACTCCGCTATATATGCCTCACAATCCAAGAAGTTGTAGAACCAAACGGTTGTCGGAGACGGGGGAACCAACATTTTTTAATTGATCCGCCAACACTTTGAGGCGTTGACAATAAGCAGACGCATTAGGTAAATTCTCCATATCAACACCGAGAATTCTTGCCAAAGCAATCGCACGAATTTTCATTATCATAAAAATGTCCCGTGGCGATTCCAAGCATCAATTGCTTAGAATCGCTTTCCATGATCGTGTCGCAACAAATCCGTGGATATTGTTGAATATATCCAACCAAGAACGATGGCATCTAGACATCCCACAATTCTTTGTCTTCATCCGTTGTCAAAACTTTTTCTTTGTCTTTTTCCGGGGAGATGATGTGGTGAAGAACCCGGTGAGAACGACAACATATTTTAAAAAGTTCCGCCCAGGCAGCATAATGCACATTCTCCATTTGTAAAGTTATGGGAACATGAGTTTTGATATTGGAAACTGTGAGGGCTGGGTGATAGAACGATTTGGATTCAGACATGTTGATAATAGTTGGATGAAAAAACAAACACGATGAATAGGAAAATCAAAAATTTCGATGTGGAGGAGAACGAAATTTCGAAAAAAAGAAAAAAACAATTTCGGTGTTTAGGAAGATGAATCTTTTCCTAAGCTCTTGATACCATGATAGAATATTTTCCTCAAAAGACTTCATTCCATTAGGTAAGAATATATACATCTTTACACTAACTAGGAAGAATATAGAATAATCCTAAAAATATTCCTATACATTAAACTACTTACCATATAAGATGGGATACTACATTAATACAAGATACTACACAATATTTCTATAATTAATGATATTACTTCTAGAATATTCTATTCTAGAATATTCTAATATTAAGCCTAGCATAGCAGGGGCAAGCTCCCTTGTTTCCATAAGTGCCTGGTGGAACACACTTGCATCTTGCACAACATGTCTTGCATGCCCTTGTGCACACGTTCTTTCTCGACGACTTCTTGCATCTCCTTGTACATGCATACCCGCAATCTGTAAAATTCAATTCAAAATAATATTTGGTATTAGTGTCACGTACACACACATACGTGTGCCCACACACACTCATATCCTTGGTATATGTTAAAAGTTTTTTTATAATATGTGAGTAGGGCCTAACGTACATGTCGTTATATTTTATCTACAGAATTGAGATAAGTAAAACTTTTAAATTAAATTAGTTCATGCAAGAAAAATTTGTAGATCCTCTGTTTTTTTGTGAAGAGCTCCTTCATTGCCTGCTGCTTCGGCTATCTGCAAAAGACAAAATGATAGGAGTACATATCATTAACGTTTGCATGATAGTACTTAATTTCTCTCCTATTTTCAACTCTTTTTATTTTCTTTCACTCTTTCTTCTTCAGACAATTTTAGTTCTGAAAATAAATTGAGCTCAGCATTGACTTTGCTCCAAGCAAAAGACAATTCTACTTCGACTTGTTATTCATATATATATCACTAAAAGTTTGAAGAGAGATGCGGCATATGTTAGTTAAATTATATACACTAATAGTATAAACGACTTAAATTATGTGACCATGTTATGCAGGTTATTAGTTACATCATGTTTTTTTGAAGGAACTAGGGCAACAATTGTCATAATTTTATTATATGAATACCTGTGCAGCAGTATCGTCGGCATTGTCAATGGAAACAGCCTCTGCGAAAACCTAAAATTAGAAGCTTCGTATTAGGAAAACTACGGATGACAATGAAAAATATTAAATACAATGTGTTTATTAAACTGAAATTACCTGTATGAGGAGGATGGGAATGAGAAATAATGTGAAGATCTTCATGTTTTTTTCTTGAGAAGAATGGAAGTGAAGTGAGGAGGGGCTGGCCTTTTATATAGGCACATATTCAAGTGCAATTGGGCAAGGCATTAATTATTGAGCCTTTTGAAACATGAAGATATGGTTATAACAAAGTCACAGACTTTGAGTTGAGTGTTTTTTGATCATTTTTTCAACTCTTGTTTGGAAGTTTCTCTCACTTTAATAATAACTTTTAGCTTTAGTATGAGCTACATGGATTCCTTTGCTGGATAGAAGATAGATGGCCCCCTTAACAAAAGGGCAAGCTAAATAATACTTGATGATCTCATGTAATGTAACAGTCTACTGATCCAATTGAAGTCGAAAGGGTGTTTGTTATGAAATTTGCCTTAGCCAAATTCATATCAAAATGAAAGGGGAAAGTAAAAAAATGGTATGCAAGATAGTTCTCGCATGCGCGGCCCCATGAAGACCCACCACGCGCCTATCAGACATAGGCCACTGCATTTCTACAAGAAGCTATTTCTACGGCTTGAACCTGTGACTTTCTAATCACATGACATCACTTTATCAATTACTCCAAGACTAAAAGGGAAAAAGTTAGTAGTAGTCATATGGAGAGTTCAACATTCAAATGAGGCATCTTTTGTAGAAATAGCGTCCACCAGCCATTTTTGGGGAATTTCAAATTTATCAGGTGAAATTTCAGGATAATGTCTTGTAATTTCACTTATGAAATTTGAAACTTCGTGACAATAACTATTTTTTTATTACATGAACTAAAAAAGTGATTATTTATGAATTTACCCACGTCTTTTGAGTTAAAGGCCGGACTAAAACGGACAATACCTCGACAGTGTCCCATCGCCGTGACTGTCACCCCATTTTGTGAATAAGGAAGCAAGCAGCTGGGAAAGGAGGAAAGTACTCTGCCAGTTAGCATATTGGTATATCTTCTGAAGAAAAGAACACGAGAAATTTAATGTGCACGCATGATTCTTTGTTGTTTAGTACCATTTACTAGGCTGGCTATTTGTCATATAATGTATATCATTATTCTTTTTAATTTATATGTGACTATCCTCCGACAAAATCCAAAATGTGGAAAAAGATAAGTCACTAGGCGAAGCACAAAAAATTAACGATAATAACAAGGGAAAAGGGGCATATTTGCCCTCCAACTTTGAAAAAAGGGGCATATTTGCCCTCCGTCAAAGTTGGGGGACAAATATACCCCTTCTGTTAATAAACTTTCACCATGTGGGCATATTTAAATAACCTTAACTGCGATGCACAGGTGGAATCCACGTGGGCGCGCCACATGCGCCACTGGATGACCAGGCAGTTACCCAACCCGAAGGAAAATAAAAGGGAACAAACCAGCAATCTGCGAACACCCAAGTCTTATCAACAAGTACAAGAATCCCACTGGGTTTTAGTGTTAACACCCCTGAAGTGTCATTCAGTGGAATGTTTCTGTTGGCAACCCAAACAACAGTTCCAATTGATATTTTCTTGTACCATATGCCAACGTAGCGATTCTTGGAATTTGCAGTGCTGAAAAATCCAAGTTCATAAATCCCACCAGCTGAGACAATTGTGTCACCATCTCTAATGTTTTTTTTCTGTAGTGATCGTGTCTAATGCTGCAGAAGTTAGTAATATGAAGAGAAAATGGGAGCAAACGAGTAAAGAAAGAAGGCCTTTCATGTCTTCTGACTCATGTTTTTGATTGACAAGGTTAAAATCGAGCTTCAACATAGTTGACAGTGACACAAAGAAGAATATCAATACCTTTGATTGCCAAAGTTCATTTTGTTGGGTTTTGATATTGGTGAATAGGAAATGATGGGATAAAAATTAAAGAGGGTAAAAGGCTCTTTTGTCCCACATCGAAAAAAGGGAAGGAAAGAGAGGTGTATATATTACATTACACCTTCTCGAGCTGCTAAAAGGGTTGAGAGGGCAAGGACCCCTCGCGCCGTCGTCGTCGCTCGGCTCGGCTTCGGATTCGGATTTGTCAATGGATTTGTCAAAAGATCGATTGATTGATAATCTTTTTGGACAAACGTTTCTTTAATTAATTAATTATTTAATTAAAAAACAAATCCAAACGGATCGACCATGACCGATCCGACCGTCCGCTCTCCTCTTTTTCGAATTTCCTCAAAATGAGGTGACTAATGCGAATATTCGAATTCGAATGCAACCATTCTATAAATTCTTGATCATTTCAAGAATTTATTAACAAATTCATTCTAATCAATGCAAATTACGAAGTTGCTCTTCAACTCGAAAATTTCATTCGTGTGATATCTTTGTAGTTGAGTGGTTCGTTGCTCGGAATTTGGAGTACTACTATTACGGTAAGATAATCGTTCTATCCGGGAGGCGATATTAGTTAACCTCGAAATCGTGGGGAATAATTTCCTTAAGGACACTTTGAACTAAGTGGGCTCGATTACATTCTGAAATTATTTTTCCAAAACAGATTCTGTTTTCGTTTATTGTTTCATTTATGTTATATGTTTCACTAAGTGATTAACATATTGTTTTGAATCATTATTTAGCCAAGTACAGATTATTATACCAACACATTTTTCCTGCCCACCACTTTGGAATAAAAAGACTTGGGTGTTCGCAGATGGCAGCTAGTTTGTTCCCTTTTATTTTCCTTCGGGTCGGGTAATGGGTCGGGTCATCCAGGTGGCGCACAGGTGGCGTCCACGTGGATTCCACCTGTGCATCGCAGTTAAGGTAATTTAAATATGCCACATGGTGGAAGTTTATTATGAAGGGTATATTTGTCCCTGACTTTGTGAGGGGCAAATATGCCCCTTTTCTCAAAGTTGGAGGGCAAATATGCCCCTTTTCCCTAATAACAATAACAGCGGAAGGGAAGAAAAAGTAGTTTATTTTGATAAATAAAAAGAAAATTACATATGCTATTGGATTGGGAAGAAATAATTAGTTCCTTTATGACTGTTAACATTGTTTTCTAAAGCCTTTCAAAGACGAAATATACAAACTTTGGTCGAGCTACACAGTATATATGCATCCTTTATTCATTATCTTTGTCAATTATTCTTTCAAGCGACTACGGGTGGAGCTACATGAAGGGTCAATTGAATCTTCTTCGTCAGAAAATTATAATGTGGGTGGAGCTACATGTAATATAATGAAGGGTCAATTGAATCTTCTTCGTCAGAAAGTTATAATGTGCAAATTAAGTAATAACATTTTTTTGTAAGTGAAGTGATGAAGATGATCCAAAATTGTTTCCAATAGCAAGTTTGAACTCCAGGCGTGGAATTGTATTTCCTTGAATTCCTCAGTTAGAATTATTGACTCTGCCTCTACATGCGACTTCTTAGTTCTTACTATTCATATTCGAAAGTATGGTGGAGGTTGGTTGAAAATGATGTTACGCGGCATTCAGAACCCTTAAATGCGTTTTATTTAACTCGATCTCCCTAAATTGGAAGAAACATAATGTTAGAAAAAAATCAATTTTGCATGAATATTGGATATGATTGAGCTTTCAACTCCAACTAGAAGGTTAGATTTAGAGATGCAGATTGAATATCAAACATTGTGAATACAAAATCAAGTAGACTCAAAATAATTCCCCCTTCCACACAACTCCACTAAATGTTCAATTTTTAAGTCGCAAGTCAAATTAACAGGGCCAAAGCGTAAAATAAAGAGTCTTTGAGTACAACACACGACCCCATAAAGTTTTGTTTTTAGCAGAAACTGTAACGGCTGGGCTATCCATTTCAGTTCACTGCTACTTAGTGACAGAAATGAAAGTATATGTATGTTCTAGAGATAATATGTATTAGGATAAATATACTTTATACACATTCGTATTGATATATAATAATGTTGATTATTATTATGGCTTTTGCATTTGTTGAATTATTGATTGATTGTCTGTAATATTCTATAAATGCATCTCTAGAGGTCACGTAATTATTAATGGAGTGAGAATTAATATCATAGCGTGACGGTGACTCTCATAAAACTGCCTCGACTAATGATCATCAAGATTGGAATATTGATGATATGTTATACGTCGACATGTGGTCTGCATCAAATCCTTCGGGGATGTAGTATGTCTCACTTGCTACGAGTTATGACAACTCGTGATGGACACGTGAATACTTGTTGAAGTATTGGTATACCCTACTGATATGCTATTTGTTTTATATGCCTTTAGTATATTCAGTGTGTGAGAGATAGAAGTCCTTAGACTTGAGGTCGATATCACCTTATTTACTGAGCAATATGCTTTGATCCTGACCTAAGCTCAAATGCCTTATAGGCTGAGACACAGCTTGTTTTGGGTACATTGCGAAGTAGATTAAAAGTGGTAGTTGAGCCAAGATTAGGATTCATTCCTCGAAAGCATCTTCGAGAGAGCACTCAGATTTTCATAAGACATTAGGTTGACTGACGCAATGGACATATCTTTGATATGGTCCTGTCGTCAACTAATGTAGATGAGATAGATTGATCAAGCCATTTGGATAGACACTTGACGAATCCTAAGCTTGATTGAGTGTGTCGAGAATGAAAGGATTGTATCTTCCCACATAGAGGTTCAGTTCACATATTTTGTGTAGCTAAACTTCACATATTGAGGTTCGTCTTAGTGCGATCTAGGAGTTAGTGAAGATCCTAATGATGTTAGTGTCAATATGTTGAGGCCTGAAGGGTAAACACAAGTCAAATATTCCGTTGATTGAAGGATGTAATTAGGAAGAGATTATATATATGTTCGGTTGATAATCGGGACATGAGAAATAGAAGAAGGTAGAAAACTGGGAAGGGCCGCGGCTCCTTTGATTAAAGTCGGCGCCACTTACAAAGCGCGACTGATACGTCTGCGTCGGTCGAATGACTTTTTACCTGTGATTCTCCCTTGGTATAAATAGAGGGGTCCTCTCATTCCATTTTACACACTTAAACCTAAGAGGGGTCAATCTCTTCTATTACTCTGAAGAAATTCCTAGCATTTCTAAAGTTAGAAAATTACATCAAAGTTCTTGAGAACTTGTAACAAGGGATCTTTGAGTGTGCACCCCAGACTACACAAATCTTCCAGATTCAACAGCTTAAATAGTAATCTTCAAAATGTAAGTCTTCGTTCGAAGTATTACATTTACTTTGTGTTTTACTTTACATTACATTGTCACACTACAGATTTATCGTTGTTGGTTTGAAACATAAAATTTTAAATTCCGCTGCATGTACGAACCCGACAACGATACCCTATAGTGGTATCAGAGCCTGGGCTGTTAGTGTGATTTTGTAATGAATATTAATGATAATATGAGTTAGTATTTGTTTAGATCTAATTTTATGTTGTTAAAAGCTTTAAAATCCTTAAATCTTTGAATGCATGGTCCTTGTGCCCAGATCTGTTTATAACAATAATGTTTTTCGACGATAGTCATTCCAATATATAACTCCTCTAAGCGTTATCCAGCCCGGTTGTGACATGGTGCATTGAAACGAAGAACGAGAAGAAAATTGAAAGTGATGGTTGATAGACATATTTATTTTAATGGTGATGGTGTTGCAAATGATATATCCGAAAATCTGACCCTAAACCAGTTTTGGGAGTTCGGAATTTCGGATCTCGCAATTCTGGAAATGAAGGGCCGCGGCTCTGCATGGATTTTAAGGGAAGGGTCGCGGCTCAGTTCATGAGCGTCGCGATGCCGTTCATCCAGAAAACTTAAAATTATTTTTCGAAACTTTCTATCTCAGAAGGGCCGCGGCGCCACCAGTTAGCGCCGCGACTCTAATGTCGATTTTTTCAAGTTTTGCTCACTGCCTCGCAGGCGCCGCGACTCTTACGACGGTAATTTAAAAAATATATTTATATTTCAGAATCTGAAACTCAGTTTTTAAATTATATACATTTTGGTTCTGAAGTTTTTAAAATGACAAAATCTGAAAAGATAAGTTTTAATTGAACAGGTTTAGTCCTTTTTCGGGTAGATCTGTAATTAAAACTAAGTTTCTGAAATTGATTTTAAATTCTAAAAATTACGAACAGGTCCCTAAAAGCTTGAAAATATTTTCTGAGTTTTAAGATTGAATTTTTTGAATTTAATAGGGGTCTGATTGAACTTTTAAATTCTTGAGGGGCTAAACTGTAAGTTCTGGAAACTTACAGAATATCCGAAAATCATAATCTTAAAATCGGAAAATGTTCAGGGACTGTTTGACATAGACATAGATTATAGAGTTTAGACAAATAGACTCATGATTATCATTAATGGTACATTATTGATGTACAAATGTGCTAAGTGTTTTAAATGTGATGCATTTAAATTATTAGCATAGCGTCCGCAATTATTGTCTGGATAGGCGGCGCCTAGTAATTGTTTATTTTCAATGACCGCGATAACTGTCTAGATAGGCGGCATCCAGTACTTGATTAAAACCATCTTATATCATGCCTATTGAGTTTAATGGTTTTCCCATCTATATGTGTATAAAAATTGTATGATAGGATGTCATATGATGTATGACATATGATTGTTGATCTTGGTTGAAATCTGAAAATGTTCCCCAAACATTAAATACAAGTCTAATTAAAATGCGTCGTCCATTATAATTGTTAGGGTGCAAAATCCTTTTCGGCGATATTAGTATTTATGCCAAAGCATTTGCTCTAAGTCTACGAGGACTCAGACTCTTTCATAGATGTGTTGAAGTAAAAGTAGATAGTAAACTTTTGTGGGTATTTACACCAAAGTGTTTGCTTGCAAAGACCAATTTTACTAGATACTTAAATGCAGTCGTGTAATGGGATTGACTTGCTTAGACTAATCTTGGCGCCAAAGTGTCGAAAAAATCTAAGGACACATGATTAAAATGAATGATACTTAATCAAACCAAGAGTTGTAAAATTAGTTTTGCAATTGGTTAAGGACCTACCGAAGTGTGCGTTGAAGTTATCAGCCAAAGCAAATGCGGATATAGCATATATTTGGATCTTGGCCCACTATGACCTTAAATGACTTAGGTTCGTATTCTACCATGGGGTCGTAGAAGTATGCAAAATAGTGGGAGCTAATTAAACGAAAGACCATGTTGAATTAGCCTGTTATGAATGTGTATTAAAAGGATGAATGAATTTTGATTGCATTTTTCCTGTCTATCTATATCTTCAGATCTTCAGAATGTCGACCTTCTCCATGAAAATGTTGGTAGAAACAAATAGATTGACTGGACCAAACTACATTGACTGGCTCATAAATCTTAGGATTGTCCTGAGACAGGAAAAAATAGAATATGTTCTGGACAAAACGTTCCCCACTGCACCCGCTGAAGGCACCCCGAAATTTGCCACTTTTAACAAAGAAGCCTATCAAAAGCATTAAGATGATGCTACTACAGCGCAATGTGTGATGTTAACTTCTATGTCACATGAATTGCAATGGCAGCATGAGCATATGGGGCCGAATGAGATGTTACAGCATTTGAGGAGTCTCTATGACTCTCAATCACAAACTATGGAGTATGATCTCCTAATAGAGCTCTTCAAATGCAAATTCGTTGAAAGAGGCCCCGTGTCTCCTCATGTGATGAAAATGATAGGGCTAGTAGAAAGGTTGGCCTCGATTGAGATAAAATTCCATGATAGGGTTGCTACCACCCTCGTCTTGCATTCAATGCCTCGTTCATTCAAAAGTTCCATTATTAATTATAATATGAATGGAACCAAGGCAAGTTTTCCAGAGCTTCACAACATGCTAAAGTCTTATGAGTCTTCAATCTCCAAGGGCAAGCCTGTGCTCATGGTTGGCTCCTTTAGCCATCCCAAACCGAAAGGTAAGGGACAACAGAAGAGGAAGGGAAAAGCTATCGTTGCGCCCGTTGCAACCAAGCCCAAGGGAGGATTGAAGAAGAAGAAGCTGTCGGCAAATGATGTTTTCAAGAACTGCCACAAGAGAGGGCATTGGGTGAAAGACTGCACGGCTCCGGGATGAGGTACCGTACCTGGTGCTGCTGCTCATGATGGACAAGGTATGTTTGTAATTGAAGTAAATCTATCTATAAATGATTCTCATTCCTGGGTACTTTATACCGTATGTGGCTCACACATTTGTATGAATGTGCAGGGGCTAGCTGATAACAGGAATGTCAGGCCTCGTGAGGTTGACCTGCGCGTCGGAAACGGAGCACGAGTTGATGCTGAGCGCGTGGGAACTTATAGGATAGATTTACCTTCTGGCAAAGTTTCGTTGTTGTACAATTGTTATTATGTTCCTGCTTTGACATGGAATATTATTTCCATTCCTGTACTGGATACTGAGGGCTTTTCTTCAAACATTGCTAGTGGAAGTATGATTTTGACTTTTGATAATGTTGTGTATGGAATTGCGCCTCTTGTGAATGGAAACTTGATGCGCGATAAGATGCACACACTTTAAACGCAAGTGCACGTTATCGTGACAAGTAGTATAGTCTTGATAAGACCGAATATCGTCCTTAAGGATTAGGGTTCAAGTACCAACTATCTATCTTTTGGTATCTATTTGGTAAATTGATATTTGGATTTGTTATTTATAACTAAGAATTATAAAAGCTATTTAACTATAAGGGTTTACTTCAGTGGTGATGAGAATAGGGCTTCCATGTATCCTCACTATCCGCTTATGCTACTTATTAATGCAATAACTTATGGTATTCTTCTTTTGGAGAAAGCAGGTTTACGAAATCGTTTTATACTCCCGTTAGGGTTATATAAACACTCAACCCCAGTATCGCACCTTACCTACCTTTCGGTGATAAGGATAACTCTATAGGAGGATTAAGAACAAAAACCTAGTTAACCGTCATGCACAATGCGCAAAATTAGGGTTGTTAAGCCTCTCATTAACGCTACATAAATAATTGAGGTATTTTCATCCCCAATCCAAGAATGTCTATCCAACTTACAGCATATTCACAATCCCCCCTTTCGGAATCTGATTAAAAATCATATAGTGATAATTAGTTGTCAATTAATTACCAAGAATTCAACTCAAATATTGGATAGATCTCACAATAAGAAAAATAACCATAAGCATGCATTAACTCATAACAAAAGTTTCTAGAGATTTAACATGGAAAGCCCTATAGAGGAATTAGTTCCTAGTCATTGATATGACAAGAACTAATCCCATGTTCATCATACAAAAACTGAAATAAAGTAAAGAAAAAGAAAAGCAAATTACTAAGTATGAGTCTCCAAGCCTTCTAGCATCCAAGGGTTGTGTTGTGGAATATTTACAAGATGGATTGGTGGAAGGATGGATGTAGAGTGGTGAATAGTGGAATGGAGAATGAATAATTCTTCTAATGATGTAGAGTATTTATAGACCAAGAATCCTTTAGGTGAAGGGTTAAGGATTTGTAAGTAGGAAAAGTTATTAGAATCCTTTTAGGTAAGGGTTTTAAGGTAGGAAAAGTTATCCCTTTAGGTAGGAAAAGTTATCCCTTTAGGTAGGAAAAGTAATCCCTTTAGGATTAGAAAGCATGTCGGTCGGCCCAAGACTTCATAATTCCGTGTCGGGCGCCCTGCAGCCCAGGCGCATCAAGATCAACAACTTCGACTTTCAAGATATCAGCGCCGCGTTTCATCGCTCAGCCGCGCGGTGACGTTTTTAGCGATTCCGCTTTCGCCGTCCTTTTTCGTCCTGACTTCGTCTGATCTCCTCTCTAATTTAATTAACTTCTTAGACTTTATTTCTTTGACCTTTTAGTGTGCAATTCCATCTCTTTATGCTCATTTCATCTCCTTTTCATCATTTCTCCATTTTTGACATTTGTGACACAAAAGAAAGGAAAACGACCCTAATACTGTACTAAACATAAATGAAATGAGTAAAATACTAACTAAAAATGACTCAAAAAGTGTATATAAAATACACCGATCAAATACCCCCAAACTTAACCTTTGCTCGCCCTCGAGCAAAGATAGAAAGAAAGAAATAAAAGACTCAAGAAACGAAAAATAAAAGACTCACTGACATTGATCACTTTTGCTGCATTTAGTGTTATCTAGAAAAACATGAAGGTTAGCAGAATAATATGCAGGAACATATAGCATGAAATTTTGGCACACTAAACACATTAAGCTAGATATTTCGCAAACTCATATTTATCATGCTTAATGGAAGTCAATATACTAAATCATGCATATAAATTCAAAGAAATCCTATGGCATGCTTACTTGCTATTCTCCACTAATCCTGGATATGCATAAAAGATATCTTCAGGACTTTAAGAGTTGTAATGTAGGCTTAGGTATAGGTAGGTAAAAATAGGCATTTTAGGCTCATTTAGTGTACCATAAGCTCTTTAGCTTTTCAGTATTTCCCTTTTCTTTTTGTTCTTTCCTTCACTTCGATTCTATCTTTTCCCTCTTTTGTTTTGGGAGAGTGAAGTGTATAGTAATGACAAGCACCCCCAAACTTAGGCTTTTGCCTATTTCTTATTACTTTTTATTGGGTGCAACAGACTTTATTCACTCTTTTGTCTCTTTTTAACACACAATATATTCCATCTGTTTCATATTTTTACTTATGGCACAATTTGTGGGAATATAGGGTGTCAAAGAAGAAGCTTCAATTTATAGCTCAATGGAGTGACTAGGGATATTTTTAAAGTCAGGATAGAAAAGAATGGTAAGAATTGGCTATCAAAGAAATGCCTGAGTCATCTCCCTAACATGCATATCCTAACTATTTCGCCTCAAATAGCAAGCAATCATAACACATAGGTTTTCATTATTTAGCATGCACAATTTAAGCAAGAAACTCCAAATAGACAGATTTTGTGAGTTTTTGGCATATCTAACCTAGGTGTTTAGATAGTTGCTTCTAATTCCATTACATTATTCCATCTTCCTTCACTAGGTGTTTCTAGCAACTACAACATACATGGTCTTTGACAGGCAATTATGACTCAAAAAGAAAAAAAAAATTGTGACTCAAAAATAAACACAAAACAAATAAAAAGACTTAACTGAAACATAACAAGACACAAATAAAACACCCCCAAACTTAAATCACACATTGTCCCCAATGTGTGCAAGACTCAAAGAAAATAAAAAAAAGACAACTTACTGACACAACACAGCGGTCATAACGGAGGTCTAGGAGGAAAATTCGAAATTGCACTAAATATGGCTCTCGAAGTTCGGGCGCCGACTCGAGATTCAGCCATGCACTGCTAAATCGTGGCTCTTACGAAATTACGCGCCATGCTCGACTCAGCCGCCCGACGATCGCTTCCTTTTTGTTTCAGCGTTTTGCTCCTTTTTCCTCGGTTTAGCTACCCACCACATCCAACAACACAAAACAAGAACCCAAGACCGTGAGACTGTTCAAAGCAAAATAAAATAAAATAAAATAAAGACAGAAATTAAAATAACATAATTAAAAATATTGGGTTGCCTCCCAACAAGCGCTGTCTTTAACGTCTTTTAGCCGGACGCCTTTAACCTTTACGAGTGCCCATTGGATCCTTCTGCGAACTGCTTGCAATCCGCATAGTTATTGTTGCAGGTCTCAATTTCCCTACGACAATTTGTTCAAACAAGAGTCTTACATATACAATTATCCCCCAAGTAGGCTTGTCTTTTATGCTTTTTATAATGTAGGAATCCGTGAACTTCTCTACATCTCTCAACTCTAGGAGGTACCCTTGATGGTATGGGCTTCCTAATTGGGAATCAGCCGTGATAGCTAGTGGTGTTTCTTCTGTAATAGGTGCAAGAAAAAAAAATTCCACAGAATCCAAGAAGGTAAATAATTGGATCTCTGCAATCTTTTCCTTCTCTATGTCGCGCCCGTTTTCGACCTCGGGGGTCTGAACGGTTATCCGCAACGTTGCTCTTTGGCGCGGTTCCCTGGATGGAGCAATTATGCTGTTTTAAGGAGTCGCCACCTAATTATTATAGTGAATTAGGACACTTGGTTTATTGCAATAAAAATACTGCAATTGACTTCCATTTAATGATCTGCGAAATTAGTGAGATTCTGAGTCAGGGTTCTTTATTATCCTAAAGGGAAGGGGTTAGGCATCCTTTAAGATCCGCTAACTTGCGGTTATTCGTTCAAACCTAGGTTAATTATTTATTGCCCTTTTTATCCTACCTATTCTAAGCATTTTTAATAATTTATAATTAAAATAAAATGCAATACAAAAATAATAAAAGCTTAAAATTTAAATGAGACATAAAAATAAAGCTCCGAGACATCTTTTAGCCCTTTTTAGGCCTTCTGCACAAGATAATCTCCGGGTACCTGCATAAACACTTAGTAAAAGTATTAATAGTAGAATAAATAATTTTAAAAGCAATAACAAGAATTAATAAGTAAAGCAAAATAAATAAATCCGTCTTTTGCACAGAGGAGGCCTTGGAAATCAGACGGGGATTCCTTCATCGGCCAATATTATTAAAAGCAATAAAATAAATAAAACATTCATATCCGCGCCAAAACAATAATAGTTTTAAACACGGAGGGCTCAGATATGAAAATATATAAAGTGGGACAGCCTAAACAAGCGCGGCTGTGAGAATTCGCCCTGCCAGCGCATGTTGGTTATCCGGTGTAAGTGGAAGAAATCATCCTTGCCCGTAAAGCTTCATTTATTTTATTTTCCGTCTTTGCAATCATGAGGCCTCAAAATCGACGATAACTTTTTCATCGGCCATTCAAGTGTAGTATCTTGTTTATTATCAATTAACCAGCAAAAAGAGCCTAAAACCACCCAAGAACGGTGGCCCGAAATATCGTGAGCAAAATGGCCAAAAAAGAGCAAAATGGCCAAAACCAGTCCAACAGAATGGCTAAAAAACAGTAGCAATAATTCCAACCGAAAAACGCAGCCAGTGACATAATAAGCCAACAATACCAAACAGAAAAATGCAGCCCGCAACGCAGTAAGCAACAATACCAACAGAAAATGCAACCAAATGATAATATCAACGTCCGCTTGAGTTAACTTCACGAGTTTTACTCCTACAGACATTAAAACAAGAAATCAAAACAGTCCGCCAACAACAGATTCCAAGAAATAAAAACAAACAAACACTGAAAATCGAGCCAACAGGGTCCAACGAACAAACAGTTCGTAATCAGTCCAAAACGAAACATAACATAGGTCGCCGGAGTTTGTTAAAACTCCGGCGACATTCAAAATAATAAATCAGCCCAACAAAAGAGATACAAACAGTGATATTGTCGGAGTTAACAACACGAAGCGTGAGGCGCGGCTGCCGTCTCACGGCGAGTCGCCGAGCGACGCCACCACGGTGGGTTCGACGAAATGATGGTGCGCAAGGCGACGGAGTTCGGATGAGACAATGGGTCATTGATGATGAGGCTCACGGAGTTAGGGTGAGAGGTGAGGAGATGATGCTGGTGTTAAAGGGCCACGGGAGCTCCAAGCTCGGCGAAGAGGCAGCGCGACGGAACAGTGGCGAGGCAGTGGGTCTGAAGTAGGGGCGATAGTGTGCAGGGTTGTTTAAAATGGGGGAATGTTTTGTTTTTATAGGGTAGGATTAGGGTTAGATATTTGGGAAATGAAAAGTGGGGTATTGTTTTGGGAAATGAAAAGTGGTATTTGATTTTAGGGGAAATAAAAGAGGTGTTTGGATGATATTAAAAATAGTGTTGGCTTGGGTGATTCAAATTGTGTCTTGATGGATGGTTTGACAAAAATGCAAATTTGGTTAATTATTTAAAGAAAAATTATTTAAAAGATGCCAAATTATTAAAATGCAACGCCGACGCAATAATACTAAAATGCAATTTTAAAGACATGTTTAATGCCCGATTAAAAGTAAAAATGCGGTGCCGAATAATTATTTAAAAAGATGCGAATATTATTAAAATAAAAACGACGGTATAACAATAATAAAAACATAATATTAACAACGACATAATGCTTAATTTAAAAATAAAAGATGCAATGTCATTTTTGTGAAGAAATAAACATAGAATATTATGTAAAAATATGCAAAAATAACGATTAAAATGAGGTGTGCTAAAATACTTAAAATTGCACGAAAATATACAAAAACGGGTCAAAATTGATCACAACAAAGATGTCCCTCTTTGTACGGAGATGATGGAAGAGTCTTCGGACAAAGATGTTGACTTGTAGCCAATTTTGTCCTGTTTTATAAACTAAAAACTCAAAAATAGGGATGATGCAGACCCAAAAATGTCCCAGTGTCAAATCATGATGACACTGGGTCGTTGTGATGCGAAAAAATAAAAAGCAAAGATGACGCTGATTAAAAATGTCCCAGTGTCGAAGTATGATTGACACTGGGTTGCAGGTGATGTGGTGCTGTAATAGACATGGTGTTTGTAGATGATGATGGCGTCATTGCATAGACGCGATGCAGATGCTCGTCGTTGCATGGACGAAACATGAATGAAGCCGTTGCATAGGCTTAAAATGAAAAGGCGTCGTTGCATGGACGCGATGCAGATGCTCGTCGTTGCATAGACGAAACATGAATGAAGCCGTTGCATAGGCTTAAAATGAAAAGGCGTCGTTGCATGGACGCGATGCAGATGCTCGTCGTTGCATAGACGAAACATGAACGGCCGCCAGATAGGCTTAAAATGAAAAGCGTCGTTGCATGGACGCGACGCAGATGCTCGCCGTCGTTGCATGGACGAAACATGAATGAAGCCGTTGCATAGGCTTAAAATGAAAAGGCGTCGTTGCATGGACGCGATGCAGATGCTCGTCGTTGCATTGACGAAACATGAATGAAGCCGTTGCATGAGCTTTTAATGAAAAGGCGTCGTTGCATGGACGCGATGCAGATGCTCGTCGTTGCATAGACGAAACATAAACGGCCGCCAGATAGGCTTAAATGAAATGGCGCCAGATAGACGCGACGCAGATGCTCGCCGTCGTAGACGGAAAACATGAATGAAGCCGTTGCATGGGCTTTTAATGAAAAGGCGTCGTTGCATAGACGCGATGCAGATGCTCGTCGTTGCATGGACGAAACATAAACGGCCGTGATAGGCTTATAATGAAAAGGCATCGTTGCATGGACGCGATGCAGATGCTCGTCGTTGCATAGACGAAACATGAACGGCCGCCAGATAGGCTTAAAATGAAAAGCGTCGTTGCATGGACGCGATGCAGATGCCGTCGTTGCATGGACGAAACATGAACGGCCGCCGATAGGCTTAAAATGAAAAGCGTCGTTGCATGGGACGCGATGCAGATGCTCGTCGTTGCATAGACGAAACATGAACGAAGCCGCAGATAGGCTTAAATGAAATGGCGTCGTTGCGTAGACGCGACGCAGATGCTCGTCGTTGCATGGACGAAACATGAACGGCCGCCAGATAGGCTTAAATGAAATGGCGTCGTTGCATGACGCGACGCAGATGCTCGTCGTTGCATGGACGAAACATGAACGGCCGTTGCATGGGCTTTTAATGAAAATGGCGTCGTTGCGTAGACGCTGATGCAGATGCTCGTCGCCGTCAGATGGATTTAAACATACGAACGCCGCCGTAGGCTTAAATGAAATGCATTGGTTTACGAGCGCACCGCTTTGGACTTATGCAGGTTGAGATAACGCCATTGCATGACGCGTTGCGCTTGTAACCGCGTGGGCCTATTGTTGTGTTCCCGCTTTATTGATATGAAGATCCCGCACTCAAAGAAAACTTGTGAGTTTTTAGGAAATGAGTGGTTGATTAGCGTCGACTCAGTAGCTTTGCTCGACGCTTGCATTCTCGGGTTTGCAATCAAGACCTAATTGGCTCGCTTTCGCTCTATTGCCATTTTTGCACCGAATTTCTTAAAATGTCCCGGTTCGTAATGAAGATGTTGAATCGGGTAAGGTTGCATCTCGACGCTATCAAGCGATCAGTAAGCATTTTTTTATAATGAATGAAAATCTAATGCAAGAATATTGACAAAATCGAGTCCAGTGCAAATTAAGGAAGAAATATTTCTAACGGTGTGACCGAAGCCGATGTGGTCGCTTCACGTATCCCGCCGAGGGAGTCAGGTCAAGACGTAGTTCATGCTGCAAAAATAAGAATTTTTATGATTTTAAAATGATGCAGGACCGAAGCCGATGTGGCCGCCTACGTATCCCCCCGAGGGAGTCAGGTCAAGACGTTGTTCATGCTGCAAAAATAAGAACTTTTTATGATTTTAAAATGTTGTGGGACCGAAGCCGATGTGGCCGCCTACGTATCCCGCCGAGAGAATCAGGTCAAGACGTAGTTCGTGATGCAAAATAAGGATTTTTATCATTTTTAAAATGATGTGGGACCGTCGTTATACCGTATTTCCGCAGTATGACGTGGGACGACGTAGAAAATTTGAACTTGAGAATTAGGCTTGGCGAAATTTATTTGTTCACAACACCCGATTAGAGTCGTTTTCGACTAAACGTTTTCACTTTCGTAGGGAATTTCCGCTATGTCATTTTTAATTTTTGCGATTTTTCGAGAGACGAACGTGTTGGCCAACAAGAGGGCGCCACTTGGCACCCTCCTATCATGACGTGAGAGCTCTGGTTTGGACGAAATGGAGAGGTGTAGTTGGTAGGATATTTTGTGTGTTAGGTCGGGGACACATGGGTGAATCTTGGCCCTACACTTGCCTTGCACTTGGCAAGATCTTGGCCATTGGTTGGCCTTCACTTGACCTATAAATACCCCTTCCCTTTGAAGACAAATTCATCCACAAATTGCCTAAGTCTTGAAAGCTTCTTCCTCCCCTTAGTGTAGTGTCTTGCCGAGAGCCCTCTCCCCTTGGCCGAGTTCCCCACAGTAGGCCGAGGGTAGCCACCCTCCTCCTTGGGTGCTAGCCAGGGTACCCCTAGCCTAGTTGCTTCAGATAATACCCCCTCTCTTGGTAGAAATACTCTCAAAAGTATTGTTATAATGCCCAAATTACCTTAGCCGTATACCTTGTAGTATTCTAAGGTTATACCTATACGAAAAGCCCAGAAATACTATTATACTTCCCGTCTGTCACAAAACCGAAACCCTAGGAAAATCTCCATAGTCCGTTGGTGTATTGTGTATAAGTTGGTTAGAACTTCTAAGGGTGGTTTAGAGCGGGTTGAGCGCTGAGTTGAGCTAAACGATTGCCCAGGATCGACTTTAACTAGGATAATTATGGGCTTATCGAGGTAAATATCTTGTCCCTCTATTGTAATTGGAAATTACATATTGTTAGAATATATAGTTGAAGTATACTATATATAGTACTGATCGTAGTTATCGGCAATGTCTTTTGACTTAAGCCTGAATAATACTTACGCAATGTCTTGCGACTTAAGCCCAATTTTTAAAAGAAGAATCGAATCGTAATTACATGTATCAGACATAAGAGACTTGTGTAGTAGTACCGCGAGTATAATTGTACCTGTTAGGGTTAGGCGTATAACCCCTGGTTGGCTTGGTAGCCTCGATAGAGGAGGAGATTTACGCCATGTGAGGTGTTGCGAATTTTCTCGTAGAATGTTCTACGAGGATCTAAATGTTAATAAGCGCTTGTGGCCTTATAGGTTGAAGTACTACGTGTGGCGCGATCTACTTAGCAGGAGTAGCAGCGGTTGGAAGTACTTGAGCGCTTTTGCTATTAGTCGATACTCGTCGCGAGGTATGTGAACCTCTTCCTATCTCTTCTAGCATGATATGTGAACTATGTAGTACGGTAGACGCATACGTGCTAAATGTATTTGATTGGTTTAAACATAAAGTGTTATAACGACTTTATGGGAAGTTAGTTATAACGACTTTATGTTGGTAAGAAAATACTTGTGGTTTTTAAAAAGGTAATCGATTTGAACTATAATGGCGTGTTATGTGTTAATAAAGAACTTGAAGTATTTCAAAAGATTTTTGAATCATTTGAAAGAAGAAGTAATACTTGATTTGTTTTGAAAACTTAAGAGTTATGCTAGCTTTATGGAAAGTTAGGTATAACGCCTTAAGAATGTTTCTTGATTTTGGAAATCGAATGTGTATCGACAAACCACTGCAGCGTTTATAAGAGGAAATGTTTTTAATAATTAAGTATTATTAAAACCAGTAGAAACTTCCATCTGCATAGAAGCTAAGATGAGACAAAATGATATTTCCTAGATCATGGCTGCTGTAATAAGATTGTTATAAACAAGAATATCCTACTCACATATAAGACTTATGTTTCTCAGATAGTTTAAAGGAGAATTATATTTTTAAATGAATAAGACTATGAACTACGAAACCTTTCTAAAATGAGAAACTTGAACATTGGAAATTAGGAAAACTTGATCATTGGAAAAGAATGTTGCTACTTGATTTTACAAAGAGAAGTAATTGATTTACTTTAAAAGGATAGTCAATCTATTTTATACTACGGGTATTGTGTGACATTGTGAAAGTAACGTATCTTTTAAAGAGTTAATGTATGAAGTACTTTGGGGATAAAACCCCGAACTTGTTGGCATATAGTAGAAAGTACCTTGTGTGTATAACTTGATTGTGTTGGTTTGTGATAGCACAGTAATACTTTCTTGTTGATTGATAAGTAAACATGCTAGGATGCTACGTGTGTTAGTATCTTGTGATGTTGTGTAAAGGGTTTCCTTTGTTGTGCTTATGTTGCTTAACGATAAGTCATGTGTTAGTATTTTACATCACTCATCTCGAGATGATTCCGGGTTAAGCCGCCTCCACGCGGTGGCATCAGCGTCGATGGACCTATGATTCGAGAATACCTCACGCAGTCCTGCGGGCCTACGCGAGCTACGAGAGTTCCGTGTTAGTGTCGTCATTTATGGGCACGCGTCCATGCGCCACGCGGATCGCGAAGTCGGGGCGACGCCGGAGTAGCTACCGACGCGGAATACCTCACGCGGGCCGATGAGATTGGCCTACGCGAGTCGCGGAGTTCGAGTGGTTAGACGCAGACATCGATATCTGCGGGCAAGTGGCCGCCTTTGATCATGTGACGGTCTAGACAGATCTTATGATACGATTCATGACCTTGTTGGTACCGTGGGTTTTTAGTAGTCGCTATGCCTTCGCATTTACCCCGCACTGCTTTATTATGACACGTGGGACACGTGTTCATGTGTTCCTTGGTGCTTTTATATCATGATCGCCAGCTGGGAAGGTATTCCACGCATGATTGATGTTGTGGGCCGAGACCCATTGTTATACTTCGAGTGATGACTGAGGCGTGAGTCCCCGACTTGACACGATCGCTTGTCAGAAAGCGTAGTTTGGTTATCATACATGTCTCCCGCTTTACGATCGCTATGATTTCATTGAAGATGTATTTTCGGGCCACATACTCTGCACTGTCAGATCGACTCCTTCGGGCCGCGTTCATGCCGCAGTTGAGGTACACCGCCGTTGATCCTAGCTCTCGTGGTCACAGTTTGGCGTTGGGAAGCTCCGCTTTCTCCGAGGCTTATCGCCGTATAGTCCTCGTCGCCGTAAGTGTTTACATTCGTGGGTTTTGGCGGGCCCGTCCCGCCATTGTTGTCATATCATTCTTAGAGGTGCGTAGTAATCACAAGTGTGGTTTGTAAAAAGGATTAAACTGCTCATGTTGAAAAAGTTGTTATTTACATATACGCCGAAAAGGCAAGTTTTTCTCGATTATTGTTTCATATTTCATAATATGTCTTGTATCGTTTATGTTCATTGATTACTGATGTTGTATCACTAGGGTGCCCGGTAAGGCATCACCACGCCCGAATCGGTCGTGACAAAAGTGGTATCGTGAGCGCTTAATCCTCGGAAAGTGTCTACGCATCAGATCCAGCAGTTCGATTATCGGTGTTGTGCACCACACCAATAATCGTGAGGCTATAGGTATTTAGGATTGGTTTCTATTCTTCTCACTCGAGATCGTGCCTTAGAGTCGTGTTGTAAGTTGGACCTCCGACGTATTTCTTTCCCTTACCGCTATGCCTCCGCGCAGGAAACCCGCCCAGAGGCGCGGCTGGCGGAGCCGCGAGTAGAGTTCAGAGTGGGCGAGGCACAGCCCAATCATTACCTAGGTAGTGCTTCATTCGGGAGTTTTGCGATGTCCACTAGCCCCGCAGAGTTTGGCACGCAGCGGCAGCTCCCAGCGCGCCATGATATTTGAACCTTCGCCCACGACGAACAGTGAATATAGAGTGCAAAGAAGACGACCACATTAGCTATGGATGTGGCTACGAGAGTATACCGATGTACCACGGTCTTGATGACTATCTAAGAGAGGTTGTGCAAGAGTAATTATTCGTTAGGCTTGAGCATGGCACGTACGGGCTTATGCGCATGAGCCAAGAAACGTAGAGATTTACGGGTTAACAAAGCGACAGCAAGAGAGGCCGTGAGCAAAGAAGGTCCTTTAGTAACTTTCGAGGCGAGTCGCCTCACCGCCAGATTAGATATGCACCTCCGCCGCAGAGTGGTCTTCCGCATTTCAGGACGTTCGGGGTGCAGGAGTTGGTCGAACTCCGTGGCTTCCGTTCATTTGGCGCACGCCATCCCGGAATGTCGTCTTTTAGTTCGCATCTTGTTGTACTATGACCGTCGTGGTCGATGTCGAAAGAGTGTCTGGTAGGAGGACTTAGCCTTCGTGATCGGTGGGTAGTTCGTCATCTTCCCAGCTATGCGCCTCTACGTGGCGTGTTTGATTAGAACGACTACGAGAGTGAAGGTAGATATAGATATATCTTTAACCTCCGGAGATCGGTATGTGTGATAAGGTGAGTATACCTTAAGTGCTATGTTCGATAGCGGTGTGTTAGTCGTGATTAGATCATGGTTGTTTAACCGAGTAAGATTTTGGGGATAGAGAAGGTGTGAGCCTTAGAGCTTTTTACGTAAAGACCTTAGAGGTGAGGCCATCTCGAGAAAAGGTGTAGTGTTATGTTTGACTTATCTAAGTGCATAGTGCACGTGAGTTATGTTTGGGATAGTCCCCAGTAGTGTGGAATGAAAGGGGTAGTTGAGCTAAGAAGACCGCCAGGGTTTCAAACGTGATTTGTGAGATTGTTAGAATCGGGAGCTAGTATTGCGCGTTGTCGGGTCGGGTTGAGGCCACGTTGCGTCAACCCGCGGCATGTTTGGTGGGGTCAGGTTGTGGTGGTCCCGCTTGTGTTAGGGTTGTGAGGTGTTAGGCCCAAGTTTAGCTAACCAACAGACGCGTCGGACGCGTTCGACCGGTGGTCGCCGATGGGGCAGCCCATCGTGTTCTTCTGGCCAGACCGTTTACCGAGTGTGTTGAGTTATCGTAAAGGTTGTAGGGCTGCACGAGGTGCCTACCTACACCTTAAGATGCAGTGGAGCCAGTGTTACTACCGCTTTTTCTCGGAGGTTTTGCCAGCAAGGTTAGAAACTCGGTGAGTCTCGACCGCATTCGCCGCCGCCAGCGTGTGTATCTCGTAGGTAGTCGCGGGATTGTCGCTCTCGTGGAGGAAGTGTTTAAGCTACCATTTCGGTGTTCGGATATCGCCATGAAGCCTTGTAAGGGCGGAAGTGTAAGTCACGGCCGATTGGTTCGATGTTGGCAAGGTTCGCATACTGTTCAGCTTGTTCCACAGATCGTGGTTAGGGTGTGACGAGTTTTGGTATGACAGAGGAACTTAGCCCGTGTTACTTTGGGCCCTTTGAGTTCATGTGAAGGATAGGCGGGTTGCCTATATGATAGCTTTGCCGTCCGACTTAGGAGGCAGACGTCCGGTCTTCGTATTGTTATGATCGGAAAGTATCGGAGAATCCATCCGAGTGTTCCCGATTAATGATGACCACGTTAGAGATAGTAACCAGTTTTGGAAATCAAGCGACGTAAATGTGGTAAGAGTTCGAGTGTCACGACACCTCGTGGATCGATGTAGTCCGGTACCATTTGTTGGGTCGCCGGAGTGACACTAGAACCTCGCGGCAAAGTGACAAAAGTGGTATCGGGAAGAAGCGAGCATGTATGGCGAGCATTGATGTGACCATTTCTTTTGTTTGGAAAAGTGTGGAAGAAGTATATTTTAGACCCCGGAGAGAGGTGTTTGTGGTGATGTTAGAGGTGATTCCTCGTGGACTTGGATGTAAGTATTTTGGCGTGATTGTTTCGCGCCATTGTGGCGTGATTGTTTCGTAAGTATGGTAGTGAAGACTATCTCGGGCGACGTTGTTTTGAGACTTAGAAGGAACATTCGACGAATGTTTCTAAGCGAGGAGAATGTTATACCCCGTATTTCCAGAGTATGTACGTAAGGACGTACGTAGAAAATTTGAACTTGAGAATTAGGCTTGGCCGAAATTTATTTGTTCACAACACCCGATTAGAGTCGTTTTTCGACGAAACGTTTTCACAGCTTTCGTAGGGGAATTTCCGGCTATGTCATTTTTAATTTTTGCGGATTTTTCCGAGAGACGAAACGTGTTGGGCCAACAAGAGGGCGCCACTTGGCACCCTCCCATTGGCGGACGTGAGAGCTCGGTTTGGACGAAATGGAGAGGTGTAGTTGGTAGGATATTTTGTGTGTTAGTTGGTCAAGGACACATGGGTGAATCTTGGCCCTACACTTGCCTTGCACTTGGCAAGATCTTGGCCATTGGTTGGCCTTCACTTGACCTATAAATACCCCTTCCCTTTGAAGACAAATTCATCCACAAATTGCCTAAGTCTTGAAAGCTTCTTCCTCCCCCCTTAGTGTAGTGTCTTGGCCGAGAGCCCCTCTCCCCCCCCCCCTTGGCCGAGAGTTCCCAGTGGGTAGGCCGAGGGTAGCCACCCCTCCTTGGGTGCTAGCCGTGGTACCCCTGCCTAGTTGCTTTCAGATAATACCCCTCTCGTAGAAATACTCAAAAGTATTGTTATAATGCCCAAATTACCTTAGCCGTATACCTTGTAGTATTCTAAGGTTATACCTATACGAAAAGCCCAGAAATACTATTATACTTCCCGTCTGTCACAAAACCGAAACCCTAGGAAAATCTCCATAGTCCGTTGGTGTATTGTGTATAAGTTGGTTAGAACTTCTAAGGGTGGTTTAGAGCGGGTTGGAGCGCTCGGAGTTGGAGCTAAACGATTGCCCAGGATCGACTTTAACTAGGATAATTATGGGCTTATCGAGGTAAATATCTTGTCCCTCTATTGTAATTGGAAATTACATATTGTTAGAATATATAGTTGAAGTATACTATATATAGTACTGATCGTAGTTATCGGCAATGTCTTTTGACTTAAGCCTGAATAATACTTACGGCAATGTCTTGCGACTTAAGCCTGAATTTTTAAAAGAAGAATACTGAACTGTAATTACATAGGGTCAGACATGAGACTTGTAGTAGTACCGTGGAGTATAATTGTACCTGCAGTGGTTAGGCGATAACCCACATGGTTGGCTTGCAGTACCGATAGAGAGGAGATTTACGCTGTCATGTGCGGGGAGGTGCCGAATTTTCTCGTAATGTTCTACGAGGATCTAAATGTTAATAGCGCCTTGTGGCCTTATAGGTTGAAGTACTACGTGTGGAGCGATCTACTTAGCTGGAGTAGCCGGTTGGAAGTACTTGAGCGTTTTGCTATTAGTCGATACTGTCGCGAGGTATGTGAACCTCTTCCTATCTCTTCTAGCATGATATGTGAACTATGTAGTACGGTGAGACGCATACGTGCTAAATGTATTTGATTGGTTTAAAACATAAAGTGTTATAACGACTTTATGGGAAGTTGGTTATAACGACTTTATGTTGGTAAGAAAATACTTGTGGTTTTAAAAGGTAACTGATTTGAACTATAATCGGCGTGTTATGTGTTAATAAAGAACTTGAAGTATTTCAAAAGATTTTTGAATCATTTGAAAGAAGTAATACTTGATTTGTTTTGAAAACTTAAGAGTTATGCTAGCTTTATGGAAAGTTAGGTATAACGTCTTAAGAATGTTTTACGATTTTGGAAATCGAATGTATCGACAAACCATCGCGGCGTTTATAAGAGGAAATGTTTTTAATAATTAAGTATTATTAAAACCAAGAGAAACTTCCATCCGCATAGAAGCTAAGATGAGACAAAATGATATTTCCTAGATCATGGTCATTGTAATAAGATTGTTATAAACAAGAATATCCTACTCACATATAAGACTTATGTTTCTCGGATAGTTTAAAGGAGAATTATATTCTTAAATGAATAAGACTATGAACTACTAAACCTTTCTAAAATGAGAAACTTGAACATTGGAAATTAGGCAAACTTGATCATTGGAAAAGAATGTTGCTACTTGATTTTACAAAGAGAAGTAATTGATTTACTTTAAAAGGATAGTCACTCTATTTGTATACTACGTATTGTGTGACATTGTGAAAGTAACGTATCTTTTAAAGAGTTAATGTATGAAGTACTTTGGGGATAAAACCCCAACTTGTTGGCATATAGTAGAAAGTACCTTGTGTGTATAACTTGATTGTGTTGGTTTGTGATAGCACAGTAATACTTTCTTGTTGATTGATAAGTAAACATGCTAGGATGCTACGTGTGTTAGTATCTTGTGATGTTGTGTAAAGGGTTTCCTTTGTTGTGCTTATGTTGCTTAACGATAAGTCATTGTGTTAGTATTTTACATCACTCATCTCGAGATGATTCCGGGTTAAGCCGCCTCCGACGCGGTAGACTCAGTGGTCGATGGACCTATGATTCGAGAATACCTCACGCAGTCCTGCGGGCCTACGCGAGCTACGAGTTCCGGTTAGTGTCGCCCTTACGGGTACGCGTCCACGTGGCTACGCGATCGCGAAGTCCGTGACGACGCCGGGAGTAGCTACCCTCGACGCGGAATACCTCATGCGGCCGATGAGATTGGCCTACGCGAGTCGCGGAGTTCCGTGGTTAGACGCAGACATCGATCGCGGGCAAGTGGCCGCCTTTGATCATGTGACGGTCCAGACAGATCTTATGATACGATTCATGACCTTGTTGGTACTGTGGGTTTTTAGTAGTCGCTATGCCTTCGCACTTACCCCGCATGCTTTATTATGACACGCGGACACGTGTTCATGTGTGTTCCTTGGTGCTTTTATATCATGATCACGGCGGTGAGGAAGGTATTCCACGCATGATTGATGTTGTGGGCACGAGACCCATTGTTATACTTGAGTGATGACTTGAGGCGAGTCCACGACTTGACATGACCGCTTTGTCAGAAATCGTAGTTTGGTTATCATACATGTCTCCCGCTTTACGATCGCTATGATTTCATTCGATGTATTTTCGCTTCACATACTCTGACTCAGATCGACCTCCTCGGGGCCGCTCATGCCGCAGTCGAGGTACACCGATCGTTGATCCTAGCTCGTGGTCACGCCAGTTTGGGAAGCTCCGTTTCTCCGGAGGCTTATCAGTGGTATAGTCCTCTGTCGGCGTAAGTGTTTACATTCGTGGTTTATGGGCCCCGTCCCGCCATTGTTGTCATATCATTCTTAGAGGTGCAGAGTAATCGCCAAGTGTGGGTTTGTAAAAGGATTAAACTGCTCATGTTGAAAAGTTGTTATTTACATATACGCCAAAAGGCAAGTTTTTCTCAGATTATTGTTTCATATTTCATAATATGTCTTGTATCGCTTTATGTTCTACCGACACTGATGTTGTATCACCAGGTGCCCGGTAGGCACGATCACGCCCGAATCGGTCGTGACAAAAGTGGTATCGAGCGATTAATCCTCGGAAAGTGTCTACGCACCGTATCCGAGAGTTCTGATTATCGGTGTGTTGTGCACCACACCAATAATCGTGAGGCTATGTGGTATTTAGGATTGGTTTCTATTCTTCTCACTCGAGATCATGCCAGAGTCGTGTTGTAAGTTGGACCTCCGACGTATTTCTTTCCTTACCGCTATGCCTCCGCGCAGGCAACCCGCCTGTGAGGCGCGGCGGCGGAGCCGCGAGTAGAGTTCAGAGGGTGGCGAGGCACAGCCCAATCATTACCTAGGTAGTGCTTCATTCGGGAGTTTTGCGATGTCACTAGCCCCAGCAGAGTTTGCACGGCAGCGGCAGCTCCCATCGCGCCATGATATTTGAACCTTCGCCCACGACCGAACATGAATATAGAGTGCAAAGAAGACGACCACATTAGCTATGGATGTGGCTACCAGAGAGTATACCGATGTACCACGGGTCTTGATGACTATCTAAGAGAGGGTTGTGCAAGAGTAATTATTGATTAGGCTCGAGCATGGCACGTATGCGCTTATGCGCAGCAGCCAAGAAACGTAGAGATTTACGGGTTAACAAAGGACAGCAGAGAGGGCGAGCAAAGAAGGTCCTTTAGTAACTTTCGAGGCGAGTCGCCTCACCGAGATTAGATATGCACCTCCGCGCAGCAGTGGTCTTCCACGCATTTCGGGGCGTTCGGGCGCAGGAGTTGGTCGAACTCCGTGGCTTCCGGTCATTAGCGGCGCACGCCATCCCGGAATGTCGTCTTTAGTTCGTACTTGTTGTACTATGACCGCCGTGGTCCGATGTCGAAAGAGTGTCCTAGGAGGACTTAGCCTTCGTGATCGGTGGTAGTTCGTCATCTTCCTTAGCTATGCGCCTACGTGGCAGTTTGATTAGAACGACTAAGAGAGTGAAGCGAGAGATATAGATATATCTTTAACCTCCGCAGATCAAGATGTGTGATAAGCGAGTATACCTTAAGTGCTATGTTCGATAGCGGTGTGTTAGTCGTGATTAGATCATGGTTGTTTAACCGAGTAAGATTTTGGGGTATAGAGAAGGTGTGAGCCTTAGAGCTTTTTACGTAAAGACCTTAGAGGTGAGGCCATCTCGAGAAAAGGTGTAGTGTTATGTTTGACCCTTATCGGAAGTGCATCGTGCACGTGAGTTATGTTTGGGATAGGTCCCTAGTAGTGTGGAATGAAAGGGGGTAGTTGAGCTAAGAAGACCGCTAGGGTTTCAAACGTGATTTGTGAGATTGTTCGAATCGGGAGCTAGTATCGCGCGTTGTCGGGTCGGGTTGAGGCCACGTTGCGGGTCAACCCGCGGCATGTTTGGGGGTGGGGTCAGGTTGTGGTGGTCCCGCCTTGTGTTAGGGTTGTGAGGGTGTTAGGCCCAAGTTTAGCTAACCAGACGGCGTCGTGGACGCGTTCGACTGGTCGGGCCGATGGGGCAGCCATCGTGTTCTTCGGGGACCGTTACTCTACCGTGTTGAGTTATCGTAAAGGTTGTAGGGCTGCACGAGGTGCCTACCTACACCTTAAGACGCATGATGGAGCCTGTGTTACTACCGCTTTTCTCGGAGGTTTTGCGAGCAAGGTTAGAAACTCGGTGAGTCTCGACCGCATTCGCCGCCGGGCGGTGTGTGTATCTCGAGGTAGTCGCGTGGGATTGTCGTCTCGTGGAGGAAGTGTTTAAGCTACCATTTCGGTTCGGATATCGCCTTATGAAGCCTTGTAAGGCGGAAGTGTAAGTCACGGTCGATTGGTTCGATGTTGGCAAGGTTCGCATATTGGTTCAGCTTGTTCCAGCAGATCGTGGTTAGGGTGTGACGAGTTTTGGTATGACAGGAACTTAGCCCGTGTTACTTTGGGCCCTTTGAGTTCATGTGAAGGATAGGCGGGTTGCCTATATGATAGCTTTGCCGTCCGACTTAGGAGGCGACGTCCGGTCTTCGTATTGTTATGATCGGGAAAGTATCGGAGAATCCATCCGAGTGTTCCCGATTAATGATGACCACGTTAGAGATAGTAACCCCGAGTTTTGGAAATCAAGCGATTTAAATGTGGTAAGAGTTCGAGTGTCACGACCTCGTGGATCGCGTGTAGTCCGTACCATTTGTTGGGTCGCCGAGTGACACTAGAACCTCGCGCAAAGTGACAAAAGTGGTATCGGGAAGAAGCGAGCATGTATGGCGAGCATTGATGTGACCATTTCTTTTGTTTGGAAAAGTGTGGAAGAAGTATATTTTAGACCCGAGAGAGGTGTTTGTGGTGATGATAGAGGTGATTCCTCGTGGACTTGGATGTAAGTATTTTGCGCATTGTTTCGTGGCCATTGTGGCGGGATTGTTTCGTAAGTATGGTAGTGAAGACTATCGGCGACGTTGTTTTGAGACTTAAGGAACATTCGGACGAATGTTTCTAAGGAGGGAGAATGTTATACCGTATTTCCAGTAGTATGCGTGGGGACGCACGTAGAAAATTTGAACTTGAGAATTAGGCTTGGCGAAATTTATTTGTTCACAACACCCGATTAGAGTCGTTTTTGACGAAACGCTTTCACAACTTTCGTAGGGAATTTCCGCTATGTCATTTTTAATTTTTGCGGATTTTTCCGAGAGGCGAAGCGTGTTGGGCCAACAAGAGGGCGCCACTTGGCACCCTCCCATCAAGTGACGTGAGAGCTCGGTTGGACGAAATGGAGAGTGTAGTTGGTAGGATATTTTGTGTGTTAGTTGGTCAAGGACACGTGGGTGAATCTGCCCTACACTTGCCTTGCACTTGGCAAGATCTCGCCATTGGTTGGCCTTCACTGACCTATAAATACCCCTTCCCTTGAAGACAAATTCATCCACAAATTGCCTAAGTCTTGAAAGCTTCTTCCTCCCCTTAGTGTAGTGTCTCGCCGAGAGCCCCTCTCCCCTTGGCGAGAGTTCCCCACAGTGGCAGTGGCAGGGTAGCCACCCTCCTTGGGGTGCTAGCCGTGGGGTACCCCCCCCCTAGCCTAGGTGTCTTCGTGTAATACCCCCTCTCTTGGTAGAAATACTCTCAAAAGGATTGTTGTAATGCCCCAATTACCGTAGCCGGATACCTTGTAGTATTCTAAGGTTATACCTATCTAAAAGCCCGTAAATACTATTATACTTCCGTCTCACAAAACCAAAACCCTAGGAAAATCTCCATAGTCCGTTGGTGTATTGTGTATAAGTTGGTTAGAACTTCTAAGGGTGGTTTAGAGCGGGTTGGAGCGCCGAGTTGAGCTAAACGATTGCCCAGATCGACTTTAACTAGGATAATTATGGGCTTATCGAGGTAAATATCTTGTCCTCTATTGTAATTGGAAATTACATATTGTTAGAATATATAGTTGAAGTATACTATATATAGATCGATCGTAGTTATCGGCAATGTCTTTTGACTTAAGCTCGAATAATACTTACGCAATGTCTTGCGACTTAAGCTGAATTTTTAAAAGAAGAATCCGAATCGTAATTACATGGTCAGACATAAGAGACTTGTGTAGTAGTGCAGTGGAGTATAATTGTACGCTAGGTTAGGCGTATAACCCCCTGGTTGGCTTGGTAGCGGCCTCGATAGAGGAGAGATTTACGCTGCCATGCGGGGGGAGGTCGCGAATTTTCGTAGAATGTTCTACGAGGGATCTAAATGTTAATAAGCGCACTTGTGGCCTTATAGGTTGAAGTACTACGTGTGGCGCGATCTACTTAGCTTACGAGTAGCCGACGGTTGGAAGTACTTGAGCGTTTGCTATTAGTCGATACTGCCGCGAGGTATGTGAACCTCTTCCTATCTCTTCTAGCATGATATGTGTGAACTATGTAGTACGGTGAGACGTACATGTGCTAAATGTATTTGATTGGTTTAAAACATAAAGTGTTATAACGACTTTATGGGAAGTTGGTTATAACGACTTTATGTTGGTAAGAAAATACTTGTGGTTTTTAAAAGGTAATCGATTTGAACTATAATGGCGTGTTATGTGTTAATAAAGAACTTGAAGTATTTCAAAAGATTTTTGAATCATTTCGGAAGTTAAGTAATACTTGATTTGTTTTGAAAACTTAAGAGTTATGCTAGCTTTATGGAAAGTTAGGTATAACGTCTTAAGAATGTTTCTTCGATTTTGGAAATCGAATGTGTATCGACAAACCATCGCAAATTTATAAGAGGAAATGTTTTTAATAATTAAGTATTATTAAAACCAAGAGAAACTTCCATCCGCATGTAAGCTAAGATGAGACAAAATGATATTTCTAGATCATGGTCATTGTAATAAGATTGTTATAAACAAGAATATCCTACTCACATATAAGACTTATGTTTCTCGGATAGTTTAAAGGAGAATTATATTCTTAAATGAATAAGACTATGAACTACTAAACCTTTCTAAAATGAGAAACTTGAACATTGGAAATTAGGCAAACTTGATCATTGGAAAGAATGCTACTTGATTTTACAAAGAGAAGTAATTGATTTACTTTAAAAGGATAGTCACTCTATTTGTATACTACGTATTGTGTGACATTGTGAAAGTAACGTATCTTTAAAGAGTTAATGTATGAAGTACTTTGGGGATAAAACCAGAACTTGTTGGCATATAGTAGAAAGTACCTTGTGTGTATAACTTGATTGTGTTGGTTTGTGATAGCACAGTAATACTTTCTTGTTGATTGATAAGTAAACATGCTAGGATGCTACGTGTGTTAGTATCTTGTGATGTTGTGTAAAGGGGTTTCCTTTGTTGTGCTTATGTTGCTTAACGATAAGTCATTGTGTTAGTATTTTACATCACTCATCTCGAGATGATTCCGGTTAAGCCGCCTCCACGCGGTAGACTCAGCGGTCGATGGACCTATGATTCGAGAATACCTACGCAGTCCTGCGGGCCTACGCGAGCTACGAGAGTTCCGTGTTAGTGCGCGCCCTTACGGGCACGCGGTCCATGCGCTACGCGGATCGCGTTCGTGACGACGCCGGAGTAGCTACCGACGCGGAATACCTCACGCGGGCCGATGAGATTGGCCTACGCGAGTCGCGGAGTTCCGTGGTTAGACGCAGCATCGACATCGCGCAAGTGGCGGCTTTGATCATGTGACGGCCCAGACAGATCTTATGATACGATTCATGACCTTGTTGGTACCGTGGTTTTTAGTAGTCGGCTATGCCTTCGCACTTACCCCGCATGACAGCTTTATTATGACACGTGGGACCCGTGTTCATGTGTTCTCGTGCTTTTATCATGCATCGCCAGCCGGCGAAGGTATTCCACGGCATGATTGATGTTGTGGCCCGAGACCCATTGTTATACTTGAGTGATGACTTGAGGGCGTGAGTCCACGACTTGACACGACCGCTTTGTTGTCAGAATCGTAGTTTGGTTATCATACATGTCTCCCGCTTTATACGATCGCTATGATTTCATTCAAGATGTATTTTCGTTTCACATACTCTGTACTGCATCGACCTTTCGGGGGCTGCGTTCATGCCGCAGTTGAGGTACACGATCGTTGATCCTAGCTCTCGTGGTCACAGCCGTTTGGAAGCTCCGTTTCTCCGAGGCTTATCACGTATAGTCCCCGCCGTCGTAAGTGTTTACATTCGTGGTTTGTGGGCCCCGTCCCGCCATTGTTGTCATATCATTCTTAGGTCCGTAGAGTATGCTGCAAGTGTGGTTTGTAAAAAGGATTAAACTGTTCATGTTGAAAAAGTTGTTATTTACATATACGCCGAAGGCAAGTTTTTCTCAGATTATTGTTTCATATTTCATAATATGTCTTGTATCGCTTTATGTTCGATTACTCGATGTTGTATCACTAGGGTGCTCGGTAAGGCACGATCCACGCCCGAATCGGTCGCGTGAAGCCGATGTGGCCGCCTACGTATCCCGCTGAGGGAATCAGGTCAAGACGTAGTTCGTGATGCAAAATAAGGATTTTTATCATTTTTAAAATGATGTGGGACCGAAGCCGATGTGGCCGCCTACGTATCCCGCTGAGGGAATCAGGTCAAGACGTAGTTCGTGATGCAAAAATGATTTTTATGTAATATGCATTTTGTTGTTTTTTCTGAAAAAATGGAAGACGACATTACGTTCTGACTCCAGTTGATACCAACAATTAGCATTGTGCATAAGGATGTTCTTTTATTGTTTTCAGTCTAACCGAGATTGACTCTGGTGTAATTCACACAGCTTCAGATAGTACCTCAAACATACCTGAGTGTCGACACACTTGCTTGCATCCAAGGTTTCGAACTACACGTAGCCTCACGTTTCAAATGCCCTCACTGAAAGAAAGTCCCATTTCACACATATATTTCAGTATTTTGAATTTTGGGACGTTGAAAGAATTGCGCTCACACTCAAAAAGATGTTCAATGCATGCAATTGTGATACCATAGGCTTGGCCGTCATGTAAGTATCCACTAATGTGAGAACCCTCAGTATAAGATCATGTAGGGCTTGTCACGGGCTTGTAATGTAGGCTTGGGGAAGGGTTGGATATCATTTGGGTAAAAGGTGACTAATCCTTCCTCGAGCGTTGAACTACGTCCATGCTTGATATTTGTGCGTTTTAAATTTTTAATGCTGACTTGCTTTCTTTTTGTCCCAGTTTTTCGATACTGACTTCTTTTGAATCTTTCATTTGGAGCCCCCCCCCCCTTTTTTTTTTTTTTAGGGGTTATGTATTCCTTTTTTTTTTTTTTTTTATAACATCGAGGCTTTTGATTTCTTTTTTCTTTTTTTTTGTGTGAAGTCGTCTCTGCTTTTGTTTTGTTTTCCTTTTGGAACTTTGACAACTTTTGTCTTTGCAAACTTATTGTGAGATTTTGTCAGCCACTTGCACATTTCTAAAGCGCTCGAGGAGGTCGGGCCAAAAGAGGGATAGTGCATACGCACTCAGAAAGGTTATAGGTGTAATATGCGGTTGTCAAAAAATAGGTTTTAGGCTCAAAGGGGGTGTACTAGGTATAATGTTATTTGGTAGGCTGAAAAGGCTCAAACGGGTCAAAGAAAGCCTACGATCATTTCCTACACCGAGTGTTACTCAGAATTTCGCCTCAACAAACATTCAGGCCAAGTTCTAGATCACAATGCAACGCAATTGAACTTATTCAAACCCTCACCACACAATGCATATGAAACGATGAGGTCGGTTTCATTCTTATCTTGAAAACATGCAAGACAATGTCATCTGCGGGTATGAATAAGAGGTACCAAAAAAAATCTATGGTTTGCCACAAAGTCAACCCATACTGATTATCTTTTTTTTTTTTTATTTTATTTTATTTTTTATGCACAGTTGTAACTGTGTTGGTATCAACAAAGTCAAACAATAATACTTACAAAATGTTTTTGTATTTTGAATAACATTGTTTTTTTTTTTTGAATAAAATAATTTTTTTGTATTTTTGAATAATTGTTTTTTTTGTATTTTTTGAATAAATGGTACCGAACCCGAATAGGGCTGCCTACGTATCCCTCCGAGGGAATCAGATGCGCGTAGTTCATTCAAATATGTTATAAAACGCATGCTTGAAAAGAATTTATCAATGAAAGGATGACAATGTAAAGCTATGCAAAAAAAATGATTGTCCACTGTGGACGAATGCAAAGTAAAATGAATGCCCGAGAACATGATGAATGGGATGCATGTGTAAGAAAAATATGTTTTTTATTTTTTATTTTTTATGGTTTTTATTTTTGTGGTGTCGAACCCAAAATGAGTTGCCTACGTATCACACCGTGTGGTGAGAATCAGACACGCGTAGTTCGGAATAATTATGGTAAAATGCATGATATTAAAGAACGATGCAATCAACGCTAAACATATTAATTGAATTTGCAAATATGAATAAAAATACAAAGTAAAGAAGACTTGAGAGTGATGTATCGTTGAATCTGGTATAGACTAACTTCTTTTAATCACTCATAATTAACGCTCATTTTTTCTTTTTTCGACCGCCCTCGGTTGTTTGCGAGGACGACCTTCCTGCAAAAAATATAAGAAATAGGTGAGTAAGAAAATGACCAAAATAATAAAATGCAAAAGTGTAACAATATAGTCAAAGACTCCCCTGATTGGTTCGACCGGACTGGTGGTTGATGTTTCACAAAGTCCAAGTCGCGCTATTCAAGAGTGATTACGCAGTAGAAGTCCTGATTGCAACGTGACGACAAAAGAAGTGCAAAAAATGCAAATTGCTCGAGCCCGAAGTCACTAAGGGTAATTATTGCATTAAAAAATATATACAGAGTTGCTAGCGACAAACAATAGTAAACAAAAAAAAAGCATGCAAATTAAGCGCGTGCCCTAATATGCTTGGGACCTCCCTTATGCCAGGGGTGAGCCTAAACGCCAAATATGCGAGATTATGATAAATAAGTCCAAGCCGTTAAACTGCAATGTTTTGTTGGAAATGGCGACCAAATGACGGTGCACTTTTTCCAATTTCGGCGTGTCATGACCAGGCTTGGATCCGTCCATCATTATCACGCTACACATATATGCTTATTGGTCGTCGGGTTGTGAAACCCAACGAAAATTTGGAGGATTTCCTAATCGTGGAAACGATACCAAGGATCGACCCACCTAGGGTGTATGCATGCATGACTTAAAAAAAAATGTGGTATAGCTCTATCCTAATTTTGCTAAGATTTGGCTTACTAGACAAAATGGTTCCCGAGCGGACTACTCGAGTGAGAAGGCTACGCGGCCACCGGTTGGACCGGATTCTCCGCGTCTATTACCAACTCTCCTAAATTTGGGTTTTGAAGAAAGAATTTTGCTGATGCACCAAGCGCACCTCGCGTGTAGTGTGTGATAGTGTTAATTTTCCAGAATGGAGAAAATATGAGCGGAATGACAATTTAAGGAAAGCAATGAAAGAATGTAGCAATTAAAGTAGTTAATTACAAAAATAAAAGCAAACAATATAAAATATTTACAACAAATATAAAAGCAAAATAAAGTGCAAAATTTAATTAACCTGAGTATGTTATGATCAAGAACCTGATATCCCAGTAGTCGCCATGTCTTTGTCGCGCCGTTTTCGACCTCGGGGGTCTGAACGGTTATCCGCAACGTTGCTCTTTGGCGCGGTTCCCTGGATGGAGCAATTATGCTGTTTTAAGGAGTCGCCACCTAATTATTATAGTGAATTAGGACACTTGGTTTATTGCAATAAAAATACTGCAATTGACTTCCATTTAATGATCTGCGAAATTAGTGAGATTCTGAGTCAGGGTTCTTTATTATCCTAAAGGGAAGGGGTTAGGCATCCTTTAAGATCCGCTAACTTGCGGTTATTCGTTCAAACCTAGGTTAATTATTTATTGCCCTTTTTATCCTACCTATTCTAAGCATTTTTAATAATTTATAATTAAAATAAAATGCAATACAAAAATAATAAAAGCTTAAAATTTAAATGAGACATAAAAATAAAGCTCCGAGACATCTTTTAGCCCTTTTTAGGCCTTCTGCACAAGATAATCTCCGGGTACCTGCATAAACACTTAGTAAAAGTATTAATAGTAGAATAAATAATTTTAAAAGCAATAACAAGAATTAATAAGTAAAGCAAAATAAATAAATCCGTCTTTTGCACAGAGGAGGCCTTGGAAATCAGACGGGGATTCCTTCATCGGCCAATATTATTAAAAGCAATAAAATAAATAAAACATTCATATCCGCGCCAAAACAATAATAGTTTTAAACACGGAGGGCTCAGATATGAAAAATATATAAAGTGGGACAGCCTAAACAAGTGCGGCTGCGAGAATTCGCCCTGCCAGCGCATGTTGGTTATCCGGTGTAAGTGGAAGAAATCATCCTTGCCCAGAAAGCTTCATTTATTTTATTTTCCGTCTTTGCAACTGTGGAGGCCTCAAAAATCGACGGATAACTTTTTCATCGGCCATTCAAGTGTAGTATCTTGTTTATTATCAATTAACCAGCAAAAAGAGCCTAAAACCAGTCCAACAACAGTGGGCCCAGAATATCAGTAGCAAAATGGCCAAAACAGTAGCAAAAATGGCCAAAAATCAGTCCAACAGAATGGCTAAAAAACAGTAGCAATAATTCCAACCGAAAAACGCAGCCAGTGACATAATAAGCCAACAATACCAAACAGAAAAATGCAGCATAGCGCGATAGCAACAATACCAACGAGAAAAATGCAACCGAATATCGATATCAACGTCCGAGCTTGAACTTCACGGAGTTTTACTCCGGCGTATTACCAAAACAAGAAATCAAAACAGTCCGCCAACAACAGATTCCAAGAAATAAAAACAAACAAACACTGAAAATCGAGCCAACAGGGTCCAACGAACAAACGGTTCGTAATCAGTCCAAAAATGAAACATAACATAGTCGCCTGAGTTTGTTAAAACTCGTGACATTCAAAATAATAAATCAGCCCAACAAAGAGATACAAACGGTGATATTGTCGGAGTTAACAACACGAAAGAGCGGCAGCGTGGCGTCGCTTCCACGGCGAGTCGCCGAGCGACGCCACCATGGTGGGTTCGACGAAATGATGGTGCAAGGCGACGGAGTTCGGATGAGGCAGTGGTGTTGATGATGAGGCTCACGGAGTTAGAATGAAGGGTGAGGAAGATGATGTGGGTGTTAAAAGGGGGCTTCGCCGGAGCTCCAAGCTCCGGCGAAGGCGCGCAGCGAGTGGCAGTGGGTGAGGAGTGAGCTGAAGTAGAAGTGATAGTGTGCGGCTGGGGTTGTTTAAAATGGGGGGGAATGTTTTGTTTTTATAGGGTAGGATTAGGGTTAGATATTTGGGGGGGGAAATGAAAAGTGGGGTATTGTTTTGGGAAAATGAAAAGTGGTATTTGATTTTAGGGAAATAAAGAGGTGTTTGGATGATATTAAAAATAGTGTTGGCTTGGACTGATTCAAATTGTGTCTTGGACTGGACTGGTTTGACAAAAATGCAAGGCTGGTTAATTATTTAAAGAAAAAATTATTTAAAAGATGCCAAATTATTAAAATGCAAATGCCGACGCAATAATACTAAAATGCAATTTTAAAGACATGTTTAATGCCTGATTAAAAGTAAAAATGCGGTCTTAGATTAATTATTTTTTAAAAAATATGCTAATATTATTAAAATAAAAACGACGGTATAACAATAATAAAAACATAATATTAACAACGACATAATGCTTAATTTAAAAATAAAAGATGCAATGTCATTTTTGTGAAGAAATAAACATAGAATATTATGTAAAAATATGCAAAAATAACGATTAAAATGAGGTGTGCTAAAATACTTAAAATTGCACGAAAATATACAAAAACGGGTCAAAATTGACTGTCAACACTCTACACCAATTATCTCACCAGATTCCTCAATAGTTGGGTGTGGTTCGTGCTCAATTTCTTTGTCATTGCTCAAAATCACCTCGATTGGTTACGGCGCGCGCCACGCTCTTTAGCGTGGCCACTTTCTGTTGTCTCGGAATCTTGGCGCGCCACGCTCATCGGCGCGGCGGCGATCTTGCTGCGAACTCTCTATCTCCCCTGATTCGGCATCCTTCAGGTCAATTGCCTGACATCGTGTTTCCTCATTGCCTACCCCAGGTGCAAATTGCTCTTCTTGCGTTTCGCTGTTGAATATGATCGCGAGTTCTGTTATTTGCGTTTCCAACTTCTTCATGGTCATTCTCGTTTCGTCCATGAACTGATTTTGGTACCTCGTGAAACTGAGTATAACTTCTCGCAATTCCTCCCTATCTTCCTCTATGGTTGGAGCTCGATCATATTGACAGTAGAAATCCATGTCTTAAGGATCCCTGAGATGAATCAAAACCAACAACGAATCACGGCACACTTTTTTTTTTTTTTTTTCCAAAAGAAAATAAAATAAATAATTTAAAGAAACAAAAATAAAAACCAAATTAGAAATTAAAAATAGATAAATTTGATATTGAACTATGCCTAATCCCCGGCAACGGCGCCATTTTTTTTTTAATTCTTTTTTCTTTTATTTTTTTTTCCAAAAGAAAATAAAATAAATAATTTAAAGAAACAAAAATAAAAACCAAATTAGAAATTAAAAATAGATAAATTTGATATTGAACTATGCCTAATCCGACATGGCGCCAAAAACTTGATGCGCGGTAAGATGCACACACTTTAAACGCAAGTGCACGTTATCGTGACAAGTAGTATAGTCTTGATAAGACCGAATATCGTCCTCAAGGATTAGGGTTCAAGTACCAACTATCTATCTTTTGGTATCTATTTGGTAAATTGATATTTGGATTTGTTATTTATAACTAAGAATTATAAAAGCTATTTAACTATAAGGGTTTACTTCAGTGGTGATGAGAATAGGGCTTCCATGTATCCTCACTATCCGCTTATGCTACTTATTAATGCAATAACTTATGGTATTCTTCTTTTGGAGAAAGCAGGTTTACGAAATCGTTTTATACTCCCGTTAGGGTTATATAAACACTCAACCCCAGTATCGCACCTTACCTACCTTTCGGTGATAAGGATAACTCTATGGAGGATTAAGAACAAAACCTAGTTAACCGTCACGCACAATGCGCAAAAAATTAGGGTTGTTAAGCCTCTCATTAACGCTTACATAAATAATTGAGGTATTTTCATCCCCAATCCAAGAATGTCTATCCAACTTACAAAGATATTCACAATCCCCTTTCTAACTGATTAGAAATCATATAGTGATAATTAGTTGTCAATTAATTACCAAGAATTCAACTCAAATATTGGATAGATCTCACAATAAGAAAAATAACCATAAGCATGCATTAACTCATAACAAAAGTTTCTAGAGATTTAACATGGAAAGCCCTATAGAGGAATTAGTTCCTAGTCATTGATATGACAAGAACTAATCCCATGTTCATCATACAAAAACTGAAATAAAGTAAAGAAAAAGAAAAGAAAATTACTAAGTATGAGTCTCCAAGCCTTCTAGCATCCAAGGGTTGTGTTGTGGAATATTTACAAGATGAATTGGTGGAAGGATGGATGTAGAGTGGTGAATGGTGGAATGGAGAATGAATAATTCTTCTAATGATGCAGAGTATTTATAGACCAAGAATCCTTTAGGTGAAGGGTTAAGGATTTGTAAGTAGGAAAAGTTATTAGAATCCTTTTAGGTAAGGGTTTTAAGGTAGGAAAAGTTATTCCTTTAGGTAGGAAAAGTAATCCCTTTAGGATTCTGAAAGCATGTCCAATTCGCCAAAGATTTCATAATTCCGCCGCGCTACGGCTGAAATATGGGCGCGTCAAGATCAGCAACTTTCGGACTTTCAAGATATCAGCGCCGCGGCTCATTGGCTCAGCCATGGCCGTGGACGCTTTTTCGCGTATCCGCTTTTCGCCCTTTTTCGTCCGGACTTCGTCTGATCTCCTCTCTAATTTCCAGAACTTCTTAGACTTTATTTCTTGGCCCTTTTAGTGTGCAATTCCATCTCTTTTATGCTCATTTCATCTCCTTTTCATCATTTCTCCATTTTTGACCGCTGTGACACAAAAGAAAGGAAAACGACCCTAATACTGTACTAAACATAAATGAAATGAGTAAAATACTAACTAAAAATGACTCAAAAAGTGTATATAAAATACACCGATCAGAAGGCAGTCAAGAGTATTCTTAAGTATCTCAGACGTACTAAAGATTACTTCTTAGTCTATGGTGGTGATGAGAAACTGGTTGCTACCGGTTACTCAGATGCTAGTTTCCAGACAAATGTTGATGATTTCAAATCTCAGTCTGGTTACGTTTTTGTTTTCAATGGAGGAGCAGTGAGCTGGAAGAGTTCTAAACAAGCTACCATCACGATTCGATCTTGGCGGAGTATATTCTCGGGCGGAAGTCGCGAGGAAGCTTATCGCGGTTTCGAGTTCTGAAGGAACTAGAGTAGTTCCGAAAAGAAGTTGTCCAATGACTATTTATTGTGACAACACTGGTGCGATTGCACAAGCAAAAGAACCAAGATCAACAAACAGAAACAAACATGTACCGAGGAAGTACCACATCCTGAGAGAGATGGTGGAAGCTGAAGATATCAAGATAGACTATATTCCCACAAACAATAATCTAGCAGACTCGTTTACTAAACCATTAAGTTTGGTAAATCATAATGGTCATTTTGAGAACATGGGTATTAGATATGTTGGTGATTGGCTCTAGGCCAAGTGGGAGATTGAAAGTATATGTATGTCCTAGAGACAATCTGTATTAGAACAAATGTACTTTATACACATTCATATTGATATATAATAATGTTGATTATTATTATGGCTTTTGCATTCGTTGAATTATTGATTGATTGTCTGTAATATTCTATAAATGCATCTCTAGAGATCACGTGTTTATTAATGGAGTAAGAATTAATATCATAGTGTGACGGTGACTCTCATAAAACTGCCTCGACTAATGATCATCAAGATTGGAATATTGATGATATGTTATACGTCGACATGTGGTCTGCATCAAATCCTTCGAGGATGTAGTATGTATTACTTGCTACGAGTTATGACAACTCGTGATGGACACGTGGATACTTATTGAAGTATTGGTATACCCTACTGATATGCTATTTGTTTTATATGTCTTTAGTATATTCAGTGTGTGGGAGATAGAAGTCCTTAGACTTGATGTTGATATCACCTTATTTACGGAGCAATATGCTTTGATCTTGTCCTAAGCTCAAATGCCTTATAGGCTGAGATGTGGCTTGTTTTGGGTACATTGCGAAGTAGATTAAAGGTGGTAGTTGAGCCAAGATTAGTCATTCCTCGAAAGCATCTTCGAGAGAGCACTCAAATTTTCATAAGACATTAGGTTGACTGAGTCGTTGGCCAACGTAATGAACATATCTTTGATATGGTCCTGTCGTCAACTAATGTAGATGATATAGATTGATCAAGTCATTTGGATAGACACTTGACGAATTCTAAGCTTGATTGAGTGTGTCGAGAATTAAAGGATTTTATCTTCCCACATAGAGGTTCAGTTCACATATTTTGTGTAACTAAACTTCACATATTGAAGTTCGTCTTCCAGCGCAGTCTAGGAGTTCCGTGAAGATCCTAATGATGTTAGTGTCAATATGTGGAGGCCTGAAGGGTAAACACAAATCAAATATTCCGTTGATTGAAGGATGTAATTAGGAAGATATTATATATATGTTCGGTTGATAACCGGGACATGAGAAATGGAAGAAGGCAGAAAACTGGGAAGGGTCGCGACTCCTTTGATTAAGGGTCGCGGCGCCTATGCGCGTGGAAGGGCCGCGGCTCTGATACGCGTCTTGAGGTCCGAATGACCTTTTTACCCCTGACTGATTCTCCCCTTCAGCTATAAATAGAGGGGTCCTCTCATTCCATTTTACACACTTAAACTTAAGAGGGGTCAATCTCTTCTATTACTCTGAAGAAATTCCTAGCATTTCTAAAGTTAGAAAATTACATCAAAGTTCTTGAGAACTTGCAAATCAAGGGATCTTTGAGTGTGCACTCCGAACTACACAAAGCTTCCAGATTCAACAGCTTGGATAGTAATCTTCAAAATGTAAGTCTTCGTTCGAAGTATTACATTTGCTTTGTGTTTTACTTTACATTACATTGTCACACTACAGATTTACCGTTGTTGATTCGAAACATAAAATTTTAAATTGCGCTGCATGTACGAACCTGATAACGAAACCCTACAAGAAAAGCAAAATCCAAGAACTCACGTGCAAGCTTTGGATTGTACAGTTGTACTACGTTATGACAAAATGGCATCTCCTGATTCAAATTTAAGGGAAAAAGGTTCACAAGAAATCGACTGCTTCCTTGGATTCTCCTGGACTGGTCGACGTCTCTGAGGTTCATCTCATTTGAAGTATAAGAAAATTTACAAACCTCAAGAGCCATGACCCTCATTTTTCTGAAGTTCGTCTTCTCAAAGAGTGAAGAATCATTCTTTGACTTGGAGCGCTACATGCTGATCTGCTTCTTGAAATATTGGAATGATTAGCAATCCTTCTTAACTTTGATGCTCAGCTTCTCACAATTTATAGATATGTTTATAAGTTTAGGCATGACATGATACTCTTTACTATTGTGCTAATGATGATTTCAAATTAAATTTTATAAAAAGTAGATACTAAAATTGATAAAATTATTTGAATCATTCTTTGTATATTGGAAAATTGAATTCTATCACCTCTATCAACGAGGAATTGATCACTTTATTCTAGGAATAAAAGAAGACTTTTAATAATAGTTTGATTTAAAAGATTTCAAGTTTCACTTTAACATCAATCAAATTAAATTTCATTAAATCAGATGTGAAAAATAAATCCGGAATAGATCATTCAAGAACCAAGACTCAAGAACGTAAGCACATTGACGCTTAATTACATGGGTATTCATAAACGAGTAAGTATATATAGAACATCAACCAAATTATAAATAAAGAAAGGTAAAAAAGAAAATAATTGTTGATTTGGTGACTCGTTCATTTAAGTTTGATGAACCCTTTCATAGGATTATGGTGGAATAGGTTTTCAACATCTTTATCGTTTGAAATCATCAGCGTCGTCGTCATCATCGTTGTGAGATACGTTTCTTAGATTACCAACTTTAGTATATTATGGTTTAGTACCTACTATATTAAACATATAAAAGTTATGTTTTAGTAAATCCCGATTTATGGCGATATCGTGCAATTGACACAACAAAGTACGACGATATGTTTTAGTACCTACTATATTATGTATAATTAAATAGACATAGACAGATGTAGTAAATTGAAGAATCAATGAAGAACTATATGAATCCTAAATGTGAGGTCAAGAGAGGAAGAAGAAGATATAAGAGAGAATATTTGCATTTCATATATTCATTCAATTGATTATAATACATGTACAATGTGTATAACCATAATCTGGAGAAGGGGGAAATGACCAAACTATCTTTTTTGCTTATTTCTTTGAATCCGCAGACTTCTACACTGCCCCAAGCTAGTTATGGGATACTGAGAAGATGTCTAGCAGACCTAACATGGAACTGAGATATGTATGTTGCATCTTTCTCAATCCTTTTGTCCAAACTGTTCATGAGTAGAAATGTACTTTGTAGTTACCATGCCTTGCATAATCTTTTCCATTATGAAATGGAAATCATATTCTATATGCTTAGTTCTTCCATGATACACAGGGCTAACATCAATTTGTATAGCTGTTTTGCTATCACTGAACATACACACATGACTGTCTAACTTCACTCCCATACACACATGACTACTGTCTAACTTCACTCCCAACTCTGATAGTAATTCTAGCAACGAAATGACTTCTGAGAGAGCAGTTGCTACGCTTCTGTACTCTGATTTTGCTGAACTTCTAGACACTGTGATTTGTTTTTAATTTCCAAGTAACCAAAGAATCACCCAACTAGATTAAGTAGCATGTTACTGATTTTCTAGAAATAAGACAAGATGCTCAAATTTCAGAAATGAATTGCGAGGCAAGCGAAGGAAAATTCTTTAGCGAAGGAAGACCCGTGAATCATCACATATTTCTGTTCATTGCTGCAAGCTCTGTAGTTTGCAGAGTAATACGACAAGTGTATCCTTTTAAAAATGTATTATTGAGTTTGAGTGAAACTAATGACAATCGGATGAGTGATTTCATTGTTTAGACAACGTGCTTAATTATATTGTGTTGTTTATTATTGGAATTTGGAATGGTCTAAACATATTGAGACAAATACTAAGTTGCATTCGCAAGATATGTGTTAAGATATTGAATATTTAAAATATTCTGGTTACTAGATGTTGGATTTCGAAACTGTTACCACCTCGCCTGTAAGCATACACAGTGTGTCGCTCAATTAATGAGAAACCTAGTAGAATGCATATGATATCAATTGAGCAAGAAGCTGTAACAAAATACCACAGTAACATCTCACCTGAACATGGCTTCACAACATGATTTATTACCCATATTATCAGTACCCAAATGAAAAAGTGCATTTACAGTCATCATAAAACTGTTTGGTAAACGCACCCCGCACCAATACCTTAGAATCAAACTGTAAACGTGTATATAGTAGTAACAATTGTATTCCTACCCATAATTAGAGTATATTTCATATATTGTGTAAATATAATTATGGTAAGACTAGGAATCCTCTTGTGATTAGGTCTAGGATTCCTATTGTATAAGGGATGAATATTGTACACTATATATACTTTGATATTAATTAGAAGACTCTCTAAGGGAGATTAATATCATCTTACATGGTAACAAGAACCTAAACCAAAAACCCTAGAATTTTTGTGCAGCCGCCGCCGCCCCCCGGGCATCTCAGCCGCGACGCCTCCCCCTCTCCTCCCAAAATTCTTGTTTTTTTTCTTTCCCTCTCTTCTCTAAATGGATACTCAGGATTCTTCCAATACTTCTGACACTTCCACCTCCACCAATCCCACCACCATATCGGCATCCCCTTTTCATCCCCGCCCTAACTGTTACCAACATCAAGAACTCTATTCTCATTTTTTTTATCAAGAAAACAGTCAGTATTCTCCTTGGGTTGAACTGTTTTGTAATCATGCATGTCTCTATAACGTGCTTGATCATATTGATGACACTATTCCGCGCCCTCCTCTCAGGAGGTTGATGATTCTACTTGACGTCGACAGTGGATTTATGGTAGTATTTCTCAGTATCTTCTTCTTACTATCATGAAATCTGGCGCCACAACCCGTGATCTATGGAACCTCTTGGCGGAAATCTTTCAAGATAACAAGCACACTCGTGCAGTGTATTTAGAGGAACAATTTAACAATACACGCCTTGAAAATTTCTCCAACATGACTGAGTACTGCAGACAGTTGAAACTACTGACGGATCAACTCTCCAACGTCGACACGTCTGTCTCGGACACTAAAATGGTGTTGCAATTGATCGGTGTATTTTATACACACTTTTTGAGTCATTTTTAGTTAGTATTTTACTCATTTTGTTTATGTTTAGTATAGTATTAGGGTCGTTTTCCTTTCTTTTGTGTCACAGCGGTCAGAAATGGAGAAATGGCAAAAAGGAGATGAAATAAACATAAATGAGATGGAATTGCACACAAAAGGGCCAAGAAATGAAGTCTAAGAGGTTCCGGGAAGTATAGAGAATATCAGACGAAGTCCGGACGAAAAAAAGGACGTCGAAGCAAAAAATCAAGAAAACAACGCCTCAAGCGCCGCGACGCCTGGCAGCAGCGCCGCGGCGCCGACCACTGAAATTTCTGAAAACTCTCTGATTTTCAGGCGCCGTGGCGCCGGATTGCAGGGTCACGGCGTCGACGCGGTATTTTTGACATTTTGGGCCGAATTTGACACATTTTCAGAGTCCAACCTTTCATCACATTTAGTCGACTTTCAATTCAATCTCTGAGGAAGAGAAAGATATAGTTTATATACAGAAGAAACCTAGTTTTGAGTTCTATACAAAACCTATATAATCCCTAAAACCCTGCTCATGATTCATACCATCCATTGTACATACAACACAACTCTAGGAGGCGAAGATTTGAGACCTAGTTCAAGTATTTTCTTTTCTTTCTCTTTTATTTGTTTATTTCAGTTCATGTATGGAGATTGTATTAGTTCTTAGCGTGACTATGGCTATGAGCTAATTACTTTATTAGGGATTTCCTTGTGATTCGCTTGAAACTCTTATTCATGAATTAATGCATTAGTTTGTTTTCTTCTTCACTTGATTAAGGTTTATTCAATAATTGCTTTTGATAATTATTTGATCACTAGTTATCATCACTTATATGAGTTCTAATCGAAATCCGAAAGGGGAGATTGTGAATATGTTATAGTTGAATAAACATAGGTTTAAATCGTGGACGAAAGTACCCCGATACTTGTGTAGCTTAATAGGTTATTGCTCTTAATCCTCCTTTGTAGTCTATCTTGTCATCGAAAGATAGAAGGGTTCTTCATTGGGGTTGAGTGTTTATATTACCTTAACAGGAGTATAAAACGGCTTAGTTAACCTGCTATCTTAACGTAGAAGAAAAAGTCAGTCTAATTGTATTAAAGATTGTATAGAGTGGATACTTGATGATCTTGGAAGCCCTAATTCTCCGTCATAACTGATTTAAATCAAAGTATTTTCATAATTAGTTTATTTCCTGCATTATTAGTTTAGAATTCCAAACCAATTAACGTTAACCAAATATAAACTAAAGCATAGATAATCAGTACTTGAAAATCAGTCCCTGGGGACGATATTCGGTCTTACCCAGACTATATTACTTGTAACGATACGTACACTTACGTTTATCGTGTGTATAAATCGCATATCAACAATTGATTGCAGGCCTTCCCAAAGGAGACTATAATACGTTAGCCACCATGATTCAACAGGCAGATCCGCTACCCAGTTTTAACTAAGCTCGCTCTCAGTTGTTGCTCAAAGAGACTCGACATGCTAAGCACGCTGAGCACAATCAGAAGGCGTTAGCTGTCGAAACGCGTCCTCAAGATCCAATGCCTCCAGAAAACTCTTAACCACAACAGTGACGCAGTGGCAAGGGTGGCAAGGGCCGCGGCAGAGGAGGTCGTGGCCGTGGCAAGTGTCGCGGACAGTAGAATCATCAGCAGTAACAACAGGGCCCGCAGAATCAGTTCAACGCCGCGGCGCCCCAACAATACGATCTGCTGGCAGCTTCGCGCGATTCGATGCTTCAACCAAGACGGTACACGCGCACGGGTTGTTGGGCCCTCGCCCACCGGAAAGTCGATCGCGAAGAAGCCCACTTCACGGCAGCCCAGCCTCATCTAACATGACACCCACTGAGTTGGGTCAGGCCTTCAATAGTCTCAATATACAACAGCCTGCCAACAACTGGTACATGGACTCCTGGTACATGGACTCCGGAGCCACTTCTCACCTTACCCGTTCTGGAGGTAATATTCCCAATTTGTTTAGTTTAAAGCATCCTCAATTTGTGACAGTTGGTAGTGGCCACCGCATTCCAATAAAAAAAGGTTATGATACATCTTACACACCACCTCCTAATTCATTCCCCTTAAAAATACCCTATATGCCCCACATGTAATTAAAAATCTAATCTTTATCCGTAAATTTACTCGTAATAATTCCGTCTCTGTTGATTACCCTTTTGGTTTCACTGTGAAGGATCTTCATACGGGGACACCTCTTACGAGATGCAATAGCACGGGGGATCTCTATCCATTCACTCCCACCTCCGCTGCCAGATCTGGCTCTCCTGTCTCTCTAGTGGTCATTTCTTCTTCAACATGACATAATAGGCTTGGTCATCCAGGAGCCCAGTTTTTAATTTTTTTAGAGGCAATAATTTTATTACTTGTAATGAGAAGCTTGCCCAAACCTGTGTTTCTTGTTCTTTAGGCAAAAATACTCGTCTTCCGTTTAATCATCTACTAGTGTTACTTTTGCACAATTTGATATTATACATGCCGATTTATGGACATCACCTGTTGTTAGTTCTCTAGGTCATAAATACTATCTTATCTTACTAGATGATTTTTCTTACTTTGTTTGGTTGTATCCTCTCAAATTTAAATCGGAAGTGTTTGCCAAATTTCTTGAGTTTCGAACATTCATTCAAACACAGTTTGAAAAAGGGATAAAATCTTTTCAGTGCGATAATGGTCGTGAATTCAACAACTCTATGTTTCACCGTTTTGTACTAATAATGGCATGATCTTTCGCTTCTCCTGCCCTCACACCTCCCCACAAAACGGTAAAGCTGAAAGAATCATCCGCACCATTAACAATATGATTCGTACTCTATTGATTCATGTCTCCCTACCTTCGTCCTTCTGGGTCTATGCTGCTAAAATGTCAGAATATGTTCTCAATATTTTCCCAACTAGCACCCTTCACAATATGACCCCTACCGAAATCCTCTATCATAAAGTCCACTCTTATGATCATCTTCGGATATTCGGTTGTCTATGATATCCTAACCATGTCTCTACTGCCCCTTACAAACTAGCCCCTCGGTCCACTCCATGTGTCTACCTAGGCTTTCCACCGAACCATAGAGGCTATCTATGCTATGACATGTCCACTCATCAGGTCCACATCTCTCGTCACGTTACATTCCCATTTTCGAATCTTAAAAAGTTCCAAACACCGAATTACTCTTTTCTTGACGAGTCTGACATCTCTCCCCTCATTCTCAGTCAACTAGATCATAACACACCACAAAATCACCTTCTCTCCCCAGTGTTTCTTCGTCAGCGTCAGTGCCGCGGCGCCAAAACTCCTGCGAGCAGAGTCCTGATTCACCATCGACAGCGCCGCGGCGCCAAAACTTCAGAGAGGTCTGTTAGCCCTCGGTCCACTCCATGTGTCTACCTAGGCTTCCCACCGAACCATAGAGTCTATCTATGCTATGACATGTCCACTCGTCAGATCCACATCTCTCGTCACGTTACATTCCCATTTTCGAATCTTAAAAAGTTCCAAACACCGAATTACTCTTTTCTTGACGAGTCTTCCATCTCTCCCCTCATTCTCAGTCAACTAGATCATAACACTACCACATAATCACCTTCTCTCCCCAGTGTTTCTTCGTCAGCGTCAGTGCCGCGGCGTCAAAACTCCTGCGAGCTGAGTCCTGATTCACCATCGACAGCGCCGCGACTCCTACTTACGACGCCGCGACCTATAATTACGACGCCGCGACCCCTAATTACGGCGCCGCAGTGTCACCCCCTCCTTCTATATATCCAACCAATCCCTCAGTCTTGGAGCCTCCTACTGTCCCCACTCACCAAATGGAAACTCGTTCCAAGCATGAAATCTTCAAACCCAAAGTCCAATTTAACTTGTCTACCCAAACTATTTCTCCAATTCCCAAGAACTCTAAATTAGCCAAACAAGACCCTAATTGGAATGCGACTATGTATAGGGGTGTTATCGGTCCGGACCGGTAAGAAATTTCTGGGTCGGATTCCGGGGCCTGGATTTTTTTTAATTTTTTTTTAAAATTGAATTTCCAATACTGAAATTGACATTTTCGGATATATTATCATGGAATTTTTACGTTGAAATCTATTGTATATTGCGAGATATTTAGCTTTGAAAATGGAAAAAGCGTAACGATTTGGAGAAAAGTGAAATTGATTGGCAAGACAGATATTTTTTGAGAAATCGGCTATTCTTTGTCCGACTCTGTCTCGATAAAATATGCGAAATCAAATTTTTTTTTTAGGTGAAACGGACGTCCGAGCGCAGAGTTATGACCATTTAAAGTTTCACCAATTTACAACTAACTAGAAATTCGCAGCGGGAGGACTAATCGGTGAAATTTGGTGTGAAATTTGCTGGAGGGGGGTGTGGGAGTGCAGTGAGGGGTGCTACTGGGTATTTCTGGGTTCTGGTCCGACTCCTTATCGGTCCGGGTAATTTTTTGGTACTCATATCCAGACCGTTAATTTTTCAGTCCGAGTATCGGCTCGGGTTTACCGGTCCGGTTCTCGGGTAATTACCGAGAGTATCCGGACCGCTAACATCCCTAACTATATATGAGGAATTCAATGTTTTAACTAAACAACACACATGAGATCTAGTACCTAGACCTGATGTGGTGAATGTGATCCGTTGCATGTGGCTATTTCGTCACAAATTCAGAGATAGTGGAGATCTTGAGAGCTATAAGACACGACTTGTTGCTAATGACACAAATCAGCAGGAGGGCATTGATTGTGGTGAGACCTTCAGCGCGGTTGTTAAACCGGCTATCATTCACACAGTTTTGAGCATTGCCATGGGCAAACACTGGCCGATCCATCATCTTGATGTGAAGAATGCATTTTTACATGAGGATCTAAGAGAGACAGTCTACATGCATCAGCCGCCTGGGTTCACCCATCCAGCAGTTCCTCACTATGTGTGTCGTCTCCGTAAGTCACTATATGGCCTGAAACAGGTCCCCCCGTGCGTGGTATGATCGTTTTGCCAGGTATATCTTGCAGGTTGGGTTTGTATGCAGCAAGAGTGATACATCACTCTTCAATTTTCATTGAGGTAGTAACACTACTTACTTATTACTTTACGTGGATGATATTGTTCTTACTGCCTCCTCCAACGGGTTGAAAAATGAAATTATGCCTTGTTTAAGTCCAAATTTACAATGACTTATTTGGGGAAGCTGAGTTATTTTTTGGGGATATCAGTGACCAGGTCTGCCAACCACATGTTCTTGTGTCAGCGTAAGTATGCATAGGAGATCATGTACAGGGCTAAAATGACGAATTGCAAAGTTTCACCTACTCTAGTTGATTCAAAATCTAAGCTCAGTGTTATGATTGGTGCTCTAATTTCCAATGCTACTCTGTATAGGAGCCTTGCAGGTGCACTTTAGCATCTCACATTTACAAGGCCAGACATTGCGTATGCTGTTCAACAGGTATGTCTATTCATGCATGCCCCCAGGGAGTCTTATTTCACTGCTCTTAAGCGTATCATCTGATACATTAAGGGCACACTCTATTATAGTTTGCACTTATATCCCTCTGCACCAAACAAGTTGCTCTCTTATACAAATGCAGATTGGGTAGGGTGTCCGGACACGCGACGCTTAACCTCCGGCTTTTGTGTATTTTTAGGGGATAATCTGATTTCTTAGTCTGCCAAGCGACAAACTACCCTATCTCGTTCCAGTGATGAGGCTGAGTACAGAGACATTGCAAATATGGTAGCTGAGATTTGTTGGCTCAGAAATTTACGGTTAGAACTTCAGTGTCCTTTGCGTCAGACATCTATTGTGTAATGTGATAACATCTCTGTCATCTATCTTTCTCATAATCCGGTTCAACATCAGCGAACCAAGAACATTGAGATAGACCTATACTTTGTTCGTGAGAAAGTTGCGCTAGGCCATGTCAGAGTGCATGTTCCATCATCCTATCAGTATGCATATATATTTACCAAAGGACTCCCCAGCCAGTTATTTTCTGACTTCAGATCCAGTCTCAGCGTTCGGCCTTCTCCCGCTCCGACTGAGGGGGTGTGTAAACGTGTATATAGTAGTAACAATTGTATCATTACCCATAATTAGAATATATTCTATATATTGTGTAAATTTAATTATGGTAATACTAGGATTCCTCTTGTAATTAGGTCTAGGATTCCTTTTGTATAAGGGATAATATTGTACAATATATATACTTTGATATTAATGAGAAGACTCCCTAAGGGAGATTAATATCATCTTACACAAACAAACCGACATAATATCTGATCCAGATCGAGAAATCATAAATAAGGAACACATGTGGTTATTGATATACGAGGAGTGCTTTAGCAATAACTTATTAATCACGGAAGCAAGCACATCCAGTTTAATAATCAGCGAAATCAGATCGTCGTGGAATGGAATGGCATCGTAATGGAGCTGATGCCACCGATTCCGACTGCGATTGTAAAATGATCAAATCTGCCTGCCAGCCAGTCTCTGCACAGAAGCTTCACTTTCTCCATAACGTTGAATTGCATTTATTTATTTAGGCATGTGCAAATGTATTAGTTAACTGGCGTTGCAGACATATGTGAAAGAACCTCCATGCATGTTCTGTGTATCCCTCAATATGTGCCGAAGATCTTATATTCTTTTTCATAGGTAAAAAATGTGGGTGGTAATGTGTAGAATGAGAAAATAACAACAATAAATTGTAATAAAATTTGGAAATGATCAAATAAAAGGGTTTGCTGAGTCGACCAAATTCTTGATCTATCCTTAAGATAATAATGTCCTGTATATCCTTTCAACGGTTGTAATGACAACTTATCTACCAAGATAAAACAACAATCAAACAAATGAGCAAAGGGAACTCAAGTGTTTGCTTTGGAAGAAAGATTTTTGAGTGTTTTGTGATTGCAAGAGAGGAAGAAGTATTTCAGATTTCAAGTGTTTTGCAAATGAACCTAAGGTCTCATTTTATAGTGTTGTGAAGATGACTTTCCAATTGCCCATGTAATGGCCTTGAATAACTATGTAATGGCCTTGAATGACCATGTAATGACATTGATTATGGAGTGTTAATTCAGCCAAATAATGACTGAATTTATTTGGGATGTTATGGAGGTTTAATGCCTCAAAACCAGCCCAAGAGTCATGTCTTTTCGTCTCCCGTCGCAGCTTCTGGACTACTGGCGCCGCAGCCCTGCAGGGAGGCGCCACGGCGCCCAAACTTCAGAGAGTTGGCGCCGTGGCCCTGCGAGAGCCGCGGCGCCAAACCGAGAGAGTTGGCGCCGTGGCCTGCAGGAGCGCGGCGCCCAACTTCGAGAGTTGGCGTCGTGGCCTGCGAGCTGGCGCCCAATCTTTAAACACATTGTACACTTCTTCCTTCATTTACCAACGTGAAACTAACGTCATTTGGCCAATAAATGTCTATTATCTTACGTATCAAACAATTCGTATATGTACCAATATCTTTTCCATTAAGAAAATTTTGATCCTTGGCAGTACATGTGCACGTGTGTGGAAACAAGGTTTCCCACGTACGGGGCCCCAATTGTTCGAGTCATAATTAAATAGAATTAACTTTATTTCACGTTTAAATAAATATTTCCAACAAAAAAAAGTAAAAAAGCTCATATGAAGGAACTACTTCCCCAATCAAAGGACGCTAAGGCATCAAGTCAACTTCCTTATGTAAATATAATCAGCCTTAGTTACTATGATGTTGAGTTGAACATTTTTGAGAAAAGTGAGCACATGGGAAACAAATCCTGAGTTGAAGATTGCATTAATTAAGAACGTAACTAATTAAAAAATAGAGTGATAGCAGTGGTAATTACTTCAGGGCAAATCACCTTATGTGAATGACTATAAATTGTGGCCTGTGAAGAAATGAAATGCACACACAGATTAATTCTCTTCTCTTTTCCTTTGTAAAGCTCAAGTACTTCTCCTATCTACATGGCTTTGCTCAAGTTTCTTTTTCTTTTGACTACTCTTCTTATGGCAGCCACTGGTTAGTATTCATCAATCTCTCTTTATATATATTTGTTAAAAAGCATGTGTTCATGAGTCAATGTATATGTATGAAAAACCTACAAATGGTAAGAATAATATATATGTGTTTTACATTATACCTAATGTATCTTAAATGGAGGAGGTTGTTTTCTTATGGTAGAAGAACTATAGCTACCATACGTGAAAGTTATTATTATGTATTTGTATCTGTGTGTGCTCCGAATATCTGTTTTATTTCACAGCTGTTTCATTGTCTATCTAGCTTTTGTATTAATTAATGTCAACAAAATGTCTAGTGAATAACTATCCGTTGAGGATTTGTAGTGGATGTAAGCTTGTCTTCTGAATTGTAATCCTATGTTTTGTAATAACTCCTGTTATAGGAATATCCATTTATGTTATCTTATTTTGTTAGTCCTAAATTTCCTTTCATAATCTTCATCCTTTTTCACCCAGATGGAATTCTTTATTTTTTTTATAGCAAGAAGAGGCTTTACTTTTGATGATATATTTTATTAGTAACATTCGTTCATAAATTTCCAAATGAAAGAAAGAAGGAAGGGATTGTCATGTAAAGCCGCAAAGCAACAGAACTGAGTCAAGATTAAGGGAAAAAGGTTCCCAAGAAATCGAATGCTTCCTTGGATTCTCCTGGACTGGTCGACGACTCTGAGGTTCATCTCATTTAAAGTAAAAGAAAATTTACAAACCTCAAGAGCCATGACCCTCATTTTCTGAAGTTCGTCTTCTCAAAGAGTGAAAGAATCATCTTTGACTTGGAGCGCTACCTTCTTGAAGTATTGGAATGATTAGCAATCCTTTTTAACTTGGATGCTGAGCTTCTCACCATTTATATATATGTTTCTAACTTTGTGCTAATGATGATTTCAAATTAAATTTTATCAAAAGTAGATACTCAAATTGATAAAATTATTTGAATCATTCTTTGCATATTGGAAAACTGAATTCTATCACCTCTATCAAAGAGGAATTGATGACTTTATTCTAGGAATAAAAGAAGGCTTTTAATAATAGTTTGATTTAAAAGATTCCAAGTTTCACTTTAACATCCATCAAATTAAATTTCATTAAATCATATGCGAAAAATAAATCCGGAATAGATCATTCAAGAACCAAGACTCAAGAACTTAAGCACATTGACGCTTAATTACAAAGGTATGCATAAACGAGTAAGTATATATAGAACATCAATCAAATTATAAATAAAGAAATGTAAACAAAATGACGATTTGGTGACTCGTTCATTTAAGTTTGATGAACCCTTTCATAGGATTATGGTGGAATAGGTTTTCAACATCTTTATCGTTTGAAATCATCAGCGTCGTCGTCATCATCGTTGTGAGATACATTTCTTAGAAAATCATTACCAACTTTAGTAAATTATGCTTTAGTACCTATTATATTAAACATATCAAAGTTATGTTTTAGTAAATTCTGGTTTATGGCGATATCGCATGACAGTATTCTTGTCATTATTCTTCTGATTCTAGCCCTTCTTACCATCCCCGTTGTTGTGATTTTGAGTCACATTGGCTGGATTGAAAGGAGGAAAATTGAAAGCAGTCATCATGACGACAGGGTTGGCCCCAATCGCCACTTTCTTAGCCAATTCCGCTTCCTCCAAAGTAAGCATATAACAGACTTGATAAAATCCTGGCAGGGGGTTACTCTGACGAATAACCGAAGCAACACCGCTAAAAGCCTCTGACAGACCTGCAACCATATGAAGAACTAGATGACTTTGAGAAACCGGAGAACCCACGTTGCTGAGTTGGTCTGTCAAGTCCTTGAGGCGTTTGCAAGAAGAAGAAACGTTTGGAAAACTCGTCATAGCCACCTGGGAGAATTGCTGCTCAAGGATAACAATTCGAGAATGACTGTTATTGTTGACACCCAATTTTGACCCTGTCGTCTAGTCATTAACTATAAAATTACACTAATTTTTCAAATAATTTTAACAATTTACATAAATAAGCAATTTAATAATGACACCGCGTTTTACGCATTTTTTTTGAGTCTCACGTCCGCACTCGCATAAATATTATTCATAATTTAAGTCCTAATAATTTTAATAATAACAAATACGTAAATAAGTAAACAATTTAATAATGGCGTCGCATCAAGCAGTCCTTAAAATTATATCCACATTTATTAATATCCAAAACAATTTCATAATTATTATTTGCAATTTAAACCCCCCATTAATTAATTTTAATTTAAAATCGCAAAGTATGCATAATAAATAGGATTTTAATAACGGTCTCGCATTATAAATATTAAGCACTAATTAAATAGCACACCCACATTTATTATTGTAATAAAACCCCAAGCTAAACTAATAAAGCACCTAGGTTGTATTAAGATAATTTAATAATTTAAACTCCACTTATTTATCACTAATTAACTAACACTTAAAACTAATACCCAATTAAAACCAAACCCTTCTCCCTTTACTTAAATTGCCCAGCCCAATCTGACATGCCCAACTCACTTTGGTATGGGTGCGCGATTTCGGTCGGACCGAAAAATCGGGCCAGGGACCTCTTTGGATGGACGAACCGACCGAGATTATCGGTCGGTCTTGATCCTTTAAAATTCTTGTTTGGTTTTCCGTCAGGACCATTTTTTAATTTTTTTATAATATATATATATATATATATATATAATTTATATAATTCCTAATATATATAATATATTTAATATATATAATTCCTAATATATATAATATATTTAATATATATAATTCCTAATATATATAATATATATAATTCCTAATTTTCTAAATTCCTAATATATATAATATATATAATTCCTAATTTTCTAAATTCCTAATATATATAATTTATATAATTTATATAATTCCTAATATATATAATTTCTAATATATATAATATATATAATTCTAATATATATAATATATATATAATTCCTAATATATATAATTCCTAATTTTCTAAATTCCTAATATATAATATATATATAATTCCGGGTCGGGTTCCGGGCCCCGTTTTTTTTTTTAAATTGAATTTCCAATACTGAAATTGACATTCTCGGACGCGGTGCCACGAAATTTTTACGTTGAAATCTATTGTACATCGCGAGATATTTAGATTTGAAAATGGGAAAAACGTAACAATTTGGGGGAAAAGAGAAATTGAGGGGCAAGATGGACGTTTTTGGAGAAATCCGGTGAAGGAAACAAAATATAGTCAGTTTGGGATTATTCGTCTCGAAAAAATACGCGAAATCAAAAAAAAAATTAGATCAAACGGACGTCCGAGCGCAAAGTTATGACCATTTAAAGTTTCACTAATTTACAACTTATATTTGATATGTCAATACGTCTGGCGGGCATTTGGTGGCGGGGTGGGCGGGGGGGCTGGGTGGGGCTGGGGCATGGGGCGCAGGGAGAGGAGGATTCGGTCCACTCGGTCGATGGCCAGGGCCGGACCAAAATGACCGGGCCGGGCGAGAAATTCGGTCCGGTCTTCGGTCCGGAGAATCCGAATGTTCGGTCCTCGGTCCGGTCCGGTTCGGTCCGGTTTTGACCCTTTGTGCACCCCAACCCCCAGCCCCTTTATTTCACTCCCTTCAGCCCTAAAACAAAATCCCCAAAATAAACCCTTAAGCCCGCAGCCCACCTTATTTCCTTTCTCCCTCCCCCCATCGTCCAAAAAACAAAACCTAAAGCAAGCAAAACCTAGCAGCCACAATCCACCCCTCAATCTTCCGCATATCACGCTCAAAATCTCACCAAATCTTACCCAAAACCATTCCCAAATCTTACCCAAATCCATTCCCAAATCTTACCATCTTTAAGAACCACGAATCCATAACCAAAAGCTTACCAGATCAATACCCAAAAATCGCACCAAATTAGTAAAGAATAATACGCTCAAATCAGTCCAAAATTAAACCAAATCAGCCTTAAAATCCTACCAAAATCCTGAACCAGGGGAATGGATGAATAGGCTGGAGTTTATTATTTCTGAAATAATATAAAATGACATTCTAGGCTTGGAAATCAACTTTCTTCATTTTGTGGCATCTGTTGAATATTTATGCATACTCTGTTAGTTCCTATAACATATCTACCAGTCTGTTTTCCTACTCAGTTCGTGTATGTGGCTTGAATTACTTTTCTATTTACCTTGGCATGTACTTGTCTGGTTGTGAGTGAACTGCGCCACTATTTGCTGAAGCTTGAGCATATTAAGTGATATCATATACTCCTAAGTCCTATCTCATGCATATTTTAAAACTAGTTTTCTGGTAAAACTTGAAAATCACTGTTTGAGCTGCATATGTTATTCTCGACTGTTACAAATTTAAGTAGCAATTGGATTCTGGATGTATGTATAAATCCACTTGAGTGTCTTATTTACTCGCATTATTGATAAGCTTAGGCTTGTACTAATCCTTATCTTTTCTTATATTTTTCATGAAATGCACTGGAGCCGAGTGAAGAGTTTCATTGCGACTCATCGCACTTTCCATCAACTGAAGATCTACATCCATGTTCACTCGCATCTATGTGAATTAGCATTCACATTTGCATTCCCGCCTCGGCAATTCCTAGAAAAACAAAATAGGACGGAGTCATCCACTTCAATTCCTTTACTCCCTTAACCTCATTGCCTCATTTTATGCCTTTATTTGTGTATTGCAATTTTATTATCTAACTTTGTAATTAATAGGAGATCTAGTTTAATTAGTCCTTGAACATATAAGATGGGGAGGTGATTCAGAATTAAATGCACTTCTAGTTATTTATCTTAGGCTTGTCATTCGGGTCTAATCTCTTGCCTAATCATTAAAATTGCATATCTGAACATGAAACTAACGCATCACTTCTTTGATTTCGCAGATAAATGCATATCTTTAGTCAAATCAATCGACTTTGCGCATATTCATTTTATAAACAATATATATGCATACTTTCAACTTTATATATATTTTACAATGCACTTATCAAAAATTAGCTTTACATGTATTTTTATAAAGCGAGTCTTACAAATCTTTGTGTTATCAAAATGCATCTTTTATAAAACACTCGCAATATCCTTACTTAAATATTTCTAAACATACATTTTTCTTTAGTGCAATAATTACCCTAGGTTTGAACGGACAGCCGCAAGTTAGCGGATCCTTTAGGGTGCCTAACCTCTTTCCTTTAGGATAATGAAAGAACCCTTGCCCACAATCTCCCATTGTTTTGCAGACCATTAAATGGAGTTAGTTTTGACTTTAACCTAGTTGACATTTAGGTGTCCTAATTCACCAAAATAATTAGGTGGCGACTCCGCGAACCCTAGCACTACTTTTAACACCTCTTTTATGTTTCATTTTAACATCTTCTCTTAAGCATGAGTTTTATAATGTCGCGGTCGAAAAAGGGTGTGACAGTTATCTTGGAATATATCTCGCAATCGATCCCACGCCGCCATAGCCGTGGAATTGGTTTCCATAATCGTCTGTAAGAGATCCAAGGAGATAGTGACATAAATCCACTGAAGAACATTGACATCAAGCATGACCCATAATTCTGGATCTGCTTCTTTAGTCGGCACAACCTGTAAAATCCGGAAAAAATAAAATAATATATAGTTGTGGTTGGGTTAATATATATATATAAGAAAATAAAGAATAAATTGCATGGGATGGAGTTAGTGTTAAAGTTTGATAACTAGATAGATAAAATGAAAATAAGAAAAGAAAAAAAAAGAAAAAAAACGATGCATGCAGCAGTGCACGTCCCTTCCCTTCTTCCCCCCCCCCCCCCTTTTCATTTCCCCTCCAACTCTTGTCATTCCACCTCCCATAGGTTATAGAAAAATCTTCTACTTATACATTGTACATGACACAAATAAAATACCTAGAACAAAGAATAGGAAATCAGAAAAAAACAAGTGAAAAGAAGAGGAAAAAATCTGGAAAAAATACCAAGAGGATAAGAAGAACAAGAATCAAAATACTAGAGAGTAAGGATCATTTTAGCAACCACACAACAATAATCTTCACACTTACAAGGTGAGTTTTCTCACTCAGAAATTCTTGGTAACATCCTTTATTTTAAGTTCAATACATGTTAGAATAAGAATTGAGTGTTGAAAAGAAATATTGAACTTTTGATTGTTTAGACAACTAGTTGCGTCATGAACTTTACGAACTGTTCTCACTGAGTTATAATTGTTAGAATTTGATGAAATTAGGAGGAATGGTACACCTCTCTATTATGATCATATAGAACCAAAAATGAGGTAAAATGGACATACGGTTTGAATGTTATAATAGTTCAAAGTTCCTACCTTACATTTGGCAGAAATGCGGAAAGACATAATTACAGACTGTTTTTATTGAGTTTTACTTATTAGAATTATATGAAATTTACATGGTTGTAAATCTCTCTGTTACGGACAGATATAGATAAAGAGTTGTTAAAACGGACTTACGAGTTGAGAGTTATTGTAGTTTGAAGTTGCTGCCTCGGATTCATCGGAATCCAGAAGGGCAGGACGTTGAAATGTAAAACTGTACTAATCCGTGGGAAATATGAAAATTGGTGCTAAATGAAAGTTCTACATCTCTCTGTTGTGACATTTTGAGACCTTACGGAGGTCTATCAGACTTACGGATTGAGAGTTATCGTTGTTTAAAGTTTCTGCCTCGGATCTATCGAGATCCAGAAAGGGCAGCGAATAAAAGTGTAAAACTGTACCAAATGGTACAGAATATGAAAGTATGGTTCACATGGAGACGTGTAGCTCTCTGTTATCGTCGTTTTGAGATTTTATGGGGCTTGAACGGGTTTACAGATTAGGAGTTATGACTATTCTAAGATTGAGTTCTGTTTAATAAAAATTCTGCCGAAACAAATTTCGTGTGGCTGTTTTGAGGATAAATTTGTGTTAGTTACCCAAAGTAGTTTTAAATGAAATTTGGTACAGTGAAAGATCCCCGTCTTGCCTTAGTTTCCGCTTGAGAAACACCTTATTTGGAGTTATGGTTAAAAAGTTATAATCGTTACAAGTATGAATGACAAAATGTTAGGAAAGAGAATAGTATTTATTCGATCTTCTGAAAAATATGAAAAGTGAATACGTGTTCACATAAATATATAAATATATAATGGATCAGGTTGCACGCCGCAACAAAACGTAAAGTGGTGCTCCTGGTGGGAAATAATTGTCCAGGTGCCATCACGCCCCAAGTAAAGACTTAGGAAAAGTCGGGGCGTGACAAGTTGGTATCAAAGCTAAACCAGGTTAGGAGATTCTTGGAAGTTTCTTCGAGTTGGGTGTTTGAACGGTTACTTATTGCGATGGTGTGCGCGCCACCCTAGTAATAAGTGAACGAAATAACATCCTAAAGTTTCCCTTCTTTCAGACTCCTCTCGTGCCTATCTTGAGTCTTTTTCAAGACTTGATTCTTGTACTACATCTTTCACGCGGGTTAGGAAGAAGATTGTGCAACGTTATACTGACCAATAATTATTGTGTAGATGGTGATTATAAGACGAGTTCCAACAAAGAGGGAAGTACTCGAGGAACATGCAAAGGAAATGCAAGCTCAGAAGGAATTCATGCGTCGTAAGATGAACTCGGGAGATGATTTTAACGAGTATATGTGCGACACAATCGTACTTTGTGCGTATTTGCTTAGGAGTAGACAGAAGAGGCGTTCCTACGACCCGACCTTCTTCAACTTTCCGATTGGAGTCATATTACAGATAATATTCAACTCTGTCCCGGAAAAATTCCGATCCTCATTCAGAGGGGCAAAGATGCTAAGAGGAGATGTTACAGAAGGTTCCTGGACCAAATTTCTATTTCAGGTAATAGTAGTAAGGGAAAGAATGAGCGAAATGGAAATGGAAGCAAGGAAGAAGGTTCATAGGGAGTTGAATGCCAATCAGCAGAATAGGCGAATTATGCGGTTAAGCCCTTTAGAACGTGTTGTAGTAGGTGCATGTTCGAGTAAGAGCGCTATAGGGAATGACATAGAATGACATACTCTGATGTATTGTAATGTCATGAAATATTTTCAAATATGAGAATGAAACATTATTAATGCAAGTTATGAATTGTCATTATTGTTTAGTTAATCTGCGTTTTCTTGTGGTGTTGCATGCTTATGAACTATAAGAAAATTTTAAGACCTAGAGTAGACATTCCGTCTTCTAAAATATGAGTGTGTTTGTCCTCACAAAAAATGGTGAATTCACAAATCCCGGGGGCTCAAGAGGAGGTTCATCACTAAGCTCATGTACCTCCAGTTGACGTAGTGATGTTTGAAGGGAGCGGAGAAAATGTCGGAGAAAATGTTGGAGAGAACGAGAGTCAAATGGCCCAAGAAACGGTGGGACAAAAACTAGATAGACTCATAGAGTTAATGACAGCTGCAGTTTCACACATGGTTCCGCCCGCACCTAGTGTCTCCGCCATAGCCCCGAACGAACCAGACGGCCCGGGGACCGGTGCGGCGCACGCGGACCGAGTGTAGAAGCTCAGCGATGCACGATAGGCTATGGGCAAATTTTATGAGGAGAAGAGAACCACTTTACTCAGGGAAGGACCCCAAGGCCGACCCGATAGTATTCCTCGATGAAGTTGAAGACTTAATGTTCACATTGGGATGCGTGGAGACGTAGGGCGTCAACTTGGTAGGCGCACGACTAGTGGATGATGCAGGGGTGTGGTGGAGGAATTTTAGGAAAAATCGTCCCCCGATGTCACCACCAATGACTTGGGGAGGGTTCAGAGCGACATTCATTGAGAAATTTATGCCTAATACGCGTAAGGATGCGCTCAGACGGGAGTTTGAACAGTTGAAGCAAGGTGACCGCAGTGTACAAGAATATGATACACAGTTCGTGAGGTTATCGACATACAACACACATGTCGTCCCTACAGAAATGGATAGAGTCAAGCGATTTGTAGAGGTTTAAACGAACATAGCGAAGAAAGTGGTGGCGTTAGCCAACGATCGAACTTTTCTTGATTGTCGATATGGCTTTGAGGTAGAAGGTTTCTCTAAAGCAAAAGAGAATATTCGCAGAAGAGATTTGGACGTCGGGATCATTTAATCGAGTCAAAATCGAAGCATGAGTTTAGTAAGGGATCTTCGTGACCAACCAATCGTAGGCGATCTTATTTCAATCCTAAGGGCACAGTTGGTCTAATTACCAAGGTAGCAAGGACAAGGCCACCAACCCTAACACAGGAGGCGACAAACCGATTTGTAAGATTTGTCAAAGGAAACACACTGGAGAATGTCGGCTCTTAACGAAGATATGTTATAACTGTGGAGAGTCAGGCCACTATGCCAGGGATTGCAAGAAGAGGACCCAAACTCAATCTATTCAGGGGAGGTCAGAATCAACCACAGCTGCCTACAGGGGAAATTAGGGAAACCAACCCCGCCAGAGTCAGGGAGGTCAACAACCCAACAACTCTAATCGGCTCTACGCTTTGCCCCAGAGGAATGAGGCAGAAGCATCTAATGCGGTGGTCACAGGTATTTTGCTAGTCTCGAGTATTCGTGCATTTGTATTATACGATCCCGGCTCTACATCTCCATATGTGTCAATGAGCTTTGCTAAGAATTTACACGTAGAACCTTCTTATTTAAGTGAACCTTTTGAGGTTATGACACCAGTAGGGGCCTCAATTTGGGCCTCTCAGGTGGTAAATAATTTCCCATTAGAAGTGAATGGCAGGGGAACAATGGTGAACCTAGTACTACTTGATATGGTAGACTTCGACGTCATTTTGGGTATGGATTGGTTGTCGGCATGTTATGCCATGTTAGATTGTCGGCGAAAGATAGTGAGATTAACTTTTCCCGGAGAACCAGAAGTTGTTATAAGGGGTAGGGTTGGAATATCCTCAGGTCAGTTTATTTCCTACCTTGGGGCTCAAAAGTTATTGAGAAGTCACAGAGTGGAGTACGCATATCTGACTAATATAGTGGATACCCAAAAAGAATCCCCAGCAGTGAATGATGTCCCTATTGTTCGAAATTTTCCGGAGGTTTTTCCTGAAGATCTTTCAGGCCTTCCTCCGGATAGAGAAGTGGAGTTTGCTATAAAGTTAATTCCGGGTACAAGACCCATTTCTATTCCTCCATATCGAATGGCCCCAGCTGAATTGAGGGAGTTAAAAGAACAATTGAAGGATCTTCTGGATAAAGGCTTTATAAGACCTAGTGTTTCCCCTTGGGGTGCACCAGTCCTGTTTGTGAAAAAGAAAGACAGATTGCTCCGAATGTGCATCGATTATCGGCAGCTCAATAAGGTCACGATCAAGAACCGATACCCATTACCAAGAATCGATGATCTTTTTGACCAACTTCAGGGATAGCTATTTTTCCAAGATTGATCTCCGTTCGGGATATCATCAGCTGAAAATAAATCCAGATGATATATCCAAAACAACCTTTAGAACCCGATACGGCCATTATGAGTTCTTGGTCATGTCTTTTGGGTTAACCAATGCTCCATCGTCTTTTATGGATTTAATGAACAGAATCTTCAAACAATTCCTAGATTTGTTCGTGATTGTGTTCATAGATGATATCCTAATCTACAGTAAGAGTGTTGAAGAACATGAAGATCATCTGAGGGTAGTGCTTCAAGTCTTGAAACAGGAGAAACTATATGCTAAATTTTCAAAGTGTGAATTTTGGTTGAAAAAGGTAGCCTTTTTGGGCCATGTTGTGTCAAGGGATGGAATTATGGTAGACCCCCAGAAGATAGAAGCAGTGAAGAACTGGCCAAAACCGACCACTCCAACAGAGGTTAGAAGTTTCTTGGGTTTGGCTTGGTATTATAGAAGATTCCTAAAAGGTTTTTCTAGTCTTGCTGCTCCCTTGACCCGGTTGACTCAAAAGCGGTTAAGTACCGATGGTCGAAGCATGTGAAGCAAGTTTTGAAACTAAAGGAATTGTTGACTCGCATCGCCCTAACCTTACCAACGGGACAAGAAGGGTTCACGATCATTGCGATGCCTGCAGGGTTGGGTTAGGATGTGTCTTGATGCAGTTTGGAAAGGTTATTGCGTATGCATCTAGACAGTTGACGATACATGAGAAGAATTACCCAACTCATGACTTGGAATTAGCTGCGGTGGTGTTTGCCTTATGAATATGGAGACATTATTTGTATGGTGTGCATGTGGACATATTTACAGATCATAAGAGTTTGCAGTGCATAACCACGCAGAAGGATTTGAATCTCCGACAAAGAAGATGGTTAGAGTTGCTTAAGGATTATGACCTTAGTATTCTTTACCATCCTGGAAAAGCCAACGTGGTGGCTGACGCACTCAGTAGGAGATCAATGGGCAGCTTGGCCCATTTGGAAATACAAAAGAAGGGTATTGTTAGTGAGGTACAAAGATTGGAAAACCTCGGGGTTAGTTTAACTGAGATAGGTGAAGGTAGGGTGGTGGTACATGATACCTCGCAGTCTGCCTTAGCATCAGAAATAAAAGAAAGTCAGTTTGAGGATACGGAGTTTGTTGGATTTCGGGAGAGGATTCAACAGGGAAAAGGATATAACGGAATCCTTCGGTATAAGGGTAGGTTATGTTCCTAAGGTAAATGATCTAAGGAGGAAGATCTTAGATGAGGGTCACAACACAAGATATTCCATTCATCCAGGGTCAACAAAAATGTATCAGGACCTCAAGGCAAATTACTGGTGGGACGGGATGAAGAAAGATGTTGCGGAGTTTGTCGGGAGGTGTCTTATATGTCAGCAGGTGAAAGATGAACATCAAAAACCTGGCGGATTACTTCAGGACATTGGAGTCCCCATGTGGAAATGGGAGGCGATTCATATGGATTTTGTATGGCCCACTGAAAACTCGAGAAGGGAATGATTCTATTTGGGTGATTGTTGATCGGCTTACAAAGTCAGCCCATTTCTTACCGGTCAAGACTACGTAACGCGCACCACAGTACGCACAGATTTATTTGAAGGAGATTGTGCGGTTACACGGAATTCCTTTACAAATTATTTCAGATAGGGGTTCCCAGTTCACCTCACACTTTTGGCAAAGTTTCCAGTAGGGTCTCGGGACAAAAGTTAAGTTAAACACGACTTTCCACCCGCAAACAGATGGGCAAGCTGAGCGAACAATTCAAACACTTGAGGACATGTTGCGATCTTGTGTGTTAGATTTCGGGAAGCCGTCGACCATCTATGTCTAATTGAGTTCGCCACAACAATAGTTTTCACTCTAGCATACAAATGGCCGTTTGAAGCATTATATGGATGAAAATGTAGTCTACACTTGGATGGTTCGAGGTGGCGGGGACGAATCGTTCGACCAAGAAGTCATTCAAGAAACAAATGATAAGGTACGATGATTCGGGAGCGGATAAAAACAGCTCATAGCCGTCATAAGTCCTATGCGGATCATCGGAAAAGAGATCTTGAATTCCAAGAGGGGGAGAAAGTATTTTTAAAAGTGTCCCTGATGCGCGGTAAGATGCACACACTTTAAACGCAAGTGCACGTTATCGTATCAAGTAGTATAGTCTTTGATAAGACCGAATATCGTCCTCTGGGATTAGGGTTCAAGTACCAACTATCTATTTTCTAGTATCTATTTGGCGAATTGATAATTGATTTCGTTGTTTATAACTAAGAATTATGAAAGTTATTTAAAGTATAAAGGTTTACTTCAGATGTGATGGGAATAGGGCTTCCATGTATCCTCACTATCCGCTTATGCTACTTACTAATGCATTAACTTATGGTCTTCTTCTTTTGGAGAAAGCAGGTTCACTAAATCGTTTTATACTCCCGTTAGGGTTATATAAACACTCAACCCCAATATTGCACCTTACCTACCTTTCGGTGATAAGGATAACTCTATAGGAGGATTAAGAACAAGAACCTAGTTAACCGTCACGCACAATGCGCAAAATTAGGGTTTTTAAGCCTCTCATTAACGCTACATAAATAATTGAGGTATTTTCATCCCCAATCTAAGAATGTCTACCCAACTTACAAAGATATTCACAATCCCCTTTCTAACTGATTAGAAATCATATAGTGATAATTAGTTGTCAATTAATTACCAAGAATTCAACTCAAATATTGGATAGATCTCACAATAAGAAAAATAACCATAAGCATGCATTAACTCATAACAAAAGTTTCTAGAGATTTAACATGGAAAGCCCTATAGAGGAATTAGTTCCTAGTCATTGACATGACAAGAACTAATCCCATGTTCATCATACAAAAACTGAAATAAAGAAAGGAAAAGGAAAAGAAAATTACTAAGTATGAGTCTCCAAGCCAAGCATCCAAGGGTTGTGTTGTGGAATATTTACAAGATGGATTGGTGGAAGGATGGATGTAGAATGGTGAATGGTGGAGTGGAGAATGAATAATTCTTCTAATGATGTAGAGTATTTATAGCCAAAGAATCCTTTTGGTGAAGGGTTAGGGATTTGTAGGAAAGGAAAAGTTATTAGAATCCTTTTAGGTAAGGGTTTTAAGGTAGGAAAAGTTATCCCATTAGGTAGGAAAAGTAATCCCTTTAGGATTCTGAAAACATGTCAAATTCGCCTGATTTCATAAATCCGCGTCGGCCATGCATCAGCCATGGCGTACCAAATTCAGCAACTCGGGACTTTCAGCACTTTGGGCGCCGCGGCTCCGGTGACGTTTTAGCGGATCTGTTGTCGTCATTTTTCCGTCCGGACTTCGCTTGATCTCTCTATAATTCCCTGAACTTCTTAGACTTCATTTCTTGGCCCTTTTTGTGTGCAATTCCATATCATTTATGCTCATTTCATCTCCTTTTCGTCATTTCTCCATTTCTGACCGCTGTGACACAAAAGAAAGGAAAACGACCCTAATACTATACTAAACATAAATAAAATGAGTAAAATACTAATTAACAATGACTCAACAAGTGTATATCAAATACACCGATCACCCCAAATGAAGGAGTGATGCGCTGGTAAGAAAGGTAAATTGAGCCCAAGGTTTATTGGGCCATATGAGATCTCACGAAGAGTGGGGAATGTGGCTTACGAATTAGCACTTCCACAAGAGAAAAGCAGCATCCCAGATTTCATGTGTCAATGTTACGAAAAATACTTGCACGATCCAAGTCACGTCATCCTTCCCAGAGATAGTTCTTAATAAAGAGCTTGATATGAAGAGGCTCGGTGAGAAATACTTGATAGAAAGGTCCAACGCCTTAGAAATAAAGATATTGCTTAGTGAAAGTCCTATGGAGGAATCACTCCACAGGAAGCGACACAGGAAGCGAAGAGGCGATGAAAGTCAAATATCCATTCCTATTTGACTAAGGTAATAAAAAAATCGTTACATAAGACTTCGTATGTGTGCCATTTGCGTGTCTATATGCATGTGTTACAATCTTATTCTCATTCGAGGACGAATGCTTCTTAAGGAAGGGAGAATGTGAAGCCCCAAATTTGTTACAATAACAATAAACATTATTGTGTCTATGTGATTATGTTATTTATTTTATTCACATTCGAGGACGAATGTTGCTTAAGAAGGAGAGAATGTAAAATCCGGAAAAAATAATAATAATATATAGTTGTGGTTGGGTTAATAAAAATATATATATATAAGAAAACTAAGAATAAATTGCATGAGATGAAGTTAGTGTTAAAGTTTGATAACTAGATAGATAAAATGAAAATAAGAAAAAAAAAGAAAAAGATGCATGCAGCAGTACACGTCCCTTCCCTTCTCCCCCCTCCTTTTCATTTCCCCTCCAACTCTTGTCATTCCACCTCCCATAGGTTATAGAAAACTCTTCTACTTATACATTGTACATGACACAAATAAAATACCTAGCACAAAGAATAGGAAATCAGAAAAAAACAAGTGAAAAGAAGAGGAAAAAATCTGGAAAAAATATCAAGAGGGCAAGAAGAACAAGAATCAAAATACTAGAGAGTAATGATCATTTTAGCAACCACTCCACCGAGGAAGCCACCTGGGAAGCCGAAGAGGCGATGAAAGTCAAATATCCATTCCTATTTGACTAAGGTAATAAAAAAAAATGCATTACATAGTACATCATATGTGTGTCATTTGCGTGTCTATACATGTACATAACCTTATTCTCATTCGAGGACGAATGCTTCTTAAGGAAGGGAGAATGTGAAGCCCCAAATTTGTGACAATAACAATAAACATTATGGTGTCTATGTGATTATGTTATTATTGTGTCTATGTGATTATTTTACGACCTTATTCACATTCGAGGACGGATGTTGCTTAAGGAGGAGAGAATGTAAAATCCGGAAAAAAATAATAATATATAGTTGTGGTTGGGTTAATAAAAATATATATATATAAGAAAACAAAGAATAAATTGCATGGGATAGAGTTAGTATTAAAGTTGGATAAATAGATAGATGAAATGAAAATAAGAAAAAAAAACAAAAAAAAACAAAAAAACACGCAGAATGCACGTAAGCCAAGCCCCCTTCCCTTTACCCCTCCCCCCTTTTCATTTCCCTTCAATCTCTTGGCTTTCTCCCTCCCATAAGTTATGTAATCATCCCCACTTATACATTGTATTTACACACAAACAAAGTACATAACATAAAGGTTAGAAAATCAGAAAAAAACAAGTGAAAAGAAGAGGAAAAAAATACCAAGAGGGCAAGAAGAACAAGAATCAAAATACTAGAGAGTAAGGATAATTTTAGCAACCACACAACAATAATCTTCACACTTACAAGGTGAGTTTTCTCACTCAGAAATTCTTGGTAACATCATTTATTTTAAGTTCAATACATGTTAGAATAAGAATTGAGTGTTGAAAAGAAATATTGAACTGTTGATTGTTTAGACAACTAGTTGCGTCATGAACTTTACGAACTGTTCTCACTGAGTTATAATTGTTAGAATTTGATGAAATTAGGAGGAATGGTACACCTCTCTATTATTATCATATAGAACCAAAAATGAGGTAAAATGGACATACGATTTGAAAGTTATAATAGTTCAAAGTTCCTACCTTACATTTGGCCGAAATTGGAAAGACATAATTACAGACTGTTTTTAGTGAGTTTTACTTATTAGAATTATATGAAAATTTACATGGTTGTAAATCTCTCTGTTACGGACAGATATAGATAAATATTTGTTAAAACGGACTTACGAGTTGAGAGTTATTGTAGTTTGAAGTTGCTGCCTCGGATTCATCGGAATCCGTAAGGGCGTGACGTTGAAATATAAAACTGTATTAATCCGTGGGAAATATGAAAATTGGTGCTAAATGAAAGTTCTATATCTCTCTGTTGTGGAAACTTTGAGACCTTACGGAGGTCTATCAGACTTACATATTGAGAGTTATCGGTGTTTAAAGTTTCTGCCTCGGATCTATCGAGATCCAGAAAGGGCAGCGAATAAAAGTGTAAAACTGTACCAAATGGTACAGAATATGAAAGGATGGTTCACATGGAGACGTGTAGATCTCTGTTATCGACGTTTTGAGATTTTATGGGGCTTGAACGGGTTTACAGATTAGGAGTTATGACTATTCTAAGATTGAGTTCTGTTTAATAAAAATTCTGCTGTTTTGAGGATAAATTTGTGTTAGTTACCCAAAGTAGTTTTAAATGGAATTTGGTAATGTGAAATATCCCCGTCTTGCCTTAGTTTCCGCTTGAGAAACACCTTAGTTGGAGTTATGGTTAAAAAGTTATAATCGTTACAAGTATGAATGACAGAATGTTAGGAAAGAGAATAGTATTTATTCGATCTTCTGAAAAATATGAAAAGTGAATACGTGTTCACATAAATATATAAATATATAATGGATCGGGTTGCACGCCGCAACAAAACGTAAAGTGGTGCTCCTGGTGGGAAATAATTGTCCAGGTGCCATCACGCCCTAAGTAAAGACTTAGGAAAAGTCGGGGCGTGACAAGTTGGTATCAAAGCTAAACCAGGTTAGGAGATTCTTGGAAGTTTCTTCGAGTTGGGTGTTTGAACGGTTACTTATTGCGACGGTGTGCGCGCCACCCTAGTAATAAGTGAACGAAATAACATCCTAAAGTTTCCCTTCTTTCAGACTCCTCTCGTGCCTATCTTGAGTCTTTTTCAAGACTTGATTCTTGTACTACATCTTTCACGCGGGTTAGGAAGAAGATTGTGCAATGTTATACTGACCAATAATTATTGTGTAGATGGTGATTATAAGACGAGTTCCAACAAAGAGGGAAGTACTCGAGGAACATGCAAAGGAAATGCAAGCTCAGAAGGAATTCATGCGTCGTAAGATGAACTCGGGAGATGATTTTAACGAGTATATGTGCGACACAATCGTACTTTGTGCGTATTTGCTTAGGAGTAGACAGAAGAGGCGTTCCTACGACCCGACCTTCTTCAACTTTCCGATTGGAGTCATATTACAGATAATATTCAACTCTGTCCCGGAAAAATTCCGATCCTCATTCAGAGGGGCAAAGATGCTAAGAGGAGATGTTACAGAAGGTTCCTGGACCAAATTTCTATTTCAGGTAATAGTAGTAAGGGAAAGAATGAGCAAAATGGAAATGGAAGCAAGGAAGAAGGTTCATAGGGAGTTGAATGCCAATCAGCAGAATAGGCGAATTATGCGGTTAAGCCCTTTAGAACGTGTTGTAGTAGGTGCATGTTCGAGTAAGAGCGCTATAGGGAATGACATAGAATGACATACTCTGATGTATTGTAATGTCATGAAATATTTTCAAATATGAGAATGAAACATTATTAATGCAAGTTATGAATTGTCATTATTGTTTAGTTAATCTGCGTTTTCTTGTGGTGTTGCATGCTTATGAACTATAAGAAAATTTTAAGACCTAGAGTAGACATTCCGTCTTCTAAAATATGAGTGTGTTTGTCCTCACAAAAAATGGTGAATTCACAAATCCCGGGGGCTCAAGAGGAGGTTCATCACGAAGCTCATGTACCTCCAGTTGACGTAGTGGTGTCTGAAGGGAGCGGAGAAAATGTCGGAGAAAATGTTGGAGAGAACGAGAGTCAAATGGCCCAAGAAACGGTGGGACAAAAACTAGATAGACTCATAGAGTTAATGACAGCTGCAGTTCCACACATGGTTCCGCCCGCACCTAGTGTCTCTGTCATAGCCCCGAACCAGAACCAGACGGCCCAGGGACCGATTGCGACTGCACCACGGACCGAGAGTGTAGAAGCTCAAGCAGTACCTGATAGGCTATGGGCAAATTTTATGAGGAGAAGAGAACCACTTTACTCAGGGAAGGACCCCAAGGCCGACCCGATAGTATTCCTCGATGAAGTTGAAGACTTAATGTTCACATTGGGATGCGTGGAGACGCAGGGCGTCAACTTGGTAGGCGCACGACTAGTGGATGATGCAGGGGTGTGGTGGAGGAATTTTAGGAAAAATCGTCCCCCGATGTCACCACCAATGACTTGGGGAGGGTTCAGAGCGACATTCATTGAGAAATTTATGCCTAATACGCGCAAGGATGCGCTCAGACGGGAGTTTGAACAGTTGAAGCAAGGTGACCGCAGTGTACAAGAATATGATACACAGTTCGTGAGGTTATCGGCATACAACACACATGTCGTCCCTACAGAAATGGATAGAGTCAAGCGATTTGTAGAGGGTTTAAACCCGAACATAGCAGAGAAAGTGGTGGCGTTAGCCAACGATCGAACTTTTCTTCAGATTGTCGATATGGCTTTGAGGGTAGAAGGTTTCTCTAAAGCAAAAAGAGAATATTCGCAGAAGAGATTTCGGACGTCAGGATCATTTAATCAGAGTCAAAATCAGAAGCATGAGTTTAGTAAGGGATCTTCAGGACCGAACCAATCTGTGGGCCAGTCTTATTTCAATCCTAAGGGGCACAGTTGGTCTAATTACCAAGGTAGCAAGGACAAGGCCACCAACCCTAACACAGGAGGCGACAAACCGATTTGTAAGATTTGTCAAAGGAAACACACTGGAGAATGTCGGCTCTTAACGAAGATATGTTATAACTGTGGAGAGTCAGGCCACTATGCCAGGGATTGCAAGAAGAGGACCCAAACTCAATCTATTCAGGGGAGGTCAGAATCAACCACAGCTGCCTACAGGGGAAATTAGGGAAACCAACCCCGCCAGAGTCAGGGAGGTCAACAACCCAACAACTCTAATCGGCTCTACGCTTTGCCCCAGAGGAATGAGGCAGAAGCATCTAATGCGGTGGTCACAGGTATTTTGCTAGTCTCGAGTATTCGTGCATTTGTATTATACGATCCCGGCTCTACATCTCCATATGTGTCAATGAGCTTTGCTAAGAATTTACACGTAGAACCTTCTTATTTAAGTGAACCTTTTGAGGTTATGACACCGCAGGGCCTCAATTTGGGCCTCTCAGGTGGTAAATAATTTCCCATTAGAAGTGAATGGCAGGGGAACAATGGTGAACCTAGTACTACTTGATATGGTAGACTTCGACGTCATTTTGGGTATGGATTGGTTGTCGGCATGTTATGCCATGTTAGATTATCGGCGAAAGATAGTGAGATTAACTTTTCCTAGAACCGGTTGTTATAAGGGGTAGGATTGAAATATCCTCAGGTCAGTTTATTTCCTACCTTGGGGCTCAAAAGTTATTGAGAAGTCACAGAGTGAAGTACGCATATCTGACTAATATAGTGGATACCCAAAACGAATCCCCAGCAGTGAATGATGTCCCTATTGTTCGAAATTTTCCGGAGGTTTTTCCTGAAGATCTTCCAGGCCTTCCTCCGGATGGAGAAGTGGAGTTTGCTATATAGTTAATTTCGGGTACAAGACCCATTTCTGTTCCTCCATATCGAATGTCCCCAGTTGAATTGAGGGAGTTAAAAGAACAATTGAAGGATCTTACGATAAAGGCTTTATAAGACCTAGTGTTTCCTCAGTGCACGATCTGCTTGTGAAAAGAAAGACAGATTGCTCCGAATGTGCATCGATTATCGGCAGCTCAATAAGGTCACGATCAAGAACCGATACCCATTACCAAGAATCGATGATCTTTTTGACCAACTTCAGGGATAGCTATTTTTCCAAGATTGATCTCCGTCGATATCATCACCAAAAATAAATCCAGATGATATATCCAAAACAACCTTTAGAACCCGATACGGCCATTATGAGTTCTTGGTCATGTCTTTTGGGTTAACCAATGCTCCATCGTCTTTTATGGATTTAATGAACAGAATCTTCAAACAATTCCTAGATTTGTTCGTGATTGTGTTCATAGATGATATCCTAATCTACAGTAAGAGTGTTGAAGAACATGAAGATCATCTGAGGGTAGTGCTTCAAGTCTTGAAACAGGAGAAACTATATGCTAAATTTTCAAAGTGTGAATTTTGGTTGAAAAAGGTAGCCTTTTTGGGCCATGTTGTGTCAAGGGATGGAATTATGGTAGACCCCCAGAAGATAGAAGCAGTGAAGAACTGGCCAAAACCGACCACTCCAACAGAGGTTAGAAGTTTCTTGGGTTTGGCTTGGTATTATAGAAGATTCCTAAAAGGTTTTTCTAGTCTTGCTGCTCCCTTGACCCGGTTGACTCAAAAAGCGGTTAAGTACCAGTGGTCAGAAGCATGTGAAGCAAGTTTTCAGAAACTAAAGGAATTGTTGACTCATCGCGATCACCCTAACCTTACCAACGGGACAAGAAGGGTTCACAGTCTATTGCGATGCCTCTAGGGTTGGGTTAGGATGTGTCTTGATGCAGTTTGGAAAGGTTATTGCGTATGCATCTAGACAGTTGACGATACATGAGAAGAATTACCCAACTCATGACTTGGAATTAGCTGCGGTGGTGTTTGCCTTATGAATATGGAGACATTATTTGTATGGTGTGCATGTGGACATATTTACAGATCATAAGAGTTTGCAGTGCATAACCACGCAGAAGGATTTGAATCTCCGACAAAGAAGATGGTTAGAGTTGCTTAAGGATTATGACCTTAGTATTCTTTACCATCCTGGAAAAGCCAACGTGGTGGCTGACGACTCGAAGAGAGATCAATGGGCGCAGCCCATTTGGAAATACAAAAGAAGGGTATTGTTAGTGAGGTACAAAGATTGGAAAACCTCGGGGTTAGTTTAACTGAGATAGGTGAAGGTAGGGTGGTGGTACATGATACCTCGCAGTCTGCCTTAGCATCAGAAATAAAAGAAAGTCAGTTTGAGGATACGGAGTTTGTTGGATTTCGGGAGAGGATTCAACAGGGAAAAGGATATAACGGAATCCTTCGGTATAAGGGTAGGTTATGTTCCTAAGGTAAAGGATCTAAGGAGGAAGATCTTAGATGAGGGTCACAACACAAGATATTCCATTCATCCAGGGTCAATAAAAATGTATCAGGACCTCAAGGCAAATTACTGGTGGGACGGGATGAAGAAAGATGTTGCGGAGTTTGTCGGGAGGTGTCTTATATGTCAGCAGGTGAAAGATGAACATCAAAAACCTGGCGGATTACTTCAGGACATTGGAGTCCCCATGTGGAAATGGGAGGCGATTCATATGGATTTTGTAACTGGTCTACCGAAAACTCGAGAAGGGTATGATTCTATTTGGGTGATTGTTGATCGGCTTACAAAGTCAGCCCATTTCTTACCGGTCAAGACTACGTAACGCGCACCACATTACGCACAGATTTATTTGAAGGAGATTGTGCGGTTACACGGAATTCCTTTACAAATTATTTCAGATAGGGGTTCCCAGTTCACCTCACACTTTTGGCAAAGTTTCCAGTAGGGTCTCGGGACAAAAGTTAAGTTAAACACGACTTTCCACCCGCAAACAGATGGGCAAGCTGAGCGAACAATTCAAACACTTGAGGACATGTTGCGATCTTGTGTGTTAGATTTCGGGGAAGTTCGGTGGACCATCTATGTCTAATTGAGTTCGCCTACAACAATAGTTTTCACTCTAGCATACAAATGGCCCCGTTTGAAGCATTATATGGACGAAAATGTAGGTCTACACTTGGATGGTTCGAGGTGGGTGGGACGCAACTGTTCGGACCTGAAGTCATTCAAGAAACAAATGATAAGGTACAGATGATTCGGGAGCGGATCAAAACAGCTCATAGCCGTCATAAGTCCTATGCGGATCATCGGAAAAGAGATCTTGAATTCCAAGAGGGGGAGAAAGTATTTTTAAAAGTGTCCCTGATGCGCGGTAAGATGCACACACTTTAAACACAAGTGCACGTTATCGTATCAAGTAGTATAGTCTTTGATAAGACCGAATATCGTCCTCTGGGATTAGGGTTCAAGTACCAACTATCTATTTTCTAGTATCTATTTGGCGAATTGATAATTGATTTCGTTGTTTATAACTAAGAATTATGAAAGTTATTTAAAGTATAAAGGTTTACTTCAGATGTGATGGGAATAGGGCTTCCATGTATCCTCACTATCCGCTTATGCTACTTACTAATGCATTAACTTATGGTCTTCTTCTTTTGGAGAAAGCAGGTTCACTAAATCGTTTTATACTCCCGTTAGGGTTATATAAACACTCAACCCCAGTATTGCACCTTACCTACCTTTCGGTGATAAGGATAACTCTATAGGAGGATTAAGAACAAGAACCTAGTTAACCGTCACGCACAATGCGCAAAATTAGGGTTTTTAAGCCTCTCATTAACGCTACATAAATAATTGAGGTATTTTCATCCCCAATCCAAGAATGTCTACCCAACTTACAGCATATTCACAATCCCCCCCTTTCGGAATCTGATTAGAAATCATATAGTGATAATTAGTTGTCAATTAATTACCAAGAATTCAACTCAAATATTGGATAGATCTCACAATAAGAAAAATAACCATAAGCATGCATTAACTCATAACAAAAGTTTCTAGAGATTTAACATGGAAAGCCCTATAGAGGAATTAGTTCCTAGTCATTGACATGACAAGAACTAATCCCATGTTCATCATACAAAAACTGAAATAAAGAAAGGAAAAGGAAAAGAAAATTACTAAGTATGAGTCTCCAAGCCAAGCATCCAAGGGTTGTGTTGTGGAATATTTACAAGATGGATTGGTGGAAGGATGGATGTAGAATGGTGAATGGTGGAGTGGAGAATGAATAATTCTTCTAATGATGTAGAGTATTTATAGCCAAAGAATCCTTTTGGTGAAGGGTTAGGGATTTGTAGGAAAGTAAAAGTTATTAGAATCCTTTTAGGTAAGGGTTTTAAGGTAGGAAAAGTTATCCCATTAGGTAGGAAAAGTAATCCCTTTAGGATTCTGAAAACATGTCAAATTCCCGCCCGATTTCATAAATCCGCGTCGGCCACGCACGCAGATCAGCCATGGCTACCAAATTCAGCAACTCTCGGGACTTTCAGCACTTTGGGCGCCGCGGCTCCGGTGACGTTTTTCAGGCGGATTCTGTTTCGTCGTCATTTTTCCGTCCGGACTTCGTCGGATCTCCTCTATAATTCCCGGAACTTCTTAGACTTCATTTCTTGGCCCTTTTTGTGTGCAATTCCATATCATTTATGCTCATTTCATCTCCTTTTCGTCATTTCTTCATTTCTGACCGCTGTGACACAAAAGAAAGGAAAACGACCCTAATACTATACTAAACATAAATAAAATGAGTAAAATACTAATTAAAAATGACTCAAAAAGTGTATATAAAATACACCGATCAGTCCCCAATGAAGGGAGTGATGCGCTTTGGTAAGAAAGGTAAATTGAGCCCAAGGTTTATTGGGCCATATGAGATCTTGCGAAGAGTGGGGAATGTGGCTTACGAATTAGCACTTCCACAAGAGCTGGAAGCAGTGCATCCGGTATTTCATGTGTCAATGTTACGAAAATACTTGCACGATCCAAGTCACGTCATCCTTCCCCAGGAGATAGTTCTTAATAAAGAGCTTCAATATGAAGAGGCTCCGGTAGAAATACTTGATAGAAAGGTCCAACGCCTTAGAAATAAAGATATTGCTTCCGTGAAAGTCCTATGGAGGAATCACTCCACAGAGGAAGCGACCTGGGAAACTGAAGAGGCGATGAAAGTCAAATATCCATTCCTATTTGACTAAGGTAATAAAAAAAATGCGTTACATAGTACTTCATATGTGTGCCATTTGCGTGTCTATATGCATGTGTTACAATCTTATTCTCATTCGAGGACGAATGCTTCTTAAGGAAGGGAGAATGTGAAGCCCCAAATTTGTTACAATAACAATAAACATTATTGTGTCTATGTGATTATGTTACGACCTTATTCACATTCGAGGACGAATGTTGCTTAAGAAGGAGAGAATGTAAAATCCGGAAAAAATAATAATAATATATAGTTGTGGTTGGGTTAATAAAAATATATATATATAAGAAAACTAAAAATAAATTGCATGAGATGAAGTTAGTGTTAAAGTTTGATAACTAGATAGATAAAATGAAAATAAGAAAAAAAAAAAAGATGCATGCAGCAGTACACGTCCCTTCCCTTCTCCCCCCCTCCTTTTCATTTCCCCTCCAACTCTTGTCATTCCACCTCCCATAGGTTATAGAAAACTCTTCTACTTATACATTGTACATGACACAAATAAAATACCTAGCACAAAGAATAGGAAATCAGAAAAAAACAAGTGAAAAGAAGAGGAAAAAATCTGGAAAAAATATCAAGAGGGCAAGAAGAACAAGAATCAAAATACTAGAGAGTAATGATCATTTTAGCAACCACTCCACCGAGGAAGCCACCTGGGAAGCCGAAGAGGCGATAAAAGTCAAATATCCATTCCTATTTGACTAAGGTAATAAAAAAAATGCGTTACATAGTACATCATATGTGTGTCATTTGCGTGTCTATATGCATGTGTTACAACCTTATTCTCATTCGAGGACGAATGCTTCTTAAGGAAGGGAGAATGTGAAGCCCCAAATTTGTGACAATAACAATAAACATTATGGTGTCTATGTGATTATGTTATTATTGTGTCTATGTGATTATTTTACGACCTTATTCACATTCGAGGACGGATGTTGCTTAAGGAGGAGAGAATGTAAAATCCGGAAAAAAATAAAATAATATATAGTTGTGGTTGGGTTAATAAAAATATATATATATAAGAAAACAAAGAATAAATTGCATGGGATAGAGTTAGTATTAAAGTTGGATAAATAGATAGATGAAATGAAAATAAGAAAAAAAACAAAAAAACAAAAACACTTGAGAATGCACGTAAGCCAAGCCCCTTCCTTTACCCTCCCCTTTTCATTTCCCTTCAATCTCTTGGCTTTCTCCCTCCCATAAGTTATGTAATCATCCCCACTTATACATTGTATTTACACACAAACAAAGTACATAACATAAAGGTTAGAAAATCAGAAAAAAACAAGTGAAAAGAAGAGGAAAAAAATACCAAGAGGGCAAGAAGAACAAGAATCAAAATACTAGAGAGTAAGGATAATTTTAGCAACCACACAACAATAATCTTCACACTTACAAGGTGAGTTTTCTCACTCAGAAATTCTTGGTAACATCATTTATTTTAAGTTCAATACATGTTAGAATAAGAATTGAGTGTTGAAAAGAAATATTGAACTGTTGATTGTTTAGACAACTAGTTGCGTCATGAACTTTACGAACTGTTCTCACTGAGTTATAATTGTTAGAATTTGATGAAATTAGGAGGAATGGTACACCTCTCTATTATTATCATATAGAACCAAAAATGAGGTAAAATGGACATACGATTTGAAAGTTATAATAGTTCAAAGTTCCTACCTTACATTTGGCCGAAATTCGGAAAGACATAATTACAGACTGTTTTTATTGAGTTTTACTTATTAGAATTATATGAAAATTTACATGGTTGTAAATCTCTCTGTTACGGACAGATATAGATAAATATTTGTTAAAACGGACTTACGAGTTGAGAGTTATTGTAGTTTGAAGTTGCTGCCTCGGATTCATCGGAATCCAGAAGGGCAGGACGTTGAAATATAAAACTGTATTAATCCGTGGGAAATATGAAAATTGGTGCTAAATGAAAGTTCTATATCTCTCTGTTGTGGAAACTTTGAGACCTTACGGAGGTCTATCAGACTTACATATTGAGAGTTATCGGTGTTTAAAGTTTCTGCCTCGGATCTATCGAGATCCAGAAAGGGCAGCGAATAAAAGTGTAAAACTGTACCAAATGGTACAGAATATGAAAGGATGGTTCACATGGAGACGTGTAGATCTCTGTTATCGACGTTTTGAGATTTTATGGGGCTTGAACGGGTTTACAGATTAGGAGTTATGACTATTCTAAGATTGAGTTCTGTTTAATAAAAATTCTGCTGTTTTGAGGATAAATTTGTGTTAGTTACCCAAAGTAGTTTTAAATGGAATTTGGTAATGTGAAATATCCCCGTCTTGCCTTAGTTTCCGCTTGAGAAACACCTTAGTTGGAGTTATGGTTAAAAAGTTATAATCGTTACAAGTATGAATGACAGAATGTTAGGAAAGAGAATAGTATTTATTCGATCTTCAAAAATATGAAAAGTGAATACGTGTTCACATAAATATATAAATATATAATGGATCGGGTTGCACGCAACAAAGCGTAAAGTGAATACGCGTTCACAACACGTAAACATAATGGATCGGGTTGCACGCCAACAAAACGTAAACTAAATATGTGTTCACAAATACGTAAACATAATGGATCGCCGCACGCCGAAACAAATCGTAAAGTGAATATGTTCACAAATACGTAAACATAATGGATCGGGTTGCACGCCGCAACAAAACGTAAAGTGAATACGTGTTCACAAATACGTAAATACAATGGATCGGGTTGCACGCAACAAATATGAAAAATGAATACAGTTCACCTATATATAAATATGAAAATTGAATACGAGTTCACAAATATATAAATGTAACAAACATATGAAAATGCAGGAGAATATCTTAACGTATAATACGAGATAAAATGAAGTGTTAGTTAAACTGAGAATTTCCTATGAGGAGTTGCTGCATATTTAAAAATGTTGTAACCTGATATGTTTTTGCAATATGCTTATTACGTTATAATGTGATTGCAGTTGGACTATTGTGGTGTTGCTTTGAATTGCGCAGGTAAGATTCTCACTCATTTGGATGGTAGGTGACTCTTTATTTAACATGTTTCAGAAAGCGTGATAGAGGAAAGGCTCCACGCCAAGGCTAGCGATCGTCCGCAGCCTCTTGTCATACCAAGTCCATCGCTTTGGTACTCGTCGAGTTCAGAATGTCAGTTCCAATGTCTCGGGAAATGCCCGTGTGGAATGGTCTCCCTTCCAACTTAGAATAATATTTGTCAGTATGTCTATGTAGAAACAATATTTGCACGAGCATGGGCTCGCGTTATGTTTTCAATAAAGTCATAAATGATTTCTTTATTGTTATTTTTATTAATAGCCCGTATTTGAATATAAGTTTAAATTTTTAAATAAAGAGAATTAAATGGTGCTCACGGTGGGAAATAATTGTCCGTGTTCCATCACTGTGGTGCACAATTTTGGTCCGACGAAAAATCGACCGATCGAACCTTTTGATCGGACCAACCGACCGAGATTATCGGTCGGGTCTTGATCCTTTAAAAATCCAGCTTTTTCGGTCCGGTCCGGTCAGTCAGGTCGGTCATTCGACCGAATTTTTTAATTTTTTTATAATATATATAATTTATATAATTCCTAATATATATAATATATTTAATATATATAATTCCTAATATATATAATATATATAATTCCTAATTTTCTAAATTCCTAATATATATAATTCCTAATATATATAATTCCTAATATATATAATTCCTAATATATATAATATATATAATTCCTAATTTTCTAAATTCCTAATATATAATATATCTATAATTAGAATCGGGTTAGGGGCGTTTTTTTAAAATTGAATTACCAATCTGAAATTGACATTCTCGGACGCGGTGCCACGAAATTTTTACGTTGAAATCTATTGTACATCGCAAGATATTTAGATTTGAAAATGGGAAAACGTGCGATTTGGGGAAAAGAGAAATTGAGGGCAAGATGGGCGCTTTTTGGAGAAATCTGAGAAGCGGGCACTGGGGGTGGGGGGGTGGGGGGCCGCTGGGGGTGGGGGGAGGTTAGGCAGAGTCTTTGGTCAAATTTGTGAGTGGAAGTGGTGGCTGGGCAGGGCACGGGAGTGGGACCGCCTGGGAGTGGGGATTCGGTCCTCGGTCGATTGACCGACCGGGCCGAAATTGGACCGGGCCGACCGACAGAAATTCGGTCCGGTCTTGGTCCGGAGAATCAAGATTCGGTCTTGGTCCGGCCCGGCCCGGCCCGGTTTGACCACTGTGCACCCGCCTAAGTAAAGGCTTAGGAAAAGTCGGGGCGTGACACAACCGTCGTAGAAGTACCCTCCTTTGGAGGAGAAGGAGGAATGATGTGGTGGAGGACTTTATGTGCCAAAGCATGAATCTTAAATAATTTCGCCCATGTCTCATATTGAACGTTTTCTAGGTCAAGAACGATAGGAAGAACACTCTTGATATTAAAAACTGTGAGGGCAGGGTGAAAATTGTTCTTATCAGCCATAAGGAATAGAACAACAAGATTCAGAGAAGGGAATTTGAAAGAGAAAATACTCGGTGAAGGACAAGAAAATCGAGAATTTTCAGGGCAAAATTTCGAGAATGAGTAGAAAATTTTAAGGAGCGGAAGCAGGGTAAAGAGAACCTAGACTCTTGATACCATGAAAGAAATAATCCCTTGATTATTCTCATTAATGAAAGACATATATATACAAGTTACAAGGAAGATCTTCTTCCTATTCTACTTAGGAATCCATATTCTATAAGAATACTAATTTTACAATTATGATAATATTACACTACTTATTAAGGTACAAACTTAAGTCTAATATTTACCAAATATACAAAGGAAAGGGAAAGGGTAAAGGAAAGGGAAAGGTTCTCGGCTGGGCTGAGAGCCGTGTGGCCCATATACCATATACACTTTAACAATGACCAAACTACCTTTTTTGCGTATTTCTTTGAATCCGCAGACTTCTACACTGCCCCTCAAGCTAGGTATGAGATACTGAGAAGATATCTAGCAGACCTAACATGGAAATGAGATATGTATGTTGCATCTTTGTCAATCATTTTGTCAAAACATCAGCTCGTTGTTCATGAGAAGAAATGTACGTACTTTGTAGTTACCGAGCCTTGCATAATCTTTTCCCTTATGAAATGGAAATCATATTCTATATGCTTAGTTCTTTCATGATACACAGGGTTACTTGATTGTATAGTTGTTTTGCTATCACTGAACATACACACATGACTGTCTAACTTCACTCCCAACTCTGATAGTAATTCTAGCAACGAAATGACTTCTGAGAGAGCAGTTGCTACGCTTCTGTACTCTGCTTTTGTACTCTGATTCTGTTGAACTTCTAGACACAGTGATCTGTTTTTAATTTCCAAGTAACCAAAGAATCACCCAATTAGATTAAGTAGCATGTTACAGATTTTCTAGAAATAAGACAAGATGCTCAAATACCAGGAATGAAATGCGAGGCAAGTGAAGGAAAATTCTTTAGCAAAGGAAGACCCGTGAATCATCACATATTTCGGTTCATTGCTGCAAGCTCAGTAGTTTGCAGAGTAATATGTGTAGTGTTCCTTTTAAAAAAATTGAGATTTGAGTGAAACTAATGACAATCGGATGGGTGATTTCATTGTTTTTGTTTAGACAGCGTGCAAACATATTGAGAGACAAAAGTTGTGCAAGCAAAGATATGTGTTAAGATATTTAATATTGAAAATATTCTGGTTACTAGATGTTGGATTTCGAAACTGTTACCACCTCGCCTGTAAGCATACACAGTGTGTCGCTCAATTAATGAGAAACCTAGTAGAATGCATATGATATCAATTGAGCAAGAAGCTGTAACAAAATACCACAGTAACATCTCACCTGAACATGGCTTCACAACAGGATTTATTACCCATATTACCGGTACACAAATGAAAAAGTGCATTAACAGTCATCATAAAACTGTTTGGTAAACGCACCCCCCACCAATACCTTAGAATCAAACAAACCCACATAATATCTGATCCAAGATCGAGAAATCATAAATAAGGAACACATGTGGTTATTGATATATGAGGAGTGCTTTAGCAATAACTTATTAATCACGGAAGCAAGCACATCCAGTTTAATAATTAGCGAAATCAGATCGTCGTGGAATGGAATGGCCTCGTAATGGTAAAATGATCAAATCTGTCTGCCAGCCAGTCTCTGCACAGAAGCTTCACTTTCTCCATAACGTTGAATTGCATTTATTTATTTAGGCATGTGCAAATGTATTAGTTAACTGGCGTTGCAGACATATGAGGAAGAACCTCCATGTTCTGTGTATCCCTCAATATGTGCCGAAGATCTTATATTCTTTTCATAGGTAAAAAAAGTAAAAAAGCTCATACGAAGGAACTACTTCCCCAATCAAAGGACGCTAAGGCATCAAGTCAACTTCCTTATGTAAATTTAATCAGCCTTAGTTACTATGATGTTGAGTTGAACATTTTTGAGAAAAGTGAGCACATGGGAAGCAAATCCTGAGTTGAAGATTGCATTAATTAAGAACTTAACTAATTAAAAAATGGTGTGATAGCAGTGGTAATTACTTCAAGATCGGGCAAATCACCTTATGTGAATGACTATAAATTGTGGCCTGTGAAGAAATGAAATGCACACACAGATTAATTCTCTTCTCTTTTCCTTTGTAAAGCTCAAGTACTTCTCCTATCTACATGGCTTTGCTCAAGTTTCTTTTCTTTTGACTACTCTTCTTATGGCAGCCACTGGTTAGTATTCATCAATCTCTCTTTATATATATTTGTTAAAAAGCATGTGTTCATGAGTCAATGTATATGTATGCATGAAAAACCTACAAATGGTAAGAATAATATATATGTGTTTTACATTATACCTAATGTATCTTAATTATATTCATGTATGAAGTGACTGCTACAAATTGTGGCCTGTGAGGCAATGAGATGCACACACAACTAAATTCTCTTCTACTTTCCTTTGTAAAGTTCAAGTTGTTCTCCTAGCTACATGGCTTTGCTCAAGTTTCTTTTTCTTTTGACTACTCTTCTTATGGTAGCCACTGTTTAGTATTCATCTATCTATCTCTTTATATATATTTGTATATAACATACATACATACATACATACAAGAGACACATACACACGTACATATTATTAAAAACCATGTTGCATGAGTCAATGTATATGTGTTATAGCGGAAGCAATTAAACAGAAGAAAGAATAATAATGAATGTAAAGGACACAAACGATTTAACATGGTTCACTAACAATGTGTTAGCTACGTCCACGGACAGAAGAGAAAAAAGCTTTATTGATCTTGAGGAATACAATTTTTGGGATTTCTCTGGATTGTATTTCAGATTTCTTATTAGGTTATGACCTATGAGGTTTATATAGAGTACCTCTTACACAGACTAAGGAAAGGTTTTTCAAACAGAAAAGGAAAAGGTTTTCCAAACAGAAAAGAAAAAGGTTTTTCAAACAGAAAAGGAAAATGATTCCTAAACATGGTATAAACCTAATATGTCCGGATTCAAGGCATATTTCAACAAATCTCCACCTTGACTTGAATCCTCTCACAAATAACAGATGCACCATTATAGTGCCATATGTACTAGACTCCTTCTGCCTCATATTTTGCCCTCAAGGGGCAATCAGCAACTCCTAACATTGAGCAAGTCCAAACAGTGTTGGAACTTGCTGTGTGGAACCGGCTTTGTGAACATATCAGTTGGGTTATCAGCAGTACCCACTTTTTTCACCTTGATTCTCTTCTCACTTCTCATAAAATGATACCTCACATCAATGTGCTTAGTCCTCTCATGATGGACTTGATCCTTGGCTAAACAGATTGCACTGAGACTGTCACAATACACTATGGCCTGATCCTGATGTAGACCCAGATGCTGATCAATCCTTTCAACCAGATTCCCTCCTTGGATGCTTCTGTTAATGTCATGTACTCTGCTTTTGTAGTCGACAAAGTCACAGTAGGCTGCAAAGTAGCTTTCCAACTGACAACTGAACCACCAAGAATGAAAACATAACTAGTCATAGATCTTCTACTGTCAATATCTCCAGTATAGTCAGAGTCTGAAAACCCTGTCACCAAGCACTCTGTATCACCTCCATAAATGAGACCAACATCAGACGTACCTTTGAGGTACCGAAAAATCCTCTTCACAGCTTGCCAATGCTCTTTGCCATGCTCACTCATAAACCTGCTAACAACATTAACAGACTGTGCAAGATCAGGTCTAGTGCATACCATTGCATACATCAAGCTTCCTACTGCACTAGAATAGGGAACTCGAGACATGTACTCATTCTCTCACCGATTTAGTACACGAATCGCTTTGTAAGTGGATGGCTCGTGAGTCGGGATCCGCTTCAAAGAACTCCGCAATGCATAAGGTACCATGTCTTCAAAACCATACCTTCTGGGAGGTATTCCATAATTTGCTCTCTTTGATCGATCAAAAGCCAAATTGTGTTGATTTGCTACTGGTAATGAAGATTCTGATGATTCTGCTTCTGACTGTGGCTGTTGGACTTCATATGATGGTTCACCCACATCTGGAGTAACTTGCTGCTCCACTTGTTTCCCAACACTGCCACCAACAATAGATTTCACAATAGGGTTAAACATAGAATTTTCATTAAAAACTACATTCCTGCTCAGTATAACCCTCTTCTAAGACGGGGACCATATTTTGTAACCTTTAACACCATCCTCATAACCCACAAACACTCTCTTTTTAGCTCGTGGTTCTAATTTACCCTCATTCAGATGATAATAAACATTGCAACCAAAAGCTCTCAAGCCAGAGTAATCGAAGCTTATTGCACCACATCTCAAAAGGAGTTTTGAGATGTATACCTGTGTGAGGTTCACGATTTATCAGATAGCAAGCTGTACTAATCGCTTCTTCCCAGAATGTCCTAGTTAGTCCAGCATTAGAGAGCATACATCTAGCTATCTCCAGAAGTGTCTGATTCATGCGTTCGCTACTCCGCTTTTGTTGTGGAGTCTCCATGACTGTATGATGCCTAGCAATCCCTTCTTTTCTGCAAAACTCATTGAACTCAGAACAACAAAATTCCTGACAATTATCAGTTCGCAGTCTTTTGATCTTCTTCCCTGTTTGATTTTCCATTAATGTCTTTCACTGCTTGAAGTTCTTGAAAGCTTCACTTTTATGCTTCATAAAGAACACTCAAGTCATCCTTGAGAAATCATCAATAATTGTCATAAAATATATGTGACCTCCTAGAGCCTCCATCCGGGAAGGACCCCAACAATCAGAATAGATGTAATCAAGTGTGCTTTTGTTTTGTGTATTGCTTTGGGAAACTTGCTGCGATGTAATTTCCCAAATACACAGTGTTCACAAAACTTAAGGTCCCCGACCTTGTGACCACAAAGAAGATCTCCTTTTGACAGAATTTGCATCCCTCTCTCGCTCATATGACCAAGCCTCATATGACATAACTTGGTCAAGTTTTCTTTATCAACCTCTGAGGATGCAACGGCAACAGAACCTGATAACGTAGAACCTTGAAGGAAATACAAGGTACCACGTTTTATGCCCTTCGGAACCACATTCGAATCCTTGCATACATATAGAACTCCACCTCCACCTCGAAATATGAACCCCTTGCTATCTAACATGCTCAATGATATCAGATTCTTTGTCATGGATGGAACATGCCTGACGTCATTCAATGTGCAGAATTTACCATCATGTGTCCGAATTTTAATAGAGCCTATCCCAACCGTTTTGCAAACAGAACTGTCAGCCATAGAAACACTGCCACCATCCACTTGCTCATAGGTTGTAAACCACTCCCTGCGCGGATATATATGGTAAGATACTGCTGAATCAAGGATCCACACATCATTATGATGTGTGTACTCATTAGCAACTAGAGCAATATCATCTTCAGAGTTGGTATTCACATAACGACAAGCACTGGCCGGATTATTACGATGTCTCTTCTTCGGGGACAATCGATTTCGGTCCCTTCTCCTTACAGTAATTACAGACATCATTTGGTTTTGGACCTTTAGAAACGGTTTCTTGAACTTCTTCTCCCCCGGATTTCTATGTCCATGACTTCCATCGCTACTAACCTGCGGCTGATTATACGCACTGCATTACCCACTTTATGGCGCAGCTCTCACCTCCTCTAGAGACACATTATCTTTTCCAACAATGAACGACTGTACGAAATTTTCGTACGATAATGGTAAAGATACTAACAGAATCAATGCAGCATCCTCATCCTCAACTTTCACATCAATATTACGCAACTCTAACAAGATTGTGTTTAGTTGATCTAAGTGATCTCGAAGAGGCATACCTTCCTGCATCCGTAGACTGAACAGACGTTGCTTCAGAAGCAACTTGTTGGTTAAGGACTTCGTCATATAAAGACTCTCGAGCTTGACACATAGACCCTGCGCGGTTTCCTCCTCCGCGGCCTCAGTGATAATATCATCAGCAAGGCTCAACATAATTGTTGAATGAGCCTTCTCTTCCAGAACGGTCATCTCAGCGTTAATGGGTTATGTCGGCTTCCTAGCAAGCGGCGCCCAAAGTCCTTTGTTTTAACAAGGCTCGCATCTTGATCTGCCATAGACTAAAACTGTTTCTCCCAGTAAATTTGTCGATTTTCACATTCATTCCAGACATCTTTCAAACAAACAAATCCGGCTCTGATATCAATTTGTTATAGCGAAAGCAATTAAACAGAAGAAAAAATAATAATGAATGTAAAGGACACAAACGATTTAACGTGGTTCACTAACAATGTGTTAACTACGTCTACAGGCAGAAGAGAGAAAAGCTTTATTGATCTTGAGGAATACAATTTTTGGGATTTCTCTGGATTGTATTTCAGATTTCTTATTAGGTTATGATATATGGGGTTTATATAGAGTACCCCTTACACAGACTAAGGAAAGGTTTTCCAAACCGAAAAGGAAAAGGTTTTCCAAACACAAAAGGAAAAGATTTTCCAAACAGAAAAGAAAAAGGATTCCTAAACATGGTATAAACCTAATATGCCCGAATTCAAGGCATATTTCAACAATATGTATGAAAAACCTACAAATCGTAATAATATACATGTGCTTTACTTCAAACCTAATGTATCTTAATATTCATGTATGAAGTGACTGCTACAAGAGACGTTAATCAAGATTCACAAGGGTTAGAACGCATGCTAGTCCAACCTTCTGCAAATATGATGACTTGCTTGAGAGGTTGTACATCGAACGAGGATTGCAGTGATGGTTGGGTATGCAAGGTTTGTATTTTTATGACTAAAGATTCGAGAGCTTGCACTGTATTCTAACAAGCTCAAATGGAGGTCATTTGTTTATCGCAGAGAAAAACCCTAGCTACTATGAGCAAGTTTTTATTATGTATCTGTTTCTATGTTTGTTCGAAGTATCTCTTTTAGTTCCTTCAACAATTTAATTTCATTGTTTATCTGGTTTCTCTGTTAATGTCAAAAAAAATTAGTGAATAACTATCAATGGAAGATTTGTAATGGATGTCAACTAGAAGGCTTGTCTTACAGTGTCTAATCTTATGTAATGTAATAAATCCAGTTGTTATCTGATCTTGTTGTTCCTAAGTTTACCTGTCCTTTGTTCATAATCTTCATTCTTTCAAATTCCGAAAATAGAAACTATTTTTTTCAATAATTCTATCTATGTACCTCTAGGTCTAATAACTCCACCAATATGTGGAGTGTTTCATTTAAAATAAATTTATAGTTTCTCTTTTTACAATTTCTCCTAAATTTCTACGCCTAACAACTCCACTTCGCAACTTGTCAATCTAACCTCCTCAATGTGAGCATTTTTTTTTGTTGTGACCAATTCATCGTCCAAATCACAAAAATGAATTAAATACTGACAACTACAAGAGATAAGATTGACGAGCACCTAAGGCTATGACTAATGATCAATGAGGTGCCTTGAGAATCATGAAGTATCAAGTTTAAATAATAGTAGAGGTAAATTACTAGGTGATTTCCTCGATATATCCAGGCCTCGATGGACGAAATTACTTGGTATATATGCTAGTGGGAGATAACAGGTACCCGTGAAATTAATCGAGGTGCATGCAAGCTGACCCGGACATCGTAGTAATTAAAAAAAAGGTACCCCGTAAATTAGTGAAGGTCCATGCTAGTTGGCTGAGACATCACCATTATAAAAAATAGAAAAAGGCACGTGTTGTGAAATTTCTAAATGCTACGCAAGTGTACATATCGCAATTTGTAATAATTTGGTAAAACCGAGTATCGTCACTGATTTATCAATTACCAACTAACTAATCTTTGGTTTATATTTGGCAAACGAATATAAGTTGTGATTTGTAAACTAAAGAATTAACAAATTAAAGTAATTTGCAGGAATAAACTAGTAATGAAAACACACGGAGTTTAATTCAGTAATGAAGTCAATTAGGGTTTTCAATCTCATCAACTATCCACTCTATCATTCGTTAATGCAAGACTAGCGATTCTTCTTCTTATTAAGATAGCAGGTTAATTGAGATATTCTACATTACTGTTATGACACATAAAAACTCAACCTAAGTGGCGATTTTCTACTTACATGATAAATTCAACATAATAGGAGGATTAAAATTAATAACCTAAAACGCTACACATGCAATCATGATACTCTCGTTCAAGATTAAACATATGTCTAATCAACTATAATATAATCAAATCTCACTTTTCATATTTTGATTTAAAATAATATAGGTAATGAAAACTAATGACCAATCAATTTCATTCAATAAACGCAAGTTGAATAGATATTAATAGATGAAAAAGAAAGACTAGTAATATATTAATTCATAATAGAGTTTCAAGTGAATCGATGAAAAACCCTAATAAAAAAATTAGTTCATAGACATGCTAATAAACATGAACTGAATTAATGAAAATAAAAGGAAAAGAACTTGAATAATCGATCTCTCTAATTTCTCTTTGGCCTCTTGTTTCTTGCCTCCAATGTGTGATACTCTCTAAAATCTGTCTCCCAAGCTTATATCACGAAAAAACCCTGAAATGGATCATTTTGCCCTCGTAAAAATTAGGGGTTTTCACTCAAATGACATCATCAGCGCAGCTGTTAGGCATCGCGACACTAATTCACTCTAGAGTTACTGCCAGTGAGCCGTCGTGGCGCTACTGCCAGGCGCCGCGGCGCGTATGCAAAGTAAATTTGTTCCGGATACCAAAGTTATCAAGAGGAAAAGTAGGTAACTAGTTATTAAAAAGTGAGATAAAATCAACTTACGGAACAAAATGAGTTGTTCTACAAAACTTATAGCCTCAAAGGCAACAATCATATAAGTCATGAAGGCAAGCACACATTTATATAGCCCAGAAGGCGAATGTATAACTGAATAGCCCCGAAGGCAACTATACGACTAGATAGCATTTACATACCTTTAGTGTCGATTCTATCATCATATTCAAACTTGACCTTATCTGCTTGTTAATCTACAATAATTGATAACAACAATAGTGTCAAACTAAGGAAAGACACAACACAACGAGCGACGCTATACGATTATTTAAACAACGTTTCACCACACCCTTCTTCCTTCTAAACACATAACTAAGAACAAAAAGATACAACATTAACCATAACTTCCACCACAACAACAGGCCCAAAACATAATAAAACATAACAAGAACAATATCCAACAATCAATTTGTGACTTTCGATCGCCGTCATGTAACTCCTACATATTATACATATCAATACCACCTCTACGACCTCACTCTGACGTTAGGAAGAAATTATACCTATTAAACTAAGATGAACCATCCCGTTCTTCTATGAGCTTACAAGAACCAATCAACCACCACAACCACGAGAGAAGATGATGAGAACTAGAGACATCGAAAGAGAATAAGAGAGGATTTTTAAATACAACTTACCTTGGAATCTCTTTGATGTTGTTGCCAAAATAGTACTCTCTGAAAAAATTATTCCCCGAATATTATTCTCTCAAAATTAATTCTCATTTTACTATTAATTTTGCCACATGGATTGCCAAGTGGATAAAAACATATTAGTTAGTATTTAATCAATATTCCACATGTCACATATATTGTAGGAATGTGAATTTATAAGTTTATATTGTACATTTATTCTATTAGAAAAGTTAAAATATATTTTTTCCATTTATTCTCGGGTCGGGTCGGATCGACGTGGCCTGACGGATTTATTTATTTATTTATTAAAAACGAAATTGAAAATTCAATTTTTTTTTAAAAAACGAAAATGAAAATTCAATTTAAAAAAACGAAAATTCATTTTAATTCAATTTTCGTTTTTTTATGGGAAGTACAAGGAAACCATGCTTATCGTTATGTCTTGTGATGCGAATAATCAATTGTTTCCGCTTGCATTTGCATGAAATATTTGGGGGGGAAATGAATTTTCGCTTTTTTAAAATTGAATTTTCATTCGTTTTTAAAAAAATTTGAATTCTCATTTTTTTAAATTGAATTTTCATTGCTTTTAAAAATAAATAAATAAATCACGTGCCACGTCGACCTAATTCGAGAATAAACGAAAAATATATATTTTAACTTTTCTAATATAATAAATGTACAATATAAAATTATAAATTTACATTTCTACAATATATGTGACATGTGGAATATTGATTAAATACTAACTAATATGTTTTTATCCCCTTGGCAATCCATGTGGTAAAATTAGTAGTAAAATGAGAATTAATTTTAGGAGAATAGTATTCTGGGAATAATTTTTTCAGAAAGTACTATTTTGGCAATTCGCTCCATGTCGCTTGGCAGACCATGAAATCAGATTATCCCCTAAAAAAATATCCAACAATCCGTTTGTGACTTTCGATCGCTGTCACGTAACTCCTACACAATATACATATCAATACCACCTAAAAAAACTATGTGAATTCTTTATCCTGAAAACCAACTTATATATATACATACTCATACCAAGGCCGACAAGGCTATACAAGTGTACTACACAATTTTTGGTTAAAATCAAAATCAAAATAAAATCAATTGAAACCTAAAAGTATTTTGTCTCTTTTTTCTCTTCTACAATTAGAAAATAATTTTTCATTCTTTGTCAACTTATAATCATTTGCTATCCTTTTATTGTGATAGCTATGATTTTCATTAACTATTGAGAGAATGTCTTGACTCTTGAGATCTATAAGTTTTAATTAAGTAAATAAAGTTTACAAGAAATATGAATACTATTATTTTTAACATATTCATTCTTAGATAACAACTCAAATAATCATGTTGTTGACTTAATAATGCAAAAGATTTTTTTAATAATATAGCTTATAGATCATACACTTCCTTAAATTATATTTTTAATTTAATATAAATATTAGTTTTAACAATTCATTACACTAAAATTATCATATTTTTTAGTTAATAATGTAAACGTTCTTTTTTGTTTTGGTCTCCCGATCGGTGTCCGGTACCCGCATATTGGGCCGACTAATCCGGATTCATGTCGGATAGTCCCACATTAGGGAGCAAAGCACTCCCTAACAATGGTGACTCCGTACCCAAGGGGACTCGAACTCGAGACCTCTTGGTTAAGGATGGAGTAGTACCAGCCACTACACCACAACCATTGTTGGTAAACATTCTTTTTTATGATAGCTTGTTTAATCACGGTCATAGACTTTCTTAAATTATATTTTTTAATTAAAAAAAAAGTCGGCTCAATTCGGGCTCGGTCAAAATGTAGAAAAACTCAGTGAGCTCGACTCGGGCTCAGTTTGGTACTATCTAAAGCTCGGTTAGGCTCGACTCGATATATAGTCAGCTCGGTTGGGCTCGACTCGTTCGGCTTGACGCCCAGGCCTAGCCTTGGGTATGAAAAATGTCCTTGGTAGGTAGCTCTACACCCGAATTGACCATACGTGGCACGAATCGATATATAATCAGGCACCAGTGGATATCGTACATCAGTGAAAAAATAAGAGAAACTAATTAATCCCAAGGACTTTCCTTACACCAGTTGCTTACTCTCTCTCTTTTCCTTGTTGGCAGTAGAGATGGCAATGGATCCTAGACCCAGTCCGGATCCGGTGGATCCAGATCCGTTTTATAGGATATAGATTTTCAAAATTTGGACCCAACAGATCCGGATCGGACCCGGATCCATTTATGATGGATCGGATCTGGATATGGATCTTGTCTTTGAGATCTGTATCTAGTCCAGATCCGACCGTTGATCCATTTTTTATTAAATACATTATATATTTATACATCCATAAGAGTTGGGACCAGTCCCTTTAATTTTCTTGACCATGCCCAACCTGAAATAGATATAATTATATCAGCCGTATCTTTTGGAATTCCACATTACAAATTCAGCTAAAGTCAAGACACGAGAAGGAATATTACATGTTTCACATTACAAGTTCATTTTGTTATTGTAGGACAGTGTAACAAAAAGGGACCATAACAAACACATATAAAGAAAGAATACCACAGCTAAGAGCATTGTTTGAAGAATAAGTTGAAATTTCCAACCTACTGATTATTATTTTTTGATAAGTATTTCCAACCTACTTATTTACTTAAAGTAAAAATAAATGCACATATCAACTAAAATAGTTGCCTTAAAGAGTAGAAATGACTAGAATAACAGAATCACAACACAATCATGTTCTCTATGGATCTTGGAAAATTATTGACTAAATATTGTATGTTGAATGTTGGAATATTATTCAAGGCAATTTTTTTTACATGTGGATCTAGATCCGATCCGTGGACTCGGTGGGTCTGGATTTGCATCTGATTTTTATGGACCCGATGGATTTGGATCCGGATCTGGATACATGCATGAAAACGGATCACGGATCTAGTAGGATCGGTCCATATCCTATCTCTGCCATCCCTAGTCGATCGTTAAGAAAACGCCTTTTCTATTTTTAGTAATAGATAAAGGTGGTCGTGCACAGCACGGGCCTATGCCACTCCTTGCTGTTTGTATTATTCAACAGCTACAGAATTATCACAAACTTGTTTCAACATTTAGCATGATCACTAAAAAAAGAGGTAATATTATAGAGATAATCAATATTCAAAACAAATTTCTTCACACTATATACATCTAGTGAGGAACACACTTGTACAAGATATCCAAAAGAGTATATGTAATAAACTATAAAGAGGAAAACATCATAAGACCATACTCCTTCGACAAATTAGATGAAGGATGCGCGAACTCCCTGAAGGAGCAACAAAACCCATATCACTATGTAGGTGCCATTTGAAAGGAACCGTATGGAGGTTATCTTTTCTTATAAGATCTAAGGTGAGGTCACAAATAACATGTGTAGTGGAATTATAAAAGAAAATGTCATATATACCATCATTAGTCACAATAATCAAGCCAGTCATGGCAGCATCAAGTCTGGCAACTGTAAAGAGCCCCGAGCTTTTGGTTGTCCAGGATGCCTTTACCTTTAAAAAAGAAGACAGCAGTAGATATATAAAGTCGAAAGTATTAGTACAAGCAATGCCTATTCGAAAACAACAGCTTCTCTTTTTGGACACAACTTTTAGAACTATCTATGTACATAACATAATTCCTATAAATTAGTTCTACAAAACAGCTCATTATTCCCAGGACACAGTTTTGCCAAAAGGACAAACATTTCAAGAAGACCCATACAAGCAGAAGATAACGTACCCAACTCTTTATAAAATAATCAAAAAGGGTCATGACTGACTTAGTTTCTTGCTCCCCGGATGAGCGTATGTACCTGTAATTTCGTTAAACCTGAATCAACTCGACTAACAGACATAGCAAAACAAAAGTCAAACTCCTCCACTGTCATTGATAAAAAGAGAAGTACAGACACACCCTTTTGGCTTGTTTAGTACAAGATACTTGAGCTTGCTTCCTTAGTACATTTCTCAACTTGGACAAAAGAAGATTGCATCCCTTTCTGCAAAGCTTCGCTGTTATAACCCTTCTCTTGCAAGTAGGCACTAGGCATGCGACAAAAGTACAGGTAGCATCCAACAAAAATATTAGAACCCGCAATTATAGAACTTACAAACCTGCCGTTATAGAACTTAAGGAACAATGAACAAGCAATGCTTCCAATAGACAAATCATCAAGTACCAGCTGAGTAGAAGAACATGAACTCACCAGTTCATAGCAAATTGAACGATCAAAAACAAGAATAAACTCCAAATACATGTTTTCACATTTTCACTTCAAAGCACTCGGAAAAATTCAATATTTTTCCAAGTTGTATTCATGTCCAAACACAACTCCAGTTTGCAAATACTATTTTTCAACTTTCTTTCAACTACTACCTTTTTTTCAAATTTCACATTTTTTATGTCCAAACGCCCACTAACTAATTCAATTCTATCATTCACATCACAATATTACTGCTCTCTCTCCCAATGACAAATCAATAAGATGTCAAAAGTATTCCAAAGATTAGTTTACAAACAAATATGATGCTAGAACTTGAAAAGTGGGGAAGAAAGTAACATACAACCACATTAGGCATTCAATAATGTAGTATTTTTCAGCACTAGGACAATGCAGACACTTCATAGCAGTAGTAACACTCTTAATTAGATTTTTTCTCAAGCAAAATCTTCATGTACAGCAATCTGAAAGTGTTACTTCTAGAGAACTCAATGAATAGAATAAATCAATATAAAGCACAAAAAACTTGTAACGACTCAATCACTAGAGAAACTGAACAGTACCAGAAGAAGTATAGAGTGTTAGAAGAAATATTTTCCTCCCCTCCTTCATTCCACAATCTGTGTTAATATACAATTGTACATCTAACTAATTAAAGGGAATCATGGCTCAATATCCTCTGATAAGGCTAATCTCCCTAATAAAGATAATGATAATAAGAGATATGACTAATCTACCTAATAAGGATAATCTACCAAATAAGTATTTTACTTACTACCAAATATACAAGATTCTACATTAATTACAATAATAATGATAATGATTATTCTATCACTCCCACGTAGTCGAAGCGGGAGGCAAGTGGATGCTGAGACTGTCCCGAAAATCTTCAAATAATATCGGCCGAAGTCCTTTAGTAAAAATATTAGTAATTTGATGGCGCAACGGGACATGTAGTACTCGCACTTGTCTTTTACGGACAAAATGGATACCCAGCTCTATATGTTTTGTACGTTGATGATTGACCGGATTTCCAGAGAGATAGATAGCACTAACGTTATCGCAATATACCAATGTGGCTTTCGAAATAGGACAGTGAAGCTCAAGTAAACCAACATGATTCAAGTAAACCAACATGATTCAAGTAAACCAACATGATTCAGATACAACATTTGCCACACCCCCTGTATTTTGCCTCTGCACTAGATCTGGATAAGGTAGCTTGTCTTTTTAAAGACCAAGACACTAAGTTATCCCCGAGAAATATACCATAGCCTTAAATAGAACGTCTAGTGTCTGGGCAACCTCCCTAGTCAACGTCAGTGTAGGAGACGAGAGTGGATGTTGACGAAGGATATAAGTGCAAACCATATTCCAAAGTGTCTTGTATATACCACACAATATGTTTCAGAGCATGCATATGAACATTCATCGGATTATGCATGAATAAGCACATGTCAGACAAAGATAAAGGTCAAATATTGCAACACCCCTGTCGGATCAGAAAATGATTTCCCTGTAGTGGCACTAAATTTTGATTTAGTATCCACCGGAGTTGCGGATGGTTTACAAGAGTACATGCCTGCACGTTCAACAATCTTTGTTGCGTACGCGTACTTCTTTTGTGATAGGAATAAACCACATGCATGACGTGTTACTGCAATGCCTAAAAAATAGTGTAGAGGTCTGTTGACACCCAATTTTGATCCTCCCGTCCAGCCATTAACCATAAAATTAGACTAATTTTGTAAAATAATTTTTTATGATTTTTATAATAAAATGCAGCGATAAAACATAAAAACAGACATAAATAATTAATTTAAATGGCGTCGCGTCTTACGTAGACGTTTTAAGCACTTAGAGTCCCGCGCCCGCATTTATTAACTTTAAGCTTTGTCGTAATTCTTAAATAATTAATAAATGCATAAAATAAATAATTTAGCGATAACGTCGTGTCAGGTAGCATAGCCGCATTTATTAGTAATCATTTGTATTTAAAAATCAATTTTAATCTGATATATGCATTTAATAGCGTAGCATTTATAAGGCTTTAAACAATTCTTAAATATCATACTCGCATTCGGCATTTAGGTAATTTAATATAAACTCAATGCATTTTAATTTAACCGTAATAATGCACAATAAATAAGGTTTTAAATAATAGCACGCATTTAAAGCGTTAAATAAAGACACCCACATTTATTATCATAATAGTTTATAATAATAACTTAGGCTAATAAAACACCTAAATAATTTAATCACATTAGCTTATTGGTTTACCACTAATTAACTAAGCCTAAAACTAATTAACTTATCACTAATTTAATACTAATAACCCACTAATTAAAAGCCTAACTAACCTAGCACATTAAACTAACTACCCTAATTAGGCCAGCCCAATACCCACAACCCGCTCTAACCCATCTACCCGCAAGCCCAAACCCGCGGCCCAGTGCCCCTTACCCTCTCCCTTTATCGGAGGCCCACACGACCCCTTTGCCTAAAATACCTCAGCACCTATCTCTCTCCCCTCCCAAAACCTAAACGAAAAACACAAAACCCAACCTAACCTAAAGCCGCCGCATGCTCCTCTCAGTTTTACCCACAAATCTCGCCGGATTTTCAGGGTGGAAATCCGGCGACTTTCCTTTACCATCTCCAAGAACCGCATCAAATCTTACCTTAACAAATCATTAATACTAAGATTCGTCCAAAATAAAAGCAAGAAGAATCAATACAAATCAATATACAAGTGACCTTGATTACTTACTGTGTTTAGAACCCAAAAGGAGGCTATATATATAGCATACGCAAAGCGAGGGGGCATGGATTGAGACATCCCTTAACAGCAGTCAACAATCGTAAAAGACAGAGACGAGGGAGTTCAGTAGCAAGAATCGACAGAGCATAGGAAGTTAAGGGGCTCAAAGACATAGACAATCGATAGCACAAATAGGAAATTAGAATCCTTTCCTTTCAATTCCGGCCAAAAATCGAAAGGAACTCGCCACTTTCATTCGCATCGCAAACCCAAAGCCCGCCGAGCGGACCGACGACTTGATACGCTGCCGGTTCGTCGCGGAGAAGGTAAAATCATTACCCTTTCGGTCTTAAATTCGCTGACGCCAATGTGCGTAATGTATTTTTGTACGATTGCTTAAGTGGTATTAATTTGATATCGATGATTGTTTATGCTTATTGCCAAACTGTCGAGTTAACGCCAATCGCCAACAATAGTCACGATCGCAATTGTTATTGTGTTTAGGCTAAGGCATATCTTGTTATGATATGTCGTATACACGGCCGAGTAGAGTAATTATTGATGGAGGTTTATAGAATTGTTTGTCGAATCTAAGGGCAAATTTCACCTTCGATTGAACCGTAACCTTCGTGCTCATTAGCGCTTTTTACCTAAACTATGTAGATGCCTTACACCTTCATCCTTATTCGAATCTATTAGCCTATTTGCATCCCATATGTTGGTTCATGATAATATAGTGAATAGGACCTTTGAATAACTTGTTTTGGCCATACCATGCTCTTGCATTTTATTTGATTGTTGGTTCAATTCTCATACCTATACCGCGCTGTTCTTGTGAATCGAGTTTGGTTTTAAGTTTAATATAGTCGATCCGGTTTGCTACATGGATTTTGGTAACTAATGTGCGTGTGAATCGAGAATCTAAAAATGTTGGTTTAGCTTTCTCATCCGTGATATATCCCATTTTCTAAACTCTCGCATCTTTATATATATACATATACTTAGTACAAACCACGCATACTGAGCCTATACGGGTGGCGGATTGCAAATACTTTATTTACTTCCATCTATCCATGTATAGTAGTTCTTATCTACGTAGGTTGGAAACTTGGTGACCTATTTGGCTCAGATTCTACTTTGTGTATATTATGTGGTTAATTGCATGTACACGGCATAAGTTGTCATTACAAGTATATGTGTATTGCACCTTAGTTCATGAACAACCTATGTTAGGCATACCCCTTTTGCCAGTTGCGGATATTCATGTAACAATACAATAATGGTGCCCTGTTTCACGTGTCCATGCCCTGCCCTTCCCTTTGCTGTTTTTATTCTTATTACTATTTCTGGGGTCAAAGCCCATATAATGTGTACTCGAATGCAATTGGAATTACCACCGTTGAATCGCTTTCGTCATTTTGATTACTTGCTGCCTCAATAATATCTATGTGCTTAGTTGCAAATCATGTGTTTAAGCCAAATGCTTACTTATTACTTTTGACAAATTTGGGTATGTACTAATAATCCTTATCTTTTTTTTATTTACATGAAATGCATCGGAGCAAACGAAGAGTCTTGTTACGAGACTCATCACGAGCTACAACATATGGAGACCTACATCTACGTGCATCTTTCTCTCCGCGTTGAAAATTCTACAACCACCGGCGAAAAGACATCGCCCCTTCCTACGAGTCATCTTTTATTGATCCCTTCCTCCCCATTTATTTGTTGTAATTAATTGGCTAACGCTGCATTAATTATTAGAACACTTAGAATAATTAAATCTTGGATCAATAGATTAGAAAATAGTTTAACATTAGAAATTTGCCTCTCCCCTTAAGTTAATTTTTAGCTTGTCAGACATTGCTTAGGTTATAGTTAAACCATTCAGTAATTTTATTTCGCATAATCACTTATTTAGATAAGACATTATTTGCTACTATTTTTGCATTACTTCCATACTATATATACCTTATATTTTCATATGTCCTCTAAACGCATGTTCTTAGCTAAAAAAAAAAAACTACCTTATATATTTTAAACAAACCTTACATTTTATGTTTTGGTAAAAAATACATTTTTATAAATACCTTTAGCACCCTAGCATCTTTTCCATTTAGCACCCCTTGACCTTTTGAAATCTTTAAGTCTTTTAAACATTTTAGCACTCTCATTATTCCCTAAACATTTTACTAAGCAGATGTAGCTTTATTTTTTGCATTTTTTTTAACATAATAATTGACCTAGGTTTGGCAGGACAACCGCAAGTTAGCGGATCTTAGAGGATGCCTAACCCCTTCCCTTTAGGATAATAAAGAACCCTTACCCGGAATCTCACTAAGTTTAGCAGACCATTAAAACGGAGTTAATGTTTTACTTAAAACTAGTTAAACATTTAGGTGTCCTAATTCACCCAAATTAATTAGGTGGCGACTCCGCGAACCCTTTAGCATTTTAGCACCTTTTGCACTTTTAGCCTCTTTTGCGATTTTAACATTCTTTTAATATGATTCCCTTTTATTATTTTTCTAACCTTTAATTTGAGCAGCAGGAGTTTAGAAAATAAATGCCGCGGCCGAAAAAGGGCGCGACAGAAATGGCGACTCCGCTGGGGAATTTAGGTTCTTAACCACAACAGATCTAGGATAATTATTTGGCAATTACTTTGGCATTTAATTTTTGTGTGTTGTATTTTGTTTTATTTATTTTTGATTGCTACCTGCTTTACTGCTTTCCTTAAACTGGCATTCCGCTCATATTTCTTCCACTCTGGAAAATTCACACAATCACACACTCACGCTATTGTGTGCTTCGCACCCGCAAATTTCTTCAAATACCCAAATTTTAAGAGAGTTGGCGCCTGCGCGGAGTTAGATCGGTTCGTCTGATCAGCCGCGTAGCCTTCTCACTCGAGTTGTCCGCTCGGGAACCTTGCGTCTAGAAAAGCCAAATCTTAGCAACTCAGGATAGAGCTATACCACCCTTATTTTAGGGCATGCATACATTTACCTTAGGTGGGTGGTCCTGGCATCGACACCACAATTAGAAAACACCAAACTTGTCGACGGTTTCGCAACCCAACGACCAACCAAAGATATTATGTGTAGCGTGACAATGACAGACAAATCCAAACCCAATCATGACATGCTGAAATTGGGAAAAGTGCACCGTCATTTGGTCGCCATTTCCAACGAAAGCATTACAGTTGGACGGCTTGGACAAATTTATCATAATCTCGCATATCTGGCGTTTAGGCCTACCTCTGGCATAAAGAGGTCCCAAACATGTTAGAACACGCACTTGATTTGCAATTTGCTTATCTGTATATATTGCCCGCAGCTTTTGCATATTATACTAACTTGGTTTGCCTCATTTGTTAAAGGTTTATTTTTGCTTAGCTTATTCCCCAAAAGGTTGATTCGCGTCGACTAGTAGGCACAATCCTCCAATGACTAATCCGGAAGACCGGACGAAACAACTTAGGACTCATCCCGCTCATGTAGAGGATGCAGAGGCGTCGTAGCGAAACACCAATGATCAACACTCGCCACACTATTGCAAAGAAATGGAAATCATGCGGCCGAAATAGAAAGGCTCAAACATCACAAACTGTCTATTAGCTTGAATGCACCACTCCTGCAGCAAGGGACAAATGCAATCGTATCACAAGCCCACGAGCCTCCACTTCCCAAAGCTCCCGCAGAGGCCGCAACATACCAGCTCACACCAAATGTCACTCGCCTGGTCAATTTGCAAACCGACTCCAAAATGACCTGCTCACTACATACACATCTCAACCTCCACCTACTTATATCTCCCCACTCAACCCAAATTGCCAAGCCGCCCAATACGAGCAGAGGGCACACAAACAACATGAGGGATTAGCACATCCGACCGAAAGCCAACCATTTATTGTGCATGCATCCTCTCAAGAGACAGATCAATACAAGGAAATGGAGCGGCAGACCCGAGCTAGAGCTGATGAAAATGTGGCAAAAGAAATTCGTAGCTTGAAAGAAGCATTCAAAAACATTCAGATGAACAAGGGGGAGGAGGGTTTAGAATATGAAGACTTATGCATGCACCCCGACGTTGAATTACCTATGGGGTACAAAGTGCCCAAATTTGACATGTTTGATGGAAAGGGAATCTCGAGCTCATCTAAGGTCATATTGCGATAAATTGATTGGGGTTGGTAAAATCAAGCAATCATCATGAAGCTATTCATCGTGAGTCTAACCGGCGAGGCTCTGGATTGGTACACATGCCAAGACCCTCGAAAATGGGACGGTTGTAACGCCATGGCACAAGATTTCATGGATAGATTGTTCAACATCGACATCGCCCCGACAGATTTTATCTTATGAAACTTGAAAAGAAATCTGAAACGTACTTTTGAGAATACGCCCGAGGTGGCGGTCGAAGCGACAAAGGTTCAACCCCAATGGCAGAGCGAAATGACCACCTTGTTCGTGCGATCGTTAAAAGACGCGACATATTATGAAAGAATGATCGTAATTGGCGAAGTTTTGCAGAAGTCGTAAGAATGGGCGACTTCGTGGAAGAAGGCATTAAGACAGGCAGGATTACAAACTTGACAGCCCTACAGGCAACTAGCAGAGCAGTGCAGTCAAATTCCATCGGAGGTACCTCCCAGAGGAGAAGAGATGCATCACCTTCCATCATGGTCATTCAGGAGCATAGGCCAGAACAACATCCAGTATATCAAAGCCCACCGCCTTCTTACCAAAACACTCAAAATCCACAGTCATATTATTCAGCACTGCGCCACCACATATCCTGTTTACCATACCCAACCAGCATATCCAAAATACTCACCACAATCACGAACTCGCACTCCAAATGGACCCAAACCCGCGTAGATGCGAAAGAAAACCAACAAAACCTATACACCTTTAGCCGAGCCCATAGCTCATGAGTAGGCGAAAGCCGCAGAATACTCCATCCAATTCCCGGAAATACTCCTGTGCCTACTTCCCGAGGGCACGATAAGACTAGACATTGTGCATACCACTCCGGCAAGGTATGACACGACATCGGAAATTGTTATACCTCAAGGACGAATAGAGAGTTAATCGGCGAGGAGTCATTCGGTGAAAGATGGTCCTCTCAATGCAAACAATAACTTTCTGCCGGGTTATGAAGATGCCCATGTTAGCATGATAGCTGAAAATGAAGAAGACAGTCTGGAAGGGACTATTACGCCAGCCCGCAAAGGGAAGAAAGTTGAATCATCAACCAACCGCCAGAAAGGAGGTGCTCGCCAGGAGATTGTTTAACTATTGAATAGGTCATTCGTCTAGTTGTGCGAGATGATCCTGCCGAAGACTCAACCATCGAAGACACAGAGCAAGAAGAAGTGGACTCGCGCCCCTGCCTCGGCCCGCTGGGTCCTGAAATAGTTAGTTTAATGCATTTTGCCCTTTATATGTAATAATTGGAACTACGTTTCGACGTGATTCCTCGTGGATACGTGGCGCCTAAATCGCTCGGTCACACCATTAGGAAACTTTCCCTTTGCTTTGAAAATGACAAGAATACACATAGCCTACAAGCAACTCCATTGAGACCCCCTCAGGCCAAACACCCTTTTCAAAACTGGGACAAGGTAGGAAACCAGGCAGGGGTTATGAGTCCCAAACAAGGCAGACGTCCGATATCAAGAGTCAAAACTACAAAGTCAACGCGAATCAACCGCCCCCCCCTCAAACTCACAAATTTTTCTTTGAGCGCAGGTTCTTCATATTAACAGGAGCAGAAAGTGCAATAGCCGAAATAGAAAATACGGCGAAAGGTTTCTTCAGATAGCGTATAAAGAAAAGCAACAAAGGCAGAGGATGACAACAATCCAAAGTCCGCAGCAAAAGCAGCAGCAGCAGAAAGGAGCATCAACAATCGGCAATCAAGGTTCAGAGTTCCGCAACAAAACCTAGCGCATCAGCTAAGGGCACAAAGTCAAATTGGCAACCAATGCATCACACCCAACAGAGGCATCATGGCAATTCATCAGTTGCAGCATTTAGCACGTCCATGCAAGGACGACATCTCGGAGCATCTATCCTATAGGAGCAACAAAGAACACGCCCAGCAACGGCGTTATCGATTATGCAAAGCGGCGACATATATCCGACTTCGGCCATACCAAAATTGGGACAATCTTTAAGGACTTCGCCACGAAAGGACACCGACAAATATGATTCCATACGCTCGAGAGATAGAGGCACCGACAATCAACAGTCAGAATTCAAAAGTCCGCAACAAATTATAGCGCATCAGCTCAGAGTCAAATCAGAATCTACGCAGTGCACAAACGCACCACAAAGACATCATATCAATCCATATGGTTCACAAATCCATCACAACACAGGCATCATGGCAATTCTTCAGTGGCAGCATCTAGCATGTCCGCCCAAGGACAACACTCAAAGATTCACAACACCCCACACAGGGAAGAAATCCTTATTCACATAATTGCATTTCTCATATATTTATCATTTTGTTTATACCAGTTATACACTAATTTCTCTCAAGCTTAGCTTGCAGGAGCATTTATTATACAGGAGCATCAACAACAAGTCCGAAAACGACGCCAAGTCCAAAGCGGCGACAAGTCCAAAACGACGACAAGTCAAACGACGCCACGTCCAAAACGACGCCAAGTCCGAAACGACGCCAAGTCCAAAACGACGCCAAGTCAGAATCAACAACACGTCCAAAAACGACGCACGTCCGAAACGGCGCCGAGTCCAAAGCGACTCAGTCCGAAAGCGACTCGCGTCAAAACGACGCCACGTCCTAAAAGTACGCTAAGTCGGAAAACGACGCCACGTCCAAAAAGGACGTCGGGTCCGAAAACGACTCCGCGTCCGAAAACGACGCCACGTCAAAACGGCTAAGTCAAAACGACGCCACGTCAAAACGACTGAAGTCAAAAACGACTCGCGTCCAAAACGACGCCACGTCCAAAACGACGCCACGTCCAAAACGACGCCAAGTCCGAAACGACGCCAAGTCCAAAAACGACGCCAAGTCCGAAACGACGCCAAGTCCAAAAACGACGCCAAGTCCGAAACGACGACAAGTCAAGATATCACATCTACGCAGGACGATTTCTGCTTCTCAAAATTGCGTTTTCATTTATTATTCTGTCTTAGCGGTTATGCACTAACTCTTTCTTGAGCTTTAGTACACGGGGACAATTGCGGCAGTGACAACATACGCGTTCACAATCGCAACGCGTCATGCAAGGACGAAAATCACACGCCGAAAATCGCATCAACACAACAGCATCGCTTTGCGGGATAATCTTTTCTATTCACGCTACATTGTTTTTAAAATTATTTTGCCTTAGCGATTATGCACTAACCGTTTGTTCAAAGTCTTAGCATGCGGCGGCAGAGCACAACGTGGATTTTCTCTACAAATAACCGGCAATGTGTTGGGCCAACCTTCCCAACGATCGCGTAGCGCCTCAGCGTCGGCCCACTCGCTCACATCACCATAGAACCAGACCACAAGCCATAGCAAGACACCCTGTGTTCAAGCCGCTTATTTTCTTTTACTTTTTGCACCATAACCAAAGGTCATCATAACTCGACATCGGGACATCTTTAAGTCCGCGTTAAGCCGCCGGTGTTTTGACCAGAGCTCAAAGGTCGCCATAACTCGACACCGAGATAGCTGAGTCCGTTAACTGCCGCAGTGTTTCGACCATAGTAACCAAAGGTCGCCATAACTCGACATCGGGACGCTTTGATTTATCGTCGGCACTTGTCCACTTGCCCAAAGATTTTTGCAATCGAAGATCGATACAAAATTGGCATGAGTCAACGTCTTTGTCCGAAGATTCTTCCATCATCTCCATACAAAGAGGGACATCTGTTGACACCCAATTTTGATCCTCCCGTCCAGCCATTAACCATAAAATTAGACTAATTTTGTAAAATAATTTTTTATGATTTTTATAATAAAATGCAGCGATAAAACATAAAAACAGGCATAAATAATTAATTTAAATGGCGTCGCGTCTTACGTAGACGTTTTAAGCACTTAGAGTCCCGCGCCCGCATTTATTAACTTTAAGCTTTGTCGTAATTCTTAAATAATTAATAAATGCATAAAATAAATAATTTAGCGATAACGTCGTGTCAGGTAGCATAGCCGCATTTATTAGTAATCATTTGTATTTAAAAATCAATTTTAATCTGATATATGCATTTAATAGCGTAGCATTTATAAGGCTTTAAACAATTCTTAAATATCATACTCGCATTCGGCATTTAGGTAATTTAATATAAACTCAATGCATTTTAATTTAACTTCGTAATAATGCACAATAAATAAGGTTTTAAATAATAGCACCGCATTTAAAACGTTAAATAGCACACCCACATTTATTATCATAATAGTTTATAATAATAACTTAGGCTAATAAAACACCTAAATAATTTAATCACATTAGCTTATTGGTTTACCACTAATTAACTAAGCCTAAAACTAATTAACTTATCACTAATTTAATACTAATAACCCACTAATTAAAAGCCTAACTAACCTAGCACATTAAACTAACTACCCTAATTAGGCCCCAATACCCACAACCCGCTCTAACCCATCTACCCATGAAGCCCAAACCCGCGCCCGCTTACCTCTCCCTTTATCGGAGGCCCACACGACCCTTTGCCTAAAATACCTCAAAGATCTATCTCTCTCCTCCCAAAACCTAAAAAAACACAAAACCCAACCTAACCTAAAGCGTGACGCGTCCTCTCGCTTTACATGAAATCTCACGGATTTTGGTGGAAATCCGGCGACTTTCCTTTACCATCTCCAAGAACCGCATCAAATCTTACCTTAACAAATCATTAATACTAAGATTCGTCCAAAATAAAACAAGAAGAATCAATACAAATCAATATACAAGGCAGCCTTGATTACTTACCAGGTTTAGAACCCAAAAGGAGGCTATATATATAGCACATGCAAAGGCAGAACGTGGGCATGGATTGAGACATCCCTTAACAGCAGTCAACAATCGTAAAAGACAGAGACGAGGAGTTCGAGCAAGAATCGACAGAGCATAGGAAGTTAAGGGCTCAAAGACATAGACAATCAAGATAGCACAAATAGGAAATTAGAATCCTTTCCTTTCAATTCCTGCCAACAATCAGTAAAGGAACTCGCCCTTTCATTCGCATCGCAAACCCACAGCCCGTCGAGCGGACCGACGACTTGATACGCTGCCGGTTCGCCGGAGAAGGTAAAATCATTACCCTTTCGATCTTAAATTGCCAGACGCCAATGCGTAATGTATTTTTGTACGATTGCTTAAGTGGTATTAATTTGATATCGATGATTGTTTATGCTTATTGCCAAACCTGTTCGAGTTAACGCCAATCGCCAACAATAGTCACAGTCGCAATTGTTATTGTGTTTAGGCTAAGGCATATCTTGTTATGATATACGTATACATGGTGAGTAGAGTAATTATTGATGGAGGTTTATAGAATTGTTTGTCGAATCTAAGGGCAAATTTCACCTTCGATTGAACAGAACCTACGTGCTCATTAGCGCTTTTTTACCTAAACTATGTAGGACAGTCTTACACCTTCATCCTTATTCGAATCTATTAGCCTATTTGCATCCCATATGTTGGTTCATGATAATATAGTCGGAATAGGACCTTTGAATAACTTGTTTTGGCCATACCATGCTCTTGCATTTTATTTGATTGTTGGTTCAATTCTCATACCTATACCTGGCGCCTGTTCTTGTGAATCTGAGTTTGGTTTTAAGTTTAATATAGTCGATCTGGTTTGCCTACATGGATTTTGGTAACTAATGTGCGTGTGAGTAACTGAGAATCTAAAAATGTTGGTTTAGCTTTCTCATCCGTGATATATCCCATTTTCTAAACTCTCTGGCATCTTTATATATATACATATACTTCTAGTACAAACCACGCACATACGAGCCTATACGGGGTGGCAGGATTGCAAATACTTTATTTACTTCCATCTATCCATGTATAGTAGTTCTTATCTACGTAGGTTGGAAACTTGGCTGACCTATTTGGCTTGCATTCTACTTTGTGTATATTATGTGGTTAATTGCATGTACACAGGCATAAGTTGTCTGTTACAAGTATATGTGTATTGCACCTTAGTTCATGAACAACCTATGTTAGGCATACCCCTTTTGCCAGTTGCGGATATTCATGTAACAATACAATAATGGTGCCCTGTTTCACGTGTCCATGCCCTGCCCTTCCCTTTGCTGTTTTTATTCTTATTACTATTTCTGGGGTCAAAGCCCATATAATGTGTACCCTGAATGCAATTGGAATTACCCCTGTTGAATCTGCTTTCCGTCATTTTGATTACTTGCTGCCTCAATAATATCTATGTGCTTAGTTGCAAATCAGGTGTTTAAGCCAAATGCTTACTTATTACTTTTGACAAATTTGGGTATGTACTAATAATCCTTATCTTTTTTTATTTACATGAAATGCATCGGAGCAAACGAAGAGTCTTGTTACGAGACTCATCACGAGCTACAACATATGGAGACCTACATCTACGTGCATCTTTCTCTCCGCGTTGAAAATTCTACAACCACCGGCGAAAAGACATCGCCCCTTCCTACGAGTCATCTTTTATTGATCCCTTCCTCCCCATTTATTTGTTGTAATTAATTGGCTAACGCTGCATTAATTATTAGAACACTTAGAATAATTAAATCTTGGATCAATAGATTAGAAAATAGTTTAACATTAGAAATTTGCCTCTCCCCTTAAGTTAATTTTTAGCTTGTCAGACATTGCTTAGGTTATAGTTAAACCATTCAGTAATTTTATTTCGCATAATCACTTATTTAGATAAGACATTATTTGCTACTATTTTTGCATTACTTCCATACTATATATACCTTATATTTTCATATGTCCTCTAAACGCATGTTCTTAGCTAAAAAAAAAAAACTACCTTATATATTTTAAACAAACCTTACATTTTATGTTTTGGTAAAAAATACATTTTTATAAATACCTTTAGCACCCTAGCATCTTTTCCATTTAGCACCCCTTGACCTTTTGAAATCTTTAAGTCTTTTAAACATTTTAGCACTCTCATTATTCCCTAAACATTTTACTAAGCAGATGTAGCTTTATTTTTTGCATTTTTTTTAACATAATAATTACCCTAGGTTTGGCAGGACAACCGCAAGTTAGCGGATCTTAGAGGATGCCTAACCCCTTCCCTTTAGGATAATAAAGAACCCTTACCCGGAATCTCACTAAGTTTAGCAGACCATTAAAACGGAGTTAATGTTTTACTTAAAACTAGTTAAACATTTAGGTGTCCTAATTCACCCAAATTAATTAGGTGGCGACTCCGCGAACCCTTTAGCATTTTAGCACCTTTTGCACTTTTAGCCTCTTTTGCGATTTTAACATTCTTTTAATATGATTCCCTTTTATTATTTTTCTAACCTTTAATTTGAGCAGCAGGAGTTTAGAAAATAAATGCCGCGGCCGAAAAAGGGCGCGACAGAAATGGCGACTCCGCTGGGGAATTTAGGTTCTTAACCACAACAGATCTAGGATAATTATTTGGCAATTACTTTGGCATTTAATTTTTGTGTGTTGTATTTTGTTTTATTTATTTTTGATTGCTACCTGCTTTACTGCTTTCCTTAAACTGGCATTCCGCTCATATTTCTTCCACTCTGGAAAATTCACACAATCACACACTCACGCGCTGGTGTGCTTCGCGCACCCGCAAATTTCTTCAAATACCCAAATTTTAAGAGAGTTGGCGCCTGCGCGGAGTTAGATCGGTTCGTCTGATCAGCCGCGTAGCCTTCTCACTCGAGTTGTCCGCTCGGGAACCTTGCGTCTAGAAAAGCCAAATCTTAGCAACTCAGGATAGAGCTATACCACCCTTATTTTAGGGCATGCATACATTTACCTTAGGTGGGTCGGTCCTTGGCATCGACACCACAATTAGGAAAACACCAAACTTGTCGACGGGTTTCGCAACCCAACGACCAACCAGCATATTATGTGTAGCGTGACAATGACAGACAAATCCAAACCCAATCATGACATGCTGAAATTGGGAAAAGTGCACCGTCATTTGGTCGCCATTTCCAACGAAAGCATTACAGTTGGGCGGCTTGGACAAATTTATCATAATCTCGCATATCTGGCGTTTAGGCCTACCTCTGGCATAAAGAGGTCCCAAACATGTTAGAACACGCACTTGATTTGCAATTTGCTTATCTGTATATATTGCATGACTTTTGCATATTATACTAACTTGGTTTGCCTCATTTGTTAAAGGTTTATTTTTGCTTAGCTTATTCCCCAAAAGGTTGATTCGCGTCGACTAGTAGAAGCACAATCCTCCAATGACTAATCCAGAAGCACCGGGACGAAACAACTTAGGACTCATCCCTAAGTTTGCAGAGTAATATGACAAGTGTATCCTTTTAAAAATGTATTATTGAGTTTGAGTGAAACTAATGACAATCGGATGGGTGATTTCATTGTTTAGACAGCGTGCTTAAACATATTGAGACAAATACTAAGTTGCATTCGCAAGATATGTGTTAAGATATTTAATATTGAAAATATTCTGGTTACTAGATGTTGGATTTCGAAACTGTTACCACCTCGCCTGTAAGCATACACAGTGTGTCGCTCAATTAATGAGAAACCTAGTAGAATGCATATGATATCAATTGAGCAAGAAGCTGTAACAAAATACCACAGTAACATCTCACCTGAACATGGCTTCACAACAGGATTTATTACCCATATTACCGGTACACAAATGAAAAAGTGCATTAACAGTCATCATAAAACTGTTTGGTAAACGCACCCCCCACCAATACCTTAGAATCAAACAAACCCACATAATATCTGATCCAAGATCGAGAAATCATAAATAAGGAACACATGTGGTTATTGATATATGAGGAGTGCTTTAGCAATAACTTATTAATCACGGAAGCAAGCACATCCAGTTTAATAATTAGCGAAATCAGATCGTCGTGGAATGGAATGGCCTCGTAATGGTAAAATGATCAAATCTGTCTGCCAGCCAGTCTCTGCACAGAAGCTTCACTTTCTCCATAACGTTGAATTGCATTTATTTATTTAGGCATGTGCAAATGTATTAGTTAACTGGCGTTGCAGACATATGAGGAAGAACCTCCATGTTCTGTGTATCCCTCAATATGTGCCGAAGATCTTATATTCTTTTTCATAGGTAAAAAAAGTAAAAAAGCTCATACGAAGGAACTACTTCCCCAATCAAAGGACGCTAAGGCATCAAGTCAACTTCCTTATGTAAATTTAATCAGCCTTAGTTACTATGATGTTGAGTTGAACATTTTTGAGAAAAGTGAGCACATGGGAAGCAAATCCTGAGTTGAAGATTGCATTAATTAAGAACTTAACTAATTAAAAAATGGTGTGATAGCAGTGGTAATTACTTCAAGATCGGGCAAATCACCTTATGTGAATGACTATAAATTGTGGCCTGTGAAGAAATGAAATGCACACACAGATTAATTCTCTTCTCTTTTCCTTTGTAAAGCTCAAGTACTTCTCCTATCTACATGGCTTTGCTCAAGTTTCTTTTTCTTTTGACTACTCTTCTTATGGCAGCCACTGGTTAGTATTCATCAATCTCTCTTTATATATATTTGTTAAAAAGCATGTGTTCATGAGTCAATGTATATGTATGCATGAAAAACCTACAAATGGTAAGAATAATATATATGTGTTTTACATTATACCTAATGTATCTTAATTATATTCGAAGTGACTGCTACAAATTGTGGCCTGTGAGGCAATGAGATGCACACACAACTAAATTCTCTTCTACTTTCCTTTGTAAAGTTCAAGTTGTTCTCCTAGCTACATGGCTTTGCTCAAGTTTCTTTTTCTTTTGACTACTCTTCTTATGGTAGCCACTGTTTAGTATTCATCTATCTATCTCTTTATATATATTTGTATATAACATACATACATACATACATACATACAAGAGACACATACACACATACATATTATTAAAAACCATGTTGCATGAGTCAATGTATATGTGTTATAGCGGAAGCAATTAAACAGAAGAAAGAATAATAATGAATGTAAAGGACACAAACGATTTAACATGGTTCACTAACAATGTGTTAGCTACGTCCACGGACAGAAGAGAAAAAAGTTTTATTGATCTTGAGGAATACAATTTTTGGGATTTCTCTGGATTGTATTTCAGATTTCTTATTAGGTTATGACCTATGAGGTTTATATAGAGTACCTCTTACAGGACTAAGGAAAGGTTTTTCAAGCGAGAAAAGGAAAAGGTTTTCCAAGCGAGAAAAGAAAAAGGTTTTCAAGCGAGAAAGGAAAAGGATTCCTAAACATGGTATAAACCTAATATGTAGGATTCAGGCATATTTCAACAAATCTCCACCTTGACTTGAATCCTCTCACAAATAACAGATGCACCATTATAGTGCCATATGTACTAGACTCCTACGCCTCATATTTTGCCTCGAGGGCAATCAGCAACTCCTAACATTAAGCAAGTTCAAACAGTGTTGGAACTTGCTGTGTGGAACAGGCTTTGTGAACATATCAGCTGGGTTATCAGCAGTACCCACTTTGTTCACCTTGATTCTCTTCTCACTTCTCAGAAAATGATACCTCACATCAACGTGCTTAGTCCTCTCATGATGGACTTGATCCTTGGCTAAGCAACAGACCGAGATCGCCACAATACACTATGGCACGATCTCGATGTGAGCCGGATCTTTGATCAATCCTTTCAACCAGATTCCCTCCTTGGATGCTTATGTTAATGTCATGTACTCTGCTTCTGTAGTCGACAAAGTCACGATGAGTCGCAGTAGCTTTCCAACCATAACTGAACCACCAAAAGTGAAAACATAATCAGTCATAGATCTTCTACTGTCAACATCTCCAGCATAGTCAGAGTCTGAAAATCCTGTCACCAAGCACTCTGTATCACCTCCATAAATGAGACCAACATCAGACGTACCATTGTGGTACCAAAAAATCCTCTTCACAGCTTGCCAATGCTCTTTGCCAGGCTCACTCATAAATCTGCTAACAACACTAACAGACTGTGCAAGATCAGGTCTAGTGCAGACCATTGCATACATCAAGCTTCTCTTGCGCACTAGAATAGGGAACTCGAGACATGTACTCATTCTCCTCAGCTGATTTAGTACATGTAACTGCTTCTTTGTAAGTGGATGGCTCATGTGAGTCAGGATCCGCTTCTTCAGCAACCTGCAATGCATAAGGTACCATGTCTTCAAAACCATACCTTCTGGGAGGTATTCCATAATTTGCTCTCTTTGATCGATCAAAAGCCAAATTGTGTTGATTTGCTACTGGTAATGAAGATTCTGATGATTCTGCTTCTGACTGTGGCTGTTGGACTTCATATGATGGTTCACCCACATCTGGAGTAACTTGCTGCTCCACTTGTTTCCCAACACTGCCACCAACAATAGATTTCACAATAGGGTTAAACATAGAATTTTCATTAAAAACTACATTCCTGCTCAGTATAACCCTCTTCTAAGACGGGGACCATATTTTGTAACCTTTAACACCATCCTCATAACCCACAAACACTCTCTTTTTAGCTCGTGGTTCTAATTTACCCTCATTCAGATGATAATAAACATTGCAACCAAAAGCTCTCAAGCCAGAGTAATCAGCAGGCTTACCAGACCACATCTCAAAAGGAGTTTTGAGATGTATACCTGTGTGAGGTCCACGATTTATCAGATAGCAAGCTGTACTAATCGCTTCTTCCCAGAATGTCCTAGTTAGTCCAGCATTAGAGAGCATACATCTAGCTATCTCCAGAAGTGTCTGATTCATGCGTTCTGCTACTCCGTTTTGTTGTGGAGTCTCCATGACTGTATGATGCCTAGCAATCCCTTCTTTTCTGCAAAACTCATTGAACTCAGAACAACAAAATTCCTGACAATTATCAGTTCGCAGTCTTTTGATCTTCTTCCCTGTTTGATTTTCCATTAATGTCTTTCACTGCTTGAAGTTCTTGAAAGCTTCACTTTTATGCTTCATAAAGAACACTCAAGTCATCCTTGAGAAATCATCAATAATTGTCATAAAATATATGTGACCTCCTAGAGCCTCCATCCGGGAAGGACCCCAACAATCAGAATAGATGTAATCAAGTGTGCTTTTGTTTTGTGTATTGCTTTGGGAAACTTGCTGCGATGTAATTTCCCAAATACACAGTGTTCACAAAACTTAAGGTCCCCGACCTTGTGACCACAAAGAAGATCTCCTTTTGACAGAATTTGCATCCCTCTCTCGCTCATATGACCAAGCCTCATATGACATAACTTGGTCAAGTTTTCTTTATCAACCTCTGAGGATGCAACGGCAACAGAACCTGATAACGTAGAACCTTGAAGGAAATACAAGGTACCACGTTTTATGCCCTTCGGAACCACATTCGAATCCTTGCATACATATAGAACTCCACTCCACTCGAAATATGAACCCGCGCTATCTAACGCTCGATGATATCGATTCTTTGTCATGGATGGAACATGCGGCGTCATTCAATGTGCGAATTTACCATCATGTGTCCGAATTTTAATAGAGCTATCCCAACCGTTTTGCAAAGCAATTATCGACCATAGAAACATCGCCACGTCCACTTGCTCATAGGTTGTAAACCACTCCCTGCGCGGATATATATGGTAAGATACTGCTGAATCAAGGATCCACATCATTATGATGTGTGTACTCATTAGCAACTAGAGCAATATCATCTTCAGAGTTGGTATCTGCTTCTGGCAACGATGCACTGCCGGATTATTACGATGTCTCTTCTTCGGGACAATCGATTTCGGTGTCCCTTCTCCTTACGGAATTCTGACATCATTTGGTTTTGGACCTTTAGAAGCGGTTTCTTGAACCTTCTCCCGGTTCTATGTCCATGACTTCCATCGCTACTAACCTGCGGCTGATTATCGCACTGTACGGCCAACTTTATGGCGCGACTCTCACCTCCTCTGAGACACATTATCTTTTCCAACAATGAGCAGTATGCGAAATTTTTAAATGCGATAATGGTAAAGATACTAACAGAATCAATCACGGCGTCCTCATCCTCAACTTTCACATCAATATTACGCAACTCTAACAAGATTGTGTTTAGTTGATCTAAGTGATCTCAAGAGGCATACCTTCGGACCGTCATATAAAGACTGTTTCCTCTGATAATATCAGGCTCAACATAATTGTTGAATGAGCCTTCTTCCAAAGTCCTTTGTTTTAACGGCTCACATCTTGGACTAATTTGTCGATTTTCACATTCATTCGACATCTTTCAAACAAACAAATCCGGCGATATCGATTTGTTATAGCGAAAGCAATTAAGCGTAAGAAAAAATAATGAATGTAAAGGACACAAACGATTTAACGTGGTTCACTAACAATGTGTTAACTACGTCTACAGGCAGAAGAGAGAAAAACTTTATTGATCTTGAGGAATACAATTTTTGGGATTTCTCTGGATTGTATTTCAGATTTCTTATTAGGTTATGATCTATGGGGTTTATATAAAGTACTTACACAGGACTAAGGAAAGGTTTTCCAAACCGAAAGGAAAAGGTTTTCCAAACACAAAGGAAAAGATTTTCCAAGCGAGAAAGAAAAGGATTCCTAAACATGGTATAAACCTAATATGCCCGAATTCAAGGCATATTTCAACAATATGTATGAAAAACCTACAAATCGTAATAATATACATGTGCTTTACTTCAAACCTAATGTATCTTAATATTCATGTATGAAGTGATCACTTTCTGAGGCGTTAATCAAGATTCACAAGGGTTAGAACGCATGCTAGTCCAACCTTCTGCAAATATGATGACTTGCTTGAGAGGTTGTACATCGAACGAGGATTGCAGTGATGGTTGGGTATGCAAGGTTTGTATTTTTATGACTAAAGATTGAGAGCTTGCATCGTATTCTAACAAGCTCAAATGGAGGTCATTTGTTTATCGCAGAAAAACCACAGCTACTATGAGCAAGTTTTTATTATGTATCTGTTTCTATGTTTGTTCGAAGTATCTCTTTTAGTTCCTTCAACAATTTAATTTCATTGTTTATCTGGTTTCTCTGTTAATGTCAAAAAAAATTAGTGAATAACTATCAATGGAAGATTTGTAATGGATGTCAACTAGAAGGCTTGTCTTCTAGTGTCTAATGCTATGTAATGTAATAAATCCAGTTGTTATCTGATCTTGTTGTTCCTAAGTTTACCTGTCCTTTGTTCATAATCTTCATTCTTTCAAATTCCGAAAATAGAAACTATTTTTTTCAATAATTCTATCTATGTACCTCTAGGTCTAATAACTCCACCACCAATATGTGGAGTGTTTCATTTAAAATAAATTTATAGTTTCTCTTTTTTACAATTTCTCCTAAATTTCTACGTCTAACAACTCCACCCCCGCAACTTGCCAATCTAACCTCCTCAATGTGAGCATTTTTTTTTGTTGTGACCAATTCATCGTCCAAATCACAAAAATGAATTAAATACTGACAACTACAAGAGATAAGATTGACGAGCACCTAAGGCTATGACTAATGATCAATGAGGTGCCTTGAGAATCATGAAGTATCAAGTTTAAATAATAGTAGAGGTAAATTACTAGGTGATTTCCTCGATATATCCAGGCCTCGATGGACGAAATTACTTGGTATATATGCTAGTGGGAGATAACAGGTACCCGTGAAATTAATCGAGGTGCATGCAAGCTGACCCGGACATCGTAGTAATTAAAAAAAAGGTACCCCGTAAATTAGTGAAGGTCCATGCTAGTTGGCTGAGACATCACCATTATAAAAAATAGAAAAAGGCACGTGTTGTGAAATTTCTAAATGCTACGCAAGTGTACATATCGCAATTTGTAATAATTTCGGTAAAACCGAGTATCGTCCACTGATTTATCAATTACCAACTAACTAATCTTTGGTTTATATTTGGCAAACGAATATAAGTTGTGATTTGTAAACTAAAGAATTAACAAATTAAAGTAATTTGCAGGAATAAACTAGTAATGAAAACACACGGAGTTTAATTCAGTAATGAAGTCAATTAGGGTTTTCAATCTCATCAACTATCCACTCTATCATTCGTTAATGCAAGACTAGCGATTCTTCTTCTTATTAAGATAGCAGGTTAATTGAGATATTCTACATTACTGTTATGACACATAAAAACTCAACCTAAGTGGCGATTTTCTATACTTCTATGATAAATTCAACATAATAGGAGGATTAAAATTAATAACCTAAAACGCTACACATGCAATCATGATACTCTCGTTCAAGATTAAACATATGTCTAATCAACTATAATATAATCAAATCTCACTTTTCATATTTTGATTTAAAATAATATAGGTAATGAAAACTAATGACCAATCAATTTCATTCAATAAACGCAAGTTGAATAGATATTAATAGATGAAAAAGAAAGACTAGTAATATATTAATTCATAATAGAGTTTCAAGTGAATCGATGAAAAACCCTAATAAAAAAATTAGTTCATAGACATGCTAATAAACATGAACTGAATTAATGAAAATAAAAGGAAAAGAACTTGAATAATCGATCTCTCTAATTTCTCTTTGGCCTCTTGTTTCTTGCCTCCAATGTGTGATACTCTCTAAAATCTGTCTCCCAAGCTTATATCACGAAAAAACCCTGAAATGGATCATTTTGCCCTCGTAAAAATTAGGGGTTTTCACTCAAATGACATCATCAGCGCAGCTGTTAGGCATCGCGACACTAATTCACTCTAGAGTTACTGCCAGTGAGCCGTCGTGGCGCTACTGCCAGGCGCCGCGGCGCGTATGCAAAGTAAATTTGTTCCGGATACCAAAGTTATCAAGAGGAAAAGTAGGTAACTAGTTATTAAAAAGTGAGATAAAATCAACTTACGGAACAAAATGAGTTGTTCTACAAAACTTATAGCCTCGAAGGCAACAATCATATAAGTCATGAAGGCAAGCACACATTTATATAGCCCAGAAGGCGAATGTATAACTGAATAGCCCCGAAGGCAACTATACGACTAGATAGCATTTACATACCTTTAGTGTCGATTCTATCATCATATTCAAACTTGACCTTATCTGCTTGTTAATCTACAATAATTGATAACAACAATAGTGTCAAACTAAGGAAAGACACAACACAACGAGCGACGCTATACGATTATTTAAACGACGTTTCACCACGCCCTTCTTCCTTCTAAACACATAACTAAGAACAAAAAGATACAACATTAACCATAACTTCCACCACAACAACAGGCCCAAAACATAATAAAACATAACAAGAACAATATCCAACAATCAATTTGTGACTTTCGATCGCCGTCATGTAACTCCTACATATTATACATATCAATACCACCTCTACGACCTCACTCTGACGTTAGGAAGAAATTATACCTATTAAACTAAGATGAACCATCCCGTTCTTCTATGAGCTTACAAGAACCAATCAACCACCACAACCACGAGAGAAGATGATGAGAACTAGAGACATCGAAAGAGAATAAGAGAGGATTTTTAAATACAACTTACCTTGGAATCTCTTTGATGTTGTTGCCAAAATAGTACTCTCTGAAAAAATTATTCCCCGAATACTATTCTCTCAAAATTAATTCTCATTTTACTATTAATTTTGCCACATGGATTGCCAAGTGGATAAAAACATATTAGTTAGTATTTAATCAATATTCCACATGTCACATATATTGTAGGAATGTGAATTTATAAGTTTATATTGTACATTTATTCTATTAGAAAAGTTAAAATATATTTTTTCCATTTATTCTCGGGTCGGGTCGGATCGACGTGGCCTGACGGATTTATTTATTTATTTATTAAAAACGAAATTGAAAATTCAATTTTTTTTTAAAAAACGAAAATGAAAATTCAATTTAAAAAAACGAAAATTCATTTTAATTCAATTTTCGTTTTTTTATGCGAAGTACAAGGAAACCATGCTTATCGTTATGTCTTGTGATGCGAATAATCAATTGTTTCCGCTTGCATTTGCATGAAATGTTTGGGGGGGGAATGAATTTTCGCTTTTTTAAAATTGAATTTTCAGTTTCGTTTTTAAAAAAAAAAAAATTGAATTCTCATTTTTTTTAAATTGAATTTTCAGTTTCGTTTTTAAAAAATAAATAAATAAATCTGTCAGGCCACGTCGACCCGACCCGAGAATAAACGAAAAATATATATTTTAACTTTTCTAATATAATAAATGTACAATATAAAATTATAAATTTACATTTCTACAATATATGTGACATGTGGAATATTGATTAAATACTAACTAATATGTTTTTATCCCCTTGGCAATCCATGTGGTAAAATTAGTAGTAAAATGAGAATTAATTTTAGGAGAATAGTATTCTGGGAATAATTTTTTCAGAGAGTACTATTTTGGCAATTCGCTCCATGTCGCTTGGCAGACCATGAAATCAGATTATCCCCTAAAAAAATATCCAACAATCAGTTTGTGACTTTCGATCGCTGTCATGTAACTCCTACACAATATACATATCAATACCACCTAAAAAAACTATGTGAATTCTTTATCCTGAAAACCAACTTATATATATACATACTCATACCAAGGCCGACAAGGCTATACAAGTCTACTACACAATTTTTGGTTAAAATCAAAATCAAAATAAAATCAATTGAAACCTAAAAGTATTTTGTCTCTTTTTTCTCTTCTACAATTAGAAAATAATTTTTCATTCTTTGTCAACTTATAATCATTTGCTATCCTTTTATTGTGATAGCTATGATTTTCATTAACTATTGAGAGAATGTCTTGACTCTTGAGATCTATAAGTTTTAATTAAGTAAATAAAGTTTACAAGAAATATGAATACTATTATTTTTAACATATTCATTCTTAGATAACAACTCAAATAATCATGTTGTTGACTTAATAATGCAAAAGATTTTTTTAATAATATAGCTTATAGATCATACACTTCCTTAAATTATATTTTTAATTTAATATAAATATTAGTTTTAACAATTCATTACACTAAAATTATCATATTTTTTAGTTAATAATGTAAACGTTCTTTTTTGTTTTGGTCTCCCGATCGGTGTTCGGTACCCGCATATTGGGCCGACTAATCCGGATTCATGTCGGATAGTCCCACATTAGGGAGCAAAGCACTCCCTAACAATGGTGACTCCGTACCCAAGGGGACTCGAACTCGAGACCTCTTGGTTAAGGATGGAGTAGTACCAGCCACTACACCATTGTTGGTAAACATTCTTTTATGATAGCTTGTTTAATCACGGTCATAGACTTTCTTAAATTATATTTTTAATTAAAAAAAGTCTGCTCAAGTCGGGCTCGGTCAAAATGTAGAAAAACTCAGTGAGCTCGACTCGGGCTCAGTTTGGTACTATCTAAAGCTCGGTTAGGCTCGACTCGATATATAGTCAGCTCGGTTGGGCTCGACTCGTTAAACAGCGCCTGTGCCTAGCCTTGGGTATGAAAAATGTCCTTGGTAGGTAGCTCTACACGAATTGACCATACGTGTACGAATCGATATATAATCAGGCACCAGTGGATATCGTACATCAGTGAAAAAATAAGAGAAACTAATTAATCCCAAGGACTTTCCTTACACCAGTTGCTTACTCTCTCTCTTTTCCTTGTTGGCAGTAGAGATGGCAATGGATCCTAGACCCAGTCCGGATCCGGTGGATCCAGATCCGTTTTATAGGATATAGATTTTCAAAATTTGGACCCAACAGATCCGGATCGGACCCGGATCCATTTATGATGGATCGGATCTGGATATGGATCTTGTCTTTGAGATCTGTATCTAGTCCAGATCCGACCGTTGATCCATTTTTTATTAAATACATTATATATTTATACATCCATAAGAGTTGGGACCAGTCCCTTTAATTTTCTTGACCATGCCCAACCTGAAATAGATATAATTATATCAGCCGTATCTTTTGGAATTCCACATTACAAATTCAGCTAAAGTCAAGACACGAGAAGGAATATTACATGTTTCACATTACAAGTTCATTTTGTTATTGTAGGACAGTGTAACAAAAAGGGACCATAACAAACACATATAAAGAAAGAATACCACAGCTAAGAGCATTGTTTGAAGAATAAGTTGAAATTTCCAACCTACTGATTATTATTTTTTGATAAGTATTTCCAACCTACTTATTTACTTAAAGTAAAAATAAATGCACATATCAACTAAAATAGTTGCCTTAAAGAGTAGAAATGACTAGAATAACAGAATCACAACACAATCATGTTCTCTATGGATCTTGGAAAATTATTCAGAATGACTAAATATTGTATGTTGAATGTTGGAATATTATTCAAGGCAATTTTTTTTACATGTGGATCTAGATCCGATCCGTGGACTCGGTGGGTCTGGATTTGCATCTGATTTTTATGGACCCGATGGATTTGGATCCGGATCTGGATACATGCATGAAAAACGGATCTGGATCTAGTAGGATCCGGTCCATATCCTATCTGTTGCCATCCCTAGCTGGCCGTTAAGAAAAACGCCCTTTTCTATTTTTAGTAATAGATAAAGGTGGTCGTGCACAGCACGGGCCTATGCCACTCCTTGCTGTTTGTATTATTCAACAGCTACAGAATTATCACAAACTTGTTTCAACATTTAGCATGATCACTAAAAAAAGAGGTAATATTATAGAGATAATCAATATTCAAAACAAATTTCTTCACACTATATACATCTAGTGAGGAACACACTTGTACAAGATATCCAAAAGAGTATATGTAATAAACTATAAAGAGGGAAAACATCATAAGACCATACTCCTTCGACAAATTAGATGAAGGATGCGCGAACTCCCCTGAAGGAGCAACAAAAACCATATCACTATGTAGGTGCCATTTGAAAGGAACCGTATGGAGGTTATCTTTTCTTATAAGATCTAAGGTGAGGTCACAAATAACATGTGTAGTGGAATTATAAAAGAAAATGTCATATATACCATCATTAGTCACAATAATCAAGCCAATCATGGCAGCATCAAGTCTGGCAACTGTAAAGAGCCCCGAGCTTTTGGTTGTCCAGGATGCCTTTTACCTTTAAAAAAGAAGACAGCAGTAGATATATAAAGTCGAAAGTATTAGTACAAGCAATGCCTATTCGAAAACAACAGCTTCTCTTTTTGGACACAACTTTTAGAACTATCTATGTACATAACATAATTCCTATAAATTAGTTCTACAAAACAGCTCATTATTCCCAGGACACAGTTTTGCCAAAAGGACAAACATTTCAAGAAGACCCATACAAGCAGAAGATAACGTACCCAACTCTTTATAAAATAATCAAAAAGGGTCATGACTGACTTAGTTTCTTGCTCCCCGGATGAGCGTATGTACCTGTAATTTCGTTAAACCTGAATCAACTCGACTAACAGACATAGCAAAACAAAAGTCAAACTCCTCCACTGTCATTGATAAAAAGAGAAGTACAGACACACCCTTTTGGCTTGTTTAGTACAAGATACTTGAGCTTGCTTCCTTAGTACATTTCTCAACTTGGACAAAAGAAGATTGCATCCCTTTCTGCAAAGCTTCGCTGTTATAACCCTTCTCTTGCAAGTAGGCACTAGGCATGCGACAAAAGTACAGGTAGCATCCAACAAAAATATTAGAACCCGCAATTATAGAACTTACAAACCTGCCGTTATAGAACTTAAGGAACAATGAACAAGCAATGCTTCCAATAGACAAATCATCAAGTACCAGCTGAGTAGAAGAACATGAACTCACCAGTTCATAGCAAATTGAACGATCAAAAACAAGAATAAACTCCAAATACATGTTTTCACATTTTCACTTCAAAGCACTCGGAAAAATTCAATATTTTTCCAAGTTGTATTCATGTCCAAACACAACTCCAGTTTGCAAATACTATTGATTCGTCCGATTTCTCCAAAAACGTCCATCTTGCCCCTCAATTTCTCTTTTCCCCCAAATCGTTACGTTTTTCCCATTTTCAAATCTAAATATCTTGCGATGTACAATAGATTTCAACGTAAAAATTTTGTGGCACCGCGTCCGAGAATGTCAATTTCAGTATTGGTAATTCAATTTAAAAAAAAAAAACGGGCCCCGGAACCCGACCCGGAATTATATATATATTATATATTAGGAATTTAGAAAATTAGGAATTATATATATTATATATATTAGGAATTATATATATTATATATATTAGAAATTATATATATTAGGAATTATATATATTAGGAATTATATATATTATAAAAAATAAAAAAAAATAAAAAAATTCGTCCGACGGACCGACTCTGACCGGACGGACGGACCGAAAACGAAACTGGATTTTTAAAGGACCGAAGACGGACGATAATCTCGGTCGGTCCAAAGAGTCGGTCCGGTCCGATTTTTCGGTCCGGACCGAAAATTGTGCACCCCTAAATACGGCAAGTGTATCCTTTTAAAAATGTATTATTGAGTTTGAGTGAAACTAATGACAATCGGATGGGTGATTTCGACAGCGTGCTTAATTATATTGTGTTGTTGTTTATTGGAATGGTCTAAACATATTGAGACAAATACTAAGTTGCATTCGCAAGATATGTGTTAAGATATTGAATATTGAAAATATTCTGGTTACTAGATGTTGGATTTCGAAACTGTTACCACCTCGCCTGTAAGCATACACAGTGTGTCGCTCAATTAATGAGAAACCTAGTAGAATGCATATGATATCAATTGAGCAAGAAGCTGTAACAAAATACCACAGTAACATCTCACCTGAACATGGCTTCACAACAGGATTTATTACCCATATTACCGGTACACAAATGAAAAAGTGCATTAACAGTCATCATAAAACTGTTTGGTAAACGCACCCCCCACCAATACCTTAGAATCAAACAAACCCACATAATATCTGATCCAAGATCGAGAAATCATAAATAAGGAACACATGTGGTTATTGATATATGAGGAGTGCTTTAGCAATAACTTATTAATCACGGAAGCAAGCACATCCAGTTTAATAATTAGCGAAATCAGATCGTCGTGGAATGGAATGGCCTCGTAATGGTAAAATGATCAAATCTGTCTGCCAGCCAGTCTCTGCACAGAAGCTTCACTTTCTCCATAACGTTGAATTGCATTTATTTATTTAGGCATGTGCAAATGTATTAGTTAACTGGCGTTGCAGACATATGAGGAAGAACCTCCATGTTCTGTGTATCCCTCAATATGTGCCGAAGATCTTATATTCTTTTTCATAGGTAAAAAAAGTAAAAAAGCTCATACGAAGGAACTACTTCCCCAATCAAAGGACGCTAAGGCATCAAGTCAACTTCCTTATGTAAATTTAATCAGCCTTAGTTACTATGATGTTGAGTTGAACATTTTTGAGAAAAGTGAGCACATGGGAAGCAAATCCTGAGTTGAAGATTGCATTAATTAAGAACTTAACTAATTAAAAAATGGTGTGATAGCAGTGGTAATTACTTCAAGATCGGGCAAATCACCTTATGTGAATGACTATAAATTGTGGCCTGTGAAGAAATGAAATGCACACACAGATTAATTCTCTTCTCTTTTCCTTTGTAAAGCTCAAGTACTTCTCCTATCTACATGGCTTTGCTCAAGTTTCTTTTTCTTTTGACTACTCTTCTTATGGCAGCCACTGGTTAGTATTCATCAATCTCTCTTTATATATATTTGTTAAAAAGCATGTGTTCATGAGTCAATGTATATGTATGCATGAAAAACCTACAAATGGTAAGAATAATATATATGTGTTTTACATTATACCTAATGTATCTTAATTATATTCATGTATGAAGTGACTGCTACAAATTGTGGCCTGTGAGGCAATGAGATGCACACACAACTAAATTCTCTTCTACTTTCCTTTGTAAAGTTCAAGTTGTTCTCCTAGCTACATGGCTTTGCTCAAGTTTCTTTTCTTTTGACTACTCTTCTTATGGTAGCCACTGTTTAGTATTCATCTATCTATCTCTTTATATATATTTGTATATAACATACATACATACATACATACAAGAGACACATACACACGTACATATTATTAAAAACCATGTTGCATGAGTCAATGTATATGTGTTATAGCGGAAGCAATTAAACAGAAGAAAGAATAATAATGAATGTAAAGGACACAAACGATTTAACATGGTTCACTAACAATGTGTTAGCTACGTCCACGGACAGAAGAGAAAAAAGCTTTATTGATCTTGAGGAATACAATTTTTGGGATTTCTCTGGATTGTATTTCAGATTTCTTATTAGGTTATGACCTATGAGGTTTATATAGAGTACCTCTTACACAGACTAAGGAAAGGTTTTTCAAACAGAAAAGGAAAAGGTTTTCCAAACAGAAAAGAAAAAGGGTTTTCAAACAGAAAAGGAAAAGGATTCCTAAACATGGTATAAACCTAATATGTCCGGATTCAAGGCATATTTCAACAAATCTCCACCTTGACTTGAATCCTCTCACAAATAACAGATGCACCATTATAGTGCCATATGTACTAGACTCCTTCTGCCTCATATTTTGCCCTCAAGGGGCAATCAGCAACTCCTAACATTGAGCAAGTCCAAACAGTGTTGGAACTTGCTGTGTGGAACCGGCTTTGTGAACATATCAGTTGGGTTATCAGCAGTACCCACTTTTTTCACCTTGATTCTCTTCTCACTTCTCATAAAATAATACCTCACATCAATGTGCTTAGTCCTCTCATGATGGACTTGATCCTTGGCTAAACAGATTGCGAGGCATCGCAATACACTATGGCACGATCACGATGTAGACCGGATCTCGATCAATCCTTTCAACGCATTCCTCCTCGGATGCTTACTAATGTCATGTACTCTGCTTTTGTAGTCGACAAAGTCACGATGGTCGCAAAGTAGCTTTCAACCGACAATGAACCGCGAGAATGAAAACATAACTAGTCATAGATCTTCTACTGTCAATATCTCCAGTATAGTCAGAGTCTGAAAACCCTGTCACCAAGCACTCTGTATCACCTCCATAAATGAGACCAACATCAGACGTACCTTTGAGGTACCGAAAAATCCTCTTCACAGCTTGCCAATGCTCTTTGCCATGCTCACTCATAAACCTGCTAACAACATTAACAGACTGTGCAAGATCAGGTCTAGTGCATACCATTGCATACATCAAGCTTCCTACTGCACTAGAATAGGGAACTCGAGACATGTACTCATTCTCCTCAGCTGATTTAGTACATGTAACTGCTTCTTTGTAAGTGGATGGCTCATGTGAGTCAGGATCCGCTTCTTCAGCAACCTGCAATGCATAAGGTACCATGTCTTCAAAACCATACCTTCTGGGAGGTATTCCATAATTTGCTCTCTTTGATCGATCAAAAGCCAAATTGTGTTGATTTGCTACTGGTAATGAAGATTCTGATGATTCTGCTTCTGACTGTGGCTGTTGGACTTCATATGATGGTTCACCCACATCTGGAGTAACTATCGGCTTGTTTCCCAACACTGCCACCAACAATAGATTTCACAATAGGGTTAAACATAGAATTTTCATTAAAAACTACATTCCTGCTCAGTATAACCCTCTTCTAAGACGGGGACCATATTTTGTAACCTTTAACACCATCCTCATAACCCACAAACACTCTCTTTTTAGCTCGTGGTTCTAATTTACCCTCATTCAGATGATAATAACAACTGTGACGGGACAGGGCCCCGCCATACCCCTGAATGTACAAAAGTCAACGACTTCAGGGAACCATACCAAAAACAAAGTCTCCGGAGAAATGGAGCTTTCCAGAATGGCGTGATCCTAGGAGTGCGGATCAACAAGCTATGTACCTCAACTGCGGCATGAACGCAGATCAAGTCGGTACAAAATATGTACCAAGTATGCAAAGAAATCTTGTAATTTAAATCATAATAGTCAAAAATACAAGTGAAGACATATATGATAACCAAATTAGCAGTACACTGTGCCTCACAGAAGTGGAAGTAATGAAAGTCAGTTTTACCTTATACAGCCTGTCTCAACATATGAACCATAGTCACACCAGGGCTATGAACCCCAGCCCTCAAATATCCAAGCGCGCGTGATTCCCATCACCGACCGCCAGGTGTGAATCTAACTCGTGACGCGCCTGCGTGGCATCCTTCTCACCGTCGGCGTACACAAATCTAACCATGTATATACCTATATCCTCTGCCCGTGGGATCCCCCGTCACTGCCGACAGCCATAAAGTAAATACAACCATGGGACGCGCCCGTGGCATCCTACCTCACTGTCGGCGTACACATACACAATACATACATATATACATATATCATGCCCGTGGAATCCCTCATCTCGGGTACATGACTTCATGAGGTGTTACTCGCATCGTGGGTAGCAAATCCACGTGAACCGGTGGTATAACGATCTTGGGGTTTACCCTCATTTATACTCTTACCACGAAGAAGGTGGTATAACGATCTTGGGGTGTACTTCCGTTTATACTCTTACCCTCAAACTACATGCCTCGGAATCCTCATCGTAGCATGTCCCCGGTGCATACCCGTGGAATCCCACATCACTGGCGGTATGTCCCGGTGAACTCATACTAAGACCATGGAAGCATACCCGTGGAATCCCACATCACTGTCGATACGTCCAAGTAAACTCATACTATGACCCGGGAAACATACCCGTGGAATCCCACATCACTGCCGGTACGTTCCGGTAGACTCATAAGGAGGTAATGGAGGCATACCCGTGGAATCCTCCCTCACAGAAAGTACGTCCAAGTAAACTCCCAATTTCTTTAGACTTTCATTAACATACAAAATGGATCTCATTTTATGACCTTAAGGCACTTTCCATATCACTTAACAAGTCCTGGGAAAATTCAACCCAAAGTACTATGTATTTCTATTCTTTCCAAGATCCCTTTTCCACATAAGACCCCAAGATACTAACACCCGTAGTATCAAGGCTTATCTACATTTCAAACAAGTCACTATACTATTAGAAATATGCTTCGGCTTCTAACTCAAGTGACCCTCATTTTTAAACTTTAAGCAATTGATGCCTTTAAATCGAATTGCCTTTCTTAGTATCCATTCTTTTATCTAGGCTTACCTTATTCGAGAAAAACCATTTCTTTAAGCTTCCATAAAGTTATTATAACCAACTTCCCATAAAGCCGTTATACTAACTTTATGCTTTAGAACCAAGACATCCTTATCCTCCCATAAAGCCGTCATAACTAACTTCCCATAAAGCCGTTATAACTCTTTATGTCTTAGACCACTTTGCTCTCTCTAAAACCAAGAGGCTTGTACTTCAATTCAAGTTACCCTACCTTCAAAATACTTCAAAAATCTTAACTTAGAAAACAAGTTTCTTAACTTAGGAGTCAGTCTCTTATCTTTAGAATAGTTCAAGAATCAATACTTCCCGAATCTAGTATTCTATACTTGATCATGTCAAGAAATCCTTGTCTACCTTATTAGGATAAACCATTCTTATAACTCTTTCTTAAGGACACGTGAGTTAATTCTCTAACTCAACCAACTAGACATCCTTAAAATAAGTCAAATATGTCAAATGACTTCACTTCATTTAAAATCACGTACGTCTACCGTACCATACAGTTATAACTACTCATGCTCAAGAGATAGGAAGAGTTCTACATACCTCTTTTGCTTAATCCACTTGTCAAGTCCAATATGCCGTCCGTAGATGTCAACCTATAATGACCATAATACGTCTATTAGCTTTTAGCTTCAACGTAATATATTCTAATGAAAAGTCCCTTGTTCTACGGGAAATTTGGACAGCACTTCCTTTGTTTCTACTTACTATGCCACCTTTTTCAAGGCCGAAATTCAATAACCAACGCCACATTTAAGGCTCAACTCTATACTACTAAAATATAACAGCCTTAGGCTCATAACCAAGAGAAAGGGGAAACTTTTACCTTAAGGAATAGCCCACAAAAGCCCCTTTTTCTTCCACCTCCTTCCGTCAAAATCGCCCACCAGCGCTTCCCACAAGTTTACCCACACTTTTCCTTCTTGCCGCTCAACAATTTCCTCTTAGGCTAGGTTTTCTTCAAAAATCAAGAGAAGGGAGAGGATCTTTCTTGGGAGGGTTTGAAATGAAATGGCCAAGTCTTCCAAGACTTGGCCCTAAAATAGGACCACTTTCAGATAAAAGGATGGGAGGGACACTTGTCACCTCCCATAGGTTTAAAACAAAAATATCCTGTTTTTACTTTGTCATGCGCAAAAATCCGCTTGGCCACTTCGAGAAAAGTTCCTGCATTCGGCGCGTGACCCTCGCATTCGCCGCGGCTGCAACCCCGCGAACCCCAGAACAACCGCGCGCATGGCCAGATTCCGGCGCGTACTGTGCACTCTGAAGGCTGCGCTTTGCCTAACTGCGCACCAAACTTGAAACTTCCATAATTTTTGACTCCGAGGTCCTATCGACGAACAGTTTGTTGCGTTGGAAACTAGATTCAACGAACTTCATACTAATCTTTTAAAACTCTTCAAAACTCCTAAAGAACTAGGAGATATACCACTCCAAAGTTGACTGAAAGTCTGCCCACAACTTTTTGCCAACCCAACTTTCCAAATTCAAATCTTATTTCCTTTCGTATGTTCTTAACTTAACCTCTTGAATTTACGGGGTGTAACACTCTTCTTCTTGGGACAATCAGATTTCCAGTGTCCCTTCTCCTTACAGTAATTACAGACATCATTTGGTTTTGGACCTTTAGAAACGGTTTCTTGAACTTCTTCTCCCCCGGATTTCTATGTCCATGACTTCCACTGGCTACTAACCCTGCAGCCTGATTATCTGCACCTGTACCAGCCACTTTATGGCGCAGCTCTCACCTCCTCTAGAGACACATTATCTTTTCCAACAATGAACGACTGTACGAAATTTTCGTACGATAATGGTAAAGATACTAACAGAATCAATGCAGCATCCTCATCCTCAACTTTCACATCAATATTACGCAACTCTAACAAGATTGTGTTTAGTTGATCTAAGTGATCTCGAAGAGGCATACCTTCCTGCATCCGTAGACTGAACAGACGTTGCTTCAGAAGCAACTTGTTGGTTAAGGACTTCGTCATATAAAGACTCTCGAGCTTGACCCATAGACCCTGCGCGGTTTCCTCCTCCGCGGCCTCAGTGATAATATCATCAGCAAGGCTCAACATAATTGTTGAATGAGCCTTCTCTTCCAGAACGGTCATCTCAGCGTTAATGGGTTATGTCGGCTTCCTAGCAAGCGGCGCCCAAAGTCCTTGTTGTTTTAACAAGGCTCGCATCTTGATCTGCCACAGACTAAAACTGTTTCTCCCAGTAAATTTGTCGATTTTCACATTCATTCCAGACATCTTTCAAACAAACAAATCCGGCTCTGATATCAATTTGTTATAGCGAAAGCAATTAAACAGAAGAAAAAATAATAATGAATGTAAAGGACACAAACGATTTAACGTGGTTCACTAACAATGTGTTAACTACGTCTACAGGCAGAAGAGAGAAAAGCTTTATTGATCTTGAGGAATACAATTTTTGGGATTTCTCTGGATTGTATTTCAGATTTCTTATTAGGTTATGATCTATGGGGTTTATATAGAGTACCCCTTACACAGACTAAGGAAAGGTTTTCCAAACCGAAAAGGAAAAGGTTTTCCAAACACAAAAGGAAAAGATTTTCCAAACAGAAAAGAAAAAGGATTCCTAAACATGGTATAAACCTAATATGCCCGAATTCAAGGCATATTTCAACAATATGTATGAAAAACCTACAAATCGTAATAATATACATGTGCTTTACTTCAAACCTAATGTATCTTAATATTCATGTATGAAGTGACTGCTACAAGAGACGTTAATCAAGATTCACAAGGGTTAGAACGCATGCTAGTCCAACCTTCTGCAAATATGATGACTTGCTTGAGAGGTTGTACATCGAACGAGGATTGCAGTGATGGTTGGGTATGCAAGGTTTGTATTTTTATGACTAAAGATTCGAGAGCTTGCACTGTATTCTAACAAGCTCAAATGGAGGTCATTTGTTTATCGCAGAGAAAAACCCTAGCTACTATGAGCAAGTTTTTATTATGTATCTGTTTCTATGTTTGTTCGAAGTATCTCTTTTAGTTCCTTCAACAATTTAATTTCATTGTTTATCTGGTTTCTCTGTTAATGTCAAAAAAAATTAGTGAATAACTATCAATGGAAGATTTGTAATGGATGTCAACTAGAAGGCTTGTCTTCTAGTGTCTAATGCTATGTAATGTAATAAATCCAGTTGTTATCTGATCTTGTTGTTCCTAAGTTTACCTGTCCTTTGTTCATAATCTTCATTCTTTCAAATTCCGAAAATAGAAACTATTTTTTTCAATAATTCTATCTATGTACCTCTAGGTCTAATAACTCCACCACCAATATGTGGAGTGTTTCATTTAAAATAAATTTATAGTTTCTCTTTTTTACAATTTCTCCTAAATTTCTACGTCTAACAACTCCACCCCCGCAACTTGCCAATCTAACCTCCTCAATGTGAGCATTTTTTTTTGTTGTGACCAATTCATCGTCCAAATCACAAAAATGAATTAAATACTGACAACTACAAGAGATAAGATTGACGAGCACCTAAGGCTATGACTAATGATCAATGAGGTGCCTTGAGAATCATGAAGTATCAAGTTTAAATAATAGTAGAGGTAAATTACTAGGTGATTTCCTCGATATATCCAGGCCTCGATGGACGAAATTACTTGGTATATATGCTAGTGGGAGATAACAGGTACCCGTGAAATTAATCGAGGTGCATGCAAGCTGACCCGGACATCGTAGTAATTAAAAAAAAGGTACCCCGTAAATTAGTGAAGGTCCATGCTAGTTGGCTGAGACATCACCATTATAAAAAATAGAAAAAGGCACGTGTTGTGAAATTTCTAAATGCTACGCAAGTGTACATATCGCAATTTATAATAATTTCGGTAAAACCGAGTATCGTCCACTGATTTATCAATTACCAACTAACTAATCTTTGGTTTATATTTGGCAAACGAATATAAGTTGTGATTTGTAAACTAAAGAATTAACAAATTAAAGTAATTTGCAGGAATAAACTAGTAATGAAAACACACGGAGTTTAATTCAGTAATGAAGTCAATTAGGGTTTTCAATCTCATCAACTATCCACTCTATCATTCGTTAATGCAAGACTAGCGATTCTTCTTCTTATTAAGATAGCAGGTTAATTGAGATATTCTACATTACTGTTATGACACATAAAAACTCAACCTAAGTGGCGATTTTCTATACTTCTATGATAAATTCAACATAATAGGAGGATTAAAATTAATAACCTAAAACGCTACACATGCAATCATGATACTCTCGTTCAAGATTAAACATATGTCTAATCAACTATAATATAATCAAATCTCACTTTTCATATTTTGATTTAAAATAATATAGGTAATGAAAACTAATGACCAATCAATTTCATTCAATAAACGCAAGTTGAATAGATATTAATAGATGAAAAAGAAAGACTAGTAATATATTAATTCATAATAGAGTTTCAAGTGAATCGATGAAAAACCCTAATAAAAAAATTAGTTCATAGACATGCTAATAAACATGAACTGAATTAATGAAAATAAAAGGAAAAGAACTTGAATAATCGATCTCTCTAATTTCTCTTTGGCCTCTTGTTTCTTGCCTCCAATGTGTGATACTCTCTAAAATCTGTCTCCCAAGCTTATATCACGAAAAAATCCTGAAATGGATCATTTTGCCCTCGTAAAAATTAGGGGTTTTCACTCAAATGACATCATCAGCGCCGCGGCGCAGCTGTCAGGCATCGCGACACTAATTCACTCTAGAGTTCTTGCGGTGAGTCGTGGCGCTATCGCCAGCCAAGCACGTATGCAAAGTAAATTTGTTCCGGATACCAAAGTTATCAAGAGGAAAAGTAGGTAACTAGTTATTAAAAAGTGAGATAAAATCAACTTACGGAACAAAATGAGTTGTTCTACAAAACTTATAGCCTCGAAGGCAACAATCATATAAGTCATGAAGGCAAGCACACATTTATATAGCCCAGAAGGCGAATGTATAACTGAATAGCCCCGAAGGCAACTATACGACTAGATAGCATTTACATACCTTTAGTGTCGATTCTATCATCATATTCAAACTTGACCTTATCTGCTTGTTAATCTACAATAATTGATAACAACAATAGTGTCAAACTAAGGAAAGACACAACACAACGAGCGACGCTATACGATTATTTAAACAACGTTTCACCACGCCCTTCTTCCTTCTAAACACATAACTAAGAACAAAAAGATACAACATTAACCAAAACTTCCACCACAACAACAGGCCCAAAACATAATAAAACATAACAAGAACAATATCCAACAATCAATTTGTGACTTTCGATCGCCGTCATGTAACTCCTACATATTATACATATCAATACCACCTCTACGACCTCACTCTGACGTTAGGAAGAAATTATACCTATTAAACTAAGATGAACCATCCGTCTTCTACATGAGCTTACAAGAACCAATCAACCACCACAACCACGAGAGAAGATGATGAGAACTAGAGACATCGAAAGAGAATAAGAGAGGATTTTTAAATACAACTTACCTTGGAATCTCTTTGATGTTGTTGCCAAAATAGTACTCTCTGAAAAAATTATTCCCCGAATACTATTCTCTCAAAATTAATTCTCATTTTACTATTAATTTTTGCCACGTGGATTGCCAGTGGATAAAAACATATTAGTTAGTATTTAATCAATATTCCACATGTCACATATATTGTAGGAATGTGAATTTATAAGTTTATATTGTACATTTATTCTATTAGAAAAGTTAAAATATATTTTTTCCATTTATTCTCGGGTCGGGTCGGATCGACGTGGCACGATTTATTTATTTATTTATTAAAAACGAAATTGAAAATTCAATTTTTTTTTAAAAAACGAAAATGAAAATTCAATTTAAAAAAACGAAAATTCATTTTAATTCAATTTTCGTTTTTTTATGGGAAGTACAAGGAAACCATGCTTATCGTTATGTCTTGTGATGCGAATAATCAATTGTTTCCGCTTGCATTTGCATGAAATATTTGGGGGGGAAATGAATTTTCGCTTTTTTAAAATTGAATTTTCAGTTTCGTTTTTAAAAAAAAAAAAAATTGAATTCTCATTTTTTTTAAATTGAATTTTCAGTTTCGTTTTTAAAAAATAAATAAATAAATCTGTCAGGCCACGTCGACCCGACCCGAGAATAAACGAAAAATATATATTTTAACTTTTCTAATATAATAAATGTACAATATAAAATTATAAATTTACATTTCTACAATATATGTGACATGTGGAATATTGATTAAATACTAACTAATATGTTTTTATCCCCTTGGCAATCCATGTGGTAAAATTAGTAGTAAAATGAGAATTAATTTTAGGAGAATAGTATTCTGGGAATAATTTTTTCAGAGAGTACTATTTTGGCAATTCGCTCCATGTCGCTTGGCAGACCATGAAATCGATTATCCCTAAAAAAATCCAACAATCGGTTTGTGACTTTCGATCGTCCATGTAACTCCTACACAATATACATATCAATACCACCTAAAAAACTATGTGAATTCTTTATCACGAAAACCAACTTATATATATAAATACTCATACCAAGGCCGACAAGGCTATACAAGTCTACTACACAATTTTTGGTTAAAATCAAAATCAAAATAAAATCAATTGAAACCTAAAAGTATTTTGTCTCTTTTTTCTCTTCTACAATTAGAAAATAATTTTTCATTCTTTGTCAACTTATAATCATTTGCTATCCTTTTATTGTGATAGCTATGATTTTCATTAACTATTGAGAGAATGTCTTGACTCTTGAGATCTATAAGTTTTAATTAAGTAAATAAAGTTTACAAGAAATATGAATACTATTATTTTTAACATATTCATTCTTAGATAACAACTCAAATAATCATGTTGTTGACTTAATAATGCAAAAGATTTTTTTAATAATATAGCTTATAGATCATACACTTCCTTAAATTATATTTTTAATTTAATATAAATATTAGTTTTAACAATTCATTACACTAAAATTATCATATTTTTTAGTTAATAATGTAAACGTTCTTTTTTGTTTTGGTCTCCCGATCGGTGTCCGGTACCCGCATATTGGGCCGACTAATCCGGATTCATGTCGGATAGTCCCACATTAGGGAGCAAAGCACTCCCTAACAATGGTGACTCCGTACCCAAGGGGACTCGAACTCGAGACCTCTTGGTTGGGATGAGTAGTACCACTACACCACAACCATTGTTGGTAAACATTCTTTTTTATGATAGCTTGTTTAATCACGGTCATAGACTTTCTTAAATTATATTTTTTAATTAAAAAAAAAGTCGGCTCAATTCGGGCTCGGTCAAAATGTAGAAAAACTCAGTGAGCTCGACTCGGGCTCAGTTTGGTACTATCTAAAGCTCGGTTAGGCTCGACTCGATATATAGTCAGCTCGGTTGGGCTCGACTCGTTCGGCTTGACGCCCAGGCCTAGCCTTGGGTATGAAAAATGTCCTTGGTAGGTAGCTCTACACCCGAATTGACCATACGTGGCACGAATCGATATATAATCAGGCACCAGTGGATATCGTACATCAGTGAAAAAATAAGAGAAACTAATTAATCCCAAGGACTTTCCTTACACCAGTTGCTTACTCTCTCTCTTTTCCTTGTTGGCAGTAGAGATGGCAATGGATCCTAGACCCAGTCCGGATCCGGTGGATCCAGATCCGTTTTATAGGATATAGATTTTCAAAATTTGGACCCAACAGATCCGGATCGGACCCGGATCCATTTATGATGGATCGGATCTGGATATGGATCTTGTCTTTGAGATCTGTATCTAGTCCAGATCCGACCGTTGATCCATTTTTTATTAAATACATTATATATTTATACATCCATAAGAGTTGGGACCGATCCTTTAATTTTCTTGACCATGCCCAACCTGAAATAGATATAATTATATCAGCCGTATCTTTTGGAATTCCACATTACAAATTCAGCTAAAGTCAAGACACGAGAAGGAATATTACATGTTTCACATTACAAGTTCATTTTGTTATTGTAGGACAGTGTAACAAAAAGGGACCATAACAAACACATATAAAGAAAGAATACCACAGCTAAGAGCATTGTTTGAAGAATAAGTTGAAATTTCCAACCTACTGATTATTATTTTTTGATAAGTATTTCCAACCTACTTATTTACTTAAAGTAAAAATAAATGCACATATCAACTAAAATAGTTGCCTTAAAGAGTAGAAATGACTAGAATAACAGAATCACAACACAATCATGTTCTCTATGGATCTTGGAAAATTATTCAGAATGACTAAATATTGTATGTTGAATGTTGGAATATTATTCAAGGCAATTTTTTTTACATGTGGATCTAGATCCGATCCGTGGACTCGGTGGGTCTGGATTTGCATCTGATTTTTATGGACCCGATGGATTTGGATCCGGATCTGGATACATGCATGAAAAACGGATCTGGATCTAGTAGGATCCGGTCCATATCCTATCTGTTGCCATCCCTAGCTGGCCGTTAAGAAAAACGCCCTTTTCTATTTTTAGTAATAGATAAAGGTGGTCGTGCACAGCACGGGCCTATGCCACTCCTTGCTGTTTGTATTATTCAACAGCTACAGAATTATCACAAACTTGTTTCAACATTTAGCATGATCACTAAAAAAAGAGGTAATATTATAGAGATAATCAATATTCAAAACAAATTTCTTCACACTATATACATCTAGTGAGGAACACACTTGTACAAGATATCCAAAAGAGTATATGTAATAAACTATAAAGAGGGAAAACATCATAAGACCATACTCCTTCGACAAATTAGATGAAGGATGCGCGAACTCCCCTGAAGGAGCAACAAAAACCATATCACTATGTAGGTGCCATTTGAAAGGAACCGTATGGAGGTTATCTTTTCTTATAAGATCTAAGGTGAGGTCACAAATAACATGTGTAGTGGAATTATAAAAGAAAATGTCATATATACCATCATTAGTCACAATAATCAAGCCAGTCATGGCAGCATCAAGTCTGGCAACTGTAAAGAGCCCCGAGCTTTTGGTTGTCCAGGATGCCTTTTACCTTTAAAAAAGAAGACAGCAGTAGATATATAAAGTCGAAAGTATTAGTACAAGCAATGCCTATTCGAAAACAACAGCTTCTCTTTTTGGACACAACTTTTAGAACTATCTATGTACATAACATAATTCCTATAAATTAGTTCTACAAAACAGCTCATTATTCCCAGGACACAGTTTTGCCAAAAGGACAAACATTTCAAGAAGACCCATACAAGCAGAAGATAACGTACCCAACTCTTTATAAAATAATCAAAAAGGGTCATGACTGACTTAGTTTCTTGCTCCCCGGATGAGCGTATGTACCTGTAATTTCGTTAAACCTGAATCAACTCGACTAACAGACATAGCAAAACAAAAGTCAAACTCCTCCACTGTCATTGATAAAAAGAGAAGTACAGACACACCCTTTTGGCTTGTTTAGTACAAGATACTTGAGCTTGCTTCCTTAGTACATTTCTCAACTTGGACAAAAGAAGATTGCATCCCTTTCTGCAAAGCTTCGCTGTTATAACCCTTCTCTTGCAAGTAGGCACTAGGCATGCGACAAAAGTACAGGTAGCATCCAACAAAAATATTAGAACCCGCAATTATAGAACTTACAAACCTGCCGTTATAGAACTTAAGGAACAATGAACAAGCAATGCTTCCAATAGACAAATCATCAAGTACCAGCTGAGTAGAAGAACATGAACTCACCAGTTCATAGCAAATTGAACGATCAAAAACAAGAATAAACTCCAAATACATGTTTTCACATTTTCACTTCAAAGCACTCGGAAAAATTCAATATTTTTCCAAGTTGTATTCATGTCCAAACACAACTCCAGTTTGCAAATACTATTGATTCGTCCGATTTCTCCAAAAACGTCCATCTTGCCTCAATTTCTCTTTTCCCAAATCGCGTTTTTCCCATTTTCAAATCTAAATATCTTTGCGATGTACAATAGATTTCAACGTAAAAATTTTTGTGGCACGCGTCGAGAATGTCAATTTAAAGATTGGTAATTCAATTTAAAAAAAGCCCGAACCCGACCGAAATTATATATATATTATATATTAGGAATTTAGAAAATTAGGAATTATATATATTATATATATTAGGAATTATATATATTATATATATTAGAAATTATATATATTAGGAATTATATATATTAGGAATTATATATATTATAAAAAATAAAAAAAAATAAAAAAATTCGGTCCGGACCGGACCGACTCTGGACCGGACCGGACCGGACCGAAAACCGAAACTGGATTTTTAAAGGACCGAAGACCGGACCGATAATCTCGGTCCGGTCCAAAGAGGGTCGGTCCGGTCCGATTTTTCGGTCCGGACCGAAAATTGTGCACCCCTAAATACGGCAAGTGTATCCTTTTAAAAATGTATTATTGAGTTTGAGTGAAACTAATGACAATCGGATGGGTGATTTCGACAGCGTGCTTAATTATATTGTGTTGTTGTTTATTGGAATGGTCTAAACATATTGAGACAAATACTAAGTTGCATTCGCAAGATATGTGTTAAGATATTGAATATTGAAAATATTCTGGTTACTAGATGTTGGATTTCGAAACTGTTACCACCTCGCCCGTAAGCATACACAGTGTGTCGCTCAATTAATGAGAAACCTAGTAGAATGAATATGATATCAATTGAGTAAGAAGCTGTAACAAAATACCACAGTAACATCTCACCTGAACATGGCTTCACAACAGGATTTATTACCCATATTACCGGTACACAAATGAAAAAGTGCATTAACAGTCATCATAAAACTGTTTGGTAAACGCACCCCCCACCAATACCTTAGAATCAAACAAACCCACATAATATCTGATCCAAGATCGAGAAATCATAAATAAGGAACACATGTGGTTATTGATATATGAGGAGTGCTTTAGCAATAACTTATTAATCACGGAAGCAAGCACATCCAGTTTAATAATTAGCGAAATCAGATCGTCGTGGAATGGAATGGCCTCGTAATGGTAAAATGATCAAATCTGTCTGCCAGCCAGTCTCTGCACAGAAGCTTCACTTTCTCCATAACGTTGAATTGCATTTATTTATTTAGGCATGTGCAAATGTATTAGTTAACTGGCGTTGCAGACATATGAGGAAGAACCTCCATGCATGTTCTGTGTATCCCTCAATATGTGCCGAAGATCTTATATTCTTTTTCATAGGTAAAAAAAGTAAAAAAGCTCATATGAAGGAACTACTTCCCCAATCAAAGGACGCTAAGGCATCAAGTCAACTTCCTTATGTAAATTTAATTAGCCTTAGTTACTATGATGTTGAGTTGAACATTTTTGAGAAAAGTGAGCACATGGGAAGCAAATCCTGAGTTGAAGATTGCATTAATTAAGAACTTAACTAATTAAAAAATGGAGTGATAGCAGTGGTAATTACTTCAAGATCGGGCAAATCACCTTATGTGAATGACTATAAATTGTGGCCTGTGAAGAAATGAAATGCACACACAGATTAATTCTCTTCTCTTTTCCTTTGTAAAGCTCAAGTACTTCTCCTATCTACATGGCTTTGCTCAAGTTTCTTTTTCTTTTGACTACTCTTCTTATGGCAGCCACTGGTTAGTATTCATCAATCTCTCTTTATATATATTTGTTAAAAAGCATGTGTTCATGAGTCAATGTATATGTATGCATGAAAAACCTACAAATGGTAAGAATAATATATACGTGTTTTACATTATACCTAATGTATCTTAATTATATTCATGTATGAAGTGACTGCTACAAGAGACATCAATCAAGATTCACAAGGGTTAGAGCGCATGCTAATCCAACCTTCCGCTAATATGATGACTTGCTTGAGAACTTGTACTGGGAGTGAGGATTGCAGTGATGGTTGGGTATGCAAGCTTTGTACTTTTATGACTAAAGAATGGAGAACTTGCAATGCAATCTAACAAGCTTAAATGGAGGTTGTTTTCTTATGGTAGAAGAACTATAGCTACCATACGTGAAAGTTATTATTATGTATTTGTATCTGTGTTAACTCCGAATATCTGTTTTATTTCACAGCTGTTTCATTGTCTATCTAGCTTTTGTATTAATTAATGTCAACAAAATGTCTAGTGAATAACTATCCGTTGAGGATTTGTAGTGGATGTAAGCTTGTCTTCTGAATTGTAATCCCATGTTTTGTAATAACTCCTGTTATAGGAATATCCATTTATGTTATCTTATTTTGTTAGTCCTAAATTTCGTTTCATAATCTTCATCCTTTTTCACCCAGATGGAATTCTTTATTTTTTTATAGCAAGAAGAGGCTTTACTTTTGATGATATCTTTTACTAGTAACATTCGTTCATAAATTTCCAAATGAAAGAAAGAAGGAAGGTATTGTCATGTAAAGCCGCAAAGCAACAGAACTGAGTCAAGATTAAGGGAAAAAGGTTCACAAGAAATCGACTGCTTCCTTGGATTCTCCTGGACTGGTCGACGACTCTGAGCTTCATCTCATTTGAAGTAAAAGAAAATTTACAAACCTCAAGAGCTATGACCCTCATTTTCTGAAGTTCGTCTTCTCAAAGAGTGAAGAATCATTCTTTGACTTGGAGCGCTACCTTCTTGAAATATTGGAATGATTAGCAATCCTTTTTAACTTTGATGCTCAGCTTCTCACCATTTATAGATATGTTTCTAAGTTTAGGCATGACATGATACTCTTTACTATTGTGCTAATGATGATTTCAAATTAAATTTTATCAAAAGTAGATACTCAAATTGATAAAATTATTTGAATCATTCTTTGCATATTGGAAAACTGAATTCTATCACCTCTATCAAAGAGGAATTGATGACTTTATTCTAGGAATAAAAGAAGGTTTTTAATAATAGTTTGATTTAAAATATTCCAAGTGAAGTTTCACTTTAACATCAAATTAAATTTCATTAAATCATATGGGAAAAATAAATCTGGAATAGATCTGTCACGACTCAAACCGGAGGGCCGCGACGAGCACCCGGATCCTACCCGCCGGGTACCGCTAATCACGCAATCAACACTTAATAGAGTGTTCCAAGGCGACGAGGCAATACAAAACCACTATCCACAGGACACCTATCTACAAGCCTCTAAAGAGTATACGACATCAAAATATCATACCAAGACTAGACTGCAACTCTGGAACAAATAGAGTGCTTCACTGAACCACGTGAACCATCACTCTCTTTAACTGAACCTGCGGGCATGAAATGCAGCGTCCCCCAGCAAAAGGAACGTCAATACGACTGATGTACTGAGTATGTCAGGCATAAGAAATAATATAGTCAAGATATATCATAATCTGAAATAGAAACACTGACCAACAGTACATACCTCTGAGGGCCCTAGTACATATGTCCAAATGTTATTCAATACCAATGTTGTATACCGATGGCCACACAGATGTCTTTCTTTTAATAACAGCCTATGTGCGCATAATATACATAACTGTCATGCATGATGCAAATGTGGTATACTATCTATTTTCCATAACCGCCACACAGGCTTTCGGTAGTATCGGAATCCTACTTCCCATGACCGTCACACATGTTTTCGGTCCAATCATAACCGCCACACAGGCTTTCGGTTATATCATATAAGCCGTGTTGGCTTCAATATCAATGTTGGCCTCTTAGGGCTCTTTTGTGCTAATCTGTACCAGCTGCAGGTGGTGTGCGTATATAACGTTTTTCCCTCTTTCTCCATATCTCCTACATATATATATAATTTACCATATAGTAATGTGAATAACACAAGTGGTCCAGGGTAATATTTGAATGCAATGCAAATGAAATGCATGAATGGTAACATCATATTTCAATTTCAACGGGTGACATATTAACTTTGTACCTTTGACAACACTGTGATATCATTATCTTTTCCATATGCCTTAATAAGGACTTAGAAACATTTTAGACATGCTTTTAGCATATGAATCAATAATATGAATATTCTTTAACTTCTAAGAGTGGAATAAATTATGGAACAATATCACGGTTATACTTCATACGTAGAACATGTCAAAAGTAAGAAATAATTTTGCCTTCACATACCTTGAATGCATCTTCACCTTTCCTTTTAAATAATAGCTCCTCATTCAGATTAATGGAAACATCGCCGGTAGCAAAATCCACATTCCTAACAACAACTTCTACTTTCCAAGGCTCTTCTGATCATCAATGAAAGTTTGCCTCTAACTTTAATCTTTTTTTCAGAAAGAACTTCCAGAATCGCTAAAGTCAAGACACTTCTAAGCCTTAGAGATATTATGTATATTAATTATAATAGATTTGTAATATATTGTAATTAATTAGTATCTCTTATATTAGGTAAGAAAGATTAGTCTTTCATAATTCAAGACTAGGAATATTGTATATATTTGTATTATTGGATTAAGATCAACCAAGGAATCATTTCCTACATGGTATCATTAACCTAAAGATCCTTGCCCTAATTCTCTTCTCTTTTTTCCTCCCTTAGCCGAGAGTTTTCTGTCCTCTCTCTACTGTTTCGACAACTAGGTTTAGTCACAAAACCTAAACCTTTCTTTTCCATTGATTTTCGGCCACTATTTTTCCTAAACCTATATCATTACCTACCCTAATAATAAAACATACCCTAGCCAACCACTACCCCCTCGGCTAGATTTGTCCTTCTACCATCCACCTTCATTAAAACATCATCTACTTCTCCTCTTCTTTTAGTTCTAAGTGAAAATTATGGCCGAAAAACAAACCTTTCACTCTTGTCGTTAATAACGTCAAAAACCTCATTCTCATCATTCTTGAGATGGAGAAAATACAGTATACTTCATGGGCAGAACTATTTAAAATTCACTGTCGTGCTTATGAGGTGATTGACCATATTCTTCTGTCCGAGTCACCGTCGGATGCCACTACGGTGGACAAGAAATTATGGTCTCGCATAGACGCTATTGTCCTTCAATGGATTTATGGCACTATATCGAATGATCTTCTTCATACCATACTACAACACACTACGACTCAAAAGGCATGGGAAAGATTAGAAAATATTTTTCAAGATAACAAAATGTCTAGGGCCATTTATCTTGAACATCAATTTACGAATATTAAATTGGATGATTTTTCCAACATCTCCGCCTATTGTCAATAATTGAAAGTAGTTGCGAATCAACTTTCCAACGTTGGTTCGCCCGTGACGGATCAAAGGTTGGTTCTTCAATTGATTGTTGGGTTGAATGAACACTATGATGGTGTTGCAACGTTTATTCAACAAAGCAGTCCCTTACCTCCCTTTTATGAGGCTCATTCACGTTTAATTCTTGAAGAAACAAGAAAAACAAAGCAGACATCCTCGGGAGCAACCACAGCAGGAACCGCTCACGTCTCCACCAATTCTTTTTCTAATGATTTGGAATCCCAAAATTTTGATTCCGGTGGCCAAAATAATCGTCAAAATAATGGTCAAAAACGGAGTTCAAATAGAAATAATAAAGGGAAATTTAATGGTGGAAATGGACGTGGACGGGGCGAGGGACAAACCGCCGGCGGTAGCAGCCAGCCGGGGCAGTGGCGGGTTGGTAGTAGTAGCGTCGGACAGTGGTGGGCTGGCAGTAGTAGCGTCGGTCAGTGGGGCAGTACCACCGTGAGCCTGACCCCACAGTGGGCTGCCCCCACCATGTCCATTTCCGACCTCGGCTTGGGCCCGACCTCCTCCTTCCAACCGCCAATCCGGGATTCTCGAATCTCGTCCACAACATGCTTTTACAGCTCAGTCGTTCTCATTATTCACCTCTAGAAATTAAGCTTTCCCATGTTCAACCAAAAATTATTTCTCAACTCACACTTGATAGACACTTAAGTTGAACCTACTAGGAAACAAGTTTTTTTTTCTTGAAGAGATTAGATGAGAAAGACAAAAGCTTAATATCATCATTTTTTTCTAAAAGATCAACCAAAATTTCTCCTTGCCAACAGTTTGCTTGCCAAATCAGGGGATGAAATATTTAGACGAGATGTTATGTGGAAGACTAATGTCTATCCATTATATAAGGAGTTGGACGTGTGGAGCTTTTAAGGGATTTGAATCACCAACTCAATAATGACGTGGAAGGAGTAGATATCTACATAACACTTTTTCTCTTCACTAAATAGTATCCCCGTTAATAAACAATCACACATCATTAATCAATTATACACATAATTAATTCTTGATCCCAATTTACTTAAATCTTAGTGAATTATAAAACCTTTATATCTTCAATGTCATAATCTTATAATATGACACTAGTTCATAACCTCATTGGGAATATACAACTATTATTATTAATTCTCATTGTCACACCTGTTGTCCAAAATTATTTCGGGATCACGTTTCTTGTATACTAGTCCCTTTATTAACATACGTAAATATAACAAAAATTTCTCAACACTCGGGTCTATTTCCTTCGTTTACATGCTCAAATTATTTTCCAAAATTATGAGGCGTTACAAGATCATTCAAGAACCAAGACTCAAGAACTTAAGCACATTGACGCTTAATTACATGGGTATGCATAAACGAGTAAGTATATATAGAACATCAATCAAATTATAAATAAAGAAATGTAAAAAAGAAAATAATTGACGATTTGGTGACTCATTCATTTAAGTTTGATGAACCCTTTCATAGGATTATGGCGGAATAGGTTTTCAACATCTTTATCGTTTGAAATCATCAGCGTCGTCGTCATCATCGTTGTGAGATACATTTATTAGAAAATCATTACCAACTTTAGTAAATTATGGTTTAGTACCTACTATATTAAACATATCATAGTTATGTTTTAGTAAATTCCGGTTTATGGCAATATAGTGCAATTGACACAACAAAGTACGACGATATGTTGCATCTTTGTCAAACCTTCTGTCAAAATATCAGTTGGTTGTTCATGAGTAGAAACGTACGTACTTTGTAGTTACCGTGTCTTGCATAATCTTTTCACTTATGAAATGGAAATCATATTCTATATTCTTAGTTCTTCCATGGTACACAGGGTTAGCTGATTGTATAGTTGTTTTGCTATCACTGAACATACACACATGACTGTCTAACTTCACTCCCAACTCTGATAGTAATTCTAGCAACGAAATGACTTTTGAGAGAGTAGTTGCTACGCTTCTGTACTCTGATTCTGCTGAACTTCTAGACACTGTGGTTGTTTTTAATTTTCAAGTAACCAAAGAATCACCCAACTAGATTAAGTAGCCTGTTAAAGATTTTCTAGAAATAAGACAAGATGCTCAAATACCAGGAATGAATTGCGAGGTAAGTGAAGGAAAATTCTTTAGCAAAGGAAGACCCGTGAATCATCACATATTTCTGTTCATTGCTGCAAGCTCTGTAGTTTGCAGAGTAATACGACAAGTGTATCCTTTTAAAAATGTATTATTGAGTTTGAGTGAAACTAATGACAATCGGATGGGTGATTTCGACAGCGTGCTTAATTATATTGTGTTGTTGTTTATTGGAATGGTCTAAACATATTGAGACAAATACTAAGTTGCATTCGCAAGATATGTGTTAAGATATTGAATATTGAATGGTTACTAGATGTTGGATTTCGAAACTGTTACCACCTCGCCTGTAAGCATACACAGTGTGTCGCTCAATTAATGAGAAACCTAGTAGAATGCATATGATATCAATTGAGTAAGAAGCTGTAACAAAATACCACAGTAACATCTCACCTGAACATGGCTTCACAACAGGATTTATTACCCATATTACCAGTACACAAATGAAAAAGTGCATTTACAGTCATCATAAAACTGTTTGGTAAACGCACCCCGCACCAATACCTTAGAATCAAACAAACCCACATAATATCTGATCCAAGATCGAGAAATCATAAATAAGGAACACATGTGGTTATTGATATATGAGGAGTGTTTTAGCAATAACTTATTAATCACGGAAGCAAGCACATCCAGTTTAATAATTAACGAAATCAGATCGTCGTGGAATGGAATGGCCTCGTAATCAGTGGCGGAACTACAGTAACCAAGGTGGTGCAGTTGCACCACCAGATTTTTTAATTTTTTTTCACAAAACGACGTCGTTTTGGTGTTGGCCCTGCGTTTTGATAAAATGCAAAACGACGTCGTTTTGTTGAAGACAAAACTACGTCGTTTCGTCCTCTCCGCCTTATTATTCATTACCATTTAGTCATTTACAGAATACTGAATACAGAATAAGATTCATTCTTAGTTTCTTAATTTCTTAGTTCTTAGTTCTTAGTACCCTACCCAAAACCAAATATAGCGATTGACTGCTGGATTCATTCAATCATTCTTACCCAATCCAAAATCAAAAGTAGCGATTCATTCTTATAATGATAGAAATTCCATGGAGATCGTAACTGGCTTCTCTGAAACACATTCAAAGGTTTCTTCTTCTTTTTATTATTTTATTTTCATTCTTGGATTATATGTTCTGATGTCTTTTTTATTAAGTTTAGAATTAACAATGAGAATGTGTTATTCTTTATTTCATTTCAGGGTAAATCTGTTTTAGGGAAGCACTTTGGATTCTTGAAAACATCTGTCAGTGGAAGAACTTCATCAGAAATCTAGTAAGTAAAATGAATCTATATCTATATTACTTTTATTTTTATTTTTTAGCAGCAAGTAGAGACTAGCGATTCTTACCCAAAAACAAGTAGTGATTCTTAGTTTCTTACCCAAATGACGTGCTTAAATCGTCTCCTTTTTATTCATTGCAGCAGCAGGGCTTATTAGTTATATCCAATAATTTCAAAGTCAAGTGTTGAAAAAGCTTTACTCGTGCGATTAAAACTTGAAGATTGGTAAAGAACTTATTTTGATTTCTGGGTCAGTGTTAAATTTATTTGTTTTACATTCATTTCCTTTCCTGTTTCTAAATGAACTGTTAATTTTATTTGTTAGGAAATTAGGATGCAACGCTATTATGAAAAGCGTCCTAAATATAAAGCAAATACTAGTATTTTGGGTAATCAAGAACTAGTGTTAAATCAAGAACCACCGGTGATAGATCAAGAACCATCCGAAGCTCGAATTGATGTATCAGATTATGCTAATGAAAGACAAAAATATGTTGACTTTGATACATTGCAAGCAGATCACCGCGTAGGAAGCGAATTTGGACTATCATCGGATATTCAAAATGAGGTTAGGAAAGCTTATTTAATCAAAGGTGCTCACCAACCTCGCAATTTTATATTCCCTTGGACACAATATAATAGTGTTAGACGTCGATTTTGTGTGAAATGGTTTGACGAGTATGATTGGCTTGAGTATAGTGAATCCAAAAATGCAGCGTATTGTTTACCATGCTATCTGTTGTCGCGCCCTTTTTCGGCCGCGGCATTTTTTATTTAAATAGCGAGCCCTGCTTAATAAAATGCAAATGTTAGAAAAATAAATAAATAATAAAATGCTAATAATGTTCAAAAAAGCTTAAAAGCTTAAAAGGATTAATTTTAAAGCTAAAAGGTTAAAAAGGTGCTAAAATGCTAAAGGGTTGCTAGAATGCTAAGGGTTCGCGGAGTCGCCACCTAATTAATTTGGGTGAATTAGGACACCTAAATGTTTAACTAGTTTAAAGTAAACATTAACTCCATTTTAATGGTCTGCTAACTTAATGAGATTCCGGGCAAGGGTTCTTTATTAATCTAGAGGGAAGGGGTTAGGCACCCTCTAAGATCCGCTAACTTGCGGTTGTCCTGCCAAACCTAGGGTAATTATTATGTTTTAAAAATGCAAAGTAAAAGCTCTTCCTGTTTAATAAAATGCTAAAAATGTTAAAATGTTTAAAAGGTGCTTAAAAAGGGCAAAAGTTTGCTAAAGGTATTAAATTCTTGAAGGGCTCTACTTAGAAAAGTGTTAGAAAATGATAAAAGTGCTAAAATGTTTAAAAGACTTAAAGATGCCAAGGGGTGCTAAATAGAAAAGCTGTGCTAAATAGAAAAGATGCTAAGGTGCTAGAGGTATTTATATTATTTATAAGAGATGGTGTAAAATTGATTTATCATAGATGCATGCATTTTATAAAAGACTTGTGCTACATGTAGAGTTTAGAAGTGTTCATTTACTTTTATTTATAAATAAGTGTGAAACTAATTTATAAGTTAAATGTATGCACTTACTTGAAAAATTTAATTTATGTGGCCTAGTCTGAGAGCGGTTATCATTTGGCAAAGTTTTGGTCGTGGCAAGCTGCAAGAATTAAATTAAAGGGAATACATTTCTAATGTCCAACTCCTTACTAATCTATTGGTTCAAGATTTAATTATTCCAACTATTCTACTAATTAGTGTAATGTTAAACAATTAATTTACAATAAATAAATGAATGGGGGCGGGGTAGAAAATAATATAAAGGACTCGAAGGATGGCGATGTCTTTCGCCTGCGGCTTTGGAATTCCGATGCGGATAGAGAGATGCACATAGATGCGGGTACTAATTTGCCACGATGAGTCTCGCCATGAGACTCTTGTTGCTCCAATGCGTTTCATGTAAAAAGAAAAGAAAGATAAAGATTAGTACGAACCCAAATAATGATTGAAGAAATAATTAAGACGAGCACATAAGCATGTCACAGTGACTCAAGAAAATTAAGGGAAAACTTGTCCACCGAGTGTCAAATCCCCTAAGACTCATTTCAAGCAAATCGTACTATCATGTAAGGGAGGGGCAGGGACATGTATACCCAAAGGAATACATTATTACGTCAGGTTGATGCCATTACCCATCGTTTGGCAATTTCTAAGAATTTAACAGTTATGAAACTTAGGCTAAATGGATAGACGTGTCATTTGGAGGCAATGCAAAGGCCTTAATGCACAAGATCATTCAGACCCAAAACCAAACATGCATACTACTACGTTATTAGGCATTTTTTCTTTAATAGTCAGAGCCAAAACACACACATACTCAGGTCAATATGACAAACTTTAAACAGTGGGGGCAAATTTTATATGATCACCCAGCAAGTATTTGATCATTCAAGACATATGTGACAGAGTATAGGGATCTAACAAGATGGTCTATTGCGACATACTGATTTATAACCCCACCCTATGAATCATACATGAGCAACTTAAGCAAGCAAAGATAGATCCTCAATATTCCAGCGAACCACATGTAAGCTTTTAAACAGATCTCAGACAATCTTTAGCCATCCAAACATGTATAACATGATATTTTCCAGATTATCTTGACCAGTTAGCATCTCATTACTTCTTCTTTTTTAAGGTCCATTTGGGACAGAAGCCAGACATAGGAAGACATTTAAAGAGCATAGATGTTCTTCACTTTGATCACACAGGTTCCTATATATGTATATATATATATATATATATGGATACGAATAAGCTATTCATGGTTAATATTTACAAATATGTAAAGAGGCAGTTTTGTGGACGAACAAAAGGGATCCTGTGCTTCAATCGACACGGTGCCATCAAGTGTGATATGAGAGTCCCTTAAGTCATCCTTATTGAAAATAGATAGCAAACAGGTTGACATATGAAATAGAAACAATACGCAGCCAATTGTTTTACCACATACCAATCACATAATTGCAACTAAACAGACCACGCTTTAATTTTGCTTTGCCCAAATAACATCTCCCCCAACATATAGGCAGTTTAACATGTATCGACGTCACTAAATGAACTCAGAATGTATCAATGAGATACATTACATACATATGTCGATGATCAGAAAAACCACAAACAGAGGAGTGCAAGTTTAACACGCGACACAAAATGCTGAAATACAGAGATGCGACGAAATCGATAGAGAGTTGAATTTTACCTTCTCCGCGACGCAACGAGGCGGCGTATCAGCGATCGATCCAATCGGCGGGTTTTGGGTTTGCGATGCGAATAGAAGGGGTAAAATGCTTGCTGATTTTGGCTAGAACTGAGAGAAGGGTTCGACTGATCCCTGAATTGATGCTCTCAGTGAACTCGCTATGGTGGTGCTTTAATCTTGCTAAGGGTGTCCTATCGATGATATGGGTTTCCGACTCTCCTCTGCTACTCTTGTCCTCGTGTGCTCCGCCCTTTGCATGTGTTTATATAGCCCCCATTTGGGTTCCAAGTTAGGTCAATAGTAAGGGCTGATTCTAGGCTTGATATTGGTGCTGATTTTGTGTGATTCTTGCCATAAAATGGGCGATTTTATTGTAAGATTTTCGGGTTGATTTAGTACTGATCTTGTGAGCTTTCGAGTGTATTTTTAGAAAGCAAATATGGTATGTAACGATTTTGAATGGCACTGGTAAGAGAAAGGAAAGTCGCCGGATTCTCAGGCGAGAATCTCGGCGACTGTGGGGTGCTGTTGCGGCGATTGAAGCTTAGGTTTCGTCTAGGTTTAGGGTTCTGAGGTTTCGTTTGTTGAGGACGATGGAAAAGGGGTGTTGGGCTTCTGTGGGAGACGAAGTGAGGGTTATTAATTTAGGGGAGGGGCGTGTGGGCTTGCGGGTTTGGGCCGGGGATTTGTGTGAAATTGGTGAAAAGGAGAAGTGGGCTGGGTTAGTTAGTATTAGGTAATTAATTAGTTAGGTGCTTAATTAATTAGGATTAGATTATTTGATTTAGTTAAATTATTTAGGTGCTAAATCAGTCTAATTACCATAATAAATGCGGGCGTGTTATTTAATTAGTGCTTAATATTTTAGAATGCGACGCTATTATTTAAAATCTTATTATTGTGCATTATTGCGAAGTTAAATTAAAATTAAAATGAGCTTAGATTAAATTATCTAAATGCTAAATGCAAGTATGATTTTTAAGAATTGTTTAAAGCTTTTATAAATGCGACGCTATTAAATGCATGTATTAGATTAAAATTGATTTTAAATTACAAATGATTACTAATAAATGCGGCTATGCTACCTGACACGACGTTATCGCTAAATTATTTATTTTATGCATTTATTAATTATTTAAGAATTACGACAAAGCTTAAAGTTAATAAATGCGGGTGCGGGACTCTAAATGCTTAAAACTCTACGTAAGACGCGACGCCATTATTAAATTAATTATTTATGCCTGTATTTAATGTTTTATTGTTGTATTTTATTATAAAAATCCTAAAAAATTATTTTACAAAATTAGTGTAATTTTATGGTTAATGGCTGGACGGGAGGGTCAAAATTGGGTGTCAATTTGTCCTCTTTGTATGGAGATGATGGAAGAATCTTCGGACAAAGACGTTGACTCAAAGCCAATTTTGTCTCGATCTTCGAATTGCAAAAATCCGGGCAAGTGGACAAGGACGCAAAAATCAAAATCATCCCGATGTCGAGTTATGACGACACTGGGTTACCATGGTCGAAACACCAGGGCGGGCTAAGGCGGACTCAAAGCTGTCCCAGTGTCGAGTTATGATGACACTGGGTTATGGTGCAAAAAGTAAAAGAAAATAACTGGCTTGAACCTGGGGTGTACTGCTATGGCTTGTGGTGCTGGGTTCTACGGTGATGTGGAGCGAGTGGACCGACGCTTGAGGCCGCTTCTGCCAATCGTTGGGAAGGTTGGCCCCAACGATTGCCGGTCAGAAGAGAAAATCCACGTTGTGCTCCTGCTCCTGCATGCTAAGACTTAACAAACGGTTAGTGCATAACTGTTAAGGCAAAAAATGATGATGTATAATTTTAAAAGTAATGCAACTGTGAGTAGAAAAGGTTATTGTCGCGCCCTTTTCCGGCCGCGGCATTTTTTCTAGCGAACCCTGCTTAAAATGCAATGTTAGAAAATAAATAATAAAATACTAAAATGTTTTTAAAAGAGTGCTAAAATTGCAAAGGGGGTGCTAACATATTAGAAGTGCTAAAAATGTTAAAATTGCAAAAGAGGCTAAAATGCTAGAGATGCTAAAGTTTAAAAGGGTGCTAAAATGCTAAAGGGTTCGCGGAGTCGCCACCTAATTAATTTGGGTGAATTAGGACACCTAAATGTTTAACTAGTTTAAAGTAAAACATTAACTCCATTTTAATGGTCTGCTAAACTTAATGAGATTCTGGGTAAGAGTTCTTTATTATCCTAAAGGGAAGGGGTTAGGCACCCTAAAGGATCCGCTAACTTGCGGTTGTCCGTTCAAACCTAGGGTAATTATTGTATTGTCAAAGAATGCATGTTTTGAAACCACTTAAGCAAAAGATATTTGTAAGTAAAAATGTATTTTGACCAACATAAAATATAGAAAACAAAATATATATAAAGTTGGTTCTGGTTGAAAACGTGCATAAAGTAATAAAAGGGTACGAAATTATCTTATAAGGTATAATATAGAGGTAATAAATAAAAATCTGCTACGACAAAATATATACTTATGTATTATGACCTTGCGATTTAAATAATTTTTCCTATGTGAGTGCTAATAGGAGTTTATAGAAATGATTTTTTCTCATGTTAGGATTTAGTAACTAATAATGCTTTGACTACCTAAATAATTATGCGAGTGGAGGATTACTAAATAGTTTGATTATAACTTAAGCAAGCTAAAATGATTAACTTAAAGGGGGAAAGCAAATTTCTAATGTCAAGCTACTTTATAATCTATTGGTTCAAGGTTTAACTATTGTGAATATTCTACTAATTAATGTAGCGTTAGACATATATTACAACAAATAAATGAATGGGGGCAGGGTAGAATTAACAAGGACTCGAAGAAATGGCGAAGTCATTCGCCGGCGGCTTTGAATTTTGAGGCGGAGATGAGGATGCACATAGATGTAGGTCCTCGTTTGCGGTAACCCATGAGGAGTCTCGCAATGAGACTCTTTGTTTAGCTGTCATGCAAAAGATAAGAAGGTAAGGATTAGTACATATCCAACTTTTATCAAAAATAATAAATAAGCATTTGGCATAAATCGGAAGCAAGCTGTTTTAGGGGGGGGCGGGACCCTAAATAATTCTAAATTATTCTGAGCTATCATCCTACTTCAAACAAACAACAGAGAAGAGCTGAAGTAATGGCTACTTAATGATAAAGGTTTAGCAGGAGATTTCCCCTCTTATTCTTCAGTGTTTTAAAATGGATGTATAGATCCAATAGGTATACATTTTTAGTAGGGAAAACAGAACACAAGAACATAATTTCAATAAGAGCAAAGACATTTTATCATTTATGATCAACTTAAGTAAGCTTTGATATTTAACTAACCCTTGCATGTGTTATTGCATTTTGACTCAAAGTAATAGACAGGTAGTCTCCCCGATATATATATATATATATGTATATATATTTTGCTAATGGTATAAAGGATTTAAATAACTCAACCCAATAGGTGTAGGCACAAGAAAAGGATTTAGACAGATAACATGGTTCAAAAGCAGTTGCAAAGTTCCACGAGAAGACAAATTTGTCTAACCTGATACACATAAGTCAAAAATTCATGATTAAGTCTATGTAAATTTCTAAACTGGTATGGTCATGCATAGACTTCAATTAACACGAAAATCAGAGCATTCTGAACACTATACACATCATATATGATGGAAATAACTGCAAATTTGAACATAAGAAGAGGAGACAGATAAGTAACACATCAAACAGGATGTGACGATCGCATTAGATTTATGGAGTTCTTTGGAAAGCGTAATTAGATCGAGATTAAGAGCAACTTACATAAATGATCAAAATAAGTCATTCTAAATAACACTTTAACCGCACTCAACACATCCAACTCTAAGCAAGTATAATAAGATTCAACAAGTGTAATTCAGATAAGGACCGAGGTATATGATAAATGGGAGATCTTATAAGGGCATTTTTGACACATTACTGCATAAAGCAAGCATACTATACATCCGGACTAACTCGAGCACTTGAGTACGACGGGCCACAGTCAACAATGACCAAAGTATGAAGGAAAGATTTTAGACGCAATCATTCCACCAATTCTAGAAAGGCTATATTACATGAATCAATTTATCAAACCAAAGCACAGAAATCGGATCTAAGGGATGCTTATAGGTCGCTTACAAAAATGTATCTATACAGATCTCAGACCTCGGTGAAGATGGTACTTGGATACATAGAACATAAGTTGCACATATAGCACCTCCAAGCAGATTTAACATGATCCAAATAATTCCAACTAGACTCGATTCATTCATTCAAAGGATGCTAATACAGATTGAGCATGTTTACAATTACATTTACGAATTTTAGTAGAAATCTATACTAATCGAACTTTCTCACAAGACACATAACAAACATCAATATCGCAGTATAGGCCTAATCACCATATCAAATGTGTATCATACACACACACGAATACGAACGAAATAAAAAGCAAGGGTGATGAATTTACCTTCAATGACCGGCGTATCAAGTCGTCGGTCCACTCGACGGGTTTTGGTTTTGCGATGCGAATGAAAGGGCAAAGTTTGTTTTCTGACTTCTTGACTGATATGGAAAGAAAGGGTTTCGGAGTTCCTGTTCTTGCGATGCTAATTCTCTGAGTGCTGAGATCCTAACTCCCCGATGTTTTCCGCGCTCGTATTGTGCTCTTAACTGTTGCTAAGGGAGGGTGTCAAATCGATGCTGTGGGTATCCTCATCTCTCTCGAGCTCTGGACGATCGACTTCTGAATCCCTCCGTCGATGTCTTTTACGATTGTTTTCTCCCCCTTTTTGGATGTCCCTATTGCATGTGCTTATATAGCCTTGGTTGGGATTCTAATGTTGGTAAGAAATTAGGGCTGAGATTGGACGAGATTTCATCGATTCTTAAATTTGCCTTGATTGATCTCGCGCGATTGAACAGCGGAAATAAGGTAAACGATTTGAATGATTTGGTTTAGTTATGGCTAAGAGAAATGCGGATTCTCGCTTTAGGTTTTTAGGTTTTTGTTTGTTTTTACGATGGACGTGAGAGGTAAGTAAAGGAATGGGGCTGGATGGGTAGTTATTAGGTGGGCTGGGCGAAAATGGTGGGTAATTAGTTAATTAGGGTATTAGTTTTAGGTTAGTGTTATAATTATTCGTTTTAGGCTTTTAATTAGTGGTAAATTAATTAATTAATTGTGATTAAATTATCTAAAATAAATGTGGGCGTGCTATCTAATTAGTGCTTAATATTTTAAAAATGCGGCGCTATTATTTAAAAACTTATTATTATGCATTATTGCGAAGTTAAATTAAAATTACATTGAGTTTAGATTAACTTATTTAAATGCTAAATGCAAGTATGATATTTAAGAATTGTTTAAAGCTTTTATAAATGCGATGCTATTAAATGCATATATATCAGATTAAAATTGATTTTTAAACTACAAATGATTACTAATAAATGCGGCCATGCTACCTGACACGACGTTATCGCTAAATTATTTATTTTATGTATTTATTAATAATTAAGAATCCTGACAGGGCTTAAAATCAATTAATGCGGGCGCGAGACTCTAAGTGCTTAATACTCTACGTGAGACGCGACGCCATTATTAAATTAATTATTTATGCCTGTATTTATGTTTTATCGCTACATTTTATTATAAAAAATCATAAAAATTATTTTACAAAATTAGTGTAATTTTATGGTTAATGGCTGGGAGGGTCAAAATCTGTCCTCTTTGTATGGAGATGATGGAAGAATCTTGGACAAAGACGTTGACTCATAGCCAATTTTGTCTCGATCCCGTACGACGCGCCCCAAAAGGTCCCAAAGGTCGGTACGACCGATTTACTGGTGGTCGTAAACACCAAAACGCCGCGGCAGCGGGCGCGACGCCCCGGAAGTGTCGAGGTTATAGCGACCTTTGGGCTAAGAAAATCCAAAATAATTTTAAAAGCGATGCTGTTGTGTTGATGCGATTTGAAAATCTTGTGTAGATGTAATATACGCTGGCTTTACGGGCGCTGTTGACTCTGTTTCTTTGTCTTGCTGCTGTGCGTGTCACGCCGTCATTTGTCTGATAGCGTCGTTAGTGGCCAGGCGATATTCTTTCTGCCGTGCGTTGCTGGCTGGTCACGGGCGCCGCCGTATGGATTCTGCCGATTCGCTCGTTGGCGTCGTTGCGTGGACTTCGCCGCACGCGACTGGCGTTGCGATGACCGTTGCTTGGCGTCGGTTGCCGCCAGCGCGATTGCGTGCGTTATGCGGGCGTGTTCGCAACCGGACGCGTCGGCGGGCCGGTACTTTCTGTCGTTATGCGGGCGCGTTCTTGCGCTGGCGGACGTACGTTGCCGGGTGCCGCGTCTCGTCGTGCGGGCTTTATTCGTCTTGCGCGCGTGTTCGTGGACTTGCGGTCGCGACTGCGTCGTTGTTTGGGCGATGTTCTTGGGCGGGCCTGTGCATGTGCGCACGGTGCGTGATGTTCGGGCGTGTTCTCGTTGTGCCGGCTTCGCCGGGCGCCGTTGCGTGGATGACTCGCCGATCACGCGCGTGTTCGACCGTCGTTGCATGCGTCCGCCGCACTGATTCGCCGACTACGCCGCCACCGGGATTCGGTCGCGCCGCTGCACGGACTGTATCGCGTCGTGCGTCCGTTGCGGGCGGGCCGGGCCGCCCCTTAAGAACGCTCTGCGCAAGCTAAAAGCGAGAAAAGGCGTTAGACTTTATGAGGGAGTGAGGCGCTTTTTTTTTGTTGAACTCAGAAGAAAGTTTCTTGGTGTGTGGCGCCGGAATTTAGGCGCTCGTAGCGAATATTGGGAAAATTAAAATTTTAAACATTATTAAAGCTTAAATATGAGTTTATAATTATTCCGCTAAAATAAATCATTTTGGATAAATGGGTGGATCTGGCTGAGCGGGATAGCGGGTGCTTGTGAAGTGTTATATATAGTGTGTGGTAGTTGTGGTAGTATGATGGGTTTTGGTATGTTTGTAATCCTACTTTAATACCTTCTCTTTAAGTCGCCCATTCTAATAACACTTCATTAAGTAGAACCTATCCACAAACGTGTGGAATCCGAACCGCTTCCACAAAATCTGGGCGATGCATTCCAATTAAACTTGAATGAACAACCCATCAAATAGTTCAAGTGACCTTTGTCTATTGGTTGGCACGATTTAGGGTGATTATGGTGAAGTAAGAAAGGTGGAGTATATGGGTAGTAGGAGGATCATTTGAAGGTGGGGTTGAGGTTGGGGCGGGCGGTTTGTTCGGTGTTGGTGGCCTTTGTGTGGAGTTTTGGGAGATATGTGTGGTGGAGGGCGATGCAGGATGGTTTGTGAAGTAGTGGCCCTTTGATGCTAATGGATAGGTTGGTTCCATCTCTGATATTCCTCCGCCGAGGTTGAATAATTCCCAAACCATTTGCATATCATCATTTCTTGCCTTGGACGTGAAGTGTGGATCATTGTTGAGTCAAATACCGACCTTTGGGAGGATGATAAATTTTCTAAAAAAAAAAGAAAAAAAATGCAACAAACGATGTTAGCATAAAGCACACAATTTGCAGGTATGTAGCAGATATATCACACACAGTACATTCAAAACGTTTCCTAACATGCAAAGGGAACCTCTTTATGCCAGAGGTAAGCCTAAACGTCACTTATGCGAGATTAAAACAGCCGTCGTCCAACCATAATGCCTTTGTTGGAAATGGCGACCAAATGACGGTGCACTTTTCCCAATTTCAGCATGTCATGATTGGGTTTGGATTTGTCCAATGTCACGCTACATAATATCTTTGGTGGTCGCTGGGTCGAGATAAAATAAGGGTGGTATAGCTCTATCTTAAGTTTCTAAGATTTGGCTACGATATTACCGACTCTCCTAAATTTGGATTTTGAAGAAAGAATTTTCTTTGATGCACTCGCATGTAGTGTGTGATTGTGTGAATTTTCAGTGGAAGAAATATGAGCGGAATGCCGCTTTAAATCAAAATAAATAAAACCAAATACAACACACAAAAATTAAATGCCAAAGTAATTGCCAAATAATTATCCTAGATCTGTTGTGGTTAAGAACCTAAAATCCCATGAGTCGCCATGGCATTTTGCTTAAAATGCAATGTTAGAAAATAAATAATAAAATACTAAAATGTTTTTAAAAGAGTGCTAAAATTGCAAAGGGGGTGCTAACATATTAGAAGTGCTAAAAATGTTAAAATCGCAAAAGAGGCTAAAATGCTAGAGATGCTAAAGTTTAAAAGGGTGCTAAAATGCTAAAGGGTTGTGAGTCGCCACCCAATTAATTTGGGTGAATTAGGACACCTAAATGTTTAACTAGTTTAAAGTAAAACATTAACTCCATTTTAATTAAACTTAATGAGATCCTGCAAGAGTTCTTTATTATCCTAAAGGGAAGGGTTAAAGGATCCGCTTAACTCATATTGTCCGCTCAAACCTAGGGTAATTATTGTATTGTCAAAGAATGCATGTTTTGAAACCACTTAAGCAAAAGATATTTGTAAGTAAAATGTATTTTGACCAACATAAAATATAGAAAACAAAATATATATAAAGTTGGTTGGAATGCATAAAGTAATAAAAGGGTACGAAATTATCTTATAAGGTATAATATAGAGGTAATAAATAAAAATACAAAATATATACTTATGTATTATGACCTTGCGATTTAAATAATTTTTCCTATGTGAGTGCTAATAGGAGTTTATAGAAATGATTTTTTCTCATGTTAGGATTTAGTAACTAATAATGCTTTGACTACCTAAATAATTATGCGAGTGGAGGATTACTAAATAGTTTGATTATAACTTAAGCAAGCTAAAATGATTAACTTAAAGGGGGAAAGCAAATTTCTAATGTCAAGCTACTTTATAATCTATTGGTTCAAGGTTTAACTATTGTGAATATTCTACTAATTAATGTAGCGTTAGACATATATTACAACAAATAAATGAATGGGGGCAGGGTAGAATTAACAAGGACTCGAAGAAATGGCGAAGTCATTCGCCGGCGGCTTTGAATTTTGAGGCGGAGATGAGGATGCACATAGATGTAGGTCCTCGTTTGCGGTAACCCATGAGGAGTCTCGCAATGAGACTCTTTGTTTAGCTCCGATGCGTGTCATGCAAAAGATAAGAAGGTAAGGATTAGTACATATCCAACTTTTATCAAAAATAATAAATAAGCATTTGGCATAAATCGTTGTTTGGACCCTAAATAATTCTAAATTATCGAGCTATCATCCTACTTCAAACAAACAACAGAGAAGAGTCAAGTAATGGCTACTTAATGATAAAGGTTTAGCGGAGATTTCCTCTTATTCTTGATGTTTTAAAATGGATGTATAGATCCAATAGGTATACATTTTTAGTAGGGAAAGAACACAAGAACATAATTTCAATAAGAGCAAAGACATTTTATCATTTATGATCAACTTAAGTAAGCTTTGATATTTAACTAACCTGATGTGTTATTGCATTTTGACTCAAAGTAATGGCGGGTAGTCTCCCGATATATATATATATATATGTATATATATTTTGCTAATGGTATAAAGGATTTAAATAACTCAACCCAATAGGTGTAGGCCTGAAAAGGATTTAGACAGATAACATGGTTGTTCCACGAGAAGACAAATTTGTCTAACCTGATACACATAAGTCAAAAATTCATGATTAAGTCTATGTAAATTTCTAAACTGGTATGGTCATGCATAGACTTCAATTAACACGAAAATCAGAGCATTCTGAACACTATACACATCATATATGATGGAAATAACTGCAAATTTGAACATAAGAAGAGGAGACAGATAAGTAACACATCAAACATTAGATTTATGGAGTTAGTGGAAAGCGCGAGATTAAGAGGCAACTTACATCAGGCAGTAAATGATCAAAATAAGTCATTCTAAATAACACTTTAACCAGACTCAACACATCCAACTCTAACTGCAAGTATAATAAGATTCAACAAGTGTAATTCAACAGATAAGGACCGAGGTATATGATAAATGGGATCTTATAAGGGCATTTTGACACACAAAACAAGCATACTATACATCCGACTAACACGAGAGCACTTGAGTGTCAACAATGACCAAAGTATGAAGGAAAGATTTTGACGCAATCATTCCACCAATTCTTAGAAGGGCTATATTACATGAATCAATTTATCAAACCAAAGCACTAAACCGGATCTAAGGGATGCTTATAGGTCAAGCTTACAAAAATGTATCTCATCTCAGAGGACGCGACCTCGGTGAAGATGGTACTTGGATACATAGAACATAAGTTGCACATATGATTTAACATGATCCAAATAATTCCAACTAGACTCAAACAAAGACGATTCATTCACCATTCAAAGGATGCTAATACAGATTGAGCATGTTTACAATTACATTTACGAATTTTAGTAGAAATCTATACTAATCGATTTCTCGATCAACTCGACACATAACAAACATCAATATCGCTTAGTATAGGCCTAATCCATATCAAATGTGTATCATACACACACACGAATAGCCGAACGAAATAAAAAGCAAGGGTGATGAATTTACCTTATCAAGTCGTCGGTCCACTTTTTGGTTTTGCGATGCGAATGAAAGGGCAAAGTTTGTTTCGACTCGATATGGAAAGAAAGGTTTGAGTTCTGTTCTTTGCGATGCTAATTCTCCGAGGAGATCCTAACTCCCGATGTTTTCCTTTGCGCTGTCAAATCGATGGTATCCTCTCTCTCGAGCTCGACGATCGATACGAAATCTCCGTCGATGTCTTTTACGATTGTTTTCTCCCCCTTTTTGGATGTCCCTATTGCATGTGCTTATATAGCCTTGGTTGGGATTCTAATGTTGGTAAGAAATCGAGATTGTGCCGACGGGCGATTCCGATCTCGCACATTCACAGCGGAAATAAGGTAAACGATTTGAATGATTTGGTTTAGTTATGGCTGCGTGGGTAGAAATGCCGGATTCTCGAAATCTGCTTTAGGTTTTTAGGTTTCTTGTTTGTTTTTTGGTAGTTATTAGTGGGGTGGCGAAAATGGTGGGTAATTAGTTAATTAGGGTATTAGTTTTAGGTTAGTGTTATAATTATTCGTTTTAGGCTTTTAATTAGTGGTAAATTAATTAATTAATTGTGATTAAATTATCTAAAATAAATGTATCTAATTAGTGCTTAATATTTTAAATATTATTTAAAAACTTATTATTATGCATTATTGCGAAGTTAAATTAAAATTACATTGAGTTTAGATTAACTTATTTAAATGCTAAATGCAAGTATGATATTTAAGAATTGTTTAAAGCTTTTATAAATGCGATGCTATTAAATGCATATATATCAGATTAAAATTGATTTTTAAACTACAAATGATTACTAATAAACTTATGCTTACGAATACTATCGCTGGCCATTACTGCACGACACGGCGTTATCGCTAAATTATTTATTTTATGTATTTATTAATAATTAAGAATGGCTTAAAATCAATTAATGCGGGCGCGAGACTCTAAGTGCTTAATACTCTACGTGAGACGCGACGCCATTATTAAATTAATTATTTATGCCTGTATTTATGTTTTATCGCTACATTTTATTATAAAAAATCATAAAAATTATTTTACAAAATTAGTGTAATTTTATGGTTAATGGCTGGACGGGAGGGTCAAAATTGGGTGTCAACAGATATCCTGCAAAATGTGATGCCTGCTGTGTTGATGCGATGTTGTGAATGCTGTGATTTTCGTCCTTGCACAGACGTGTTGCGATTGTGAACGCGGATACGTTGTCCTTGCTGCAATTGCCCCCTGTGGACTAAAGCTCAAGAAAGAGTTAGTGCATAACTGTTAAGACAGAATAATAAAGCATGAATGAGAAAAATGCAATTTTGAGAACAGAGAAAGTCGTCCCTGTGTAGATGCGATATGGCGTCGTTTTCGGACTTGATGTGCTGATAACGTCGTTGCCTGGACGTGTTGCTGCTGGCGTCGTTGCGTAGACTTGATGTGCTGATAACGTCGTTGCCTGGACGTGTTCTTCTTTGGCGTCGTTGCGTAGACTTCTTTGTCTTGATAAGCGTCGTTACTGGGCGTGTTCTTCTTTGGCGTCGTTGCGTAGACTTCTTTGTCTTGATAACGTCGTTACTGGGCGTGTTGTTCTTTGGCGTCGTTGCGTAGACTTCTTTGTCCGATAACGTCGTTGTGTTCTTTCTTGCCCGCAGACTAAAGCTCGAAGGAGTGAGTGCATAAGCTGCTAAGAATAATAATAAAGCATGAAATGAGAAAAATGCAGTTTGAGAACAGAGAAAATCGTCCCTGCGTAGATGTGATATGTTGATGATGGCGTCGTTTTCGGACTTGGCGTCGTTTTCAGATTTGGCGTCGTTTTGGCGTCGTTTTCAGACTTGTCGTCGTTTTCGGACTTGTCGTCGTTTTCGGACGTGGAGTCGTTTTCGGACTTGTCGTCGTTTTCGGACTTGGTGTCGTTTTCGGACTTGGCGTCGTTTTCGGACGTGGCGTCGTTTTCGGACGCGGAGTCGTTTTCGGACTCGGAGTCGTTTTCGGACTCGACGTCGTTTTCGGACGTGGCGTCGTTTTCGGACGCGGAGTCGTTTTCGGACTCGGAGTCGTTTTCGGACTCGACGTCGTTTTTGGACGTGGTGTCGTTTTCGGACTCGACGTCGTTTTTGGACGTGGTGTCGTTTTCGGACTGGGAGTCGTTTTCGGACTCGACGTCGTTTTCGGACGTGGTGTCGTTTTTGGACTTGGCGTCGTTTTCGGACGTGTTGTTGATGCTCCTGTATAATAAATGCTCCTGCAAGCTGAGCTTGAGAAAAATTAGTGTATAACTGGTAAAACAAAATGATAAATATATGAGAAATGCAATTATGTGAATAAGGATGTCTTCCCTGTATGATATGTGGGGTGTTGTGAATGCTGAGATGTTGTCCTTGGGCGGACATGCTAGATGCTGCCACTGACGAATTGCCATGACGCCTTTGTTGTGATGCATTCGTGAACCATGTGGATTGTCATGATGTCTTTGTTGTGCGTTTGTGCACTGCATGAGTTGCAATTTGACTCTAGGCCCGAGCTGATGCGCTATAATTTGTTGCGGACTTTTGAATTCTGACTGTTGATTGTCGGTGCCTCTATCTCTCGAGCGTATGGAATCATATTTGTCGGTGTCCTTTCGTGGCGAAGTCCTTAGAGATTGTCCCGATTTTGGTGTGGCCAGAGTCGGATATATGTCGTCGCCTGGACATAATGCTGATAACGTCGTTGCCTGGACGTGTTGCTGCTGCTCCTATAGGATAAATGCTCCTGCAAGCTTGAGAAAACATTAGTGTATACCTGTTTAAATGAAATGATAAACACATACGAGAAGTGCAATTTTATGGGTAGAGATGTTGTCCCTGCTACGCCAGATGAATACTGAGATGTTGTCCTTGCGCGGGCATGCTAAGTGCTGCAGCTGACGAATTGCCATGATGCCTTCGTGGTGTGCGATGCGTGGGTTGCCAATTTGACTTGATGCCCGAGTTGACGCGCCAGGTTTTGTTGCGGAATTCTGAACTTTGATTGCCAATTGTTGATGCCCCTTTCTGCTGCTGCTGCTTCTGATGCGGACTTTGAATTTTGGGATTTTTTTGTCATATCTTCTGTCTCTGCTGTTTCTTCTTGCGAAGAAACTTCTTGCCGTATTTTCTGCTTCGGCTATTGCATTTGCTGCTTTTGTTAATATGAAAAAGACCTGCGCTCAAAGAAAATTTGTGAGTTTTGGGGGTCGATTTGTATCGACTTATTGCCTTGTTCCTTGATATCTGCGCTGGCTTGTTTGGACTTGCAACCCGCATGCAGTTTCTACTTGTCCCGTTTGAGAAGGTGTCATCTTCTTTTCTTTCCGAGACCCTGCTTTGCTATAGGAACGAGCGAGTTCCGACTCGTTCGCTCGGATGCCGCGAATCGGTCGTATCATTTGGACCGTGCCTTCGATCTTGTGAAACATTGATGCTCTGCCATTGCTAAGTCAAATACAAATCGACCTTTGGGGAGATGATAAATCTTTCTAAAAATGCAACAAGCGGTGTTAGCATAAAGCACATAATTTGCGGTATGTAGCGGATATATTGCACATAGCATATTCAAACGTTTCCTAACATGCGGGGGCCTCTTTATGCGGAGGTAAGCCTAGCGTCACTTATGCGAGATTATGACGGATTTGTCCAAGTCGCCCAACTATAATGCCTTTGTTGGAAATGGCGACCAAACGACGGTGCACTTTCCCAATTTCAGCATGTCATGATTGGGTTTGGGTTTGTCTGTCATTGTCACGCTACACATAATATCTTTGGTTGGTCGTTGGGTTGAAACCGTCGACAAGTTTGGTGTCTTCCTAATTGTGGTGTCGATGCCAGGCCGACCCACCTAAGGTAAATGCGTGCATGCCCTAAAATAAGGGTGGTATAGCTCTATCTTAAGTTTTTAAGAATTGTCTTTTCTAGACCTTGAGTTCCCGGCGGACAACTCGAGTGAGAAGGCTACGCGGTGATCGACGAACCGATCTAACTCACAGCAGCGTAACTTTCCTAAAATTTGGATATTTTTGAAAGAAATTTGCGGGTCTTGAGCACACCAGCGTGAGTGTGTGATTTGTGTGAATTTTCCGAATGGAAGAAATATGAGCGGAATGCGGTTTAGGGAAAGCGATAAAGCAAGTAGTAAAATAAACAAAATACAATACACAAAAATTAAATGCAAAATAATTGCCAAATAATAGCCCTAGGTCCATTGTGGTTAAGAACCTAAAATCCCAAAGAGTCGCCATTTACGCATACTTTTTCTAGCGGCATTTTTATTTAAATAGCGAGCCCTGCTTAATAAAATGCAAATGTTAGAAAAATAAATAAATAATAAAATGCTAATAATGTTAAAAAAATCTTAAAAGCTTAAAAGGATTAATTTTAAAGCTAAAAGGTTAAAAGGTGCTAAAATGCTAAAGGGTTGCTAGAATGCTAAGGGTTGTGAGTCGCCACCTAATTAATTTGGGTGAATTAGGACACCTAAATGTTTAACTAGTTTAAAGTAAACATTAACTCCATTTTAATGGTGCTAACTTAATGAGATTAGGGCAAGGGTTCTTTATTAATCTAGAGGAAGGGGTTAGGCACCTCTAAGATCCGCTAACTGCGGTTGTCATGCCAAACATAGGGTAATTATTATGTTTTAAAAATGCAAAGTAAAAGCTCTTCCTGTTTAATAAAATGCTAAAAATGTTAAAATGTTTAAAAGATGCTTAAAAAGGGCAAAAGTTTGCTAAACGTATTAAATGCTAGAAGGGCTCCTACTTAGAAAAGTGTTAGAAAATGATAAAAGTGCTAAAATGTTTAAAAGACTTAAAGATGCCAAGGGGTGCTAAATAGAAAAGCTGTGCTAAATAGAAAAGATGCTAAGGTGCTAGAGGTATTTATATTATTTATAAGAGATGGTGTAAAATTGATTTATCATAGATGCATGCATTTTATAAAAGACTTGTGCTACATGTAGAGTTTAGAAGTGTTCATTTACTTTTATTTATAAATAAGTGACGCGAAACTAATTTATAAGTTAAATGTATGCACTTACTTGAAAAATTTAATTTATGTGGCCTAGTGCAAGAGACGGTTATCATTTGGCAAAGTTTTGGTCGTGGCAAGCCTGCAAGAATTAAATTAAAGGGAATACATTTCTAATGTCCAACTACTTACTAATCTATTGGTTCAAGATTTAATTATTCCAACTATTCTACTAATTAGTGTAATGTTAAACAATTAATTTACAATAAATAAATGAATGGGGGCGGGGTAGAAAATAATATAAAGGACTCGAAGGATGGCGATGTCTTTACGCTGCGCTTTGGAATTCCGATGCGGATAGAGAGATGCACATAGATGCGGGTACTAATTTGCCACGATGAGTCTCGCCATGAGACTCTTGTTGCTCCAATGCGTTTCATGTAAAAAGAAAAGAAAGATAAAGATTAGTACGAACCCAAATAATGATTGAAGAAATAATTAAGACGAGCACATAAGCATGTCACAGTGACTCAAGAAAATTAAGGGAAAACTTGTCCACCGAGTGTCAAATCCCCTAAGACTCATTTCAAGCAAATCGTACTATCATGTAAGGGAGGGGCAGGGACATGTATACCCAAAGGAATACATTATTACGTCAGGTTGATGCCATTACCCATCGTTTGGCAATTTCTAAGAATTTAACAGTTATGAAACTTAGGCTAAATGGATAGACGTGTCATTTGGAGGCAATGCAAAGGCCTTAATGCACAAGATCATTCAGACCCAAAACCAAACATGCATACTACTACGTTATTAGGCATTTTTTCTTTAATAGTCAGAGCCAAAACACACACATACTCAGGTCGATATGACAAACTTTAAACAGTGGGGGCAAATTTTATATGATCACCCAGCAAGTATTTGATCATTCAAGACATATGTGACAGAGTATAGGGATCTAACAAGATGGTCTATTGCGACATACTGATTTATAACCCCACCCTATGAATCATACATGAGCAACTTAAGCAAGCAAAGATAGATCCTCAATATTCCGGCGAACCACATGTAAGCTTTTAAACAGATCTTAGACAATCTTTAGCCATCCAGACATGTATAACATGATATTTTCCAGATTATCTTGACCAGTTAGCATCTCATTACTTCTTCTTTTTTAAGGTCCATTTGGGACAGAAGCCAGACATAGGAAGACATTTAAAGAGCATAGATGTTCTTCACTTTGATCACACAGGTTCCTATATATGTATATATATATATATATATGGATACGAATAAGCTATTCATGGTTAATATTTACAAATATGTAAAGAGGCAGTTTTGTGGACGAACAAAAGGGATCCTGTGCTTCAATCGACACGGTGCCATCAAGTGTGATATGAGAGTCCCTTAAGTCATCCTTATTGAAAATAGATAGCAAACAGGTTGACATATGAAATAGAAACAATACGCAGCCAATTGTTTTACCACATACCAATCACATAATTGCAACTAAACAGACCACGCTTTAATTTTGCTTTGCCCAAATAACATCTCCCCCAACATATAGGCAGTTTAACATGTATCGACGTCACTAAATGAACTCAGAATGTATCAATGAGATACATTACATACATATGTCGATGATCAGAAAAACCACAAACAGAGGAGTGCAAGTTTAACACGCGACACAAAATGCTGAAATACAGAGATGCGACGAAATCGATAGAGAGTTGAATTTTACCTTCTCCGGCGACGAACCGAGGCAGCGTATCAAGCAGTCAGTCCAATCGACGGGTTTTGGGTTTGCGATGCGAATAGAAGGGGTAAAATGCTTGCTGATTTTGGCTAGAACTGAGAGAAGGGTTCGACTGATCCCTGAATTGATGCTCTCCAAGCTGAACTCTGCTATGGTGGTGCTTTAACTGCTGCTAAGGGTGTCCCTATCGATGCTATGGGTTTCCCTGACTCTCCCCTCTGTGCTACTGTCCTCTGTGCTCCGCCCTTTGCATGTGTTTATATAGCCCCCATTTGGGTTCCAAGTTAGGTCAATAGTAAGGGCTGATTCTAGGCTTGATATTGGTGCTGATTTTGTGTGATTCTTGCCATAAAATGGGCGATTTTATTGTAAGATTTTCGGGTTGATTTAGTACTGATCTTGTGAGCTTTCGAGTGTATTTTTAGAAAGCAAATATGGTATGTAACGATTTTGAATGGCACTGGTAAGAGAAAGGAAAGTCGCCGGATTCTCAGGCGAGAATCTCGGCGACTGTGGGGTGCTGTTGCGGCGATTGAAGCTTAGGTTTCGTCTAGGTTTAGGGTTCTGAGGTTTCGTTTGTTGAGGACGATGGAAAAGGGGTGTTGGGCTTCTGTGGGAGACGAAGTGAGGGTTATTAATTTAGGGGAGGGGCGTGTGGGCTTGCGGGTTTGGGCCGGGGATTTGTGTGGGCTGCGGGGCTGAAAAGGAGAAGTGGGCTGGGTTAGTTAGTATTAGGTAATTAATTAGTTAGGTGCTTAATTAATTAGGATTAGATTATTTGATTTAGTTAAATTATTTAGGTGCTAAATCAGTCTAATTACCATAATAAATGCGTGTTATTTAATTAGTGCTTAATATTTTAGAATGCGCTATTATTTAAAATCTTATTATTGTGCATTATTGCGAAGTTAAATTAAAATTAAAATGAGCTTAGATTAAATTATTTAAATGCTAAATGCAAGTATGATTTTTAAGAATTGTTTAAAGCTTTTATAAATGCGACGCTATTAAATGCATGTATTAGATTAAAATTGATTTTAAATTACAAATGATTACTAATAAATGCGGCTATGCTACCTGACACGACGTTATCGCTAAATTATTTATTTTATGCATTTATTAATTATTTAAGAATTACGACAAAGCTTAAAGTTAATAAATGCGGGTGCGGGACTCTAAATGCTTAAAACTCTACGTAAGAGCGCCATTATTAAATTAATTATTTATGCCTGTATTTAATGTTTTATTGTTGTATTTTATTATAAAAATCCTAAAAAATTATTTTACAAAATTAGTGTAATTTTATGGTTAATGGCTGGACGGGAGGGTCAAAATTGGGTGTCAACAGCTGTTTAAAAATGTAGCAAACTATGGTGGTGAAGCCTTTGTTGGAATAGGTTTTGATGATTGGAATAATTCGATAAGAATTAGTAGGCATGCCAATTGTAGTAATGGTGAACATGGAGATTGTGTGTATAAAGGTCGTGATTTATTGAACCCCAAACAAAGTATTATGGCTGCATTAACAAAGCAGACTGTTCAAAAGAATATTGACTATAAAGTTCGTTTGAATACGTCACTTATCGCTACAAAATATCTTTTGCGAGGCGGCTCTCCATTTCGGGGTCATGATGAGTCACCAAGTTCTTCATATAAGGGTCATTTTCTTGAAACGATCAATCTTTTAAAGGAATGTAATCAAGATTTATGTCATTTATTAAATTGTGCTCCAAGAAATAACAATATGACTTCCTCCGTTCAAAAGAGTCTTACTGCAGCTTGTGCTTATGTTATAACTAAGCAAATTGTTGACGATATTGGGGATGATGTGTTTGGTGTGTTAATTGATGAATCTGGTGATTGTTCGGGAAAAGAACAAATGGCTGTTGTTGTGCGTTATGTTGACAAGGAAGGGCTTGTTATGGAAAGATTTTTAGGCATTATGCATGTTAAAGAAACAAGTGCAAGTTCACTGAAAGAGGCACTACAAAGTTTACTTGGCATTCACAAGTTGAGTATATCAAGTATACGAGGACAAGGGTACGATGGTGCAAGCAATATGAGTGGTCGTTTTGGTGGGTTGAAAACTTTAATTCAAAATGAGACCCCTGCTGCTTATTACGTGCATTGTTTTGCCCATCAACTTCAGTTGGCACTTGTTGCTTGTTCTAAACGTCATGTTGGTGTTAGTGCCTTTTTTGGTAAGGTAAATTCACTTGTTAATTTGATTCGTTCATCCAACAAAAGAATGGAACTACTTCGAGGCAAACAAAAGATGCATTATGCCAATATACTTGAAGAGGGATTGATACAAACTGGTAGAGGATTGAATCAAGAATCGTCTATTGTTAGAGCATGTGATACTCGCTGGGGGTCTCATTTTAATACTCTCAATAGTTTGATGACTTTGTATGGCCCTGTGCTTGGGTACTTGAAGACGTGGGGAGTGATAGTTCTTTTGAAAGATATGGTGAGGCTATAACTATGTTAGATTTGCTTCAATCTTTTGACTTTGTGTTCATGTTGTATTTAATGGTGAGGTTTTAGGGATCACCCAAGATTTGAATACATCTCTACAAAAATGTGATCAAGATCTCTTGAATGCACTACAACTTGTCACTACTGCCAAGAGACGACTTCAAGAGTTGAGGGATGATGGTTGGGAAGAACTTTTGTCCAAGGTTATGGAAGTTTGTTATAAGCATGAATTTGATGTGCCGGATATGGATGCACCATATGTCCAAGGAAATAAATCTAGACGACAATCGAATCTTTCAAATATTCATTATTATAAGCGTGATTGCTTGTTTAGTATTTTAGATTTGCAAATGCAAGAGTTGAATGCTAGGTTTGATGTGCAGAACACCGAGCTTTTACATTGTGTTGCATGTTTGAGTCCGTTAAAATCATTTGCAGCATTTGACAGATCTAGATTGTTGAGAATGGTGGAATTATATCCAGATGATTTTGTGAACTTTCCTGAAGTGATTATGCGCAACCAGATACAAAATTATATTGAAGATGTTCGAACTAACCCATTATTTTCTAAGTTGAGAGGACTTCCAGATCTTTGTAAACTTCTTGTGCAAACAGGTAAAAGTGAAACATATCCCGTGGTGTATTTGCTTCTGAAGTTAGCTTTGATTTTGCCCGTAGCAACTGCAAGTGTTGAACGAGTTTTTTCAGCTATGAAGTATGTGAAACGGGAACTATGTAATAAGATGGGCGATCAATGGTTAAATGATCGACTTGTAACTTTTATAGAAAGAGATGTACTAAAGACTATTAGCAATGATGTTATTATGGAACATTTTCAACAAATGGACTCTAGACGATTTTCTTTGTAAAGGTAATTAAATCGGTTGTGATTTTCATGTCGTTAGGCATCTTATTAGACAACAAATGTTCATAACAAATCTATATAATTTGTTGTGGCAGGAATGATGCAGGGGAAGCCTTACAGAAGTTGAATGGAACTGCTATTGGCAAACAAACAGTGCGCCTTTCTTGGGGACAAAACCCAACAAATAAACATCTCAGGTTTTAATTCACTCGAAAGTAAACTCTATTCTCTTTGTAATTTGGTTCCTACTATAATCTCTTTAGCAAATTGAGTAACTGCTAAGGGCGTGAGCGAGATTATTGTACATAAATGCTTATATAACTGATCGGAGTTGATGGACTGGAAATATTCTGTTAAGGTGAAGTTGGTTGAGCAAATTGAAACCTAGCTTTGTTGGAGTTTAAAACTGGAAGTAATTAAATAAGATTCTCAAGGTTCTTCTAATTTCAAATCCATATTCCCAAACTTGTACTATTAGGTTTTGGAAATTCAATTCTTAATATATGAGAAGTAAGACAAATACAAGCCTCTACCAGGGGATAAATGATTACTGCAAGTTTTCAAGAACCCTTCAAAAAGATTTTGTGAAGTCTCATTTAGAGGTGGGTTCTTCAAACATCTCTAAATACACGTGTGAATTTGTGCACATGCATCAACTGATAGCTTCCCTTTCTTTGACAGATGTTACTTGATGCTAGCCCAGTATGTGCTTCTACGAAGACCTGAGACCTAAGTTTGAACCCATAGTTTCAAAGATATTGTGAGTTTAGTGCTAAGAACCTAAATATTGAATCCATCGAGTTCAGATCTTGGATTTGCATCCGGCGACAACGACGCAGTGGCGGATCCACTGTAGCACCACCAGGATTTCCACTTGTTTTACATTTCTTTTTGCTAAAAGCCTAAGCGGTGAAAGGAAGGTACATTTCTGCATATTGCGATCTCACTTGTCCCAGAAGCTATTTCCTCTATCAGTTGTCTTGTATTCCTCTTTTGTTATGTGGATCTTGAATGATACGAGTTCATTGGATCCTTCTAAATATTTATCGACTTAGAAACTAGTGAACCGTAGTTCCACTTGTCAAAAGTTTGGCTCTTTATTCGTTATTTAATTTTCTTCTTGGAAATTAATTTTTGCTCTATAATCGGCATTGGATTAATTCTTCTATCTGCCGTGCGGCTCTTTCTCCAATTCTTTGGATCACCAACCATGTCGGCGATTGCTCCAACCACCGAGGGTGTGAATGAGGTTGCTCCAGCGGCTCCGGAAGCTCGATTCTACTACACTTACTTTATCCGTTGGCCAATTTGTTCGACCGCGATCGTTGCGATTTTCATTGGTTCTAAGCACATTTTAGCATCATGTTTTTTCTCATTGGTTCTAAGCACATTGTAGGATCACGTTTTGCGGAGAGCAAGCACATTTGTTACGATGTTTTGTCATTGAACTTTGCTAGTTGGGTGTACTCTAATTCTATAGTAGAGGTAGGTTATTTTGCGAGACCAGCGGATGACACTACAGTTGTGTCACTTATTTTATTGTGACTTGTGAGGTTCTTTGGATTATAGTTCTTTCAATTTTACTTCTTGCCCCATTTAAATTGGTAGTGCCCCAGAAAAACTAGCTTTTGCAAATTGAACATGTGTGGCAATATAGGTTAATGTAGTTTTTTTTACTGCTGCCAACTGATATTTCAAAGTAAGGGATCATCAGTTATTTTCTTGATTTTGGTGACACAATTTTCTTTTTAGGCTCAAAAAAATTTATGCATTTTCTTATTTGGCAACTAATTACCTTTAAATTTACCTAAGTTTGAACCCATAGTTTCAAAGATATTGTGAGTTTAGTGCTAAGAACCTAAATATTGAATCCATCGAGTTCAGATCTTGGATTTGCATCCGGCGACAACGACGCAGTGGCGGATCCACTGTAGCACCACCAGGATTTCCAAAAAAAAATATTAAATTCAAAACGACGTCGTTTTGTACTCCCCACCAGAATTTTCAGATTTGTTTTTATTTTATTTTTATATATACAAAACGACGTCGTTTTGTTGTCAATAGCCACAAAACGACGTCGTATTGTACTCTACCCGCATTGCCTCGATTTTTTTTTTGATGTTTGCACCACCACAAAATGTTGTCTGAATCCGCCACTGCTCGTAATGGTAAAATGATCAAATCTGTCTGCCAGCCAGTCTCTGCACAGAAGCTTCACTTTCTCCATAACGTTGAATTGCATTTATTTATTTAGGCATGTGCAAATGTATTAGTTAACTGGCGTTGCAGACATATGAGGAAGAACCTCCATGCATGTTCTGTGTATCCCTCAATATGTGCCGAAGATCTTATATTCTTTTTCATAGGTAAAAAAAGTAAAAAAGCTCATACGAAGGAACTACTTCCCCAATCAAAGGACGCTAAGGCATCAAGTCAACTTCCTTATGTAAATTTAATCAGCCTTAGTTACTATGATGTTGAGTTGAACATTTTTGAGAAAAGTGAGCACATGGGAAGCAAATCCTGAGTTGAAGATTGCATTAATTAAGAACTTAACTAATTAAAAAATGGAGTGATAGCAGTGGTAATTACTTCAAGATCGGGCAAATCACCTTATGTGAATGACTATAAATTGTGGCCTGTGAAGAAATGAAATGCACACACAGATTAATTCTCTTCTCTTTTCCTTTGTAAAGCTCAAGTACTTCTCCTATCTACATGGCTTTGCTCAAGTTTCTTTTTCTTTTGACTACTCTTCTTATGGCAGCCACTGGTTAGTATTCATCAATCTCTCTTTATATATATTTGTTAAAAAGCATGTGTTCATGAGTCAATGTATATGTATGCATGAAAAACCTACAAATGGTAAGAATAATATATACGTGTTTTACATTATACCTAATGTATCTTAATTATATTCATGTATGAAGTGACTGCTACAAATTGTGGCCTGTGAGGCAATGAGACGCACACACAACTAAATTCTCTTCTACTTTCCTTTGTAAAGTTCAAGTTGTTCTCCTAGCTACATGGCTTTGCTCAAGTTTCTTTTTCTTTTGACTACTCTTCTTATGGTAGCCACTGTTTAGTATTCATCTATCTATCTCTTTATATATATTTGTATATAACATACATACATACATACATACATATATACAAGAGACACATACACACGTACATATTATTAAAAACCATGTTGCATGAGTCAATGTATATGTGTTACAGCGGAAGCAATTAAACAGAAGAAAGAATAATAATGAATGTAAAGGACACAAACGATTTAACATGGTTCACTAACAATGTGTTAGCTACGTCCACGGGCAGGAGAGAAAAAAGTTTTATTGATCTTGAGGAATACAATTTTTGGGATTTCTCTGGATTGTATTTCAGATTTCTTATTAGGTTATGACCTATGAGGTTTATATAGAGTACCTCTTACACAGACTAAGGAAAGGTTTTTCAAACATAAAAGGAAAAGGTTTTCCAAACAGAAAAGGAAAAGGTTTTTCAAACAGAAAAGGAAAAGGATTCCTAAACATGGTATAAACCTAATATGTCCGGATTCAAGGCATATTTCAACAAATCTCCACCTTGACTTGAATCCTCTCACAAATAACAGATGCACCATATGTACTAGACTCCTTCTGCCTCATATTTTGCCCTCAAGGGGCAATCAGCAACTCCTAACATTGAGCAAGTTCAAACAGTGTTGGAACTTGCTGTGTGGAACCGGCTTTGTGAACATATCAGTTGGGTTATCAGCAGTACCCACTTTGTTCACCTTGATTCTCTTCTCACTTCTCATAAAATGATACCTCACATCAATGTTCTTAGTCCTCTCATGATGGACTTGATCCTTGGCTAAACAGATTGCACTGAGACTGTCACAATACACTATGGCTTGATCCTGATGTAGACCCAGATGTTGATCAATCCTTTCAACCAGATTCCCTCCTTGGATGCTTCTGTTAATGTCATGTACTCTGCTTTTGTAGTCGATAAAGTCACAATAGGCTGCAAAGTAGCTTTCCAACTGACAACTGAACCACCAAGAATGAAAACATAACTAGTCATAGATCTTCATCGCCAATATCTCCAGATAGTCGAGTCCAAAACCCGCTACCAAGCACTCTGTATCACCTCCATAAATGAGACCAACATCAGACGTACCTTTGAGGTACCGAAAAATCCTCTTCACAGCTTGCCAATGCTCTTTGTCAGGCTCACTCATAAACCTGCTAACAACACTAACAGACTGTGCAAGATCAGGTCTAGTGCATACCATTGCATACATCAAGCTTCCTACTGCACTAGAATAGGGAACTCGAGACATGTACTCCTTCTCCTCAGCTGATTTAGTACATGTAACTGCTTCTTTGTAAGTGGATGGCTCATGTGAGTCAGGATCCGCTTCTTCAGCAATCTGCAATGCATAAGGTACCATGTCTTCAAAACCATACCTTCTGGGATGTATTCCATAATTTGCTCTCTTTGATCGATCAAAAGCCAAATTATGCTGATTTGCTACTAGTAATGAAGATTCTGATAATTCTGCTTCTGACTGTGGCTGTTGGACTTCATATGATGGTTCACCCACATCTGGAGTAACTTGCTGCTCCACTTGTTTCCCAACACTGCCACCAACAATAGATTTCACAATAGGGTTAAACATAGAATTTTCATTAAAACTACATTCCTGCTCAGTATAACCCTCTTCTAAGACGGGGACCATATTTTGTAACCTTTAACACCATCCCCATAACCCACAAACACTCTCTTTTTAGCTCGTGGTTCTAATTTACCCTCATTCAGATGATAATAAACATTGCAACCAAAAGCTCTCAAGCCAGAGTAATCAGCAGGCTTACCAGACCACATCTCAAAAGGAGTTTTGAGATGTATACCTGTGTGAGGTCCACGATTTATCAGATAGCAAGTTGTACTAATCGCTTCTTCCCAGAATGTCCTAGTTAGTCCAGCATTAGAGAGCATGCATCTAGCTCTCTCCAGAAGTGTTTGATTCATGCGTTCTGCTACTCCGTTTTGTTGTGGCGTCTCCATTACTGTATGATGCCTAGCAATCCCTTCTTTTCTGCAAAACTCATTGAACTCAGAACAACAAAATTCCTGACAATTATCAGTTCGCAGTCTTTTGATCTTCTTCCCTGTTTGATTTTCCATTAATGTCTTTCACTGCTTGAAGTTCTTGAAAGCTTCACTTTTATGCTTCATAAAGAACACTCAAGTCATCCTTGAGAAATCATCAATAATTGTCATAAAATATATGTGACCTCCTAGAGCCTCCATCCGGGAAGGACCCCAACAATCAGAATAGATGTAATCAAGTGTGCTTTTGTTTTGTGTATTGCTTTGGGAAACTTGCTGCGATGTAATTTCCCAAATACACAGTGTTCACAAAACTTAAGGTCCTCGACCTTGTGACCACAAAGAAGATCTCCTTTTGACAGAATTTGCATCCCTCTCTCGCTCATATGACCAAGCCTCATATGCCATAACTTGGTCAAGTTTTCTTTATCAACCTCTGAGGATGCAACAGCAACAGAACCTGATAACGTAGAACCTTGAAGGAAATACAAGGTACCACGTTTTATGCCCTTCAGAACCACATTCGAATCCTTGCAGACATATAGAACTCCACCTCCACCTCGAAATCTGAACCCCTTGCTATCTAACATGCTCAATGATATCAGATTCTTTGTCATGGATGGAACATGCCTGACGTCATTCAATGTGCAGAATTTACCATCATGTGTCCGAATTTTAATAGAGCCTATCCCAACCGTTTTGCAAACAGAACTGTCAGCCATAGAAACACTGCCACCATCCACTTGCTCATAGGTTGTAAACCACTCCCTGCGCGGATATATATGGTAAGATACTGCTGAATCAAGGATCCACACATCATTATGATGTGTGTACTCATTAGCAACTAGAGCAATATCATCTTCAGAGTTGGTATCTGCTACAACGACAGTACCTGTCAGATTATTCTGATGTCTCTTCTTCTTGGGACAATCAGATTTCCAGTGTCCCTTCTCCTTACAGTAATTACAGACATCATTTGGTTTTGGACCTTTAGAAACGGTTTCTTGAACTTCTTCTCCCCCGGATTTCTATGTCCATGACTTCCACTGGCTACTAACCCTGCAGCCTGATTATCTGCACCTGTACCAGCCACTTTATGGCGCAGCTCTCACCTCCTCTAGAGACACATTATCTTTTCCAACAATGAACGACTGTACGAAATTTTCGTACGATAATGGTAAAGATACTAACAGAATCAATGCAGCATCCTCATCCTCAACTTTCACATCAATATTACGCAACTCTAACAAGATTGTGTTTAGTTGATCTAAGTGATCTCGAAGAGGTATACCTTCCTGCATCCGTAGACTGAACAGACGTTGCTTCAGAAGCAACTTGTTGGTTAAGGACTTCGTCATATAAAGACTCTCGAGCTTGACCCATAGACCCTGCGCGGTTTCCTCCTCCGCGATCTCAGTGATAATATCATCAGCAAGGCTCAACATAATTGTTGAATGAGCCTTCTCTTCCAGAACGGTCATCTCAGCGTTAATGGGTTATGTCGGCTTCCTAGCAAGCGGCGCCCAAAGTCCTTTGTTTTAACAAGGCTCGCATCTTGATCTGCCATAGACTAAAACTGTTTCTCCCCGTAAATTTGTCGATTTTCACATTCATTCTAGACATCTTTCAAACAAACAAATCCGGCTCTGATATCAATTTGTTATAGCGAAAGCAATTAAACAGAAGAAAAAATAATAATGAATGTAAAGGACACAAATGATTTAACGTGGTTCACTAACAATGTGTTAACTACGTCTACATGCAGAAGAGAGAAAAGCTTTATTGATCTTGAGGAATACAATTTTTGGGATTTCTCTGGATTATATTTCAGATTTCTTATTAGGTTATGATCTATGGGGTTTATATAGAGTACTTTACACAGACTAAGGAAAGGTTTTCCAAACCGAAAAGGAAAAGGTTTTCCAAACACAAAAGGAAAAGATTTTCCAAACAGAAAAGAAAAAGGATTCCTAAACATGGTATAAACCTAATATGCCCGAATTCAAGACATATTTCAACAATATGTATGAAAAACCTACAAATCGTAATAATATACATGTGCTTTACTTCAAACCTAATGTATCTTAATATTCATGTATGAAGTGACTGCTACAAGAGACGTTAATCAAGATTCACAAGGGTTAGAACGCATGCTAGTCCAACCTTCTGCAAATATGATGACTTGCTTGAGAGGTTGTACATCGAACGAGGATTGCAGTGATGGTTGGGTATGCAAGGTTTGTATTTTTATGACTAAAGATTCGAGAGCTTGCACTGTATTCTAACAAGCTCAAATGGAGGTCATTTGTTTATCGCAGAGAAAAACCCTAGCTACTATGAGCAAGTTTTTATTATGTATCTGTTTCTATGTTTGTTCGAAGTATCTCTTTTAGTTCCTTCAACAATTTAATTTCATTGTTTATCTGGTTTCTCTGTTAATGTCAAAAAAAATTAGTGAATAACTATCAATGGAAGATTTGTAATGGATGTCAACTAGAAGGCTTGTCTTCTAGTGTCTAATGCTATGTAATGTAATAAATCCAGTTGTTATCTGATCTTGTTGTTCCTAAGTTTACCTGTCCTTTGTTCATAATCTTCATTCTTTCAAATTCCGAAAATAGAAACTATTTTTTTCAATAATTCTATCTGTGTACCTCTAGGTCTAATAACTCCACCACCAATATGTGGAGTGTTTCATTTAAAATAAATTTATAGTTTCTCTTTTTTACAATTTCTCCTAAATTTCTACGTCTAACAACTCCACCCCCGCAACTTGCCAATCTAACCTCCTCAATGTGAGCATTTTTTTTTGTTGTGACCAACTCATCGTCCAAATCACAAAAATGAATTAAATACTGACAACTACAAGAGATAAGATTGACGAGCACCTAAGGCTATGACTAATGATCAATGAGGTGCCTTGAGAATCATGAAGTATCAAGTTTAAATAATAGTAGAGGTAAATTACTAGGTAATTTCCTCGATATATCCAGGCCTCGATGGACGAAATTACTTGGTATATATGCTAGTGGGAGATAACAGGTACCCGTGAAATTAATCGAGGTGCATGCAAGCTGATCCGGACATCGTAGTAATTAAAAAAAAGGTACCCCGTAAATTAGTGAAGGTCCATGCTAGTTGGCTGAGACATCACCATTATAAAAAATAGAAAAAGGCACGTGTTGTGAAATTTCTAAATGCTACGCAAGTGTACATATCGCAATTTGTAATAATTTCGGTAAAACCGAGTATCGTCCACTGATTTATCAATTACCAACTAACTAATCTTTGGTTTATATTTGGCAAACGAATATAAGTTGTGATTTGTAAACTAAAGAATTAACAAATTAAAGTAATTTGCAGGAATAAACTAGTAATGAAAACACACGGAGTTTAATTCAGTAATGAAGTCAATTAGGGTTTTCAATCTCATCAACTATCCACTCTATCATTCGTTAATGCAAGACTAACGATTCTTCTTCTTATTAAGATAGCAGGTTAATTGAGATATTCTACATTACTGTTATGACACATAAAAACTCAACCTAAGTGGCGATTTTCTATACTTCTATGATAAATTCAACATAATAGGAGGATTAAAATTAATAACCTAAAACGCTACACATGCAATCATGATACTCTCGTTCAAGATTAAACATATGTCTAATCAACTATAGTATAATCAAATCTCACTTTTCATATTTTGATTTAAAATCATATAGGTAATGAAAACTAATGACCAATCAATTTCATTCAATAAACGCAAGTTGAATAGATATTAATAGATGAAAAAGAAAGACTAGTAATATATTAATTCATAATAGAGTTTCAAGTGAATCGACGGAAAACCCTAATAAAAAAATTAGTTCATAGACATGCTAATAAACATGAACTGAATTAATGAAAAGAAAAGGAAAAGAACTTGAATAATCGATCTCTCTAATTTCTCTTTTGCCCTCGTAAAAATTAGGGTTTTCACTCAAATGACATCATCAGTGTGGCCCGGTACCGTGCATCGCGTGATAATTCACTCTGATTCTTGCCAGTGAGACGTCGTGGCGCTACTACCAGGCGTCGCGGCGCGTATGCAAAGTAAATTTGTTCCAATTTCTGCTTTCAAGGCGTTACGGCGCCATCTTCTCGCGCCGCGGCTCCTTCTTTGCAGCGCCGCGACTCTTCATCATTTTTCGTCCGAATTTTGTTTAGACTGCTTCGTGAGCTTCCCGAGACTTCTTTGACTGATTGTTTGTGACTCGATATGCATATTTGTCCTCCATAACTGCCTATTTCCCTTGAATTTACCTTTTTCCTTTCTGAATCGTGTAAGACTTGAAAACACAAAACAACACGCGTAATAATGTACAAAACAATTAAAAGAAAACAAAAAACTCCCTAAAACACACTCTAAAACAGTACTAAAAATAGACTCAACAACACGCAAGTTTCCTGGATACCAAAGTTATTGTTACACCCCGTATTTACAGGACATGGTGTAAGAACGTAAGTAAGAACCCGCAAGTGTTAAGATTTGAGGCTTGTAAAATTTATCGGAAATTATGGAATTGTCGGAAATTGTGTTATTGTAACGAATGGGAGGGCGACACGTGTCACCCCCCCTTATGTGATGCCTTGGTCGAAAAATGCAAGGGCAAGAGGGTCATTGGACCTTAGTCTTGCAAGCATGTGTAGCATGAGAATGTTGACTAGTCAAGGGGTCAATAAGTCTTGATTTTTAATGTAAGACTACATCTAAGCCATCCATGTGTTTATATCATAACCCTCCTAGGTGCTTTATATATTACTACTAGTAGAGGGAGAGTTTTACACTTAGAAAAATTTGTGCAAATTGAAGAACTCATTGTTGTGAGTCTCGGGTTCACTAGCAAGGAAAGAAAAAAAATTTTGTTCCTTGTCCATTCAACTCCACACTTTAAACCAAGGTTCTTGAGGGTAGTGTAAGCATATCTCAATAGAAAAATCCCGGAAAAGGAGAGTTTTCGGGTTAGTCGCAAAGTGAAAACCTAATGGTCTTTCTAGGTTTTGTTTGGGGATTTGAAGGATAATTGTTGGTGTTGTTCTAAGGGTCTCAACAAGCGGATTGAAGTGTCTTGGAGAGGTTCTAAACTACTAAGGAGCGACTTTGGATTGGAATTTGGATTAAGAATCGTCGAGGTATAATCTTGTTCTTTGAAAGTGTTACAAGATTATTTATTTTGTTGTTAGCTTTACATGTTGCTAGTATGTAGAATATGTGTTGAAGTTTATAAGGATTATGGATTGATTGTAGCCTTGGAAAATTCGAAATGTATGTAAGCCATGTTAAGTTGGATTACAATTTAGTCGTTACAAAAATCGTCGCATGTTACTTACTTAAAGATTATGGTTATTATAATCAAATACGACTTGATATCGTGTTATGCTACCAATTTGGATTGAAATGGAAATTTGATAAGAATTGGTAAGGTTGAACTCAAGGTGGCCGAATTTGGACTTTTAGTTTGTTTTTCATTTGTATTGGACTACTTTCTAAATTGTGAGCCAATTGGAACATTTAGTTTTTATTTGTATTGAGTACCTTATAGAAATTGTGAGCCAATTGGGGCTGTTTGGTTATTGTATTCGGCCTTGAAAAAGGTGGCAAAGTAAGTAAAAACAAAGGAAGTGTTGTCCGATTTTCCGTAGAATTTGGCGACTTAGCACTTAGAATATTCTACGTTTGAAGTAAGAGGTTAATGGACGTATTGTGACCATGATAGGTTGAAGTACTAGGTATAGCGTATCCTACTTGAAGAATGGAGTAGCTCAAGGTTGATGTACTTTGGAGCATTTTGCTACTTGTCGACAATCGTCGCGGTATGTGAACCTCTTCCTTCTTTTGACATGATTCTATGTATGGAATATACATGTAGTACTATTTCATGATTCCTTACTCTTAGAAGTTAAGAGGTATGTATGTTGATTTACTCTACGTAAAGGTTATGTATAAGTTATCCTAAGTTCTTACCAAGTCTTATGGGGGATGTTGGTAAGAGTCGTTAGGAGGTATTTTGGAGCCAAGTTGACTTGGCTAATTTACGGCACGAATAAGAATAAGTATCGAACAAGCCATTGCAGCGTTAATGAAGGAAAATGTAATGACAATTAATTATGTTAAAACAAGTAGAATTCTCCATCTGCATAGAAGCTAAGATAAGATAAAATTGTATTACATTTTCTAGATCATGGCTACTTGATTAAGATGGTTATAAATAAGTATAACTTATTCACAACGCACCAAGTATATGTTACTTAATTTATAAGGATTTACGTATGAAGTTTTAAGACTATGGACCTCAATTGTTAAAAGGTTAAGGGACTTTATTTTTCAAGTTATGAGACTTGATTCTTAAAGGAAGAAATGAATTGATTTAAAAGTATAGAATACTTGATTTGGAAAGTATTGATTTCTTGCCTTTCTAAAGTTAAGGAACTTGTTTTCTTAAAAGATAAGAGACTTGAAGTATTTTGAAAGCTATGTGATTTGAATTGAAAGTATAAGTTTCTTGGTCATAAAAGGAATGAATTTGTATAAGACATAAAGAGTTATAACGGCTTTATGGGAAGTTGGTTATAACAACTTTATGGAAGATTAAAAGAATGGTTTTCTTCAGTAATGTAAGCAAAGAAATGATTTGAAATAAAGAAGGGCAAATTGTTTTAAAGGTACAAATTGCTTAAAGTTTTAAAGAAAGAAGTCACTTGATTTAGAAGCCTATAAATGTATTTCTAAAAAGTATTGTGACTTGTCATGAAAAGTAGATATGACTTGATACTACGGTTATTAGTATCTTGGAAGTTTTGTTTGAAAGAGAATCATTTTAAAGGAGTAGAGGCACGTAGTACGTTGGGTTAAATTCCCGGATTTTATAATGACATGTTAGTGCCTTAAGTAAACAAAAATGAGAGTGTATATGAACAAGCTAATAAGAAGTTAGGGGATTTCTTAACTTGCTTATATTATGTATGATAAGCCGGTAGTGCTTATGTTATGTATGATAAGCCGGTAGTGCTTATGTTATGTATGATAAGTCGGTAGTGCTTACGTTATGTATGATGGCCGGTTGAGTTAGGGTAAGAGTATAAATGAGGGGCAAGCCCCAAGACGTTATACCACGCTTACCACCTTCCGGGTAAGAGTATAAATGAGGGCAAGCCCCGACGTTATACCACTGTTTTGATTGATTTTATGGGCGTGAGACCCATGGTTATATTTTACACTTTTAGCCGCGGCGATGATGGATTCCACCTGGGCATGCTTTGATATTGGGTTGGTGATCGCGCCCTAGTTTAGGTAGGGGTAGTATATGTGTCCTCCGGTAGTGGGCGGACTATGTTATGAAAGATAAGTAAGTTAGAGAAATGAACTTAATGACTTCTCCTAAGTAAGTACGTAAGATATGGCTATAACTCTTAATGGAATGGAAAAAGATATTGATGTGAAATTAAGTTCATAAGTGGTAATGACACGGCGAGGATCGGTATGTATTTTTATACTTGTCATTGTCATTCTTTTATGCTGATTATGATCTGCATTTCAGACGTTATTTACATTCCATATTAAATTGTTGTTATCGACCCGCCGAAGCTGCGTTAATGTCCGCAGTTTAGGTACGATTATGGATCCGCGAGCTTAGGATCGGTTCACATTTTGAGATGGCTCCATGTTCGGAGTTGTCATGGCTATGTATATTCAGTGCGGCGGGGCCTTGTCGCCACGATGGTTATGTTAACACTCTTAGAGGTGCGTAGTCACATATTGTGGGTCGCTTTGTAATATAAAGGCAACCGCTTGATTGTATTTATATATATATGTTCGGGTAGCCTATCGGCTAACTGTTGTATTAATTCCGATGTTTTATTTATAAGTTTCATGTATGTTCCGCTGATTTTCTCTGATGTTTACCTGTAAGGGTGCCCAGGTAGGGCACCAGTCGCGGTCCCGGGGTCGGGTCGTGACAAAAGTGGTATCAGAGCAGTTAGTCCTCGGAAAGTGTCTACGCATCGTGTCAGTAGAGTCTTGATTATCGGTGTGTTGTGCACCACATCTATAATCGTGAGGTCGCAGGACATTTAGGATTGGTTTCCATTCTTCTCACTCTGAGATCGTGCGATAGAGCTGTGTTGTTAGGGTCGTCCCTCCCTAACGAGTTATGTTGATTGCAGCTACGAGAAAGGCAGCAGTGACCCAGGAATGACTATGTGGATTGCGTATCCAGGTTGGTAATGATTATAGTATAGTTGGTATTGTGACATACATCTATACGGAGTTATGTATGAGGGTCAGACACGTGTTGCCTAGAATAATTTTAGATTACCAGGAATTGGTAAAGACTAACTAGATACCGGGAAGGTATGGTATAGTTAATGAATTTTCGCCAAGGTCTGGTGTTTTATTTTGAGATTATTGGGAAAGGATGAGCTGTCTGATAGGGTAGTGAACCCTTAAGAAGCCATGTTAAGGAACTTAACAGAATGTCATGTAAACAGATTAAGTGGCGTAGTAGGCTTAAGGAATGGTACGGATGAGGTCCGTATAGAGTAAGTAAAGGTTCTAGTGATCAACGACACGATTACGGATATGAGAAGTTTTTGTACCCGTTTGGGACTGATAAGGTAGGTCGAGCATGGAAATTGCGAGCCTAAGAATATTGTGACCGAGACCTTAGATGTACAAGGTCTTCTGTAGAAAGATTTATTTTAGACGAAGAATAAGAGTTATGCGACGCCAGATCGGTTGAGGACTGTTACGGGTCTCCCATGGCCCGGAATGGAGTGGGATCAGTTGGTAGTAGTTCCGCCACGTGACAGATCACGGCGGCGCAAGGCCCAAGTTTAGTTAATTGTTTTACTGGGTTCAGGACGTTCCCACGAACCAGTTACGAAGCCGAAATGGCCTTATATTGTTTTATAGAGTGACTCAAAGATTTGAGGCCGAATCGGTATGGAAGTTATGTATGTATGCTAGTATGAGTTGGAAGTACGAAAGGATAATCTCTTTTGGGCTTATGATGGACAGTTATACATGTGCGAGATATTAGGGCCATGTGTGGCATTGTTGGTATGTCGGGATTGTGACAGGAAATTATGTCGGTAATTATAAGTTGACTCCGAAAGAACATTCGAGGACGAATGTTTCTAAGGGGGGAAGAATGTTACACCCCGTATTTACAGGACATGGTGTAAGAACGTAAGTAAGAACCCGCAAGTGTTAAGATTTGAGGCTTGTAAAATTTATCGGAAATTATGGAATTGTCGGAAATTGTGTTATTGTAACGAATGGGAGGGCGACACGTGTCACCCCCCTTATGTGATGCCTTGGTCGAAAAATGCAAGGGCAAGAGGGTCATTGGACCTTAGTCTTGCAAGCATGTGTAGCATGAGAATGTTGACTAGTCAAGGGGTCAATAAGTCTTGATTTTTAATGTAAGACTACATCTAAGACATCCATGTGTTTATATCATAACCCTCCTAGGTGCTTTATATATTACTACTAGTAGAGGGAGAGTTTTACACTTAGAAAAATTTGTGCAAATTGAAGAACTCATTGTCATGTAGTCTCGGTTCACTAGCAAGGAAAGAAAAAATTTGTTCCTTGTCCATTCAACTCCACACTTTAAACCAAGGTTCTTGAGGGTAGTGTAAGCATATCTCAATAGAAAAATCCGGAAAAAGAGAGTTTTCTGTTAGTCGCAAAGTGAAAACCTAATGGTCTTTCTAGGTTTTGTTTGGGGATTTGAAGGATAATTGTTGGTGTTGTTCTAAGGGTCTCAACAAGCGGATTGAAGTGTCTTGGAGAGGTTCTAAACTACTAAGGAGCGACTTTGGATTGGAATTTGGATTAAGAATCGTCGAGGTATAATCTTGTTCTTTGAAAGTGTTACAAGATTATTTATTTTGTTGTTAGCTTTACATGTTGCTAGTATGTAGAATATGTGTTGAAGTTTATAAGGATTATGGATTGATTGTAGCCTTGGAAAATTCAAATGTATGTAAGCCATGTTAAGTTGGATTACAATTTAGTCGTTACTAAAATCGCCGCATGTTACTTACTTAAAGATTATGGTTATTATAATCAAATACGACTTGATATCGTGTTATGCTACCAATTTGGATTGAAATGGAAATTTGATAAGAATTGGTAAGGTTGAACTCAAGGTGGCCGAATTTGGACTTTTAGTTTGTTTTTCATTTGTATTGGACTACTTTCTAAATTGTGAGCCAATTGGGGTCATTTAGTTTTTATTTGTATTGAGTACCTTATAGAAATTGTGAGCCAATCGGGGCTGTTTGGTTATTGTATTCGGCCTTGAAAAGGTGGCAAAGTAAGTAAAACAAAGGAAGTCTTGTCCGATTTTCCGTAGAATTTGGCGACTTAGCACTTAGAATATTCTACGTTTGAAGTAAGAGGTTAATGGACGATTGTGACCATGATAGGTTGAAGTACTAGGTATAGCGTATCCTACTTGAAGAATGGAGTAGCTCAAGGTTGATGTACTTTGGAGCATTTTGCTACTTGTCGACAATCGTCGCGAGGTATGTGAACCTCTTCCTTCTTTTGACATGATTCTATGTATGGAATATACATGTAGTACTATTTCATGATTCCTTCTACTCTTAGAAGTTAAGAGGTATGTATGTTGATTTACTCTACGTAAAGGTTATGTATAAGTTATCCTAAGTTCTTACCAAGTCTTATGGGGGATGTTGGTAAGAGTCGTTAGGAGGTATTTTGGAGCCAAGTTGACTTGGCTAATTTACGGCACGAATAAGAATAAGTATCGAACAAGCCATTGCAGCGTTAATGAAGGAAAATGTAATGACAATTAATTATGTTAAAACAAGTAGAATTCTCCATCTGCATAGAAGCTAAGATAAGACAAAATTGTATTAAATTTTCTAGATCATGGCTACTTGATTAAGATGGTTATAAATAAGTATAACTTATTCACAACGCACCAAGTATATGTTACTTAATTTATAAGGATTTACGTATGAAGTTTTAAGACTATGGACCTCAATTGTTAAAAGGTTAAGGGACTTTATTTTTCAAGTTATGACACTTGATTCTTAAAGGAAGAAATGAATTGATTTAAAAGTATAGAATACTTGATTTGGAAAGTATTGATTTCTTGCCTTTCTAAAGTTAAGGAACTTGTTTTCTTAAAAGATAAGAGACTTGAAGTATTTTGAAAGCTATGTGATTTGAATTGAAAGTATAAGTTTCTTGGTCATAAAAGGAATGAATTTGTCTAAGACATAAAGAGTTATAACGGCTTTATGGGAAGTTGGTTATAACAACTTTATGGAAGATTAAAAGAATGGTTTTCTTCAGTAATGTAAGCAAAGAAATGATTTGAAATAAAGAAGGGCAAATTGTTTTAAAGGTACAAATTGCTTAAAGTTTTAAAGAAAGAAGTCACTTGATTTAGAAGCCTATAAATGTATTTCTAAAAAGTATTGTGACTTGTCGTGAAAAGTAGATATGACTTGATACTACGGTTATTAGTATCTTGGAAGTTTTGTTTGAAAGAGAATCATTTTAAAGGAGTAGAGGCACTGCACACACTTTAAACGCAAGTGCACGTTATCGTATCAAGTAGTATAGTCTTAGATAAGACCGAATATCGTCCTCTAGGATTAGGGTTCAAGTACCAGTGATCTATTTTCTAGTATCTATTTGGCGAATTAATATTTGATTGGTTGTTTATAACTAAGAATTTCAAAAGCTATTTAAATGTAAAGAATTACTTCAGATGTGATGAGAATAGGGCTTCTATGTATCCTTACTATCCGCTTATGTTACTTGTTAATGCATTACTTATGGTGTTCTTCTTTTGGAGAAAGCAGTTTAAAATCGCTTTATACTCCGTTAGGTTATATAAACACTCAACCCCAGATTGTTCCTTACCTAACTTTCACGATAAGGGTAACTCTATAGGAGGATTAAGCACAAAACCTAGTTGACCGTCACGCACAATGCGCAAAATTAGGGTTGTTAAGCCTCTCATCAACGCTTACAAATCTAATTGAGGTATTTTCATCCCCAATTCAAGACCGTCTACCCAACTTACAAAGATATTCACAATCCTCCTTTTCGTAACTGATTAGAAATCATATAGTGATAACTAGTTGTCAATTAGCTACCAAGAATTCAACTCAATTATTGGATAGATCTCTCAATAAGAATAATAACCATAAGCATGCATTACTTTATAACATAAGGTTCAAGAATTCAACATAGAAAGCCTTATAAGAGAATTAGTTCCTAGCCATGAATATGACAAGAACTAATTCAAAGTTCATCATGCAAAATCAAATAAATAAAGGAAAGGAAAAAGAAATTACTAAGCTAATGGTATCCAAACTCCAAGTCAAGAATCTTGAGTTGTGCAAGAAAGGGAACCCCAAAACCGCCTAGGGTTCTCCTTATATAGTTTTAAACGCCTCCTTCTTTTCCTTCCAGTTCGCCCAAAAATCCGCAAAAGACCTAATTTTTCCGGCGCGCATGGCTGGCGCGCTAAAGTTCTCGCAATACTGGTGTTTTGGCGCGCCGATACTCGGCCATTCGCTGTTCGAGCCGCTACGCAACTCCCGTGGCTTCTGATGTTTAGGCGCCGCCCTCGCTGTCTTCGAGTAGCCATGCTGAATCTTCCAGCTTCTCGAATAATAGCGCCGCGCCGCTTCGATCGCAGGAGGCCGCGCAGCAGTCCGGATTTCACCGCTTTGCCACTTTCTCCGCTTTCACTCTAGACTTTCTCTTTTTCGCTCCATTTTTCCGTCATTTGGCCACTTTAGCCACTTTGACTCAAAAGAAAGAAAATCTATCCTAATACGACACTTTGTATGTACAAAACGGACAAAAGACTAACTAGACTGACTCAAAAGGTGTATATAAAATACACCGATCAAATACCCCCAAACTTAACCTTTGCTCGCCCTCGAGCAAAGATAAAAGAAAGAAATAAAATGACAGACTCAATAAATAAGAAAATCAACAAAGAAAATAAATGGACTTCGCCATTGATCACTTTTGTCGCATGAATGTTAACTAGAAAAACATGAAGGTTAGCGTAATAATACGCAGAACATATAGCATGGAATTTCAACACATTGAGCTAGATATTTCGCAAACTCATACTTATCATGCTTAAATGGAAGTCAGTGTACTCAAGTATGCATATAAATTCAAAAATTCCTATGGCATGCTTACTTGCTATTCTCCACTAATTCTGGATATACATAAAAGAGATCTTCAGGACTTTGGGGGTTGTAATGTAGTCTTAGGTAGGGGTTGGTAAAGATAGGCATTTAGGCTCATTTTTCTGTACCATAAGCTCTTTGGCTTTTCAATTTTCCCCTTTTTCTTTTGATTCTTTACTTCACTTCAATTCTATCCTTCCCTCTTTGTTTGTTTGGGGAGAATGAAGTATATAATAATGACAAGCACCCCAAACTTAGGCTTTGCCTATTTCTTATTACTTTTGTATTGGGGTGCAACAGACTTTATTCATTCTTTTGTTTTCTTTTAACACAATGTACTCCTACTGTTTCATAATTTCACTTATGGTACACTTTGTGGGAATATAGGTGTCAATGAAGAAGTTTCAAATTTTAGGCTCAATGGGGCTAACTAGTGATATTTTTAAAGTACGGGATAGAAAAGAATGGTAAGAATTGGCTATCAAAGAAATGCCTGAGTCATCTCCCTAGCATGCATATCCTAATTATTTCGCCTCAAATAGCAAACAATCGTACACATAGGTTTTCAATCATTTAGTATGCACAATTCAAGCATGAAACTCCAAATAGACAGATTTTGTGAGTTTTTGCATATCTAACCTAGGTGTTTAAATAGTTGCTACAATCTGTTACATTATTTTACCTTACTTCACTAGGTGTTTCTAGCAACTACAAGATACATGATCTTTGGACAGCAATTATGACTCAAAACGAAAAAATTTGTGGTGACTCAAAATAAACAAAACAATCAAAAAGACTAATAAAACATAAAAATGAAACACATAAAAAAACACCCCAAACTTAAATTACACATTGTCCCCAATGTGTAGACTCAAAGGAAAACTAAAAGACAAAAAGACTTACGCTTTTGGCTAAAAATCGATGGTGGCGGTGGTAGTGCTTTAATTTCGTGAGGGATGAGAGCCCTTGTGTTTGATTTGGCGGTAGGCTTTTGGATCAAAGTATTTTCCGAATTCTCAGAATCGACACCGCGCGCTTAAACGTCCGCACCTCTTCAGATCTTTCAGGCCGCGGCTTAAACTCTGACTCCATCGGATTTCATGCGCCGCATGGCGCCATTCTGGCGCCGCGCCATGGAAATACGCGCCTATCTTGGCACATTTTTCTGGATTTCGCTGCCTCGCTTCCTGGCGCCGCGCTTTAAACTTCAAAGACCTTTTCAGATATTTCGCCGCGTTCGCTTCTCAGCCGCGGCTACCCGCTTTTTCGAAATCCTCGCTTTTCTTCGCTTTATTTCCAAGACTGCAATCCCATCACAAAACACAAGACTCCAAGACCGTGAGATCGTTTCGAGACAAAAATAAAATAAACTTAAAGATGTAAATTAAAATAACATAATTGAAAACGTTGGTTGCTTCTCCCAACAAGCGCCGTTTTTTAACGCTTTTTAGCCGGACGCAAGTTCATTAGACTTACTAGCCCTGGGGTGGATTAAGTCCCCAACCAATCCATTTCCGCCACATTTGGCGTTTCCTTTTTCTCCTTTTCTTTTTAGCATTATCGGTAGTAGGGAGTTCCGGAACAATTACCTCATTTAGTGTCATCTCAAAGAAACCATGCTTGCTTTCGGCTCATCACTCTTTGGTTGCATTGCAATGGCTCGCATGGGGTTTGGTGGTGTTGATTGCAAACACCCACTTACGCTTGCTCAACGACGTGTTTAAAGACTTTAAACACCATCTCTTCGTTCTCCACTCTAGCGTTAGCTCTCCTCTTCAACGCCAATCAAGGCTCTACCCGTTGCTAGGAATGGCCTCCCAATATGATCGGATTTGCATCTTCTTCCATATCCGAATCGAGGAAATCTGCAGAAAGAAAAATTTTCCTACCTTTCACAATCACATCCTCGATCTTCCTCGTGGATGAACCACCGCCCGTCGGCCAGTTGCAGACTCACAGTGGTGGTTCGCTTCTCCTAACTCCAATCTTTTGAAACCGATAGGGCATCAAATTTATACTCGCCTAAATCACACAAGGCTGTTGCAAGTCACCCCGCCCACTGCACGTGGTAGTGTAAAGCTTCCAGGTCCTTTAGCTTTGGTGGCAATTTCTTTTGTAAGATAGCACTACACTCTTCTGTTAGTGAGACTATCTCATATTCGGCCAGTTTTCTCTTTTTTCCCAAGATTTCTTTCATGAACTTGAAATAAGATGGCATCTGCTCCAAAGCCTCTATAAACGGTATGTTGATGTGCAACTTCCTGAATACCTCCAAGAATTTGGAAAATTGTTTATCGACCGCCTTCCTTTGTAATCTCTGGGGAAAGGAATCTTTTCTGTATACTCCTTCTCCGGAGTTTTCTCTATCACTGGGCTAGGTTCAGCCACCTTATCTTTTTCTAACTCTGCTTCCCTCTCAACTATTGGCTGAGGCGGCTGTTGCTCCAATTGTTTTCCACTTCTCAACTGCACTGCCTTACATTGCTCCTGATTTACCTCGCATTGCTTGGCAATGTCCCGTGGCTCGATGTTTGCCCGCTTTGCTACCGCCCTACTGTGTTTCCAAGTTTCAACGAGGATCTAGATTCTGTTATAAATCGCGTCCGGGCGCAAGTGCGCCGCCATGGCCGCTTTAAGCTCATCTCGTTTTTCTTGACCGTGCATCGAGCCGCTGAGGCCGGGGGCTTGAGTGAAGGGTCATGATTCTGCATCGCTGTTCCTGCATCGCCTATACCGATTCTCGCCGCCTCGATATTGGTTCTGGCTGCCTGCATCGATTTTGTTGGCCCCGTACTGATTTTTCCGCCCCGATCTCCTTTCCATGGTAAGTTTGGGTGATTCCTCCACCGGATTATAAGTGTTTGAGTAGGGGTTGTTCGCTGCCTCGGTAGTTACCTCGCTTGACACTCGCCGCTCCATTGGGATGTTGGGATCCGAAGGACACCTATCAAATGTATGTGGGCCGCCACATATCTCACGCTTTTCTAGCTTGCAAAGATTCACCGACACAAGATGTTGCCGCAATTGTTTCGCTGTAAGAGCCACTTGTGCGCTCAAAGCAAAGAATAGCATCTACTTCATGGACCCACGCTTCTTCTCCCACTGGTTGCCCTCTTCTTGATACGGGTTGTTAGTGGCCATATCTTCTAATAACTCGGCGTGCGTGGTCGCTTTCCTCATGAATGCTCCACACGCACGCATCTATGATGGTTCCGTTGTCTCGCCACCGTTGTAGAAAATATGAACCAAGTTCCACAACTCAATGCAATGGTGTGGACACTTCCTCTGTAGATCCTGAATCTCTCCCATGCTTCATATAAGGACTTCCATCACTGATAGAAGTTGTTCAACTCCCTCTTAATTTTGCCGCTTTACAGGTGGAAAGAACTTGGCTAGGAATTTCGTGCTACCGTGCCATGTAAATATCGAATCACCGCAGTGAATTCAACCATACTTTTGCTCTATCCTCGAGTGAAGCGGAAAGAGCCTCAATCTGACGCAGATCATCGAACGCCGTTATATTCGAAAGTGGCACATAGCTCCAAGAAATTTGCTATGTGCATACGTGGATCCTCGACGGCGATCCTCCGAATCGCATCTGTGTCGCACCATGCTCAGAATCGCTGGTTTTATCTCGAAATTGTTGGCTCTTATCAGGGAGCCTAATGCAAGTCGTGCTCCATTCACTCGTAGCACATAATCTCCTGCACTTCTTTCTCGCCGGATTCGAACCCTATCCTCCATATCTATCGCACTTGCCGAGGATCTCCGGTTAAGTTGATTTTCACCTAACCCTTCTCTCATCCTGTTATTGTTGGGAGCACCGCCCATTTCTATCAACGTTGCAATTGGCCGATTCTTTCGCTTCGCTTGCGTGCTTTCTCAATTTCCTGGATAAGGAACAAGAGTGTCAGCTCCTCTTCTCCTTCGCATAAACTGATATCCTGAGAAAGATCAAAAACAAACAAAGAATCACGGCACCCTGATTTTCGTAGAAACTAAAAAAAATAAAAAAATAAAAAATTAAATCCAAATTAGAAATTAAAAATAGATAATTTGATATTGAACTATTGCCTAATCCCCGGCAGCGGCGCCAAAAACTTGATGCGCGTAATATGCACACACTTTAAACGCAAGTGCACGTTATCGTATCAAGTAGTATAGTCTTAGATAAGACCGAATATCGTCCTCTAGGATTAGGGTTCAAGTACCAGTGATCTATTTTCTAGTATCTATTTGGCGAATTAATATTTGATTGGTTGTTTATAACTAAGAATTTCAAAAGCTATTTAAATGTAAAGAATTACTTCAGATGTGATGAGAATAGGGCTTCTATGTATCCTTACTATCCGCTTATGTTACTTGTTAATGCATTACTTATGGTGTTCTTCTTTTGGAGAAAGCAGTTTATTTAAATCGCTTTATACTCCCGTAGGGTTATATAAACACTCAACCCCGTATTGTTCCTTACCTAACTTTCACGATAAGGGTAACTCTATAGGAGGATTAAGCACAAAAACCTAGTTGACCGTCACGCACAATGCGCAAAATTAGGGTTGTTAAGCCTCTCATCAACGCTACAAATCTAATTGAGGTATTTTCATCCCCAATTCAAGACCGTCTACCCAACTTACAAAGATATTCACAATCCTCCTTTTCGTAACTGATTAGAAATCATATAGTGATAACTAGTTGTCAATTAGCTACCAAGAATTCAACTCAATTATTGGATAGATCTCTCAATAAGAATAATAACCATAAGCATGCATTACTTTATAACATAAGGTTCAAGAATTCAACATAGAAAGCCCTATAAGAGAATTAGTTCCTAGCCATGAATATGACAAGAACTAATTCAAAGTTCATCATGCAAAACCGAAATAAATAAAGGAAAGGAAAAAGAAATTACTAAGCTAATGGTATCCAAACTCCAAGTCAAGAATCTTGAGTTGTGCAAGAAAGGGAACCCCAAAACCGCCAGGTTCTCCTTATATAGTTTTAAAACGCCTCCCTTCTTTTCCTTCCAGTTCGCCCAAAAATCCAAAAGACCTAATTTTTCCGCGCGCTGGCCCCTTGTCGGCGCGCGGCTAAAGTTCTGCAATACGGTGTTTGGCGCCGCCTCGATATTCGCTGCTCGGTAGCCGCGCCGCAACTCTGTGGCTTTGATGTTTAGCGCCGCGCTGCTTTCGTCTTCGAGGCGCGCGCCAATCTTCTGCAGCTTCTGAATAATAGCGCCGCCTCGCTTCGATTGCAGGAGGCCGCGCGCAGTCCGATTTCACCTCGTTTGCCACTTTCTCCGCTTTCACTCTAGTACTCTCTTTTTCCTCTTTTCGCTCCTTTTTCCGTCATTTGGCCACTTTAGCCACTTTGACTCAAAAGAAAGAAAATCTATCCTAATACGACACTTTGTATGTACAAACGGACAAAAGACTAACTAGATCGACTCAAAAGGTGTATATAAAATACACCGATCAAATACCCTAACTTAACCTTTGCTCGCCTCGAGCAAAGATAAAAAGAAAGAAATAAAATGACAGAGTCAATAAATAAGAAAATCAACAAAGAAAATAAACAGACTCCGCCATTGATCACTTTTGTCGCATGAATGTTAACTAGAAAAACATGAAGGTTAGCGTAATAATACGCAGAACATATAGCATGGAATTTCAACACATTGAGCTAGATATTTCGCAAACTCATACTTATCATGCTTAAATGGAAGTCAGTGTACTCAAGTATGCATATAAATTCAAAAATTCCTATGGCATGCTTACTTGCTATTCTCCACTAATTCTGGATATACATAAAAGAGATCTTCAGGACTTTAGGGGTTGGTAAAGATAGACATTTAGGCTCATTTTTCTGTACCATAAGCTCTTTGGCTTTTCAATTTTCCCCTTTTTCTTTTGATTCTTTACTTCACTTCAATTCTATCCTTCCCTCTTTGTTTTGGGAGAATGAAGTATATAATAATGACAAGCACCCCCAAACTTAAAGCTTTTGCCTATTTCTTATTACTTTTGTATCAGTGCAACAGACTTTATTCATTCTTTTTGTTTTCTTTTTAACACAATGTACTCCTACTGTTTCATAATTTCACTTATGGTACACTTTGTGGGAATATAGGGTGTCAATGAAGAAGTTTCAAATTTTAGGCTCAATGGGGCTAACTAGTGATATTTTTAAAGTACGGGATAGAAAAGAATGGTAAGAATTGGCTATCAAAGAAATGCCTGAGTCATCTCCCTAGCATGCATATCCTAATTATTTCGCCTCAAATAGCAAACAATCGTACACATAGGTTTTCAATCATTTAGTATGCACAATTCAAGCATGAAACTCCAAATAGACAGATTTTGTGAGTTTTTGGCATATCTAACCTAGGTGTTTAAATAGTTGCTACAATTCCGTTACATTATTTTACCTTACTTCACTAGGTGTTTCTAGCAACTACAGCATACATGATCTTTGACAGGCAATTATGACTCAAAAACGAAAAAAATTTGTGGTGACTCAAAATAAACAAAAACAATCAAAAAGACTTAAATAAAACATAAAAATGAAACACATAAAAAAACACCCCAAACTTAAATTACACATTGTCCCAATGTGTAGACTCAAAGGAAAAACTAAAAGACAAAAAGACTTACGCTTTTGGCTAAAAATCGCGATGGTGGCTGGTAGCTTCTAATTTCGTGAGGGGATGAGAGCCCTTGGTGTTTGATTTGGCGGTAGGCTTTTGGATCAAAGTATTTTCCACTTCTCTGAATCGACACCGCGCGCTTAAACTTCCGCACTCTTCAGATCTTTCAGGCCGCGCGCTTAAACTCCGCACTCCATCGGATTTCACGCGCCGCGCATACTGGCGCCATGCCATTCTGGAAATAGCGCGCTATCTTGGCACATTTTTTCGATTTCGCCGCTGCCTCGCCTCGGGCGCGCGACTTAAACTTCAGCACTTTTCAGATATTTCGCGCCGCGCCTGCTTCCCAGCCGCGCGCTTACCCGCTCGAAATCCTCGCTTTTCGCTTTATTTCAAGACTCACAATCCCATCACAAAACACAAGACGCCAAGCCCGGGAGACTGTTCTGAGACAAAAATAAAATCAACTTAAAGACGTAAATTAAAATAACATAATTGAAAACGCTGGGTTGCTTCCCAACAAGCGCCGTTTTTAACGCTTTTTTAGCGGACGCAAGTTCCTTAGACTTACTAGCCCCGGGTGATTAAGTCCCCAACTAATCCATTTCCGCCACATTTGGCGTTTCCTTTTTCTCCTTTTCTTTTAGCATTATCGGTAGTAGGAGTTCCTAACAATTACCTCATTTAGTGTCATCTCAAAGAAACCATGCTTGCTTGGGCTCATCACTCTTTGGTTGCATTGCAATGGCTCGCATGGGGTTTGGTGGTGTTGATTGCAAAACACCCACTTACGCTTCTTGGCTCAACGACGTGTTTAAAGACTTTAAACACCATCTCTTCGTTCTCCACTCTAGCGTTAGCTCTCCTCTTTCAACGCCAATCAAGGCTCTACCCGCTTAGGAATGGCCTCCCAATATGATCGGGATTTCAGATCTTCTTCCATATCCGAATGAGGAAATCTGCAGAAAGAAAAATTTTCCTACCTTTCACAATCACATCCTCGATCTTCCTCGTGGATGAACCACCGTCCCGCTGGCTAGTTGCAGACTCACAGCGGTGGGTTCGCTTCTCCTAACTCCAATCTTTTGAAAACCGATAGGGCATCAAATTTATACTCGCCCTAAATCACACAAGTGCTCATAAGTCACCCCGCCTAATGCATGGTAGTGTAAAGCTTCCAGGTCCTTTAGCTTTGGTGGCAATTTCTTTTGTAAGATAGCACTACACTCTTCATAGTGCTACTATCTCATATTCGGCCGCTTCTCTTTTTCCCAAGATTTCTTTCATGAACTTGAAATAAGATGGCATCCGCTCCAAAGCCTCTATAAACGGTATGTTGATGTGCAACTTCGAATACCTCCAAGAATTTGGAAAATTGTTTATCGACCGCCTTCCTTTGTAATCTCTGGGGAAAGGAATCTTTCTCGTATACTCCTTCTCCTGAGTTTTCTATCACCGGGCTAGGTTCACCACCTTATCTTTTCTAACTCGCTTCCTCTCAACTATTGGTGGCCGTTGCTCCAATTGTTTTCCACTTCTCAACCGCATCGCCTTACATTGCTCCTCTGATTTACCTCGATTGCTTGGCAATGTCCCCGCGTTCGATGTTTGCTCGCTTTGCTACCGCCCTACTGTGTTTCCAAGTTTCAACGAGGATCTAGATTCGCTATAAATCGCGCTGGGCGCTGCGAGTCGCCATGGCCGCTAAGCTCATCCGTTTTTCACGACCGTGCATCGAGCCGTTGAGGCCGGGGCTTGAGTGAAGCGGTCATGATTCGCATCGCTGCTCGCATCGCCCCTATACCGATTCTCGCCGCTCGATATTGGTTCTGGCTGCCTGCATCGATTTTGCCGCCCCGTACTGATTTTTCCGCCCCGATCTCCTTTCCACGAAGTTTGGGTGATTCTCCACCGGATTATAAGTGTTTGAGTAGGGTTGTTCGTTGCCTCCGTAGTTACCATCGCTGACACTCGCCGCTCCATTGGGATGTTGGGATCCGTCAAGGACACCTATCAAATGTATGGGCCGCCACATATCTCACGCTTTTAGCTTGCACAAAGATTCATCGACACAAGATGTTCCGCAATTGTTTCGCTGAAGAGCCACTTCAGGCGCTCAAAGCAAAGAATAGCATCTACTTCATGGACCCCACGCTTCTTCTCCCACCGTTGCCTCTCTTCGTGATACGGTTGTTAGTGGCCATATCTTCTAATAACTCGCATGCCGCGGGTCGCTTTCTCATGAATGCTCCACACGCGTCGCATCTATGATGGTTACGGTTGTACCGCCACCGTTGTAGAAAATATGAACCAAGTTCCACAACTCAATGCAATGGTGTGGACACTTCCTCTGTAGATCCTCGAATCTCTCCCATGCTTCATATAAGGACTCTCCATCACTGATAGAAGTTGTTCAACTCCTCTTAATTTTGCCGCTTTACGTGTGGAAAGAACTTGGCTAGAATTTCGTGCTACCGTGCCATGTAAATATCGAATCACCGCAGTGAATTCAACCATACTTTTGCTCTATCCTCGAGTGAGAAGGGAAAGAGCCTCAACTGACGCATCATCGTGAACGCCGTTATATTCGAAAGTGGCACATAGCTCCAAGAAATTTGTTATGCGTATACGTGGATCCTCCACGGCATCCTCCGAATCGCATCATGGCCGCACCATGCTCGTAATCGCTGGTTTTATCTCGAAATTGTTGGCCTTATCAGAGTGAGCCTAATGCAAGTCTGCGGCTCCATTCACTCTTGGTAGCACATAATCTCCTGCACTTCTTTCTCGGCCGATTCGAACCCTATCCTCCATATCTATCGCACTTGCCGAGGATCTCCGGGTTAAGTTGATTTTCACCTAACCCTTCTCTCATCCTGTTATTGTTGGGAGCACCGCCCATTTCTATCAACGTTGCAATTGGCCGATTCTTTCGCTCGCTTTGTGCTTTCTCAATTTCCGGATTGAAGTGAACAAGAGTGTCAGCTCCTCTTCTCCTTCGACTAAACTGATATCCTGAGACAGATCAAAAACAAACAAAGAATCACGGCACCCTGATTTTCCTAGAAACTAAAAAAATAAAAAAATAAAAATTAAATCCAAATTAGAAATTAAAAATAGATAATTTGATATTGAACTATTGCCTAATCCCCGGCAACGGCGCCAAAAACTTGATGCGCGTAATATGCACACACTTTAAACGCAAGTGCACGTTATCGTATCAAGTAGTATAGTCTTAGATAAGACCGAATATCGCCCTCAGGATTAGGTTCAAGTACCGTTGATCTATTTTCTAGTATCTATTTGGCGAATTAATATTTGATTGGTTGTTTATAACTAAGAATTTCAAAAGCTATTTAAATGTAAAGAATTACTTCAGATGTGATGAGAATAGGGCTTCATGTATCCTTACTATCCGCTTATGTTACTTGTTAATGCATTACTTATGGTGTTCTTCTTTGGAGAAAGCAGTTTCTAAATCGCTTTATACTCCGTTAGGTTATATAAACACTCAACCCCAGATTGTTCCTTACCTAACTTTCACGATAAGGGTAACTCATATGGAGGATTAAGCACAAAAACCTAGTTGACCGTCACGCACAATGCGCAAAATTAGGGTTGTTAAGCCTCTCATAAACGCTACAAATATAATTGAGGTATATTCATCCCCAATTAAAGAACGTCTACACAACATAAAACATATTCACAATCCTCCTTTTCGTAACTGATTAGAAATCATATAGTGATAACTAGTTGTCAATTAGCTACCAAGAATTCAACTCAATTATTGGATAGATCTCTCAATAAGAATAATAACCATAAGCATGCATTACTTTATAACATAAGGTTCAAGAATTCAACATAGAAAGCCCTATAAGAGAATTAGTTCCTAGCCATGAATATGACAAGAACTAATTCAAAGTTCATCATGCAAAAACTGAAATAAATAAAGGAAAGGAAAAAGAAATTACTAAGCTAATGGTATCCAAACTCCAAGTCAAGAATCTTGAGTTGTGCAAGAAAGGGGAACCCCCAAAAACTGCCTAGGGTTCTCCTTATATAGTTTTAAAACGCCTCCCTTCTTTTCCTTCCAGGCCTGGCCCAAAAATCCGTCAAAGACCTAATTTTTCCGCGCGCTGCCATCTGGCTGCGCGCGCTAAAGTTCTGCAATACTTGGGTGTTTTGGCGCCGCGCTCGATATTCGCTGTTCGGTAGCCGCGCTGCAACTCCCGTGGGCTTCTGATGTTTAGCGCCGCGCTGCTTTCGTCTTCAGGAAGCGCGCGCTGGATCTTCGCACTTCTGAATAATAGCGCGCGCCCGCTTCGATTGCAGGAGGCCATGGCGCAGTCTGATTTCATCCTCGTTTGCCACTTTCTCCGTTTCACTCTAGTACTCCTCTTTTTCCTCTTTTCGCTCCTTTTTCCGCCATTTGGCCACTTTAGCCACTTTGACTCAAAAGAAAGAAAATCTATCCTAATACGACACTTTGTATGTACAAAACGACAAAAGACTAACTAGATCGACTCAAAGGTGTATATAAAATACACCGATCACGTAAGACGTTGGGTTAAATTCTGATTTTATAATGACATGTTAGTGCCTTAAGTAAACAAAATGAGAGTGTATATGAACAAGCTAATAAGAAGTTAGGGATTTCTTAACTTGCTTATATTATGTATGATAAGCTTGGTAGTGCTTATGTTATGTATGATAAGTCGGTAGTGCTTACGTTATGTATGATGGTAGGTTGAGTTAGGGTAAGAGTATAAATGAGGGCAAGCCCCAAGACGTTATACCACCTTCTCCAGGTAAGAGTATAAGTGAGGATAAATCCCAAGACGCTTTACCACCGCTTTATGTGTTATTTGACGACCTCGAGATAGGTAAGAGTATAAATGGCGGCAAGCCCAAGACGTTATACCACCTTCTCCAGGTAAGAGTATAAATGAGGGGCAAGCCCCAAGGCGTTATACCTCGCTTACCACCTTCTCCGGTAAGAGTATAAATGAGGCAAGCCCCGCACGTTATACCACTGTTTTGATTGATTTTATGGGCGTGAGACCCATGGTTATGTTTTACACTTTTAGCCGGCGGTGATGGGGATTCCACGCATGCTTTGATATTGGTGTGATCGATCGCGTCCGTTTGGGCGGGTAGTATATGTCCCTCCGTAGTGGGCGGACTATGTTATGAAAGATAAGTAAGTTAGAGAAATGAACTTAATGACTTCTCCTAAGTAAGTACGTAAGATATGGCTATAACTCTTAATGGAATGGAAAAAGATATTGATGTGAAATTAAGTTCATAAGTGGTAATGACACGGCGAGATCTCGGTATGTATTTTTATACTTGTCCTAGTCATTCTTTTGTACGATTATGATCATTTCATTGACGTTATTTACATTCCATATTCGCAATTTTGTTATCGATCCTCCGGGCTGCGTTCATGTCCGCAGTTTAGGTACACGATTATGGATCCGCGAGCTTAGGATCGGTTCAAAGATTTTGAGATGGCTCCAATGTTCCGGAGTTGTCATGGCTATGTATATTCAGGGGTACGGCGGGGCCTTGTCCCGCCACAGTGGTTATGTTAACACTCTTAGAGGTCTGTAGTCACATATTGTGGGTCAGTTTGTAATAGAAAGGAGGCAACTGCTTCGGTTGTATTTATATATATATGTTCAGGAAGGTAGCCCTATCGGCTAACCTGTTGTATTAATTCCGATGTTTTATTTATAAGTTTCATGTATGTTCCGCTGATTTTCTCTGATGTTTACCTGTAAGGGTGCCCAGGTAGGGCACCAGTCGCGGTCCCGGGGTCGGGTCGTGACAGTTATCAAGAGGAAAAGTAGGTAACTAGTTATTAAAAAGTGAGATAAAATCAACTTGCGAAACAAAATGAGTTGTTCTACAAAACTTATAGCCTCGAAGGCAACAATCATATAAGTCATGAAGGCAAGCACACATTTATATAGCCCAGAAGGTGAATGTATAACTGAATAGCCCCGAAGGCAACTATACGACTAGATAGCCTTTACATATCTTTAGTGTCGATTCTATCATCATATTCAAACTTGACCTTATCTGCTTGTTAATCTACAATAATTGGTAACAACAATAGTGTCAAACTAAGGAAAGACACAACAACAACACAACGAGCGACGCTATACGATTATTTAAACAACATTTCACCACGCCCTTCTTCCTTCTAAACACATAACTAAGAACAAAAAGACATATATACAACATTAACCATAACTTCCACCACAACAACAGGCCCAAAACATAATAAAACATAACAAGAACAATATCCAACAATCAATTTGTGACTTTCGATCGCCGTCATGTAACTCCTACATATTATACATATCAATACCACCTATACGACCTCACTCTGACGTTAGGAAGAAATTATACCTATTAAACTAAGATGAACCATCCCGTTCTTCTATGAGCTTACAAGAACCAATCAACCACCACAACCACGAGAGAAGATGATGAGGACTAGAGACATCGAAAGAGAATAAGAGAGGATTTTTAAATACAACTTACCTTGGAATCTCTTTGATGTTGTTGCCAAAATAGTACTCTCTGAAAAAATTATTCTCAGAATACTCTTCTCTCAAAATTAATTCTCATTTTACTACTAATTTTGCCATATGGATTGCCAAGTGGATAAAAACATATTAGTTAGTATTTAATCAATATTCCACATGTCACATATATTGTATGAATGTGAATTTATAAGTTTATATTGTACATTTATTCTATTAGAAAAGTTAAAATATATTTTTTCCATTTATTCTCGGGTCGGGTCGGATCGACGTGGCCTGACGGATTTATTTATTTATTAAAAACGAAACTGAAAATTCATTTTTTTTAAAACGAAAATGAAAATTCAATTTAAAAAACGAAAATTCATTTTAATTCAATATAAATATATTTTAATTCAATTTTCATTTTTTTATGAGAAGTACAAGGAAACCATGCTTATCGCTATGTCTTGTGATGCGAATAATCAATTGTTTCCGCTTGCATTTGCATGAAATATTTGGGGGGGAAATGAATTTTCGCTTTTTTAAAATTGAATTTTCAGTTTCGTTTTTAAAAAAATAAAAAAATTGAATTTTCATTTTTTTAAATTGAATTTTCAGTTTCGTTTTTAAAAAATAAATAAATAAATCTGTCAGGCCACGTCGACCCGACCCGAGAATAAACGGAAAAAATATATTTTAACTTTTCTAATATAATAAATGTACAATATAAAATTATAAATTTACATTTCTACAATATATGTGACATGTGGAATATTGATTAAATACTAACTAATATGTTTTTATCCCCTTGGCAATCCATGTGGCAAAATTAGTAGTAAAATGAGAATTAATTTTAGGAGAATAGTATTCTGGGAATAATTTTTTCAGAGAGTACTATTTTGATTACCCTTTTGGTTTCACTGTGAAGAATCTTCATACGGGGACACCTCTTACGAGATGCAATAGCACGGGGGATCTCTATCCATTCACTCCCACCTCCGCTGCCAGATCTGGCTCTCCCGTCTCTCTAGCGGTCATTTCTTCTTCAACATGACATAATAGACTTGGTCATCCAGGAGCCTCAGTTTTTAATTTTTTTAGAGGCAATAATTTTATTACTTGTATGGGAAGCTTGCCCAAACCTGTGTTTCTTGTTCTTTAGGCAAAAATACTCGTCTTCCGTTTAATCATCTACTAGTGTTACTTTTGCACAATTTGATATTATACATCCGATTTATGGACATCACATGTTGTTAGTTCTCTAGGTCATAAATACTATCTTATCTTACTAGATGATTTTTCTTACTTTGTTTGGTTGTATCCTCTCAAATTTAAATCGGAAGTGTTTGCCAAATTTCTTGAGTTTCGAACATTCATTCAAACACAGTTTGAAAAAGGGATAAAATCTTTTCAGTGCGCTAATGGTCGTGAATTCAACAACTCTATGTTTCACCGTTTTTGTACTAATAATGGCATGATCTTTCGCTTCTCCTGCCCCCACACCTCCCCACAAAACGGTAAAGCTGAAAGAATCATCCGCACCATTAACAATATGATTCGTACTCTATTGATTCATGTCTCCCTACCTCCGTCCTTCTGGGTCTATGCTGCTAAAATGTCAGAATATGTTTTCAATATTCTCCCAACTAGCACCCTTCACAATATGACCCCTACCGAAATCCTCTATCATAGAGTCCACTCTTATGATCATCTCCGGATATTCGGTTGTCTATGATATCCTAACCTTGTCTCTACTGCCCCTTACAAACTAGCCCCTCGGTCCACTCCATGTGTCTACCTAGGCTTCCCACCGAACCATAGAGGATATCTATGCTATGACATGTCCACTCGTCAGATCCACATCTCTCGTCACGTTACATTCCCATTTTCGAATCTTAAAAAGTTCCAAACACCGAATTACTCTTTTCTTGACGAGTCTGTCATCTCTCCCCTCATTCTCAGTCAACTAGATCATAACACTACCACAGAATCACCTTATCTCCCCAGTGTTTCTTCTTCACACAAGGCGCCAAAAACTCCTGCGGCGAGTCACGATTCACCATCGACAGCGCTGCCCAAGTAATGGCAGGCGCCAAAAACTCGTGAGAGGTCTATTAGCCCTCGGTCCACTCCATGTGTCTACCTAGTCTTCCCACCGAACCATAGAGGCTATCTATGCTATGACTTGTCCACTCGTCAGATCCACATCTCTCGTCACGTTACATTCCCATTTTCGAATCTTAAAAAGTTCCAAACACCGAATTACTCTTTTCTTGACGAGTCTGTCATCTCTCCCCTCATTCTCAGTCCACTAGATCATAACACTACCACATAATCAACTTCTCTCCCCAGTGTTTCTTCGTCAGCGTCAGTGCCGCGGCGCCAAAACTCCTACGAGCAGAGTCCTGATTCACCATCGACAGCGCCGCGACCCCTAATTACGACGCCGCGACCCCTAATCACGGCGTCGCGGTGTCACCCCCTCCTTCTCTATATCCAACCAATCCCTCAGTCTTGGAGCCTCCTACTGTCCCCACTCACCAAATGGAAACTCGTTCCAAGCATGGAATCTTCAAACCCAAAGTCCAATTTAACTTGTCTATCCAAACTATTTCTCCAATTTCCAAGAACTCTAAATTAGCCAAACAAGACCCTAATTGGAATGCGACTATGTATAGGGGTGTTATCAGTCCGGACCGGTAAGAAATTTCTGGGTCGGATTCCGGGGCCCGGATTTTTTTAATTTTTTTTTAAAATTGAATTTCCAATACTGAAATTGACATTCTCAGACATATTACCATGGAAGTTTTACGTTGAAATATATTGTATATTGCGAGATATTTAGCTTTGAAAATGGAAAAAACGTAACGATTTGGGGGGAAAGTGAAATTGATTGGCAAGACAGATATTTTTTGAGAAATCGGCTGCTCTTTGTCCGACTCTATCTCGAAAAAATATGCGAAATCAAAAAAAAATTTAGGTGAAACGGACGTCCGAGTGCAGAGTTATGACCATTTAAAGTTTCACCAATTTACAACTAACTAGTTTTGGCCGGAGGGGCCGCAGGAGTGGACTGACCGGGGCCGTGGGGCTGATGGATGGACCGGCTGGGTCCGGTGGGGGTGTGCACGTATTTTATCGTTACCGGTCCGACTCCTTATCGATCCAGGTAATTTTTTGGTACTCGTATCTGGACCGTTAATTTTTCGGTCCGAGTATCAGCCCGGGTTTACCGGTCCGGTTCTCGGGTAATTACCGAGAGTATCCGGACCGCTAACATCCCTAACTATATATGAGGAATTCAATGCTTTAACTAAACAACACACATGAGATCTAGTACCTAGACCTGATGTGGTGAATGTGATCCGTTGCATGTGGCTATTTCGTCACAAATTCAGAGACAGTGGAGATCTTGAGAGGTATAAGACACGACTTGTTGCTAATGACACAAATCAGCAGGAGGGCATTGATTGTGGTGAGACCCTCAGCGCGGTTGTTAAACCGGCTACCATTCACACAGTTTTGAGCATTGTCATGGGCAAACACTGGCCGATCCATCAGCTTGATGTGAATAATGCATTTTTACATGAGGATCTAAGAGAGACAGTCTACATGCATCAGCCGCCTGGGTTCACCCATCCAACAGTTCCTCACTATGTGTGTCGTCTCCGTAAGTCACTATATGGCCTGAAACAGGTTCCCCCGTGCGTGGTATGATCATTTTGTCAGGTATATCTTGCAGGTTGGGTTTGTATGCAGCAAGAGAGATACCTCACTCTTCATTTTCATTGAGGTAGTAGCACTGCTTACTTATTACTTTACGTGGATGATATTGTTCTTACTGCCTCCTCCGACGGGTTGAAAAATGAGATTATGCCTTGTTTAAGTCCAAATTTGCAATGACTTATTTAGGGAAGCTGAGTTATTTTTTGGGGATATCAGTGACCAGGTCTGCCAACCACGTGTTCTTGTGTCAACGTAAGTATGCATAGGAGATCATGTACAGGGCTAAAATGACGAATTGCAAAGTTTCACCTACTCTAGTTGATTCAAAATCTAAGCTCAGTGTTATGGATGGTTGATCGGTGTATTTTATATACACCTTTTGAGTCATTTTTAGTTAGTATTTTACTCATTTCATTTATGTTTAGTATAGTATTAGGGTCGTTTTCCTTTCTTTTGTGTCACAGCGGTCAGAAATGAAGAAATGGCGAAAAGGAGATGAAATGAGCATAAATGAGATGGAATTGCACACTAAAAGGACCAAGAAATGAAGCCTAAGAAGTTCCGGGAAATATAGAAGAAATCAGACGAAGACCGGACGAACAAAGGACGAAGAAACGAAAAATCCGGAAAAATGTTGTCACCGGCGCCGCGTCGCCTGGCAGCAGCGCCGCGACGCCGACCACTGAAGCCGTCCGAAGCTCTCTGATTTTTAGGCGCCGTGGCGCCGGATTGCAGGGTCGCGACGCCGACGCGGGATTTCTTAGTTTTTGGGCCGAATTTGACACATTTTCAGAGTTCAAAAGGGATAATTTTTCCTACCTACATACTTCTTAACCCTTTTCCATAACTTTACCTAAACCCTTTACCTAAAAGGATTCCATAACCTTTCCTACCTACATAATCCCTAACCCTTTACCTAAAGGATTCTTGGGCTATAAATAGTCTCTACATCATTAGAAGAATTCATCATCCACCCATCCTTCATTCCACATTCCAATCCATCCATCCTTCATAACCCATTCCATTCTCCATCCACCATTCCATTCCATCTTGTAAATATTCCACAACACAATCCTTGGATGCTAGAAGGCTTGGAGACTTGTTCTTGAGTATTTTCTTTTCTTTCTTTTTGCTTTGTTTATTTCAGTTCATGTATGGAGATTGTATTAGTTCTTAGCGTGACTATGGCTAGGACCTAATTACTTATTTAGGAATTTCCTTGTGATTCTCTTGAAACTCTTATTCATGAATTAATACATTAGTTGATTTCTTCTTCACTTATTTAAGATTTATTTAATAGTTGTTTTGATTGCTTGATAATTAATTGATCACTAATTATCATAACTTATATGATTTCTAATCGAAAGCCGAAAGGGGAGATTGTGAATATGCTATAGTTGAATAAACATAGGTTTAAATCATGGACGAAAGTACCCCGATACTTGTGTAGCTTAATAGGTTATTGTTTTTAATCCTCCTTTGTAGTCAATCTTGTCACCGAAAGGTAGAAGGGTTCTCCATTGGGGTTGAGTGTTTATATTACCTTAACAGGAGTATAAAACGGTCTAGTTAACCTGCTATCTTAACGTAGAAGAAGAAGTCAGTCTAATTGTATTAAGGATTGAATATAGTGGATAGTTGATGATCTTGGAAGCCCTAATTCTCCATCATAACTGATTTAATTCAAAGTATTTTTATAATTAGTTTATTTCCTGCATTATTAGTTTAGAATTCCAACTCAATTAACGTTAACCAAATAGAAACTAAAGCATAGATAATCGGTACTTGAAAACCAGTCCCTGAGGACGATATTCGGTCTTACCTAGACTATATTAATTGTCACGATACGTGCACTTGCGTTTAGCATGTGTATAAATCGCATATCAAGTTTTTGGTGCCGTTGCCGGGGATTGACGTACTTTCAATATCGATTTATCTATTCTTATTTCTAATTTGGTTGCTCCAAGAACAAGTTTCTAACTTGTTCTGCGAGCATCTTTTTATCACCTTTTGTTGTTTTTCTTATTTTGCAGGTTAAATTCGAAAAAAAAATATATACAGGTCCATGGACTACTACTTCTATCAGGGGCAGTGTAGTTATCAACAGCAGCTTAACCCACAGGAAGATCTAGATGAGTTGCAGGCAGGCATACTCAGGCTCACCAAGTGCCAAGCTCAGTTTATGGATGAAACAAGAGTGTCCCTCAGAAATTTGGAGACACAAATAGGGCAACTAATGGATATGATGAATAATACACTTCAAGAAAGTCTGCCTAGCAACACCGTTGTGGAAAGTGATAAGCAAATTGAGGAACCTGAACCACACCCAGCTGTTGAGGAATCTGGCGAGATAGTTGGTGTAGAGAAGGAAAAGATTACTGAGATCCAATTATTCACCTTTTTGGATTCTTTGGAAATTCTTTTCCCTGTACCTATTGCAAAAGAAATACCACCAGCGATCACTGTTGATCCCCAAATAGGAAGTCCATACCATCAAGGGCACCCCCTAGAGTTGAGAGATGTTGGGAATCTCACTGATCCCTACATTAGAGAGAGCCTAGAAGACAAGCATGTCTTGTGTACTTGGGGGATAATCTTATATCTGAAGCCCTTAGTTGAAAATATTGTTGTAGGAAAAGTGAGACTGCGCAACAATAATCATGGATTGCAGGCAGTTCGCAGAAGGATCCAATGGGCACTCGTAAAGGTTAACTGCGTCCGGCTAAAAGACGTTAAAGACAGCGCTTGTTGGGAGGCAACCCAATATTTTTAATTATGTTATTTTTATTTTATTTTTGGTTTGTTTTATTTTGTCTTGAACAGTCTCACGGTCTTGGGTTCTTGTTTTGTGTTGTTGGATAACAGGTGGACTGAAAGCTAAATCTGAGGAAAAAGGAGCAAAAACGCTGAAAAAAAGGAAAGTAGCCGCCGCATGGCCGAGATCTCGAGCATACGCGGAACTCAGAGAGACATATTCCGTGCAAATTCCAGAATTTTTCCTCCTAGACCTCCGTTATGACCGCTGTGTTGTGTCAGTAAGTTGTCCCTATTTTTTTTTCTTGCACACATTGGGGACAATGTGTGATTTAAGTTTGGGGGGATGTTTTATTGTTTTTGAGTCTTTTTGATTTGTTATGGTATTTTTGAGTTTTTTTTTTTTTGTCATAATTTTTTTTTTAAGATCATGCATGCTGTAGTTACTTGAAACGCCTAGTGAAGTAAAGTAGAATAATGTAATGGAATTAGAAGCAACCATCTGAACACTTAGGTTAGATATGCCAAAAATTCATGAAATTGAACTATTTGGGGTATCTTTCTTGATTTGTGCATTGTTAATGATTAAACCTATGTGTCTGCTTGCTTGCTATTTGAGGCGAAATAGTTAGGATATGCATGTTAGAGATATGATTCAGGTATTTCTTTGTTATCCCTTTCTTACCATTCTTTGCCTATCCCTGACATTCAAATTATATCCCTAGTCAGCCCCTTTGAGCCAAAAATAAGATCTTTTCTTTGACACCCTAAAATTCCATATTTGTGTCATATGTGGAAAAATTGAGTTGTTTGGAATATAAAGTGTTGAAAAAGAGACAAAAGAGAGTGAACAATTTTGATGCACCCCAATGAAAAAGTAATAATAAATAGGCAAAAGCCTAAGTTTGGGGGTGCCTGTTATTCATCATACACCTCATTCTCTCAAAACAAAAGAGGAGAAAGATAGGTATGAAGTGAAAAAGAGAATCAAAAGAAAATGGAAGAATTTAAAGCAAAATAGCTTATGGTACGTAAATTGAGCCTAAATGTCTATTTTTACATACCCCTGCCTAAGCCTACATTACAACCCTGAAAAGCCCTGAAGATCTCTAATATGTATATCCATGATTAGTGGAGAATAGCAAGTGAACAGGCCATAGGATTTTGAAATTGACATGCATAGTTAGGTATTCTTACTTTCATTGAGCATGATTAAATTGAATTTGCGAAATATCTGACTTGAGTATTTAGAATGCTAAAAATCCATACTATATGTTCCTACATATTATCCTACTAACCTTCATGCTTTTCTAAGTGACAATTGTGCAGCAAAATGATCAGTGTCTTTGAGTCATTTTATTTTCTTTCGTGTCTTTGTTTATATTTTTTATCTTTGCTCGAGGGCGAGCAAAGGTTAAGTTTGGGGGTGTTTGATCGGTGTATTTTATATACACCTTTTGAGTCATTTTTAGTTAGTATTTTACTCATTTCATTTATGTTTAGTATAGTATTAGGGTCGTTTTCCTTTCTTTTGTGTCACAGCGGTCAGAAATGGAGAAATGGCGAAAAGGAGATGAAATGAGCATAAATGAGATGGAATTGCACACTAAAAGAGCCAAGAAATGAAGCCTAAGAAGTTCTGAGAAATATAGAAGAAATCAGACGAAGACCGGACGAACAAAGGACGAAGAAACGAAAAATCCGGAAGAATGTCGTCACCGGCGCCGCGGCGCCTGGCAGCAACGCCGACCACTGAAGCCGTCTGAAGCTCTCTGATTTTCAGGCGTCGTGGCGCCAGATTGCAGGGCCGCGGCGCCGACATGGAATTTCTGAGTTTTTGAGCCGAATTTGACACATTTTCAGAGTTAAAAAGGGATAACTTTTCCTACCTACATATTCCTTAACCTTTTTCCATAACTTTACCTAAACCCTTTACCTAAAAGGATTCCATAACCTTTCCTACCTACAAAATCCCTAACCCTTTACCTAAAGGGATAAATTCATCATCCACCCATCCTTCATTCCACATTCCAATCCATCCATCCTTCATAACCTATTCCATTCTCCATCACCATTCCATTCCATCTTGTAAATATTCCACAACACAATCCTTGGATGCTAGAAGGCTTGGAGACTTGTTCTTGAGTATTTTCTTTTCTTTCTTTTTGCTTTGTTTATTTCAGTTCATGTATGGAGATTGTATTAGTTCTTAGCGTGACTATGGCTAGGAGCTAATTACTTATTTAGGGATTTCTTTGTGATTCTCTTGAAACTCTTATTCATGAATTAATACATTAGTTGATTTCTTCTTCACTTATTTAAGATTTATTCAATAGTTGTTTTGATTGCTTGATAATTAATTGATCACTAATTATCATAACTTATATGATTTCTAATCGAAAGCCGAAAGGAGAGATTGTGAATATGCTATAGTTGAATAAACATAGGTTTAAATCGTGGACAAAAGTACCCCGATACTTGTGTAGCTTAATAGGTTATTGCTCTTAATCCTCATTTGTAGTCAATCTTGTCACCGAAAAGTAGAATGGTTCTCCATTGGGGTTGAGTGTTTATATTACCTTAACAGGAGTATAAAACGGTCTATTTAACCTGCTATCTTAACGTAGAAGAAGAAGTCGGTCTAATTGTATTAAGGATTGAATAGAGTGGATAGTTGATGATCTTGGAAGCCCTAATTCTCCATCATAACTGATTTAATTCAAAGTATTTTTATAATTAGTTTATTTCCTACATTATTAGTTTAGAATTCCAACTCAATTAACGTTAACCAAATAGAAACTAAAGCATAGATAATCGGTACTTGAAAACCAGTCCCTGAGGACGATATTCGGTCTTACCTAGACTATATTACTTGTTACGATACGTGCACTTGCGTTTAGCGTGTGTATTAATCGCACATCAATGGTGCTCCAATCTCCGATGCTACTCTGTATAGGAGCCTTGCAGGTGCACTTTAGCATCTCACATTTACAAGGCCAGACATTGCTTATGCTGTTCAGCAGGTATGTCTATTCATGCATGCCCCCAGGGAGTCTCATTTCACTGCTCTTAAGCGTATCATTTGATACATTAAGGGAACTCTATTATAGTTTGCACTTATACCCCTATGCACCAAACAGGTTGCTCTCTTATACAAATGCAGATTGGGTAGGGTGTCCGGACACGCGACGCTTCACCTCCGGCTTTTGTGTATTTTTAGGGGATAATCTGATTTCTTAGTTCGCTGACGCACTACCCTATCTCGCTTCAAAGAGGCCGAAAGTACAGAGGCATTGCAAATATGGTAGCTGAGATTTGTTGGCTCAGAAATTTACTGTTAGAACTTCAGTGTCCTTTGCGTCAGGCATCTATTGTGTAATGTGATAACATTTGTCATCTATCTTTCTCATAATCCGGTTCAACATCAGCGAACCAAGCACATTGAGATAAACATATACTTTGTCCGTGAGAAAGTTGCGCTAAGCCATGTCAGAGTGCATGTTCCATCATCCTATCAGTATGCATATATATTTACCAAAGGACTCCCCAGTCAGTTATTTCTTGACTTCAGATCCAGTCTCAGCGTTCGGCCTTCTCCCGCTCCGACTGAGGGGGTGTGTAAACGTGTATATAGTAGTAACAATTGTATCATTACCCATAATTAGAATATATTCTATATATTGTGTAAATATAATTATGGTAAGACTAGGATTCCTCTTGTGATTAGGTCTAGGATTCCTTTTGTATAAGAGATAATATTGTACACTATATATACTTTGATATTAATGAGAAGACTCCCTAAGGGAGATTAATATCATCTTACACAAACAAACCCACATAATATCTGATCCAGATCGAAAAATCATAAATAAGGAACACATGTGGTTATTGATATACGAGGAGTGCTTTAGCAATAACTTATTAATCACGGAAGCAAGCACATCCAGTTTAATAATCAGCGAAATCAGATCGTCGTGGAATGGAATGACCTCGTAATGGAGCTGATGCCACCGATTACGACTGCGATTGTAAAATGATCAAATCTGCCTGCCAGCCAGTCTCTGCACAGAAGCTTCACTTTCTCCATAACGTTGAATTGAATTTATTTATTTAGGCATGTGCAAATGTATTAGTTAACTGGCGTTGCAGACATATGAGGAAGAACCTCCATGCATGTTCTGTGTATCCCTCAATATGTGCCGAAGATCTTATATTCTTTTTCATAGGTAAAAAATGTGGGTGGTAATGTGAGAAAGAACCTCCATGCATGTTCTGTGTATCCCTCAATATGTGCCGAAGATCTTATATTCTTTTTCATAGGTAAAAAATGTGGGTGGTAATGTGTAGAATGAGAAAATAACAACAACAAATTGTAATAAAACTTGGAAATGATCAAATAGAAGGGTTTGCTGAATCGATCAAATTCTTGATCTATCCTTAAGATAATATTGCCCTGTATATCCTTTCAACGGTTGTAATGACAACTTATCTCCCAAGATAAAACAACAATCAAACAAATGAGCAAAGGGAACTCAAGTGTTTATTTTGGAAGAAAGATCTTTGAGTGTTTTGTGATTGCAAGAGAGGAAGAAGTATTTCAGATTTCAAGTATTTTGCAAATGAACCTAAGGCCTCATTTTATAGTGTTGTGAAGATGACTTTCCAATTGCCCATGTAATGGCCTTGAATAACTATGTAATGACCTTGAATGACCATGTAATGGCTGAATTTATTTGGGATGTTATGGAGGTTTAATGCCTCAAAACCAACCCAAGAGTCATGTTTTTTCGTCTCCAGTCGCAGTTTCTGGACTACCGGCGCCGCGGCCCTGCAGGGAGGCGCCACGGCGCCCAAACTTTAGAGAGTTGGCGCCGTGGCCCTGCAGGGAGGCGCCGCGGCGCCCAAACTTCAGAGAGTTGGCGTCGTGGCCCTGCAGGGAGGCGTCGCAGCGCCCAATCTTTAAACACATTGTACACTTCTTCCTTCATTTACCAACGTGAAACTAACGTCATTTGGCCAATAACTGTCTATTATCTTACGTATCAAACAATTTGTATATGTACCAATATCTCTTCCATTAAGAAAATTTTTATTCTTGGCACTACATGTGCACGTGTGTGGAAACAAGGTTTCCCACGTACAGAGCCCCAATTATTCGAGTCATAATTAAATATAGAATTAACTTTATTTCACGTTTAAATAAATATTTCCTAACAAAAAAAGTAAAAAAGCTCATATGAAGGAACTACTTCCCCAATCAAAGGACGCTAAGGCATCAAGTCAACTTTCTTATGTAAATTTAATCAGCCTTAGTTACTATGATGTTGAGTTGAACATTGTTGAGAAAAGTGAGCACATGGGAAGCAAATCCTGAGTTGAAGATTGCATTAATTAAGAACGTAACTAATTAAAAAATAGAGTGATAGCAGTGGTAATTACTTCAAGAGGGCAAATCACCTTATGTGAATGACTATAAATTGTGGCCTGTGAAGAAATGAAATGCACACACAGATTAATTCTCTTCTCTTTTCCTTTGTAAAGCTCGAGTACTTCTCCTATCTACATGGCTTTGCTCAAGTTTCTTTTTCTTTTGACTACTCTTCTTATGGCAGCCACTGGTTAGTATTCATCAATCTCTCTTTATATATATTTGTTAAAAAGCATGTGTTCATGAGTCAATGTATATGTATGAAAAACCTACAAATGGTAAGAATAATATATATGTGTTTTACATTATACCTAATGTATCTTAATTATATTCATGTATGAAGTGACTGCTACAAGAGACATCAATCAAGATTCACAAGGGTTAGAGCGCATGCTAATCCAACCTTCCGCTAATATGATGACTTGCTTGAGAACTTGTACTGGGAGTGAGGATTGCAGTGATGGTTGGGTATGCAAGCTTTGTACTTTTATGACTAAAGAATGGAGAACTTGCAATGCAATCTAACAAGCTTAAATGGAGGAGGTTGTTTTCTTATGGTAGAAGAACTATAGCTACCATACGTGAAAGTTATTATTATGTATTTGTATCTGTGTGTGCTCCGAATATCTGTTTTAGTTCACAGTTTCATTGTTTATCTAGCTTTTGTATTAATTAATGTCAACAAAATGTTTAGTGAATAACTATCCGTTGAGGATTTGTAGTGGATGTAAGCTTGTCTTCTGAATTGTAATCCCATGTTTTGTAATAACTCCTGTTACAGGAATATCCATTTATGTTATCTTATTTTGTTAGTCCTAGATTTCCTTTCATAATCTTCATCCTTTTTCACCCAGATGGAATTCTTTATTTTTTTATAGCAAGAAGAGGCTTTACTTTTGATGATATATTTTATTAGTAACATTCGTTCACCTCTATCAAACTGAATAGATCATTCAAGAACCAAGACTCAAGAACTTAAGCACATTGATCCTTAATTACATAGGTATGCATAAACGAGTAAGTATATATAGAACATCAATCAAATTATAAATAAAGAAATGTAAAAAAGAAAATAATTGACGATTTGGTGACTCGTTCATTTAAGTTTGATGAACCCTTTCATAGGATTATGGTGGAATAGGTTTTCAACATCTTTATCGTTTGAAATCATCAGCGTCGTCGTCATCATCGTTGTGAGATACATTTCTTAGAAAATCATTACCAACTTTAGTAAATTATGGTTTAGTACCTACTATATTAAACATACCAAAGTTATGTTTTAGTAAATTCTGGTTTATGGTGATATCGCATGACAGTATTCTTGCCATTATTCTTCCGATTCTGGCCCTTCTTACCACCCCCGTTGTTGTGATTTTGAATCACATTGGCTGGATTTGAAGGAGGAAAATTGAAAGCAGTCATCATGACGACAGGGTTGGCCCCAATCGCCACTTTCTTAGTCAATCCCGCTTCCTCCAAAGTAAGCATAGAACGGGCTTGATAAAATCCTGGCAGGGGGTTACTCCGACGAATAACCGAAGCAACACCACTAAAAGTCTCTGACAGGCCTGCAACCATCTGAAGAACTAGATGACTTTGAGAAACCGGAGAACCCACGTTGTTGAGTTGGTCTGCCAAGTCCTTGAGGCGTTTGCAAGAAGAAGAAACGTTTGGAAAACTCGTCATAGCCACCTGGGAGAATTCCTGCTCAAGGATAACAATTCGAGAATGACTGTTATTGTTGACACCCAATTTTGACTCTCTCGTCCAGTCATTAACTATAAAATTACACTAATTTTTCAAATAATTTTAACAATTTACATAAATAAGCAATTTAATAATGACACCGCGTTTTACGCATTTATTTGAGTCTCACGTCCGCACTCGCATAAATATTATTCATAATTTAAGTCCTAATAATTTTAATAATAACAAATACGTAAATAATTTAATAATGGTGTCGCATCAAGCAGTCCTTAAAATTATATCCACATTTATTAATATCCAAAATAATATCATAATTATTATTTGCAATTTAAACCCCCCATTAATTAATTTTAATTTAAAATCGCAAAGTATGCATAATAAATAGAATTTTAATAACGGTCTCGCATTATAAATATTAAGCACTAATTAAATAGCACGCCCACATTTATTATTGTAATAAAACCCTAAGCTAAACTAATAAAGCACCTAAGGTTGTATTAAGATAATTTAATAATTTAAACCCTACTTATTTATCACTAATTAACTAACACTTAAAACTAATACCCAATTAAAACCAAACCCTTCTCCCTTTACTTAAATTGCCCAGCCCAAATACTGACCCGCGGCCCAACTCACCCCCAGCCCCTTTATTTCACTCCCTTCAGCCCAAAAACAAAATCCCCAAAACAAACCCTTAAGCCTGCAGCCCACCTTATTTCCTTTCTCCCTCCCCCCATCGTCCAAAAAACAAAACCTAAAGCAAGCAAAACCTAGCAGCCACAATCCACCCCTCAATCTTCCGCATATCACGCCCAAAATCTCACCAAATCTTTACCCAAAACCATTCCCAAATCTTATCCAAAACCATTCCCAAATCTTACCATCTTTAAGAACCACGAATCCATAACCAAAAGCTTACCAGATCAATACCCAAAAATCGCACCAAATCAGTAAAGAATAATACGCTCAAATCAGTCCAAAATTAAACCAAATTAGCCTTAAAATCCTACCAAAATCCTGAACCAGGGGAATGGATGAATAGGCTGGAGTTTTATTATTTCTGAAATAATATAAAATGACATTCTAGGCTTGGAAATCAACTTTCTTCATTTTGTGGCATCTGTTGAATATTTATGCATACTCTGTTAGTTCCTATAACATATCTACCAGTCTGTTTTTCTACTCAGTTTGTGTATGTGGCTTGAATTACTTTTCTATTTACCTAGGCATGTACTTGTCTGGTTGTGAGTGAACTGCGCCACTATTTGCTGAAGCTTGAGCATATTAAGTGATATCATATACTCCTAAGTCCTATCTCATGCATATTTTAAAACTAGTTTTCTGGTAAAACTTGAAAATCATTGTTTGGGCTGCATATGTTATTCTCGACTGTTACAAATTTAAGTAGCAATTGGATTCTGGATGTATGTATAAATCCACTAGAGTGTCTTATTTACTCGCATTATTGATAAGCTTAGGCTTGTACTAATCCTTATATTTTCTTATATTTTTCATGAAATGCACTGGAGTCGAGTGAAGAATTTCATTGCGACTCATCGCACTTTCCATCAACTGAAGATCTGCATCCATGTTCACTCGCATCTATGTGCATCAGCATTCACATTTGCATTCCCGCCTCGGCAATTCCTAGAAAAACAAAATAGGACGGAGTCATCCACTTCAATTCCTTTACTCCCTTAACCTCATTGCCTCATTTTATGTCTTTATTTGTTTATTGCAATTTTATTATCTAACTTTGTAATTAATATGAGATCTAGTTCAATTAGTCCTTGAACATATAAGATGGGGAGGTGATTCAGAATTAAATGCACTTCTAGTTATTTATCTTAGGCTTGTCATTCGGGTCTAATCTCTTGCCTAATCATTAAAATTGCATATCTGAACATGAAACTAACGCATCACTTCTTTGATTTCGCAGATAAATGCATATCTTTAGTCAAATCAATCGACTTTGCGCATATTCATTTTATAAACAATATATATGCATACTTTCAACCTTATATATATTTTACAATGCACTTATCAAAAATTAGCTTTACATGTATTTTTATAAAGCGAGTCTTACAAATCTTTGTGTTATCAAAATGCATCTTTTATAAAACACTCGCAATATCCTTACTTAAATATTTCTAAACATACATTTTTCTTTAGTGCAATAATTACCCTAGGTTTGAACGGACAGCCGCAAGTTAGCGGATCTTTTAGGGTGTCTAACCCCTCCTCTTTAGGATAATGAAAGAACTCTTGCCCACAATCTCCCATTGTTTTGCAGACCATTAAATGGAGTTAGTGTTGACTTTAACCTAGTTGACATTTAGGTGTCCTAATTCACCAAAATAATTAGGTGGTGACTCCGCGAACCCTAGCACTACTTTTAACACCTCTTTTATGTTTTATTTTAACATCTTCTCTTAAGCAGGAGTTTTATAATGTCGCGGTCGAAAAAGGGCGTGACAGTTATCTTGGAATATATCTCGCAATCGATCCCACGCCGCCATAGCCGTGGAATTGGTTTCCATAATCGTCTGTAAGAGATCCAAGGAGATAGTGACATAAATCCACTGAAGAACCTTGACATCAAGCATGACCCATAATTCTGGATCTGCTTCTTTAGTCGGCACAACCGTCGTAGAAGTACCCTCCTTTGGAGGAGAAGGATGAATGATGTGGTGGAGGACTTTATGTGCCAAAGCATGAATCTTAAATAATTTCGCTCATGTCTCATATTGAACGTTTTCTAGGTCAAGAACGATAGGAAGAACACTCTTGATATTAAAAATTGTGAGGGCAGGGTGAAAATTGTTCTTATCAGCCATAAGGAATAGAACAACAAGATTCAGAGAAGGGAATTTGAAAGAGAAAATACTCGGTGAAGGACAAGAAAATCGAGAATTTTCAGGGCAAAATTTCAAGAATGAGAAGAAAATTTTGAGGAGCGGAAGCAGGGTAAAGAGAACCTAGACTCTTGATACCATGAAAGAAATAATCTCTTGATTATTCTCATTAATGAAAGGCATATATATACAAGTTACAAGGAAGACCATTTTCCTATTCTACTTAGGAATCCATATTCTATAAGAATACTAACTTTACAATTATGGTAATATTACACTACTTATTAAGGTACAAACCTAAGTCTAATATTTACCAAATATACAAAGGAAAGGGAAAGGGTAAAGGAAAGGGAAAGGTTCTCGGCTGGGCTGAGAGCCGTGTGGCCCATATACCATATACACTTTAACAATGACCAAACTACCTTTTTTGCTTATTTCTTTGAATCCGCAGACTTCTACACTGCCCCTCAAGCTAGGTATGAGATACTAAGAAGATGTCTAGCAGACCTAACATGGAAATGGGATATGTATGTTGCATCTTTGTCAATCATTTTGTCAAAACATCAGCTGGTTGTTCATGAGTAGAAATGTACGTACTTTGTAGTTACCGTGCCTTACATAATCTTTTCCCTTATGAAATGGAAATCATATTCTATATGCTTAGTTCTTCCATGATACACAGGGTTAGCTGAATGTATAGTTATTTTGCAATCACTGAACATACACATGACTGTCTAACTTCACTCCCAACTCTGATAGTAATTCTAGCAACGAAATGACTTCCGAGAGTTCTTCCATGCTTAGTAATTCTATGTCTTCTGAGACTTCTGATAGTAATTCTATATGCTTAGTTCTTCCATGATACACATGGCGCTACTACAGTTCTAAGGAAGTCAAAAAGGCAGAGTAACTTCTTTGAAGGTCTATAAATTGTGGCCTGTGAGGCAATGAGATGCACACACAACTAAATTCTCTTCTACTTTCCTTTGTAAAGTTCAAGTTGTTCTCCTAGCTACATGGTTTTGCTCAAGTTTCTTTTTATTTTGACTACTCTTCTTATGGCAGCCACTGGTTAGTATTCATCTATCTATCTCTTTATGTATATTTGTATATAACATACATACATACATACATGCATACATACAAGAGACACATACACACATACATATTATTAAAAACCATGTTGCATGAGTCAATGTATATGTGTTATAGCGGAAGCAATTAAACAGAAGAAAGAATAATAATGAATGTAAAGGACACAAACGATTTAACGTGGTTCACTAACAATGTGTTAGCTACGTCCACGGGCAGAAGAGAGAAAAGCTTTATTGATCTTGAGGAATACAATTTTTGGGATTTCTCTTAATTGTATTTCAGATTTCTTATTAGGTTATAACCTATGGGGTTTATATAGAGTACCCCTTACACAGACTAAGGAAATATTTTTCAAACAGAAAAGAAAAAGGTTTTTCAAACAGAAAAGGAAAAGAATTCCTAAACATGGTATAAACCTAATATGCCCGGATTCAAGGCATATTTCAACAAATCTCCACCTTGACTTGAATCCTCTCACAAATAACAGATGTACCAGATGCGCCATTATAGTGTCATATGTACTAGACTCTTTCTGCCCCAGATTTTGCCCTCAAGGGGCAATCAGCAACTCCTAACATTGAGCAAGTCCAAACAGTGTTGGAACTTGCTGTGTGGAACTGGCTTTGTGAACATATCAGTTGGGTTATCAGCAGTACCCACTTTGTTCACCTTGATTCTCTTCTCACTTCTCATAAAATGATACCTCATATCAATGTGCTTAGTCCTCTTATGATGGACTTGATCCTTGGCTAAATAGATTGCACTGAGACTGTCACAATACACTATGGCCTGATCCTGATGTAGACCCAGATCGATGATCAATCCTTTCAACCAGATTCCCTCCTTGGATGCTTCTGTTAATGCCATGTACTCTGCTTTTGTAGTCGACAAAGTCACTGTAGGCTGCAAAGTAGTTTTCCAACTGACAACTGAACCACCAAGAGTGAAAACATAACTAGTCATAGGTCTTCTACTGTCAATATCTCCAGCATAGTCAGAGTCTGAAAACCCTGTCACCAAGCACTCTGTATCACCTCCATAAATGAGACCAACATCAGACGTATCTTTGAGGTACCGAAAAATCCTCTTCACAGCTTGCCAATGCTCTTTGCCAAGCTCACTCATAAACCTGCTAACAACACTAACAGACTGTGCAAGATCAGGTCTAGTGCATACCATTGCATACATCAAGCTTCCTACTGGACTAGAATAGGGAACTTGAGACATGTACTCCTTCTCCTCAGCTGATTTAGTACATGTCTGTTTCTTTGTAAGTGGATGGCTCATGTGAGTCAGGATCCACTTCTTCAGCAACCTGCAATGCATAAGGTACCATGTCTTCAAACCATACCTTCTGGGAGGTATTTCATAATTTGCTCTCTTTGATCGATCAAAAGCCAAATTATGCTGATTTGCTACTGGTAATGAAGATCCTGATGATTCTGCTTCTGACTGTGGTTGTTGGACTTCATATGATGGTTCACCCTTATCTGGAGTGACTTGCTGCTCCACCAGTTTCCCAACACTGCCACCAACAATAGACTTCACAATAGGGTTAAACATAGAATTTTCATCAAAAACTATATTTCTGCTCAGTATAACCCTCTTCTAAGACGGGTACCATATTCTGTAACCTTTAACATCATCCCCATAACCCACAAACACTCTTTTTTTAGCTCGTGGTTCTAATTTACCCTCATTCAGATGATAATAAACATTGCAACCAAAAGCTCTCAAGCCAGAGTAATCAGCAGGCTTACCAGACCATATCTCAAAAAGAGTTTTGAGATGTATACCTGTGTGAGGTTCACGATTTATCAGATAGCAAGTTGTACTAACCGCTTCTGCCCAGAATGTCCTAGTTAGTCCAGCATTAGAGTGCATGCATCTAGCTCTCCGAAGTGTCCGATTAAATGCGCTCGCTCTCGCTTTGTTGTGGCGTCTCGATCGTATGATGCCTAGCAATCCCTTCTTTTCTGCAAAACTCATTGAACTCAGAACAACAAAATTCCAGACCATTATCAGTTCGCAGTCTTTTGATCTTCTTCCCTGTTTGATTTTCCATTAATGTCTTCCACTGCTTGAAGTTCTTGAAAGCTTCACTTTTATGCTTCATAAAGAACACTCAAGTCATCCTTGAGAAATCATCAATAATTGTCATAAAATATATGTGATCTCCTAGATCCTCCATCCGGGAAGGACCCCAACAATCAGAATGGATGTAATCAAGTGTGTTTTTGTTTTGTGTATTGCTTTGGGAAACTTGTTGCGATGTAATTTCTCGAATACACAGTGTTCACAAAACTTAAGGTCCTCGACCTTGTGATCACAAAGAAGATATCCTTTTGACAGAATTTGCATCCCTCTCTCGCTCATATGACCAAGCCTCATATGGTCAAGTTTTCTTTATCAACCTCTGAGGATGAAACAGCAACAGAACCTGATAACGTAGAACCTTGAAGGAAATACAAGGTACCACGTTTTATGCTCTTCAGAACCACATTCGAATCCTTGCAGACATATAGAACTCCACCTCCACCTCGAAATCTGAACCCCTTGCTATCTAACATGCTCAATGATATCAGATTCTTTGTCATAGATGAAACATGCCTGACGTCATTCAATGTGCAGAATTTACCATCATGTGTCCGAATTTTAATAGAGTTTATCCCAACTGTTTTGCAAATAGAACTGTCAGCCATAGAAACACTGCCACCATCCACTTGCTCATAGGTTGTAAACCACTCCCTGCGCGGACATATATAGTAAGATGCTGCTGAATCAAGGATCCACATATCATTATGATGTGTGTACTCATTAGCAACTAGAGCAATATCATCTTCAGAGTTGGTATCTGCTACAACGACAAGACTGCCGATTATTCTCGATGTCTCTTCTTCGGGACAATCGATTTCCAAAGGTCCCTTCTCCTTACAGTAATTACAGACATCATTTGGTTTTGGACCTTTAGAAACGGTTTCTTGAACTTCTTCTCCCCCGGATTTCTATGTCCATGACTTCCACTGGCTACTAACCCTGCAGCCTGATTATCTGCACCTGTACCAGCCACTTTATGGCGCAGCTCTCACCTCCTCTAGAGACACATTATCTTTTCCAACACGAACGATCGCATTTAAATTTTCGCACGATAATGGTAAAGATACTAACAGAATCAATGCAAAGATCCTCATCCTCAACTTTCACATCAATATTACGCAACTCTAACAAGATTGTGTTTAGTTGATCTAAGTGATCTCAAGAGGTATACCTTCCGCATCCGTAGATCGAGCAGACGTTGCTTGTAAGCAACTTGTCGTTAAGGACTTCGCCATATAAAGACTCTCGAGCTTGACCCATAGACCCGCGCGTTTCTCCTCCGCGATCTCAGTGATAATATCATCAGCAAGGCTCAACATAATTGTTGAATGAGCCTTCTCTTCCAGAACGGTCATCTCAGCGTTAATGGGTTATGTCGGCTTCCTAGCAAGCGGCGCCCAAAGTCCTTTGTTTTAACAAGGCTCGCATCTTGATCTGCCATAGACTAAAACTGTTTCTCCCCGTAAATTTGTCGATTTTCACATTCATTCTAGACATCTTTCAAACAAACAAATCCGGCGCTGATATCAATTTGTTATAGCGAAAGCAATTAAACAGAAGAAAAAATAATAATGAATGTAAAGGACACAAATGATTTAACGTGGTTCACTAACAATGTGTTAACTACGTCTACATGCAGAAGAGAGAAAAGCTTTATTGATCTTGAGGAATACAATTTTTGGGATTTCTCTGGATTATATTTCAGATTTCTTATTAGGTTATGATCTATGGGGTTTATATAGAGTACCCCTTACACAGACTAAGGAAAGGTTTTCCAAACCGAAAAGGAAAAGGTTTTCCAAACACAAAAGGAAAAGATTTTCCAAACAGAAAAGAAAAAGGATTCCTAAACATGGTATAAACCTAATATGCCCGAATTCAAGACATATTTCAACAATATGTATGAAAAACCTACAAATCGTAATAATATACATGTGCTTTACTTCAAACCTAATGTATCTTAATATTCATGTATGAAGTGACTGCTACAAGAGACGTTAATCAAGATTCACAAGGGTTAGAACGCATGCTAGTCCAACCTTCTGCAAATATGATGACTTGCTTGAGAGGTTGTACATCGAACGAGGATTGCAGTGATGGTTGGGTATGCAAGGTTTGTATTTTTATGACTAAAGATTCGAGAGCTTGCACTGTATTCTAACAAGCTCAAATGGAGGTCATTTGTTTATCGCAGAGAAAAACCCTAGCTACTATGAGCAAGTTTTTATTATGTATCTGCTTTATGTTTGTTCAAGTATCTCTTTAGTTCCTTCAACAATTTAATTTCATTGTTTATCCGGTTTCTCTGTTAATGTCAAAAAAATTAGTGAATAACTATCAATGGAAGATTTGTAATGGATGTCAACTGTAAGGCTTGTCTTCAGTGTCTAATGCTATGTAATGTAATAAATCCGGTTGTTATCCGATCTTGTTGTTCCTAAGTTTACCTGCCCTTTGTTCATAATCTCCATTCTTTCAAATTCAAAATAGAAACTATTTTTTCAATAATTCTATCTGTACCTCTAGGTCTAATAACTCCACCACCAATATGTGGAGTGTTTCATTTAAAATAAATTTATAGTTTCTCTTTTTACAATTTCTCCTAAATTTCTACGCCTAACAACTCCACTCGCAACTTGCCAATCTAACCTCCTCAATGTGAGCATTTTTTTGTTGTGACCAATTCATCATCCAAATCACAAAAATGAATTAAATCGACAACTACAAGAGATAAGATCGACGAGCACCTAAGGCTATGACTAATGATCAATGAGGTGCCTTGAGAATCATGAAGTATCAAGTTTAAATAATAGTAGAGGTAAATTACTAGGTGATTTCCTCGATATATCCAGCCTCGATGACGAAATTACTTGGTATATATGCTAGTGGAGATAACAGTACCGTGAAATTAATCGAGGTGCATGCGTAATCTGACATCGTAGTAATTAAAAAAAGGTACCCGTAAATTAGTGAAGGTCCATGCTAGTTGGTGAGACATCACCATTATAAAAATAGAAAAGGCACGTGTTGTGAAATTTCTAAATGCTACGCAAGTGTACATATCGCAATTTGTAATAATTTCGGTAAAACCGAGTATCGTCCACTGATTTATCAATTACCAACTAACTAATCTTTGGTTTATATTTGGCAAACGAATATAAGTTGTGATTTGTAAACTAAAGAATTAACAAATTAAAGTAATTTGCAGAATAAACTAGTAATGAAAACACACGGAGTTTAATTCAAGAATGAAGTCAATTAGGTTTTCAATCTCATCAACTATCCACTCTATCATTCGTTAATGCAAGACTAGCGATTCTTCTTCTTATTAAGATAGCGAGTTAATTGAGATATTCTACATTATCATATGACACATAAAAACTCAACCTAAGTGGCGATTTTCTATACTTCATGATAAATTCAACATAATAGGAGGATTAAAATTAATAACCTAAAACGCTACACATGCAATCATGATACTCTCGTTCAAGATTAAACATATGTCTAATCAACTATAATATAATCAAATCTCACTTTTCATATTTTGATTTAAAATAATATAGGTAATGAAAACTAATGACCAATCAATTTCATTCAATAAACGCAAGTTGAATAGATATTAATAGATGAAAAAGAAAGACTAGTAATATATTAATTCATAATAGAGTTTCAAGTGAATCGATGAAAAACCCTAATAAAAAAATTAGTTCATAGACATGCTAATAAACATGAACTGAATTAATGAAAATAAAAGGAAAAGAACTTGAATAATCGATCTCTCTAATTTCTCTTTGGCCTCTTGTTTCTTGCCTCCAATGTGTGATACTCTCTAAAATCTGTCTCCCAAGCTTATATCACGAAAAAATCCTGAAATGGATCATTTTGCCCTCGTAAAAATTAGGGGTTTTCACTCAAATGACATCATCAATTGGCCGTGCATCGCGACACTAATTCACTCTAGAGTTACTGCCAGTGAGCCGTCGTGGCGCTACTGCCAGGCGCCGCGGCGCGTATGCAAAGTAAATTTGTTCCAATTTCTGCTTGCAAGGCGTTGCGGCGCCATCTTCTCGCGCCGCGGCTCCTTCTTTGCAGTGTCGCGACTCTTCATCATTTTTCGTCCGAATTTTGTTTAGACTGCTTCGTGAGCTTCCCGAGACTTCTTTGACTGATTGTTTGTGACTCGATATGCATATTTGTCCTTCATAACCACCTATTTCCTTTGAATTTACCTTATTCCTTTCTGAATCGCGTAAGACTTGAAAACACAAAACAACACGCGTAATAATGTACAAAACAATTAAAAGACAACAAAAAACTCTCTAAAACACACTCTAAAACAGTACTAAAAATAGACTCAACAACACGCAAGTTTCCCGAATACCAAAGTTATCAGGAGGAAAAGTAGGTAACTAGTTATTAAAAAGTGAGATAAAATCAACTTACGAAACAAAATGAGTTGTTCTACAAAACTTATAGCCTCGAAGGCAACAATCATATAAGTCATGAAGGCAAGCACACATTTATATAGCCCAGAAGGCGAATGTATAACTGAATAGCCCCGAAGGCAACTATACGACTAGATAGCATTTACATACCTTTAGTGTCGATTCTATCATCATATTCAAACTTGACCTTATCTGCTTGTTAATCTACAATAATTGATAACAACAATAGTGTCAAACTAAGGAAAGACACAACACAACGAGCGACGCTATACGATTATTTAAACAACGTATCACCACGCCCTTCTTCCTTCTAAACACATAACTAAGAACAAAAAGATACAACATTAACCATAACTTCCACCACAACAACAGGCCCAAAACATAATAAAACATAACAAGAACAATATCCAACAATCAATTTGTGACTTTCGATCGCCGTCATGTAACTCCTACATATTATACATATCAATACCACCTCTACGACCTCACTCTGACGTTAGGAAGAAATTATACCTATTAAACTAAGATGAACCATCCCGTTCTTCTATGAGCTTACAAGAACCAATCAACCACCACAACCACGAGAGAAGATGATGAGAACTAGAGACATCGAAAGAGAATAAGAGAGGATTTTTAAATACAACTTACCTTGGAATCTCTTTGATGTTGTTGCCAAAATAGTACTCTCTGAAAAAATTATTCCCCGAATACTATTCTCTCAAAATTAATTCTCATTTTACTATTAATTTTGCCACATGAATTGCCAAGTGGATAAAAACATATTAGTTAGTATTTAATCAATATTCCACATGTCACATATATTGTATGAATGTGAATTTATAAGTTTATATTGTACATTTATTCTATTAGAAAAGTTAAAATATATTTTTTCCATTTATTCTCGGGTCGGGTCGGATCGACGTGGCCTGACGGATTTATTTATTTATTTATTAAAAACGAAATTGAAAATTCAATTTTTTTTTTAAAAAACAAAAATGAAAATTCAATTTTAAAAAACGAAAATTCATTTTAATTCAATTTTCGTTTTTTTATGGGAAGTACAAGGAAACCATGCTTATCGTTATGTCTTGTGATGCGAATAATCAATTGTTTCCGCTTGCATTTGCATGAAATATTTGGGGGGGAAATGAATTTTCGCTTTTTTAAAATTGAATTTTCAGTTTCGTTTTTAAAAAAATAAAAAAAATTGAATTCTCATTTTTTTTAAATTGAATTTTCAGTTTCGTTTTTAAAAAATAAATAAATAAATCTGTCAGGCCACGTCGACCCGACCCGAGAATAAACGAAAAATATATATTTTAACTTTTCTAATATAATAAATGTACAATATAAAATTATAAATTTACATTTCTACAATATATGTGACATGTGGAATATTGATTAAATACTAACTAATATGTTTTTATCCCCTTGGCAATCCATGTGGTAAAATTAGTAGTAAAATGAGAATTAATTTTAGGAGAATAGTATTCTGGGAATAATTTTTTCAGAGAGTACTATTTTGGCAATTCGCTCCATGTCGCTTGGCAGACCATGAAATCAGATTATCCCCTAAAAAAATATCCAACAATCAGTTTGTGACTTTCGATCGCTGTCATGTAACTCCTACACAATATACATATCAATACCACCTAAAAAAACTATGTGAATTCTTTATCCTGAAAACCAACTTATATATATACATACTCATACCAAGGCCGACAAGGCTATACAAGTCTACTACACAATTTTTGGTTAAAATCAAAATCAAAATAAAATCAATTGAAACCTAAAAGTATTTTGTCTCTTTTTTCTCTTCTACAATTAGAAAATAATTTTTCTTTGTCAACTTATAATCCTTTGCTATCCTTTTATTGTGATAGCTATGATTTTCATTAACTATTGAGAGAATGTCTTGACTCTTGAGATCTATAAGTTTTAATTAAGTAAATAAAGTTTACAAGAAATATGAATACTATTATTTTTAACATATTCATTCTTAGATAACAACTCAAATAATCATGTTGTTGACTTAATAATGCAAAAGATTTTTTTAATAATATAGCTTATAGATCATACACTTCCTTAAATTATATTTTTAATTTAATATAAATATTAGTTTTAACAATTCATTACACTAAAATTATCATATTTTTTAGTTAATAATGTAAACGTTCTTTTTTGTTTTGGTCTCCCGATCGGTGTCCAGACTGATATTGGGCCGACTAATCCGGATTCATGTCGGATAGTCCCACATTAGGGAGCAAAGCACTCCCTAACAATGGTGACTCCGTACTCAAGGGGACTCGAACTCGAGACCTCTTGGTTAAGGATGGAGTAGTACCAGCCACTACACCACAACCATTGTTGGTAAACATTCTTTTTTATGATAGCTTGTTTAATCACGGTCATAGACTTTCTTAAATTATATTTTTTAATTAAAAAAAAAGTCGGCTCAATTCGGGCTCGGTCAAAATGTAGAAAAACTCAGTGAGCTCGACTCGGGCTCAGTTTGGTACTATCTAAAGCTCGGTTAGGCTCGACTCGATATATAGTCAGCTCGGTTGGGCTCGACTCGTTCGGCTTGACGCCCAGGCCTAGCCTTGGGTATGAAAAATGTCCTTGGTAGGTAGCTCTACACCCGAATTGACCATACGTGGCACGAATCGATATATAATCAGGCACCAGTGGATATCGTACATCAGTGAAAAAATAAGAGAAACTAATTAATCCCAAGGACTTTCCTTACACCAGTTGCTTACTCTCTCTCTTTCCCTTGTTGGCAGTAGAGATGGCAACGGATCCTAGACCCAGTCCGGATCCGGTGGATCCAGATCCGTTTTATAGGATATAGATTTTCAAAATTTGGACCCAACAGATCCGAATCCATTTATGATGGATCGGATCTGGATATGGATCTTGTCTTTGAGATCTGTATCTAGTTCAGATCCGACCGTGGATCCATTTTTTATTAAATACATTATATATTTATACATCCATAAGAGTTGGGACCAGTCCCTTTAATTTTCTTGACCATGCCCAACCTGAAATAGATATAATTATATCAGCCATATCTTTTGGAATTCCACATTACAAATTCAGCTAAAGTCAAGACACGAGAAGGAATATTACATGTTTCACATTACAAGTTCGTTTTGTTATTGTAGGACAGTGTAACAAAAAGGGACCATAACAAACACATATAAAGAAAGAATACCACAGCTAAGAGCATTGTTTGAAGAATAAGTTGAAATTTCCAACCTACTGATTATTATTTTTTGATAAGTATTTTCAACCTACTTATTTACTTAAAGTAAAAATAAATGCACATATCAACTAAAATAGTTGCCTTAAAGAGTAGAAATGACTAGAATAACAGAATCACAACACAATCATGTTCTCTATGGATCTTGGAAAATTATTCAGAATGACTAAATATTGTATGTTGAATGTTGGAATATTATTCAAGGCAATTTTTTTTACATGTGGATCCAGATCCGATCCGTGGACCCGGTGGGTCTGGATTTGCATCTGATTTTTATGGACCCGATGGGTTTGGATCCGGATCTGGATACATGCATGAAAAACGGATTTGGATCTAGTAGGATCCGGTTCATATCCTATCTGTTGCCATCCCTAGCTGGCCGTTAAGAAAAACACCCTTTTCTATTTTTAGTAATAGATAAAGGTGGTCGTGCACAGCACGGGCCTATGCCACTCCTTGCTGTTTGTATTATTCAACAGCTACAGAATTATCACAAACTTGTTTCAACATTTAGCATGATCACTAAAAAAAGAGGTAATATTATAGAGATAATCAATATTCAAAACAAATTTCTTCACACTATATACATCTAGTGAGGAACACACTTGTACAAGATATCCAAAAGAGTATATGTAATAAACTATAAAGAGGGAAAACATCATAAGACCATACTCCTTCGACAAATTAGATGAAGGATGCGCGAACTCCCCTGAAGGAGCAACAAAAACCATATCACTATGTAGGTGCCATTTGAAAGGAACCTTATGGAGGTTATCTTTTCTTATAAGATCTAAGGTGAGGTCACAAATAACATGTGTAGTGGAATTATAAAAGAAAATGTCATATATACCATCATTAGTCACAATAATCAAGCCAGTCATGGCAGCATCAAGTCTGGCAACTGTAAAGAGCCCCGAGCTTTTGGTTGTCCAGGATGCCTTTTACCTTTAAAAAAGAAGACAGCAGTAGATATATAAAGTCGAAAGTATTAGTACAAGCAATGCCTATTCGAAAACAACAGCTTCTCTTTTTGGACACAACTTTTAGAACTATCTATGTACATAACATAATTCCTATAAATTAGTTCTACAAAACAGCTCATTATTCCCAGGACACAGTTTTGCCAAAAGGACAAACATTTCAAGAAGACCCATACAAGCAGAAGATAACGTACCCAACTCTTTATAAAATAATCAAAAAGGGTCATGACTGACTTAGTTTCTTGCTCCCCGGATGAGCGTATGTACCTGTAATTTCGTTAAACCTGAATCAACTCGACTAACAGACATAGCAAAACAAAAGTCAAACTCCTCCACTGTCATTGATAAAAAGAGAAGTACAGACACACCCTTTTGGCTTGTTTAGTACAAGATACTTGAGCTTGCTTCCTTAGTACATTTCTCAACTTGGACAAAAGAAGATTGCATCCCTTTCTGCAAAGCTTCGCTGTTATAACCCTTCTCTTGCAAGTAGGCACTAGGCATGCGACAAAAGTACAGGTAGCATCCAACAAAAATATTAGAACCCGCAATTATAGAACTTACAAACCTGCCGTTATAGAACTTAAGGAACAATGAACAAGCAATGCTTTCAATAGACAAATCATCAAGTACCAGCTGAGTAGAAGAACATGAACTCACCAGCTCATAGCAAATTGAACGATCAAAAACAAAAATAAACTCCAAATACATGTTTTCACATTTTCACTTCAAAGCACTCGGAAAAATTCAATATTTTTCCAAGTTGTATTCATGTCCAAACACAACTCCAGTTTGCAAATACTATTTTTCAACTTTCTTTCAACTACTATCTTTTTTTCAAATTTCACATTTTTTATGTCCAAACGCCCACTAACTAATTCAATTCTATCATTCACATCACAATATTACTGCTCTCTCTCCCAATGACAAATCAATAAGATGTCAAAAGTATTCCAAAGATTAGTTTACAAACAAATATGATGCTAGAACTTGAAAAGTGGGGAAGAAAGTAACATACAACCACATTAGGCATTCAATAATGTAGTATTTTTCAGCACTAGGACAATGCAGACACTTCATAGCAGTAGTAACACTCTTAATTAGATTTTTTCTCAAGCAAAATCTTCATGTACAGCAATCTGAAAGTGTTACTTCTAGAGAACTCAATGAATAGAATAAATCAATATAAAGCACAAAAAACTTGTAACGACTCAATCACTAGAGAAACTGAACAGTACCAGAAGAAGTATAGAGTGTTAGAAGAAATATTTTCCTCCCCTCCTTCATTCCACAATCTGTGTTAATATACAATTGTACATCTAACTAATTAAAGGGAATCATGGCTCAATATCCTCTGATAAGGCTAATCTCCCTAATAAAGATAATGATAATAAGAGATATGACTAATCTACCTAATAAGGATAATCTACCAAATAAGTATTTTACTTACTACCAAATATACAAGATTCTACATTAATTACAATAATAATGATAATGATTATTCTATCACTCCCACGTAGTCGAAGCGGGAGGCAAGTGGATGCTGAGACTGTCCCGAAAATCTTCAAATAATATCGGCGGAAGTCCTTTAGTAAAAATATTAGTAATTTGATGGCGCAACGGGACATGTAGTACTCGCACTTGTCTTTCACGGACAAAATGGATATCCAGCTCTATATGTTTTGTACGTTGATGATTGACCGGATTTCCAGAGAGATAGATAGCACTAACGTTATCGCAATATACCAATGTGGCTTTCGAAATAGGACAGTGAAGCTCAAGTAAACCAACATGATTCAAGTAAACCAACATGATTCAGATACAACATTTGCCACACCCCCTGTATTTTGCCTCTGCACTAGATCTGGATAAGGTAGCTTGTCTTTTTAAAGACCAAGACACTAAGTTATCCCCGAGAAATATACCATAGCCTTAAATAGAACGTCTAGTGTCTGGGCAACCTCCCTAGTCAACGTCAGTGTAGGAGACGAGAGTGGATGTTGACGAAGGATATAAGTGCAAACCATATTCCAAAGTGTCTTGTATATACCACACAATATGTTTCAGAGCATGCATATGAACATTCATCGGATTATGCATGAATAAGCACACATGTTGTACAGCATAAAGGTCAAATATTGCAACACCCCTGTCGGATCAGAAAATGATTTCCCTGTAGTGGCACTAAATTTTGATTTAGTATCCACCGGAGTTGCGGATGGTTTACAAGAGTACATGCCTGCACGTTCAACAATCTTTGTTGCGTACGCGTACTTCTTTTGTGATAGGAATAAACCACATGCATGACGTGTTACTGCAATGCCTAAAAAATAGTGTAGAGGTCCAAGGTCCTTCTGTCACGACCCAAACCGTAGGGCCGCTACGGGCGCCCGGATCCCACCAGTCGGGTACCCCAAATCACCCCATCAACATATAATCACAAGTAAGCACGGACTAAGCCGAAAAGATTATGAAAGCTTTTGACCAGAAAACTGACTTATACATATATACATGACCACGTCAAGGATGATAAGACCATACAAAACCACTATCCACAGGACACCTGTCTACAAGCCTCTAAAAAGTATACGACATCAAAATATCATATCAAGACTAGACTGCAACTCTGGAACAAATAGAGTGCTCCAACATCAGCAGAACCAGCAACCTACGAACCATCATTCTCTTTAACTGAACTTGCGGGCATGAACGGCAAAGATCCCCGACAAAAGGGGACGTCGACGATCGATGTCGAGTATGTAAGGCATGATAGGCATGAATGATGACATAACAGGAATATAATAACAACTGAAACAGGAACAACTGACCAACAAAAATTGCCTCAAAGAGTCCTAATGAATATGTCCAAGTGTTACACACAATGCAGTATGCACCTACCTCGACCTCATCGGGCAATCTTTCTTACATAACAGCCTCTGGGGGCATCACATCATATATTGGTTAATGAATGCATGCATGATGCAAATGCGGTACATATATATATGTTAGTGTTGCGGATCGTGCAACCCGTCCCATCACATCATATTAGTGTTGCGGATCGTGCAACTCATCCCATCACATCATGTTAGTGTTACGGATCGTGCAACCCGTCCCAATCGTCTCTATGGGCATCACATCACATCACATCATATCATATCATCTTGGCCACACAGGCATCCATTTTGACTACACAGGCTCGATATGTGGCCTCTTAGGGCTCTTTTGTAATAGTCTGTACCAGCTTATATCATATCGTCTTGGGTAAAATATGAATGCAATGTAAATGCATGAATGACAATAAAATATTCTCTGAATTTATTGGACGACAATAATATCCTTGCTCCTCTGGCTAACATTATGGAAATATTTGATTTGTGATAACAAATCCGAATTGCCTAATTAATTCTTATATGGGTCGTGAGTAATTTATATTTATAATAATCTTATCTAATCAGCCGTGAACTAGAAAATGTAAAACAAATTGATTATATCTTAGTTTCTATGCAGATGGCATTCTAAAATCATTTTTAATATAATTGTTTGTCGATACCTATTTCACTTAACGCTGCAATGACTTATTTCAACACGTCTACTAAAAACATACCCACTTATTTATTAAATCAGTCTCAGCACTTAATACTTATCAGTTGTCTTAAAATTAGCAAAGTCAACTCGGCTCCAATGCTTACTAAAAACTCTTATCAACATCTCTCCCATATGCCTTAATAAGGACTTGAGAACAATTTAGACATGCTTTTAGCATAGAATCAATAACATGAATATTTATTAACTTCTAAGAGTAGAATAAATTATGGAGCAATACCACAGTTATATTTCACAAGTAGAACATGCCAAAAGAAGGAAAGAATTTGTCTTTAACATACCTTTTATCGAAACTTCGACACAATCAGCCGAATGCTCATGTCGTGCAGCACCATACTATAAATAAGTGGAAGGATATCCTTATATGCACCCTTAAACTCATAAAACACTTGCTAGAAAAATTACAAATTTTCTACAAAAGCTTGAGCTTGGTCGAGACCTACTTTAATGTTATTGTCTAGTTTAGCAACCAAAATCTTATGGAACTTCTTTCCTGCATATTTCAAGATATACTAAATAAATAGGCAAAAGTCTTAAGTGATTCTTTTATAGAGGAAGGTGTTGTACGAGTCAAAGAAAAAATGATTTTGTTGGATCCTCTCTTTGCTTTTCAAGTAGTGAGACTACCTTCTTCTTTTTTCTTTTAACCATTGTCCCCGAATTGGGGCTCAACTATACCTGTCAACCGGTCCTGGTTGACCCGGTAGTTTAACCGGCCCGGCCCGGACCGGTAAGGGTATACCGGGTTGGGGGTTGGGTTGGCCCCCAACCCCAACCCGCACGGGTTATTAAAAAACCCGGTACAGCCCGGACCGGTTAGGCCCGGTAACGGAAAACCGGTTCCATTACCGGTTAACCGGACCGGACCGGTAACAAAAAAAAAAAAAAAAAAAATTGTCCAACGGTCATTTCGACCGTTGGGCTTGGGAGGGGGGGCAGGGGCATGGCCATTTCGGCCAGATTGGTCACTATTATTATTAATTTTTTTTTTTTGTTTAATTATTTATTTTAATTCCATTTTTACCCTTTAAAAATCTATTAATTCTCTACATTTTCTTCATTTTTATCACACAACATTTCTCTCAATTCTATTATTCTCATACTCTCTTAATCATCTTTATTATCAATTTTCAAGTTATTAATATTATTAGTTTTCAAATTCAAAGTAGCAAGACGAAAGACTTCGAGCTTCGAGTTTATTGGTCTGAATCAGAAGTTTGGTACACTCGTTTCATTCTCTAATTATTTTATTAAATTGTCATATTTATTTGTTGATTATTTAAATATTTTATAATGTCTTTACTAAGGGAAATTGCGTCGGGACTGCGCCGTAAATCTAGTTCAAGGGGTAAAAAATCTGTAGGTTCTTCATCATCTAATCAAAATATAGATTATGATCAAATGCAAGAAGATTTTGGAATAGAAGATAATGAATGTGATAACGTTCAATTAGATAATATTGTTGAACTTGAAGAAACAGAACCTCCTACACCTACTAGTGTTCCTTCACTAATGTTGAGTGCTGCTAGTGGTAGTCGTAGTCGTAGACCTCCTTTACCGAACCAGTGCAAAAAAAAGGAGTAAAGTGTGGCTCTTTTATGATAAAGTTGTGGGTACTGATAGAGTTAAATGTAATATTTGTGGGAGAACTTATAAACATAAGACAGGGGGTGGTGACGGGGGGACGGGCACTATAGCTAGACATATAAAATTTGATCATACGGCACAATGGAATGTCACACCGATTTGGAACCCGTCAACAACAACTTAATCCATTAACCGGGGTTGGCTAAATACGATCCAAAAGATCGCATTGAATCAAGAAAAATGATTGTCGGAGGTTGTTTGCCTTTTCTTTTCGCTTTCTTCATATTTAATTACATATATTCAAAGAGTATATAATCTTTTTTTTAAAGGTGTTCCTCATAGTACTACTAGAGCCGATATTTTTAGACTTCATAATGATTATGTTAATTTCTTGCAATATTTGTTTGCTAACCTTCCATGTCATGTTAGTTTTACTTGGACATTGGACATGCATTGAGCAGTTATGATTATTTAACAATTACTTGTCATTGGATTGATGAAAATTTTAAAATGGAAAAACGTATTATTGCTTTTGCGTATGGCGAGGATCAAAGTCATCTTGGAAAATATATAAGCGAAACTATTTGTTTTATGCCCAAAAATATAATCTTTATAATAAAATACTTTGTGTATCATTTGATAATGCATCTAATAATCTTCATTGTTGTAGATCTTTTAAAAGCGGAAGTACAACCACCACTTCGATATATTTCATGTTCGTTGTGCTTGTCATATTTATAATTTAATTGTTAAAAGTGGTCTTGATTTATTTTCTGAAATAAAACTTGTCAAAAGAGTTTGGAGTTATTCAGTAATAATAGGAAAAATAGAATTATAGAATTTAAAGAAAAATGTAAACAATTTAATTTGAGACCTAAATTCATGTCAAGAGATTATTACAGGTGGAATTATACTTATTTATTTTTAAAAGAATGTTATAAGTATAAAGACCCATAACACATGTTGCAAATGCGCATTGTAAGAACGTGATGTATATGTTAACAAGCGAACATTGGAAATCAATTGGTGAACTTTTAAAAAATTTACGTAAATTTTACACTGCAACTGTTGAATTTTCAGGATCTTATTACCCAACAATTTGTAATGCTTTAGCTCATATAGCTGAAATTTCCTATTTACTTTATGGTTTAAAATCAAATGTGAAATATCTGAATCGATTCTGATTATGTTTGAAAAGTTTAAAAATATTTTTTCCTATTCGATGTTTATTGTATTGGTGCAGTCTTAAATCCTTCTATTAAAAAAGTAGATTGTCATAATCTAATATTTAGTTTATATACTTATATGGAAATAGGTGGAACAGAAACTCCATCATCATTTGATTGCATAAATAAACTTGATACTAATTTAACTACATTATATGAATATTATGCTACATTACATGATAACACCAACTCTGCTACTAATATTCCTTCTAGTTCTGGTTCTGTGTCTACACCTGCAGGATTCAATGATGATGACGATGAAGAAGAATCTTTAGACATATGGAGCACTTTTACAACACAACCAACCACTAGCCGATCTTGCGATGAGATGCAATTTTATTTGCAAAAGTCAGCGGAGCCGAAGAAAAATTTTGACCCTTTACAATGGTGGCAGGATAACAAAGGGCAATTCCCGGTACTTGCAGCGATGGCCCGGGATGTTCTTAATGTGTCGATCTCAACAGTGGCTTCTGAAAGTGCATTTAGCCAAGCACGAGATCAAATAGGAGACACACGTCACTCATTGGGTGGAAGCACATTAGAAGTGTTAGTCTGCTTAAGGGATTGGATCAGATCAGAGAGAAGAAATCAAGGATGTGGAGACGTTAATTCTCCAGAAGATGAAGAAATAGACAATATTTTGGAAGGCGGGAGCGAAGGCGGGACTGGAATTAATACTCCAGATTTAGAGGCTATGGAGCATAACCAATTCAATCAACCTATAGATTACGAAGAACTTGCAAAAAGGATGCATAATATGTAAATAAAATTATTATTACTTCATTATGTACTCTTATTAACGTTATGAAAGTTCAAAAGTTTACATCTTATCATTAATTTTAATTTTACTATCTATTTAGTTGTTAATCTGTTATTACTTATAAGTTATATGACTTATATCTACTAATCTAATAAATTAATAAAAGTATAATTACAAATTTACAATATAAAGTTATAAACTATAAAGTATAAAGTTATAAACTATAAAGTATAAAGTTATAAACTATAAAATAAAAAGTTAACTTTAAAGTTTCAATTTTAATATATACAACTAAATTATATATTATATTATTATATTACATATTTAAATTGAATTTAGTTTATATTATAGAAAATAAATACTAGAAATAAAAAAAAAAAATAGAAACCGGATCGGTTGGACTTGTTCGATCCGAACCGCACGCCAACTCGGAATCCGAACGAACCGGACCGGTTGGCCCGGTAGTCCGGTGAACCGGAACCGGTTAAACCCGCTAAGGGGCTACCGGTCCGGACCGGGTCAGCCCGTTAGCCACCTTTAGGCTCAACCCTCTGCTTAATATCCTTGTACAGACACTTAATGTGATGTCATGAGCTTTCCCAAAATGCCACCTATTTCGTTTACTCCCTTAGTCACTTAGTTAGTCCACCCCCAACCTACCCGTAATAATTCCACCAATGGTTGTCCCCTCCACAATTATTAACAAGTGACCTACCTCCGTATAATTAATCAACCACACACTTAATCAATTATACCCACAATTAATCTCATAATCTTAATTCACTTAAATTCTCATGACTTATAAAACCTTCTTATATTCCATGTCATAATTTTTGTAATATGACACTAGTCTATAACCTCTTTATGCGCACTCCAAATTTATTCTCGATCTCCGTCATCACACTTATTGTGTCCAAAATTATTTCGGAGCTCACGTTCTTTTATATACTAATCTCCTCTTAGCATACGTAAATATACATAAATTCTCAACGCTCGAATCTACTTCCTTCATTTTAGGTGCTCAAATTATTGTCCAAAATTACGAGTCGTTACACCTTCATTGCAAATTCAGAGCTAAGCTGTGACATGATGGACTTTCGAAGAGTATCTGATGAGGCAGTCATTATAATGTCATCCACTTATAAAAGAAGATAAGCAATATTATTATATTGACGATAAATAAAAAGAGAATGATCTGAACAGTTGTTTGTAAAACCAATTTGTGAAACAAAATACGCAAATCGTTTGTACCATACCCTGGGGGCTTGTTTCAGGCCATATAGAGATTTCTTGAGGAGACACACATGGTTCGAATACTTGGGGTCCCTGTAGCCCAAAGGTTGATGCATGTAAACTGTCTCATTTACCTGGCCATGAAGAAAAGCATTTTTAACATTTAACTGATGAAGTGGCCATGACTTTAACAATGCCAAATTCAAAACTATTCGGATAGTTGTCGGCTTGACCACTAGGCTGAATGTTTCACCACAATCTACTTCAACACGTTGTGTTTTGCCATCACCTACAAGACGGACTTTATGCCGCTCAATAGTACCATCAGAGTTTTCTTTGTGACTGAAAATACACAGAGACCGAATTATATTAGTATTAGTTGGACGAGGTACTAATTCTCACGTCCTATTATTAATGAGAGTATGATATTCATCATCCATAGCCATTTTTCAATTCGGATCATGGAGTACAGACACAGGGTTACGAGGTAATGGTGATTTTGAGACTTGGGTGTGTAGGCTATATTTGGTGTTGGATTTGACAATACCATGTTGACTCCGTGTAACTAGTCGTTGGGAGGTAGTTTGGACCGATGACACTGGATTGGACCTGGGTGTTGGGTCATGGCCCACTTCACTGTCATGCAGTGAAGCGGACGTTGGTGGATCATGCATGGTATTGGGCATGTTTGGCAGTGAACTGAACAGTGGTGGAGCAGGCAGAATATTGGGCATGTTTGTTTGGCCAGTGGTGCCGATGTTGGGCCTTAATGATTCTGGGGAGCTGGGGGACGGCAATGGATTTGGGGCCTGTGACAGTGGCCCAGTGACTGGATCGGTCCTCTGGATTTGACTATCTTGTGGCTGGGTCACTTTTGTGTGGTCCAATTGGCCCAAATTTGCTGGGCTATCCGACACATTGGGTTTGGGATGTGAAAAACTTTTGGTTATCCATGGGGACTGATTTTCATCCAAAAATTCATAGATATGGGGTCCAGACTTATGTAGAGAGGCGAATGAGAAAGTCGTTTCATCAAAAATGACATGACGACTAATGATTATTCTATTGGAAGAAAGATCATAACATTTGTAGCCTCTATGATTAGACGGGTAGCCCAAAAAAATACAAGGAGTGGACCGTGGTTGAAGTTTGGTGATGGTAGTGGATGGAAACATGGGATAACATAGACACCCAAAAACCCTAAAGGGCCCGTTTGATACAGCTTATTAAAAAGAGTTTTTAGAAGTAGATCTTTTAGAAATAGAGCTTTTCAAGTAGAATTTTTTATCAAAAAGTGGTAAGGTGTTTGGTTGTCAATAAAAAAAGTATTTTTGGCTTAAAAATGATAAAAGACAAGCTATTTTGCCTCTATTGGGAAAAAACCCAAAATTTTGGCTTCTCCCGGTAGAGGCCAAAAGTGCTTTTGGCCAAAAAAAGCACTTTTGGCCTTTTGAGAAACTGAACCAAACGGGCACTAAATGTGAGTAGGATGGATCCCGTAGGTAAAGGATTTTTAGTGGGGCTTGGTAGACCAAGTTTTTGTGAGGTAGTATGTTCAATATGTGTGTAGCCATTTGAATTGCATGGTGCCAAAAATTTGTGGGTAATTGAGCAGAGTAAGGGATGTACGAATTATATTGTTTAGGGTTCTTATTTTTCGTTCCGCCTTTCCATTTTGAGAGGATGTGTGTGGACAAGTGAAACGAAAGTTCAAACCATAAGACTTGCAAAAATCCCAAAATTTTCTATTATCAAATTCCCCAACATTATCACATTGAATATTTTTATCTTTCGTTCAAATTGATTTTTGATAAAGGCTCGAAATTGAAGAAATGTGGAAAACACTTGTGATTTTTTAGACAAAGGAAAAGTCCACAAGAAATTCGAATAATCATCTGACATAAGCAAATAATATTTGTGGCCCGAAGAGCTCAAAACAGGAGAAGTCCAAATATTACAGTGAATAATGTCAAATGGCAAAATTGTGCATGAAGAAGAAGAATTAAATGGCAATTGAACATGTTTACCAAGGGGGCATGAACGACACATATTCAAAGCTGGTGTTTGAGTACACGATATAAAATTATTCTTTTTAAGGGATGCCAAAACAGAGGCTCTCGGGTGTCCCAAACGTTCATGTCAAACAGAAGATGCTAAGGCGGCAAAATTAAAAGGAAACTTGGACTGTTGAATAGACGATGTTATTGGGTATAGCTCTCATGTGCTATCACATCTCAGAATTTTAATTTCCACCATTTTTGTTATTTCGGTTATTACCATTCCAGTTTTTATTACCATTTCGTCCTTTTTGTCCTCGGTTTTGTTGTTCAAAATTCATGGAGTTATTATTGGTGGCAACAAAACTCGAATTCGGAAGTGTGGCTGCTTTTTTGGCAAACCCCGCCTCTTCAAGAATTAGCATGGAACGTGCTTAATAGAAAAGTGGTAGTGGATTGTTTTGGCGAATGAGCGTTCCCACACCGCTATAGGCATCGGTAAGCCCTGCAACCAATTGTAGGACTAATCGGTTGTTGGTGACGGGTGAACCAACATTTTTAAGTTGATCTGACAAAACCTTCGGGCGTTGACAATATGCCGACGCATTTGAGAAATCCGTCATATCTATGGTGGAGAATTCTTGTTCCAATGTGACAGCGCGAGAATTTTTATTATCTTGAAAAATATGCTGCAAGCGATCCCAAGCCTCCTTTGCAGTGGAATCTGGTTCCACTATTGTGTGCAACAAATCTGAAGAGATTGTTGCGTAAATCCATTCAAGAACTGTAGCATCAAGAGTTTCTCACAGTTCCAAGTCATCACCTGTCAATGATTCCTTCCCTTTGTTATTTTCCGGCAGGATTATATGATGAATAACCCGGTGAGCGGCAACATATTTTGAATAGTTCGGCCCATGTTGCGTAGTGAACATGTTCCATCTCAAGAGTGACGGAAACATGTGTTTTTATGTTTGAAATGGCTAAAGCTGGATGGTAAAGCAATTTGGATTCGGACATTGTTGGTTGGATGGACAAAAATGAAGAACAATAATGGAGTAAACAATTAGAAAAAAATACAAAAATGAAGAACAATAATGGAGTAAACAATTAGAAAAAAATGATAGTTTTCGACCAACAGAAGGAGGATTTGGACGAAAATGAGAAGAGGGGAAAAAAAAATTGAATCTTTTCTTATGCTCTTATGCTCTTTATACCATGTTAGAAGAAATATTTTCCTCTTGTCATTCCACAATCTGTGTTAATATAATTGTACATCTAACTAATTAAAGGGAATCATGGCTCAATATCCTCAAAAATACAACAATAGAAAAATCCACACTATAATTTACAAAAAGCTAATTCCCAGCAGTTAGTACAATGAATTAAGAGAAAGAGAAAAAGTTACCAACATGCGCCTTGAATAACCAACCAAAAACTACTCATAAGTCCAGATATCAAAAACATTAATCTAAAACAAGATTGCAACACATGGATTATTGTCAAAACAGAGTTAGCTTATATTTTTTTAGATCTCTATTACGACTTGATTGTTTCATTACTTCATTTATTTATTATATTGTTGCTATTACTGCCTATTATTATTGTTATCTTTGCATCTTTTCTTGAGCCGAGGGTGTATGGGAAACAGCCTCCCGATCTTTACAAGGTACGGGTAAATTTTGCGTACACTCTACTCTTCTCAGACCCCACTTGGTGGGATTATACTGGGTATGTTGTTGTTGTTGGTTCAATCCTTTATATTAGTTGCAAATTGTCATTTACTATTGTTTGGGAAAGAAAAATATGAGTGGAAGATAGTAATATTTTGTTGTTTGAACTTGTATAACACAAGTTTGTTCAACTGCTATATAATAAAAAGGAATGTATGGGCGAAAAACTAGTAAATTTTGTTTGCAGCATATTTACGTTATTGAGACTTTTATTTTGAATGTTTACACAAATGTAATAACTTTGTGTTGCTTTACTATACTTGATGCTAGGCATTTGTTTTCTTAAAAAAAGAAGGGTAGAGGTTGTGGTCATAGTTTGCTGATGTAGCTCTTCAATCTTGGACTCTTGATACCTTGCTTGGAACAAGGAAGTAATATTTCTTTTTGTTCTTAGATTTTATTTTACAGTTTTAAACTGTTCAAGAGACTTTGATACAGTATGTGAAATTCATTCTTGTTGAATTTTAGTGACAGTTATTCCTTAAGAATTGGATTTTATTTAGACTTGTAGAGTCATAACTTGCTTATCACTTATAAACAAGGTGATAATACCAACATGCTTTTCCCTTAACTCTTTTGTATGTCATGACAAATATGGGGTCATTTGTATTTATTCCCCCACTTACTGCCTTTTTCCTTATTACCCATGAACCTCAAAAAGGGAAAAAGGTGAGTGAAACCAAACCAGGCGACTTTAAGAGAAACTTGTTTAGTTGTTTTATGATACTATAGATTCTTGTTTCAACTTTATCTCACCCAAAAAGACTATACTTATCTTATTTCAAGTGCATATTCATTTTTTGGCTGATCAACTATCGAATCTTTCCTTTATATTTCTGCCTTTATCAAAATTTTGTGCTAACAGTGTGTCAGAGCACATTGACTTACACAGTATATGAGTACATCAGTATCCAGAAGAGTAAAGTTGCAAAATTGAGACAACTATTGAATCTTCTCCTTTGACTTTTTTGTCTCCTATACTCTGCAACCAGAAATCCCTTCAGTAGGTTTCCGGTCAGGAGTGCACAGGTACGCAAGTTCCGGCGGTGAACAATAACTTCCGGTAGTGAACAGTAATTCCATCGTCGAACAACGATTCTTGGCGGCGAACAGGTATTTTTCGGTAGGTTCAGGTGGCGAACAGTGTTTCCTGGCAGTGATCAGTAATATCCGGCAGTGAACATTGATTTTTGGTGACGGACAGGTTCTTACCACCTAGAGTTGGTACCTCTGGTGGCTCCTATTCATTCTTCGCCCTTATCCTTGTTAAATTGTGCCTGCTTCCTTTTATTAAATCTTGCCTTTATATTCTTTATTCTTCTTGTCGTTGGTCATACCATTCTTGTTGTAGTAGTTCGACTTGCCTTTACATTCTTGCCAACTTGTGCTTTGGTATTGGTTCCTTCTCGTCTTAGGGTGACCTTGATTAATTTATAGTTTTTTTAGTGGCTTTGGTAAATGACGGTAGACTAGGGTCATGTTCTCAGTCGGTGACGAAGGCTAGGGTTATGGGGGTAAGTGGTTTAAGGGGGCGTCTAGAGTAGGGCCTTGGAACATCGGGACCTTAACGGGGAAATCCATAGAGCTAGTTAAGATTCTTAAGAAGAGGAGGATTAATATAGCCTGCGTCTAGGAGACCAAATGGGTAAGACCTAAGGCTAAGGATGTGAACGAGTATAAGTTATGGTTCTCGGGTAGGTCGAGGTATAGGAATGGGGTAAGCATTTGGTAGATAGTGAGATAAGGGATCAGGTGGTAATGACAAGATGATGGCGATTAAGTTGGTAGTTGGAGGGTCCACTTTGAACATTATTAGTGCTTACACGCCGCAAACGAGCTTGGATGAGGAGGAGAAGAGGCACTTTTGGGAGGATTTGGACGAGGTGGTAGGAGGTATACCACCTACTGAGAAGTTATTTGTAGGAGGGAATTTCAATGGACATTGGGTCACATCTGGGGTTATGACGACGTGCATGAACTTTGGCCTCGGAGACAGGAACGCGGGAGGCATCTCACTCTTGGAGTTCGCTAAAGCTTTTGGGATGGTGATAGTCAATTCGAGCTTCATGAAGGAGCACTTGGTGACTTTTCGTAGCTCGGTGGCTAATACTCGGGTAGACTTTTTGCTTCTTAGAAAGATTGACAACGGTCTTTGTAAAGACTGTAAGGTTATTCCAAATGAGTATCTTACAACCCGACATTAGCTTTTGGTGATAGATTTGGAGATCAAGATGGAGAAGAAGAGGAGGGTTGTGGATGATAGGTTAAGAATCAAATGGGGGAGTTTAACCATGGCTAGTGCAAAGGGGATGGGGGAGAGGTTGATGGCTAAGGGGGCTTGGGTAGTAGTCGGGATGCAACCGGTATGTGGTATAAGACGGTCAGTTACATTCGGGAGGTAGCTAGAGAAGTGCTAGGGGTCTCGCAGGGTAGCCGTGGTGGGCATCGAGGGGACTGGTGGTGGAATGGTAAAGTTCAAGAGAAGGTGGAAGCAAAGAAAGCGGCGTATGCGAAATTGGTAAAAATCAAGGATGAAGTGGAGAAGTGGACGAATAGGGAATTGTATAAGATGACGAAAAGGAGGCAAAACTAGCGTTTATGGCGGCGAAAATGGTGGCTTTTGAACGCTTGTTTATGGAATTAGAGGAAAAAGGCGGGGATAAGAAGTTGTACAGATTAGTCAAGGCGAGGGAGAGGAGGGCCCGTGACTTGGTTCACGTGAGGTGCATCAAGGACAAGGACGTCAAAGTACTGGTGGAGGACGCGCATATTAGACGGCGGTGGCAGTCTTACTTCCATAAACTCTTGAACAAAAAAGGAGGTGAAGACATTGTGCTGGGAGATCCCAATTGAATTTTGAAAGAGCGAAGGCAGGGCAGGTTTGGAGTGGATGACTGAGTTGTTCAATGTCATTTTTAAGACGGCGAGAATGCCCGAAGAATGGAGGTGGAGTACAATGGTACCTTTGTACAAAAACAAAGACGATATTCAGAGTTGCAACAACTATAGGGGTATCAAGCTGCTAAGTCACACTATGAAAGTTTGGGAAAAGATCGTGGAAATGATGGTGAGAAGAGGCATGTCTATTTTCGAGAACCAGTTTGGATTCATGCCGGGGCGTTCGACTACAAAAGTCATTCATCTTATTAGGAGGTTGGTGGAGCAGTATATGGAGTGGAAGAGAGACTTACAAATGGTTTTAATCGACCTCGAGAAGACATACGACAAAGTTCCTAGGGAGGTTCTATAGAAATGTTTGGAGGTTAGAGGTGTACATGTGGCGTACACTAGAGCGATCAATGATACGTATGATGGAGCCAAAGCTATGGTACAGACAGTAGAAGGATACTCAGAGCACTTTTCAGTGATGATGGGGCTGCACCAGGGATCAACTATTAGCCCATTCTTATTTGCCTTGGTGATGGATGGATTGACGCGACAAATTCAAGGAGAGGTGTCATGGTGTATGTTATTCGCACGTGACAATCCTGATTGATGATACTCGCAACGGAGTAAACGTTAAGCTGGAGGTTTGAAGATATACTCTGGAGTGGGTTCAGGCTGAGTAGGACCAAGACATAATACTTGGAGTGCAAATTCAGTAACGGGAGCGATAATGAGACAGGTGTGGAGGTGAGACTAGGTACTCAGGTCATTCCAAATAAAGGAAACTTCAAGTTCCTCGGATCTATTATCCAAGGGAATGGAGAGATTGATGACGATGTCACACATCGTATTGGGGCAGGGTGAATGAAATAGAGGCTCGCATCTAGAGTTTTGTGCGATAATAAGGTGCTACCAAAGCTTAAAAGCAAGTTCTATAGGGTGGTGGTTAGACCGCCAACACTCCGCACATCCAAAAGATGAAAGTTGCGGAGATGAGGATGCTGAGATGGATGTGTGGGGATACAAGGAGAGATATAATTCGAAATGATGATATCTGGGACGGTGGGAGTGGCCTCAGTGGAAGATAAGATGCGGGAAGCAAGGTTGAAATGGTTCGGGCATGTGCAGAGGAGAGACACAAATGCCCCAGTGTGGAGGTGTGAGAGGTTGACTATGGACGGGTTCAGGAGGGGTAGAGGTAGGTCGAAGAAGTATTGGGAAGAGGTGATTAAACGGGATATGGCGCAGGTCCAACTTACTGAGGACATGACCTTAAATAGGGGGTTGTGGAGGACACGGATTAGGGTAGAACGGTAGTAGGTAGTCGAGCGTAGTCCTACTTACGCTTATAAACTGGTAGTTGTAGTGTTATTATTGTAGGCATGCTTAGCCTATCATACTAGTAGGCACAATATTGCTTTATAGTCCCCCTGTCGTCTGATTTCTGCTGCTATGTATTCTTTAGTGTACTTTGTTTATCTTATTTACCTGCGTTAGTTACTGCTTCTTTTTCCAGAGTGCTTTAAATTTCCTGTCCGGGTCTGACCGTTTCTCTTGCTTTGCTTGTGCTTATGTTTTGTTTTGAGTAGAGGGTCTTTCGGAAACAACCGCTCTACCTACCAAGGTAGAGGTAAGGTCTGCGTACACTCTACCCTCCCCGGACCCCACGTTGTGGGATTCCACTGGTATGTTGTTGTTGCTATAATATGATGTCACAATATGCGATTTTCTTATCATTCTGCATTTTGATCGCTTTTGTTTTCTTCTCTTATGCACATGTTCTCATATATCTCTAGTTGTATCGTGTGGTAAAAACTAACTTGTAGCTTCTGCTCATCTGCAGGCTGTGAGTTTAAGGAGTATTGCGCCTCCTCGGCTTCATTCTCAGGTATACTAGAAATGTTAATTATACATGCCATCTGCACACCAATCATGCTATTTATTTGTTTGTGTCATATTCTTCCTGTTTCCCTTTTTTTTTCAGATCAGTAGTCAGACCTTCTAATCCTTTTTCTCTAGTTACAATTTATGTTTCCTCATTTTGCAGAATCTCTCAAAGAACCAAAGAGATGCGCTAGCTGAGATAACAGATGTTTTGCGAGCAGTTTGCCATGTGCATAAGCTGCCTCTTGCTCTGACATGGATTCCCTGTAGTGTCCCTGTAGGAGAAGGAGAAGAATTCATAAGTGTGTGCGCTAGAGGATGTAATGCAACTTCACATGAAAAATGTGTGTTATGTGTTGAGGAAACAGCTTGTTATGTGAGTGATAAGGAAATGCAAGGATTTGTACGTGCATGTATGGAACATTTTCTCGAGGAAGGTGAAAGTATTGTTGGGAAAGCTCTTCAATCCAACCACCCCTTCTTCTACCCTGATGTGAAGGAGTACCATATAAGTGAGTACCCACTTGTTCATCATGCACGAAAGTTTGGTCTAAATGCTGCTGTGGCTATCAGATTACGTAGTACATTCACCGGCAATGACGATTACATATTGGAGTTCTTTCTTCCTGTCAGCATGAAGGGAAGTACCGAGCAACAGCTTCTCTTGAATAACCTTTCAGGTACCATGCAAAGAATTTGCAGAAGTTTGAGAACAGTGTCAGATGCAGAATTGGTTGGACAAGGTGCTAAGTTTGTGTTACAGGATGGAACTCTTCCAAAATTACCACCAATTGCATTGTCTAGGAGGAACTCTCAGCACTCATTAGACAGCAATTCAAATTTTGTGGATGGGGCTCCTTTAGGTTCCTGTGATTCACAGAGTGCTGGAATGCAAGCTGATGATTCTCGTGAACAGGTATATCATCCGATTATCGAACTTGCATTATTTTATCTAATCTACATCCAACTTGATTTTTTGGGTTGAGTATTCAATTTCAATCAACCTTGGGGTTTAATGTGATCTAGGTGACCGTTTTAATATGCTCCACATTCATACTGCACTTTGAGCAAACTCTTTCTTTTACACTGTCTATTTTTTCCTGAACAACTTATGTTTCGTTTGTTTGTGTTTTTTTTTCCTAAATTCATCTATACTGAAGTTTTGTTGCAACACGTTTTGTAGACAATAGCTGGATCAAGAAGACCGATGGAGAAAAAACGAAGTACAGCAGAAAAACATGTCAGCTTAAGTGTTCTTCAGCAGTACTTCTCTGGAAGCTTGAAGGATGCTGCAAAAAGTATTTGTGGTAAGCATATGTCTATCAAGTGGATCAGTCCAGTAATTTGCAAGTATACTGGATACCTATATATCATTACTTTATAGTTTGTTGACAATAGCTCCTCCTCCCATGGGGTGTTCAATGGTCCATTGAGAAAAATTCTCTTTTAACTAAGATTGTCTTTAGTCCAAATGCAGGATCACAAGTGTAAACACAGTGAATGCTATTGAATATCTTTCCATCTGTTTTTGCATCCATTCAAGACCCTTCTCTCATAAGTAGGATATGCTATTTTTGATGGCTGTTGTATATTGTGTGGAGTCTTATATAACTGCTTAATTTAAGTGAGAAGTTCTGCATACTGCAAAGGGAAAACTAAAAGAAGGCATAATAAAAACTGAGTCCTCAATATTGGTAAGTGGAAATGATTTTGGGAATCCATTGATATATGGTATGTAATACTGTGGATTTCTTACTATCCTGGCACAAGTTGGATTTTTTCAAATCGTCCAGGGACATATGGAAGTCCATTCCAGAGGTGGTATAATGGTCTATATGGAGAGAAAGTAAAGCTAGAGTTTTGAAGACAAGAAGGACAATGTAGTTAATCTTAAACTCAAATGTACATCATTTCTTAGTTTTGGTGGATCAAAATTCAAAGCTACAACATTTGTTTTTGAGCCGGAAGCTATGGTTGACTTCCTTCGTTCCTTGCATACACTGTACTTTTGCCACAGCATTTCCTTAGTGCTGGTATTTTTACATCAATAATATCTCTGTTGGTAAGTAGATATAGTTGATGTATCTGTTCTTTGTGATTTTTTTAGGGTATGCAGAGATGTCATATTTTATAAGGATGAGAACGTATGGAAAGTAAAAAGTATATTGGCTTTTCTTTGTAGTAGAGTCTTTCAAAAGGTGGTCTTTTAAATTGTTGTGCGTATTTTGTAGTGTGTCCAACTACCTTGAAAAGGATATGTCGACAACATGGGATATCTAGATGGCCATCCCGGAAGATAAACAAAGTCAATCGGTCTTTGAAAAAGATACAAACAGTGCTTGAATCTGTCCAAGGGGTAGAAGGAGGATTGAAGTTTGATCCAGCCATTGGAGGTCTAGTTCCAGCTGACTCTATCATCCAAGATTTCGATGCACAGAAAGCATGTTTTATCCGTACAAAGATGTCTGTCAAAAATCCTACTTCTGTTTTCCAGGATGCTGTGTCTGTACCTTCAACTTCAGGCAATGACAAAGAGAATTCTACGGTGAAAATGGAAGAGGACTCTTATGTTGATGGGAACCAACTGAGCCAATCAAATCATATCAATACCCCCTCTTTGAAGGAAGGGAATAAATCAAGTATTGCAGCATCTGGATTTTGTTACGAATCCAAATTGGTCGCATTAGATGCAGGGTCATCTGGACCTGCAAGTCTGAATGCGATGCCATTGACTAATTCCGGAAATGCACCATTGGGCTCTTTCCTTACAAAAGAAGGATGCAGGAGGTGGGGGTTGAACAATGGTACCTTGGACAATTTTGAGCGTCATTTCACTTCTCGGTGCTCGTATTCCATGGCTGTCGGAGGTGATGCTGACAGTAAGATGAAAGGAGATAATATAATGGATGGTGATGGTGGGGTCATCGAACATAACCAGGCCAGTTCTTCAGCCATGACAGACTCATCCAATGGGTTTGGGTCGATGATGAATGGCAGTTCATCAAGCTCTCAGAGTCGTGGTGCGCAGAAGCATTCTAAAGTTGAGGCCAACTGTGGTGATAGTGGGTCAATAATTACTGTGAAAGCTACTTACAAAGAAGATACCATCCGATTTAAGTTTGAGCTTTCAGCAGGGTGCTTCCAACTCTATGAGGACGTTGCTAAGAGGTTTAAACTGCAGACTGGGACATTCCAACTCAAGTATCTTGATGAGGAGGAATGGGTGATGTTGGTAAATGATGCAGATTTGCATGTGTCTTGAGATACTAGATTTCGTTGGTGGTCGTACTGTCAAATTCCTTGTTCGCAATACACCTTGTGCTATGGGTAGCTCAGGCAGCAGTAACTGCTTTTTGTCTAGTGGCTCATAGTACTGTAGCCCCCATGCAGGTCTGAAAACTTCAATCAATATCTGCTACTTTAAAAGATAACAGGGATACTCTGGATGAGTTTCAGAGTTGCTAGTTTACACATGGATCGCTTGTAGGCCCGCTAGAGCTTTTTCGTTCTACCTTTCAATGTGCTTATTCCTAGCAAGATATCCAAAGAAGAAAACTAAGAGCATAAGAAGATTAGTAGAAGACACATAGTAGGTGAAAGTTCATTGTCGTCTGTTTTCTATTACGTTTGCATGTGGGATAGATGGCACATCTTTGTACAAGTCACAAATGAGTTGAAATGGACTGTCTCAAGTGCCTTACCTACTTTGTAAATATGTTAGTTTTATAGTGTTCTTTTAGGGAATAGTCTAAGAAATAAGTTGTACAGTATCTTTTCAATAAGAATATGTAAAATTTCCTCTTCTAAAGTTAGTGTGTCCCTCTTTTGCTAAGCTAATTGATATTTTGCCTAGATACTTAATAAAGGTAAGCGTGGTCCTTACAAGTGTACATGGACGAAATGGAACAATAAAACCATAGCTTACAACCCCCAACAAAAGAATAACAGTCTGTGTAATCTCTACGACACAATGAAATAGTCGATGAAGACGGCCCCGTGACTCAAACAAATTAAAAATAAATACTTCTCCACGAAGCAAGGTGAAGCCTCACCAGAAGTAGTGTATGAGATATGGAGCTACCCTGACAGGGTGGCTCGAGCTAGTTAGTGCCGGTCCTTGAAATCAGAAATGGAGATTTGGCGGAATGGCCTAAGCTTCACATGTCTAGTATATATATATATATATGTTTTTTCTACTCTACGACATGAAGGTTGTAGGATAGAAATGTAACTACTTTTTGTTTCACTAAAATAAAATGTAGAGGCGGCAAAATGTAAAAAATGGGTTGGATATCCAATCCATTTAAAATGGGTCAACCCATATTATTCATTTAAAATATGGTAACTTAATGGATAATTGGTAAAACCCACAACTTTAGTAAAACAAGTTCTTTAAAATAAGAAAAAAATATTTTCTTAAACAAGTCTTACATGTGGCATTTCCCAACCACCCCACCACCACCCAAACCCACCTCCCAACCACCCCATACCACCAACCACCACCCAACTCACCCCCCTCCACCTCCCCTCCAAAAAAGTTTTAACTTTTTTTTTTAATTTCTACACCATTCACCTCCACCACCTTCAGAAAAACATTAATTTTTCTTTTAATAAAAATTTTAAAATTTCTTATTTGATTTTTACACCTCCCTCCCCCCCCCCCGACCCTACCACCCCACCATCCTCCATTTTTTTTATTTTTTCTTAAAAATTTTTATTTTGATTTTCTACACCATCCATCCCATCCCCCTTCACCCACCCCCGTGCATCCCGGGGGGGAGGGGAAGGGGCGAGGTGAGGGTAAGAAAAAAATTTCATTTTTATAAAAGTAAAATAATTATATGAAGTATAAAATTTGAGAGGGGTGATGATGTGTGGTGAGGTTAGGTGGGTGGTGGTGTGGGATAGGAATGAGTGAAGATGAAGTGCATTCGAGGGTGGTGGTTGGGTGAGGGTGGGATTTGATTGAGGAGTGAGTGGTGGAGGGTGGGTGCAATGGGATGGGAATGGTGGAACTTGGGTGAGTATTTTAGGAAAAATGTTTTGTGGAGGCTGGTCGTGTCATCGAAAAACTTTGAAGTTCTATTCTTCCCGCAAATGTTGAGGTGCAACTATGTACTAAGGATTGGATTTGTGGACTAGAAAGTAAATTGATTTTCTCCATATTAGCTACATGAAGCCAACATCTTTAAAATAACTTTAGATAATATGGATATCCATATTATCCGTCGGATTAACTCATTTTTTATCCGTGTTAAATATGAACAGGCAGGTAATTGATTCATTTTTGTTTAGCCCATTTTCAACCCGCTCATATTCGACTGAAGCTAATCTCGGTGAACACAAATAACTCCAAAAAATCTTCACACTTATCAAACATAGCTAATCCAAATATTAAAACATTTACCAAATGAAACAATTCCATCAAGTACTATTCAAGTTCAATAAAATCCTAAAAGCGAAGCATTCATATTTTATAAGAATCATGACTTCAGCACTTGAACAATTACCTCGCAAAGAAAATGCTACAATTCCAACCGCTAAGACCCATTTAAAAAACAATTTTCCAAATCGAATTGCAACAACAACAATAACATATTCAGTAAAATTCCACAACGTGAGATTAACCCACATTTAAAAAACAACTTCCCAAATCGAATTGCAACAACAACAATAACATATTCAGTAAAATTCCACAACGTGAGATTTGGAAAGGTATAATGTGCGCAGATCTTATCTCTATCTTAATAGGTAGAACGGTTGTTTCTAAGAGACTCTCGGCTCAAGACCATTTTCCAAATCGAATTATGATTAAAAAAACTTCTAATGATAATTAAGTTTCAACATACCTTGAAGTCGTTCCATTTTAGCTGCAAGTTATGTCGGTCCCGAGTTCAATCAACATGTACGAACTCATACAGATCAACCACATACTCCAATGACACCATTTAAACCAAGTAAGGACTCAACACTTACATTAAGGTTCCGAAATCAACTCATTTAAGTGATATCGTGTTCAATCGCTTTAAGTATTGACAATGAGAGATTGATTCAAATCTCGTGATTAGAGGAGATTTGACAATGAGAGATTGATTCAATCACTTTAAGTATTGACTTTAATATTATTTTTCACTTACCATCGATATGGTTATAAGCCACAAATTGTTCAATTAAATTGCTAAATAAATTAATATGAAGATATCAACCACTGAGTCTTTATAAAAAAAAAAACAAGTATTTAAAAGTCCAGACAATTAAGATTATATTTCAACCATACATATATCGGTTTTAACTTTATGCGAAACAATCATTTATTAACCCCCATAAGTTATCTTGCAAGATCTGTCAAAACACATATTTTTCTCCTCATCAAAACCCTTAACAAATCTTAATCCTTTGATTAATTTATCTCCAGTTTTCAGTTTTGTTGCGTTAACTCAGGTATGCATGTCATATTGCATGCATGAAACAAATCTGATGATTTTAGAACTCTCATTTTGCTTTTATAATTTCATTTAATTAATCGTTCTCTTTTTTTTTCTTCATATATACTTTGTGATATTAACATAACATTGGAATGAATTTAATTAGGTATTGATCAAATGGAACTATTCCAACGTGCGGAGAGCGTCCGACTAAGAAACCGAAAAGACAAATACCTTATAGCCATGGATGACAAAGAATGTGTGTCACAAAGTCGCAAAGGATCAAATGAAGATTCAATTTGGAAGGTGGAATCTGTTAAGGGTAGACAAGACGCCATTCGTCTCAAGAGTTGTTATGGAAAATACCTAACAGCTACCAACACGCCATTCATTCCAAGTGTTGCTGGAAAGAAAGTGATCCAAGCAGATCTTCCACAAAAGAATCACCCATCGGTAGAATGGGAAGCCGTAAGGGATGGATTCCAGGTACGTCTCAAATCATTTTGGGGGACATATCTTCGACCTAATGGAGGATTACCCCCATGGAGAAACACCATTACACATGAAGCCCTTAATACTAATAGGAAACACGAAAAGGTCTTGTGGGATATTGAGGTTGTGGAGAAACGTCCTAAATTACATCGTCGAACCAGGTCAGATTCCACCTTTCAGAGATTTGATTTAACTTTTATCAGATCAAATTCCCATTCCATGGCCTCCACTCTTGTTTCCCCTAAGCTTGGAGAACATCAGGAAATCAGCTAAATCACTATATACATGCAAAACATGTATCTACAGCAGATAAATAACACAAGTTTCGATACCAAATTGGTTTGAGTCAGGAGAATGAAAGTTGTAATATTTATATACGCAGAAAATCTTCAATGTATAGGAATCTACCATGGATTAGCTTGAGATTCATTGTCATTCATTTCTTTATAAGCACTAAAGTATTCTATATTCAAATATTCGAGGTCATATGAAACTTTATCATTATTAACTAATTTACTTCCAGTTATGTATTCTATGTTTTCTATTGATGATTAATTATATCCTGGTAGCTTGCGTTTATAGAGGAAATTGCATGTGCATCATTGAAAAGATAGCATAGCAAAAATATCAGAAAGCTATGACGTCCAAACACAAATAAAAGTGTTGCTTATTTTGAATCTTTTTATTGTATTATTTTGTGATGTGTAATGCTTGTTCTTGAGTCGAGAATCTATCGGAAATAGTCTCTCTATCTCCCAATGTATGATTAAGGTCTGTGTACATTCTACCCTCATAGACCCTACTTTATGGGATTTCACTATTGTTCTATATTTGACTTTGAAAAAGAAAGAAATTACGCGAGTCTGAATCTTCACTTTGAGACGTCAATTCACGGGCCACAAACACTTCAAAAATCACGAACTGCAATTTTACATTTAATTCATTCCCAACAGACGAATTAATGATTTAAGTTCAAACTAAAATCACTTATACTAAGGTATAGATGATTGGAGCTTACAGCGTGCGTTGCACGACTCTTTTCTTGATCCGAAAGGCCATCCGATTGCGCTCTCTGCGAAGGAAAAGCGGTTGCGGGGATCGCCGTCAACAAAAAAAAAAATGATTGGAGCTTTGAACCCAAATAATTGAGGCATGGTACGTCTCGATACAAAGCTAATAATACTCGCTATACTGGTTTTAGTGTTGCACGTATATATATTGTCAATCAATAAAAAGATATATAAGAAAAAAATTATTGCTTCGAAATAACAATTAATGTTAAAGTAAATTGAATATTAGTGTAAATGATGAAAATAAAAGTTACTACATTGACACAATAGCTGTACTGATCTATATGCAATACAAATATATTGTGTTGTATCACACATAATATTTCTTAATTGTCTTATGGTTTACTTTTATGCTGGCGCAAAAGCTTCTATCATAACTTGGCTCTATATTTTGGTTGAAACAGAGTCGGCACCTAATTAATAATGAAAATTAGAAAACCGTTTGTTTTAGAGGTTTGTTAGTTCAAAAATCTTTTAAATGAGTATCAGAATTTAGGTAAGGGTTCTGGCAATTCCCTGAGGAAAGTGTTAGGCACCTCGGAAGGAATCCGCCCAATGTAGTTTACCTTAAATATTTGTGGCTAAATTTTTTATTTGATTACAAGGGTGTTTAAGGATATGTATAAAGTGAGGAGTAAAGTTTTCCCCTTACTTGTTTATTGATGACATATTTTGAAGAAAAAAAATTGTAAAAAATTGTTTTGATTTGGTAAAAAGGTTTAGAATTATTTGAAAGATTTAAGTTTACTTGTATTACTTCACTAGACCGCATCCAAAATTGTCTTTTGAATAGAGTTCTACTTTAATTTGGTCCAAAATAATAGAACTCCACTTATTTCTTTTAAATTGGTACAAGAAAACAACTTAGTGTATTTTGTTTGAATTTGAAGCCATGATGTAGCAAGTTTAAGCAAGGCATAATTTCCTTTCAAAGATTTTCAATTAAAGCCATGATGTCACCTAAATATACAATTATGAGAGTAAGTGAAGTATAAACACATACAGAGAAATCTCTAGGATTTATTTCAATTAAAGATAGGGTGAACTTGACATGATCTATCCTATGCAGGTCTATTAGACTGACTAGTGAACAAACAGATTCCATCTTTTGTCCTAACGGGATTCAACTCCTCATATAACAGTTTGAGCAAACATGTATTAGCCTTAGATACAATTCTAAACATACAACATAGTCTTCTAACCTCAAATTACAGTTAAGCAGAACGGCTCAAGCATGGACTTTGGGTGAACATGGGAAGATGTCACTCTAATGCATAAAATGCTCCTTTAGAAGGTTCCACAAACTTAGGGAGGTGGCAAAGAGGAACTCCTAAATTAGAGCAGACCATAATGAAGATGAGTGGGGTACTCAAAGCTTTTTCTTGAGCTCATAGCTTAAGGACATCACTCATTGACCTCCTTTTCATTCAGTAAACAGTGACCAAAGGCAAAAATCCTATTTGCACTTAAGGTTCTATATGCACCTCTACTACTCAGACACCCATCCCCATTAAAAGGCCAACTAGCTTAAGGGTTAATGCTTAGGGAATGGAGGTTTAATTTCACAGAATAGTCTGGCCAATTCCCGGAATCATGTTTTGGTTTTTATACTCTAAAATTCAAAGATACCCTCAAACCACAACAAGTCAATTAATTGGCATAGCAAACAGACATGACATGCACTTTAACAAGAGAGGAAAACAGCAAATACTTCATAGGCTAAGAAATCACTCAAATACAAGATATCAAATTGCAATGTTACACCTGTTTCTTGTAAAGAGCAGAGGAGTAAAGAACAAACACATCTGACTTTAGGATCATAAGTGTTAGGATTTGAGTCACAAATCTGACCTAATCAGAAAAGAGTAAATAAGTAAAAAACAAATGTTCACCCTAAATGCGAGAGCTACGTCCACTTTGTCGTTGCAGATTTCACTATGATCAAATAAGGAGTTTGAGTTTACAATTCGCTCTTCCTCACTTTTCTCTCTCGTGCTACAAAGAAGAACGGCGCCCTAGTCTATATATAGCGAAAACGAGGGCGTTCCAAACTTTGTGTAAGGTCTTCATAGTGTCGACAATGAATTAGGCTCCACAACTCAACAATAAGTTCTTGTTTCAAACTTCAAAGTAAAGGATTCATAATTACAAGGGGAAAAGGTTGCTTAGTTTTGATTATTTTTTAAGAACAAGTGACGTTTTTCATTTGGTCCAACACATATACATACACAGAAACAAGGTATATTTCATGAATACAAAGTGTCTTGGTTTAGAAAATCTCAAATATACTAGAACACATCATGTTATCCAATATCTAATCCTTAGTCATCAATCTTATGCTCATGTTGAACTTAATCTTTTGTTAACTTGTTATAAGCCAACATATTATGCTCACAGGTCTGACCCATAGAAAATCTAATTAGTCACAACACTCAGACAAGACACTGATCTCTTAGATAATTTCATGCTGATTCCTCCTCTTTAAAAATAGTGATGATATACAGCAATGAATACTTACATATGATTTTTGTTAAATAGAGACAAAAATTAAACATTTATTTCTTAAGCATGTTGTTCATGTTAGATGACATAACATAATATAAGATGGAGAAAGGATAGGGGAAGATCATGCTAGGACAAAAGAAGGCAAAAGGGTACTCTCCTAATCCACTTTCAATTTCACCATATTCAGAGTATCCAGATTTCAAGTTCTTATACAAAGGGTGTAATGGTAACAAGATGAAAAAGAAGATCAGTCTTAGAACTCAGAATTTGATTTCTTTGACAAAGCAAGTACACCTAAGCGCAGATGATCACAACAAATCATATCACAGACAAAAGACATTTGAAAAATCATATTAAGACCTTTCCCTAGACTATAGAATCCTTACAAGTCATGCACAATAAAATCAAACAATTCAAGTGTTATTTACCCCTTAACCCTTTCTGTCCTAAACTTTAATCTAAACCAAAGTGGTGAAGCCAGTGTGTCAAGCAGTCCAGATAAATTGAGAGATTAGAGAGAGGGTAGGAAGATTTGTGAGAAAAAATGAAGAGAAAAATGAGGTATTTATAGTTGAGAAATAGGATTAAAAGTGTAAATATACTAACTTAGGGGTTAAAAATAAATATTAAGGGGTAGGGGGATTTATGGGGTGGGGGCCAAAATCAAAATTTGGTCGATGTTGCAACGATTATTTTTGCAAAGGGGCGGACGGGTTCGGGTTGGGGCAGGTCAAATCGGGATAGGAACGGGCGGGACGAGCCCAGGTCCCGTCCCAAGTTCGAACCCCGACACCAAACTTTTTTAGGGGAGATCAAGACTGGGCGGGCTAGATATCGGGACAGGACGGGGTCGGGATCGGGCCGACCCGTCCCACTGGCCAACCCTAATAATAAGTGGTTTGTACTTGCTGACGTTCTATCAAAAATTACATATTTTTTGCTTAATTTGTGGCTTAAAAGATTTGTAAATTATCTTTAAATATACCAGTGTCTTGTTCATTATTTTAGTCATTCAAATTATCTTAATTGTTAAAAATATGGCTATATTCACGCATTTCTGCAACACAAACTAGCGACTATTGATCGGTGTATACATCTTTTGAGTCATTTTTAGTTAGTCTTTTGTTCATTTTTGTACAAATACGTGTCGTGTTAGGATAGATTTTCTTTCTTTTGAGTCACAGTGGTTTAAAGTGGCACATTGGCGAGAAGGAGCGAAAAGAGGCGTAAACAGAGGTTCGAGCTCAAAAGTGAAAAGTTGGCAACCCGGCGAGAAGCAGGCGCGGCATGGCTGGACCATCAGCGATGAGCAGAGCCACGACGCCTTGAGAGCCGCAGAGCGAAGTTAGCGCCAACGGGAAAATTAGTGATTCGAATAGGAATGGGCCAAGGCCAAGAAGGAAAATGTTTGGGACGTTTTGGGTGATATAAAAAGGACCTTTAGGTCAGATTTGAAGAGTTTCACACCTTACAATTCATCACAACTTGGAGATCAAGATTAGAGACTTATTTTTGAGTAATTTCTTGTTCTTTATTTTATTTCGTTTTTGTATATGTTGGATATTAGTTTAGTTCTTGGCATGTCTATGGCTAGGAACTAACTTAATTTAGGGTTTTCCATGTCGAATCGCTTGAACCCCGTTCTTATGAACTAATGCATGTTTTGGTTTCTTCTTATTAATGTTGAGATTTATTCAATAATTGTTTTGATTGCTTGGTAATAATTGATCACTAATTATCATAAATTATATGATTTCTAATCGAAATCCGAAAGAGGAGATTGTGAATATGCTATAGTTGAATAAACATAGGTTTAAATCGTGGACGAAAGTACTCTGATACTTGTGTAGCTTCATAGGTTATTGTTCTTAATCCTCCTTTGTAGTCAATCTTGTCATCGAAAGATAGAAAGGTTCTATATTGGGGTTGAGTGTTTATATTACCTTAACAGGAGTATAAAACGGCTTAGTTAACCTGCTATCTCAAAATAGAAGAAGAACCTTAATTATTTGCATTAACAAGTAAATCGAGCGGATAGTTGAGGAGATTTGAAAGCCCTATTTTCATCATATATGAAGTAAAGTAAAGTAATTTAGTTAACATCTATAATCATAGCTATAAACAAATCATCAAATTATCGGTTACCAAATAGATACTATAGAATAGAGGTTGGTAATTGGACACTAATCCCTGAGGACGATAACTCGGTCTTCTAGACTATATTACTTGTCATGACACGTACACTTGCGTTTTGTGTGCATAAATCGCGCATCAACTATGCCTCAATCTCAAGCTAGTTGAATTCGGCTATTCGTATCACTTCATCTAAGCTCGTGTCAGTTCAATATTATAAAAACTTAATTTTCCTTTCGCTAATTAGAGTAAACTTTGCTAGCTAGCTCACATATAATTCTAACAAGAAGTCCTACGCATGAAGTACTTGATCTCTTGCAAAACTAGATTTGCAACTTGTGAGAAAGGGTCATTTGTGAAAAACCCATGATGCATTCCTTCAAACTCAAAATAGTCAACGTCTTTGTTTAGCTCTTTCAACTTGCTTGCATAATCTTCAACTCTATCTTTGAGAAGTTCATTTCCCCCCACAATCACCAATAGTGGATCAAGCTTCATGGGCTCTAGTTTTGGGCTTAATGGCCCAAATGGGTTTGCCAATGGGTGATCTGCAGTCGCTCCAATTGGAAGTGATAGCCTCCAAAACCTAATTTTGGGTTTGCCAAATACATCATTAATTAGCTGATTATCGAGCATAATTCCAATTTAATTCATGCTTATAAGAGGGAGGGATATTACATATCCTATAAAAGTTGTCCGATCGCTAATAAGAAGATTACAACTCCGAGACACTGAACAAAATTTGTAAAGACTGATATACTTGCATAATATAGACCACGAAAATATGAAGGTGAACCACAATGAAAACATACTCGCCCCATTAGCCTGCATACAACGGAGCAACCAACTTATCATCTACTTGTGCACATGGACAATCTACTCAGGAGTTTAGGCCTCTTTTTACACAAATTGAGTCGTAACGAGGCTTTCAACTCAATTCCTTTTGTAAAAGACGAGCCCAAAAAAATTATGAAAGAGACTTTAATTTCTCACTATCTATTCAATTTAAAATGCTCATTTCAGAAATCAAGCTAATAAAACCTAAAATTGAGTGACAATCAACGTGGACTACCCCTCCATTAGCTATATATATTGCTAATTAATACATATCCTTAAAGCTTGATATTATGATCTAACAACTGTTGAAAAAGAATCATTTTCCATTATCCATTATTCATTATCCAAATCCAATAATGGATTTGTCATATCGTAAACCTAATTCTAGTAAATTAATAGTAGATATGAGGTGAACCCATCCTACTAAATCTTCTAAAAGTGGATATCCTCTAGTAAGACGTGAAGCTGGCTTGCCAAATTTAGATAGTATTATATATTACAAGATCATGCCAATACCCCTAACTTTTTGGTTTTTTTCTTTGTGATTATCTAGTCATGTTCATGACTCATGAGTCATGGAGTAGAAACAAAAGAACAAGGAAAAAGAAAAAGGATAAATATTTTCTCAATAACATCATGCGTCTCGGTGAGATACCTAAAACAATACTTTCTCCGTCTTAATTTACGTGACATCATTTGATCGGGCTCATAGTTTAAGAAATAAAGGAGGTTTTTGTTACGTTTATCAAATTGTTCTTACTTCTTTTTTGACAGACATGGTAAACCGGATTGACGCAATAGCGCAAACCACGCCACCGATTAACCACACTTGGCAGCCATGCGCGATGTGCCAACTCAAGAAAGGTTTATCGAACTCGCGACCATGGCCTGCGCCTTCACTCTTCTTCATTTGGCCAATTCATGCGTGTTATTGTTCTTACTTTAGTGCTTACTTTTGTTGATTTTTCTTCACAATAAATACATTTTCAAAATTCAGTGGGACCCAACAAGAATAAAATAGGGATTGTGTCATTAAATATTTATCAAATAAAGAAAAAATGAAATTTCAACTACTTCTGACAATATATAAATTTTAAAAATATAGCTTGTTATTTATAAACCAAACAAAAGTCGATTTAATTTTTGTAAAACTTTTTTTTTAAAATAAAAATAAAATTTCAAATCCAAACATGGAGTACCTTTTCGAAGGTATATTCCATAAAATTAAAGTCGCATCTCCACTACTCATGGGGTTAACACTTGAAAGTTGGTAATGTCAATAAGTAATGAGATGTGGCCTCTATTTGATTTAGTAAAATTTCCCTTTTCCTCAACACCATAAGTAGCCAACCATGACTCATTCCTATGCGTGCATTGTCTTAATCCCACTAAAACTTTTATCTATCCTTATCACAAATATAACAAGGTTCGGTCATTTTCATTCTAAAGAACCCAATATCCCATTCACACTATTTCTCTATTTAAAAATTCCAATTTGATCATACAAAAAGGATTTGTTAATGGAAGATGGATCTATGTCATTGCTAATGATACATTATTCAAAAATAAACATTACTACACGTGGATAATAAATCTTATTATATCCGTGCCAATTTATGTGTTATATTCGGAAACTACGTAAAAATCACTATAAATCACAATATTAACAACTTAAAACTTGGCATATAAAAAAAATCGGTCAAAAGAAATCAACTGATTTTTTAAAATTTCAATTGTACCACATAAATTGAATCTTAGAGATTATTAGATATCATAATCAATGATATCTTATCTACGTAGGGATTTGTTGGGTGTAAAACATACAAGTAAGGCACAGCGGAAGTTTAAAATTTTGAGTAAACTTACTTGCTCCAACAAACGTTTCTGGTATGATTATGCGATAATTCAAATCTGCAAAGACATAAAAGAAAAACTTACAGTCTTTACTAAAAGGTGCGCACGCGATTGTCAATCTGGGTGCAAGTCTTGCTTCAGTATATTCCTTTGCCCAAGAAAGCTAGGAAATCTTGGCAGAGGTTTGAGAGGATTTATTTCCTGAACTCTAAGTTCAGAAAGTGGAAAAATGAGTTCTTATGAAATTATGGGTTAAGTGCCAAATATATAGTGAGGAAACCCTAAACCCAATCATTTGGATCGAGCCAAGACCGACCCAAATTAATGATGGTAGGTCATTTGGGCCCATCACATGCGACTCCTTTATTTATTTTCAGACGTTTTAGTTCTAATTAAATCCAAGACTTAATTTTAACTTAATTAATTAATTTTCATCAAATGAAAATTATCCCATAATTTATTATAAAATAAAATATCTTGATTCAAAATCCGATATTTTACATTCTCTCAATATACCCTTAGGCCAGAAAAGACAATCGACTTAGTGTGACCTGGCGCCTTGCACATCGACGATCAAATCGAGGTTCACGGAACTCTGACGGCGGTGGCGGACCCGATATGTAAGACGTTTACAAGACTCAAGTAAACAAACCTCATGTGAGATGATAAATTCCTTTCATTCGCGACACACTCGATCAAGCTTAAGATTTGCCAGTGTACATCCAAATGGCTTGATCACTTTATCTCATCTATATTAGTCGACAACTAGACCGTATCCTAGATATGTCTCTGCGTTATCGCCAATGACTCGTCGACCTAACATCTACGAGGTCGAGTGTTCTACCGAAATTCGAATCGAGGAATGAATCCTATTCTCGCTCAACTACCACCTTCAATCTACTTCAGAATGCACCCAATACAAGCCGCGTCTCAACCTATAAGGCATTTGAGCCAGACGGGATCAAAGTGCATTGCTCGTAAACAAGCGATATTGACCTCAAGTCTGGGCGACTCTATCTCTCGCACGATAATACTCTGCATACGTATAACAAATAGTTTATCACAGGTATGTCAATACTCCCAAGAGTATTCATGTGTCCATCACTAGCAACTATTGCTTGCGATGAAGTGAGATATACTACATTCTACAGAATGTGACGCACTACATGTCGACTTATAACATATCATTGATATTCCATTCTCAATGATCATTAGTCTAGGCTATTTTAAGAACTACACTCTATCATTAATATCTCACACTATTAATGACAATGTAAGTTCAAGGGATGCACATTAATGAATAATATAAACAATCAAATAATAATTCAATAATTGCAAATGTCAAGTATATATTAATCTTATTAATAATATGAATGTGTTCAAGTACGTGTGCTCCTAAAATGATTGTTTCTAGGACATATATACTTTCAATCTACTACTATTAGATTTGAACCAAAGACTTAGTGGTATGAAAGTTTGTACTTTCTTTTAATCATGTTGATTTTAGCTTCTTCTTTTTTTTGTATTATATTTCATCATTTGTCACTATCTTAACTTTTCACAAATTTCTTGAAAGTTTAAGTTTATGGAATGATTATCGTAAATATATAGCCGCAGTCAATAGATTTGCTTTGGATCTTTCATCTTATCCTCTCATGATAATTCTACATTGATTAGTTACATTCTAAGTCCATTTTTACTTGTTTAGGTTTGATTTGGCACACTCTTATGAAGTAATTAAATGATAAATTTATTATACTATGATTTGAAAAATGCATTGGGAAATTATTATAGTTAATAATAGAATAAATTAGAAACCAAGTGATAAATTCTATTTTTGACTTTTTAAACTAGGCAAATAAAACTTGACATACAGTGAACAAGTAAAAGTGGACGGACGAGAGAGTAAATAAATCATTGGATTTCAATTAATTAACTTAAGATAAGAGAAAAACGGGCTTATATAGATTTTGGTCCGACTTCGCAATAATTTTTTTTTTTTTTTACGAAATCAGCACCGCTACTTTTCAGTCTGAAATGCGCTTGCGTGTAAACCCCTGCCGACGCATAGGTAAAACCACGCCACCGATTAACCACTGGCAGTTGCGCGCGATGCGCCAAGAAGGCGTATGCAGATCGAACTCGTGACTTGCGGCTCCGCTTATCAAGCACAACATTGACTGCATCTCGCGGCTGCAATAATTGAAGAGAAGAAACAAAAGTTGTTCTCATTCGAAAACAAGGTGTCACGCGAATCACGATTTTTATTTAATTAAGAATTTATCAATGAAACCAGTTGTGTATTTATTGGGAAAGGACTGTAATCGTGCTAAGATGATGTTGATGTAAAACCTTTTTAAATTTCTTTTTAGAATGTTAGATCAAAATACATATACTTAATAATGCACTAAAATTTATATGGACATTATTTTTGTGTACCACCTATATATATGTTCCTCGTAGTAGTCACTTGACTTAAGTAAAATCTACGTACACTCTATCTTAAATTCGTCATGCTCATGCAAAAAATAAAGAAAAAGGAGAAGAATTAAATAGTATCACTTCATCAGTTCTAAAAAGATTGACCTGATTTGACTTGACACAAAATTTTAAAAATAGAGGAAGACTTTTGAAATGTGTAATTCAAAATAAATCTTATATATTTGTGTGATTATAATTTGTAAATGATCTCATAAGATTAAATTGTTTTTAAATATAAAAAAAAGTCTTTTTAGATAAACTAATAAGAAAAGTATGTCAATTTTTTTTTGAAACTAACGACTTACGGGAGTTCATATATTTTTACCTGTCAAGAATTTGCATATTCAAGAAAGGTTCAGGAGGTCCCTCTGCTTCAGACTTAGTCCTTAAACTTCCCCCAAAAAATGGGGCCATGAGAACATAACCACGTACTCTAACCGGTGCCAGCTCGGGCGAGCCAACCCCAAGCCTTAATGCCAAATGGTGCGCCATGTTCCCACCGGATGAGTCTCCAATCACATAAACCTCATCATAATTCATACTTATATCCTTCATCCATGAATCAGGGCAACTACTTTTTGACAAAGCCTGATGATAGAGAGAACGTGTAGGTGGCTAATTAGTTTAGAATTATTATTTACATAGTTATATAATGAATACTACTTAAAAATTTCTATTTTCTTACTGAATTTTCATTGAAAATATTAAGTGGTATATTTCATTGAATGTCAATGGAAAAATCTAAATAGTAGTGTTTTTACATGGAAAAATTAAAAAAAATTCCAGCATTGTGAACTGGTTAAGTAAAAATAAGGCGAAAAATCATATTTTATAAAATATTTTTTTCATTGAATGTCGGTGAAAGAAATATTTATTTCTAACAGTGAAAGTCGGTCTTTGGTAGAAAAGTAAGAAGAGAAAACATAATTAGAAGTTATACTTTTACACTCAATATTGTTCTACATAATCTTCTTCACCTGATTGTGCAGCCATTTCATGGACTCAAACGCATCATCCATAGCAGCCGGTAGGCGATGCTCGGGGGCCAACCTATAGTCGGGAGCGATGACAAGGGCTTGGAGTGCAGAGGAGAGACGGAGGCAACAGTTATGACAATTAGGCCACGTACGTGAACCAACACAGAAACCTCCGCCATGAAAGAAGTAAATGATTGGCAGCTTATAATTGTTTGCACAATATTTGGGTTTGTAAAGACGGAGATAGAGGTTCTCTTTTCCATCATAAAGGTTGTCTTTCCAGACGACAGAGCCATCGTCTTTGATAGGAAAATTATCGAAGTCAATTTGCTCATCACTTGTTCGAGAAATGGAGCCATCGCTGTAAAGTTGAAGGATACCTAAGCAGTCTTCTACTACATGACGAAGAGAACCCATATTTAAGTATGTGTTTAATTATGTGAAATTTGTGGATAGTAGAGAGGTGAAGGAAATCTGAAAATGAGGAGTATAAATAGGGAGCAAACCAAGGGATCGGATGTGGCTGATTTGGACTACCCTAATTGTTTTTTGGTAAAATAAAGCGCCCACCACATGCAAATATAGAATTTGCAACAGTTTGTGGAATGCAAATGTCTTATTACACCATTATATTTGTTAGCCGGAAACAAAACAGGAAATTTTTCTTATTTTTTTGGAAAAGAGAAAGGGGGAAAACAAGGCTGCTCTGCTTTACACGTGCATGGCCCAAACATGTGGTTTTGCAAAGCGGATGTCAACATCTTCTTGGATGAATTTTTAGTGGTAGATCTTGCTATTATTCTATTGCTTGAATTTATTAATTTTGTGGTATAACTCGCAAAGAATGTATATTGGGTCTAACTCAAACTCAAAAGTTAGCTTGTATGATAAAGATTGTTCAAGTTCATATAAGGAGTTCATATTCTCATTTCATATCCGATGGGGACTCTTAACACTTTCCTGCACGCTCAGAATTTGTTAACTGGAGCGTGAATAATATAATTTGGTGGTCAATATCGGTGAACAGAGAATTGGAATGGACATGATGACTCTGATACCATGTAAAGAATGAATCTTGGATTTAACTCAATCCAAAAAACTAGTTTGTAGGATGAGTATTGTCCAAATTTATATAAAAAATCCATTTTTTCATTTTATATCCGATGTGGAACTCTTAACATAACTAATACCTCATGAATACAAGATCATAAGCATTTGTTACGTATGTTGTGTTCCAGTCAAATTGAATTGTCACTGTACCTTATTTGGCAGATACATTCTCCTTATTTAACAGCCTAAAATTAGGGATCTATCATCCTTATTTAGCAACCCCAAATCAGGGATTTCCCAATATTGCTAACGGTCATTAGCCTAGTAATGAGGGGATAATTAGGACTCTTTTCTTTGTATAAATTTCTTGTATATGTTGTGAATAATATTGTGAATACAACGATTACAACAATTGGATGAACGAGAAGTAAATAACTATTATAAAGATTACAATCTGGAGATGAAAACAAAATAAGATTTGCTGAGTCAAGTGATATTCACTCTGTCTTTAAGATAATATTGCCCCGTATAAATCATTTTACGGAAGTTGACAACTTCTCTCCCAAAATAAAACAGCAACGAACAAGTGAGCAAAGAAAATTCAAATGTTTACTAAACGAAGAACCTTTTGAATGTGTGAAAGAAAGCTTAGAGAGGAAGAAGTACTCAGAAATTTCTAATGCAAGTGTGTTTTCAATTGAGCCAAGAGTTTCAATTTATAGTGTGATGAAAATGACCTCTCAACTAGCCAAGTAATGACTTTCAATAGTCATGTAATGACACTTATTGATGGATTATAATTCAACCAAATAATGGTTGAATTCAAGTGTCAAGTAATGGAGTATCAATGCTCCAAAATCAGCTCAAAAGTCAGAAATTTTTCGTCTCCCATCGATCCAGTGAAGCGTCGCGGCGCCTGAGCTCCAGCCAACCAGCCATTTAGCCCACATAAGACAAAGAAAAAGAAGTTTGGGAGGCTGATAATGGCAAAATCATCACATGACTTGTCAATTTCGTTTCTGTTGTTATAGTTATGGAACTGACATCTTTTGAGAAAGCATAATAAATGTGGAGTCGTCTACATACCCTCGGTAACCAACAAAATTTAGCCAGAGAATTTGAATTGTAAAGACTACTTCTATACAGATTTTGAAAACAGAGACACCTTGTTTTTCTCAAGCTTCTATGCAGAATTCCTTAATCCATGTAAACTGCCATGGCTGCATACAGACGTTCTTCTTCCTCGGGCAACTCCAACAGGCCAATTCAGTGCTATCAATTCAAGGAAACGGGGCACGTCATCTCTCATCGCAAGAAGCGGAATTATTGCAACTATTGTAATAAGGACGGTCACATTATTCAAGAATGCCGTAAGAAATTTGGTTCAAAAAAACGCTCAACTCCTCATGATAAAGCCTTTCATGTGATGGAGAGGGATGTTGGCACACAACAAACACCACACAAAGACACATCAAGCACCGGAATTGCTTGATCGCAATAATATTTATAAGATGATACAAGAATCATTGGCAGCTACAAGAATCATTGGCAGCTGCTCTTCCTAATGCAATCTCTACTGCTCTGACTGCTACGTACCCTGATAAAAATAAATTTCGAATTAATTGGTATGGCATATCAATTTTGTTGCATCTAACCACATGACATAGAAATTGATTTTTTTTTCTGATTTATTTAAAACACCTTCTACACATGCAATTATTACACCAAATGGCCATGTTTTATCTGCATCGGGCATTGGCTCCATTAAACCATTTTATCTGCTACGTACCCATAGATTCTTTTGGCTATATCTATGGGATCGTGTTGTTGGGAAAGTGTTTGTCGGGCCTATCCGATCGAGTTCAGAGGTGTGGGTTCATCGAATCAGAGAATTCAAGTGAAGGCAGTTCTTATTCGGAAATGAGCTGTGAAAGAAATTTTGAGGATGTGGAATATGGAAATTGGGCCCTTGAGCTGAGTTGGGAAAAGTTTTGAATGATAAGATGAACGAGTAGTGATTTTAGCATACTTCTTGCTGCAGAGGCTTCCGTGTTGTTATAATAAGGGCTCTTTGGTTACCGTCAGCTTTCACACTCGAATTAATGATTATTTAATTAAAATTTGATAATGACCCGTTCAATGGTTATTTGCATTTTGATTATTTTACCCATGCTGACCCAATTCTCGAGGTTATCGGGTAATTCTAGTGAAAATTGAAAGAATTAGAATCCCTAAGTGAAAGTGTTTGATCAATAGTTGATTTTTTGGTAAACAGATCTTTTTTGGAATTTTGTCAATTCTGTGAGATCCGTAGAGATCGTTTATGACTTGGTGGAGTGGTTAGTTCAGTTCTCGAGGCTCTCGGAAGTGTTTTGGTTATTGATTGGAAAGTTGGTTTTTGGTTATTGGGGGATTGACCTGGTAAAATAGATATCCGTTGAGAATTCTGAAACCACGAGTGAGTCTGTAGCAGCATGTGTTTTATATGTGAATGTGTATCTGGTTTGCATTTAGGAGATCTCGGGTGATTGTCTGGTTTTGGGAATGAGATAGTGAATAAAAATCAGCAATCTGTTGGTGCCTGTTATATCGCTTCGACGGGGCCTGGTGCGTTGTAGCAGACCCGCCTCGGTGGGCCTGGTCCGATGGTGCATGGTAAGTGGATTCATGGGAATCCACTCCAGCAGACGGAACTCCACTGGAGCGGACATGTTGTAGCGGTTAAGGAGTCGAGGGAGCGGTCCCATCACCGTTGCTACAAGAAACGTGGATCAAAATCCATTTAAGGTTGAGTAAAATCCTTCATTTTCCATTCCCACTTTTATTATTCCTAAGAGTCTTTAAGGAAAATTGAAGGGATTCTAAGTAGATTCTTTCTGGGGGTAAGTTCTCTAACCTTGATTTCGTCTAATTTCCTTTCTTAAGCATGAATTCATGGTAGAATATCTATAGAACTTAAGGAAGAATATGAGTTTCGACCTTAATATTGCTAATTGATTCTTAAGCATAGAATGTGAGATTAATTGATGGGCTTGAATAATCTAAGCATGTGTTTCCATTAATTAGTAATCAATAGGCTTGAATCTTCCATTCTAGTTGAGAATTTGAATATGAAAAAATTAGGATTTATGCCTAATTTGGGGACTCATTCATATCTGGATCAGAACATTTTCTTTTTCAAGTAAAATCCCCGACTATATGAAAGAGTGAAAAACTGCTTTCGTTGTTGTGGAATATGAAGCCTTTGTATTTTAATGCACGTAATTAATTAATTCAGAGCTATTAGAGCGGAATCCACATGATGAAATTCATCAATACATGAAATAGCAATTGAAGAGTAGATTTGAACTTCTAGAACGTTGGGTTACCAATTTCACTCTTGAAATACTTGTTTTACCCTTGTGGGTCCGATGTCCCACTTTTTCATTAGTTGATTTTTATTCGAACGAATGTATATCAATATAGGTACCGTTGTTTCCCATTTCTAATTTAGATTTCGATGATGATTAGACTATGAGTAATCGAAGGCTCTTCAGAAGGGCATTTTCACGATGACCGGGCGCGGCGGTACCTGCAGGGTACCTGTCAGTATATGTCAGAGAATAGCAGTGGAACATACATAACACATAACTTATAAAAGGAGTAACGTCATCAATTTGGCGATAAAGTGCCTTATAAAACATACTTAAACAAAGTATAGTAGTCTGTTGGTTCTTATAGCCCAAAACATATATGTGACCTGAGCCTCTAAAGATAACAATGGCGGGACGGGGCCGTCGTACCACAGATGTACAAAATACCTATAGCACGGGGAATGTGCGTACGATAAACAAGCTTAGGAGGAATGGAGCTTCGACAGGAATAGTGATCCACAGGCAGTATCCTGATCTGCTTACCACTGTGGCGTGAGCGCCCAGAGAAGGGTCGGTCATGATATGTACCAAGTATGTAAAGTGGAAAATCTGTAATAATGATATCATAAGTCTCAAGTAAGTGGAGTCATGGAAGAAAATCAAATATCTTTTATTGTGCCTTACTATGATAGAGTGACAAGTATATATATATATATATATAATCTGCGTAAAATAGGGGCCTTAGGATCAAAGCAGTACCTCGCGTAGTATCGATAAGCACCCTACTCGGATTTGTTTCACCGTATAGGTCTGTGGACCGCGTGAGGTATTCTCGCATAGTGTATGCCGCGCGTGGGACTATTTCACCGCGTAAGCCCATGGGACTCGCGTGAGGTATTCGCCGCGTCGTGGGTAGCAAATCCACGGGCAGGTGGTATAACGATCTTGGGGACTTTCCCGCCGGATATCTTCTTACTGAAGGCGGATGGTATAACGATCTTAGGGCTTGCCCCTCAGATATACTCTTACACTGAAGCATATGGTATAACGATCTTGGGGCTTGCCCCTCAGATATACTCTTACACTGAAGAAGGTGGTATGACGATCTTGGGCTTGCCCGCCATACATCTCTTACCACAGGTAGGTGGTATAACGATCTTGGGGCTTGCCGCCGGATATACTCTCTTACCAAAGCTCACATCAAATCATAATCATAAATAAGTTAAGAAAACTTATAACTTCTTATTAGTCTTGTTCATATACCCTCTCATTTTAGTTTACTTAAGACACTTAACCATATCTTTAATAAAAGAACACCGGGAGTTTAACCCAAGTACTACATGCTTTAACTCTTTTAAAAATGACTCTTCTTTATACATAAAACTCTTGGGCAATTGATGCCTTAAAACCAATTTGCCTCTCCATATACTTATCTTACTTAGAGTAAATCTCTTCTCATTAACCTTTTATGAAGCTAATAAACCAACTTCCCATAAAGTTGTTATATTGACTCTACACTTTAGTAAAATCATACTTTTCCCCTAACTAAGGGACTTATACATTCTTAAAACGAAACAAGTCATTATATACTTAAAACAAGTAAGAATACCAAATCTTGTACGTCTACCGTACTACATAGTTTTATCTATTCATGCTCAAGGGATATGAAAGCTTCACATACCTTTTTGATCAATCCACTTGCTAAGTCCAAACTACCGCAAGTAATATGTCAATGTCGCACCCGATTTTGAACTCTCAGGCTTAAATGCGCGACGGAATGGTTATCCTCCCCAAAAAATGTAAGATAAATAATGCAAAAAGTTAAGGGAGTCGCCACCTAATTAATTGGGTGAATTAGGACACCTAAATACTAAGCGATTAAAGTCGGCATTAACTCCATTTAATGGTGCGTGAAACATAGATTAGATTACGGGTAAGGATTCTTTATTATCCTAAAGGGAAGGGGTAAGGCACACAAAGGATCCGCTAACTTGCGGTTGTCCGTTCAAACATAGGTTAATTTATTACGCTAAGGGATATGGTTTTAGACAAAGATTATTTAAGTAAAAGGGGTTGTGACACATATTTAAAGAATATATATATTGATAATAATAAAAGGGGCTTTATGAGATTCATAAAATATACGAGGTTGATTATGAAGTTATGGGACGAGATTATTTTATTCTTGACAAAGTAAGAAAGTGATTACTCCTAACAGTGTGCGTAGGATTAAAATTCTTGTAAAATTATGAGATTATTATTTCATACGTATATGCAAAAGTCATTTCCTATAAAATTTATGAAAAATTTATGATAAAGTTTATTTCTCAAGGACTAAATAAGGAGAAATATATTAGTCATGGCTAAGACATAACTAGTATTGATTGTTTTTAAAATTAGACTTGCGTGATGAACCTAGAATAAACTTATCCTTAAGCTACCCTTCCAATATATTCAAGGAATACTAGAGTTAATTATCCTATTAATTACAGGATTAACAAATGTAACAATAATAAATAAGCAAAGCGAATAAATACACAAATAAGCCAAGGTAAGGATGAGATCATAGTTGACATGACATCCGGAATGGATGGTGACACCATCCGTCCTATATTGTTTGGAAACCTGCGGCGGAAGTATAGTTGGCGATGTGAAAGTCATGTTGAGTCTCATATCGAGACTCTTGATTATTCCGTCGCGTCGTGTAAAAATAAGAAGGAAAATGGTTAGAGTGTCTCAAAATTGTAATGACACAAATAGATAATAAACTTAGATAAGCATGGAGTTATGGCGAAAGGCTAAAGCGATTATTAGGGAAAGAGTTATACGAATTTAGAAGTGAACATAGGGCACGTGTCGGTATATTAGTAACGTTAACATGCAGGCGTATTAAGTGTAGCGTATATTCTATAGCGAGGACATATATTCCAGTTATCAAGGCGAACCAATCAAATTTGGACTTGTATAATTCACCCTTACGCTTATCGTTGTATTGGAACTAAATCTTGAATAGCGAGAATACAAATCAGCCTATGGGAAGTCTAAACAAGCTTTGAGACATACGTCACTCTAAACAACAATTCTATAAGTACTTTTAAGGATTGAAACATCATGACATAGCTTAATACACGATAATCCTCTAGTATGCTTTGATGTGATTAACATTTGTTAAAAATATCCTAAACCAATCAATGTGTCTAAGTAATAAGCGGGTTGAGATGAACTAGTTAACTAGCACGTGATTTTGATCATATAGACCACACAATGCAGATTAAATGGACAAACTTGAAAGGAATTGAGTTTATAGATGGACAAATGACAACGAGAGCATTAGAGCACATTCTGAGATGAAATGCGACCACAAAGTAATCGAAGATCAACGACAAAGTGGTGGAAGGCGATCAAACAGAGGGTAAAATCATCCTGGCGGGAGGGTAATCCAATTAGCAATGAGAATAACTGAAAGCGATCCTAACAAAGGGATAGAAAATCGTCTAAGCAAGGCTGAAAATCGGTGACACATGCTAAAATTGGTCTAAAATTAGCGACGGTGGCCTAAAATGATCAAAATCAATTCCAACAATCCTACGAATTCTGACATTTCATATTAATCACACGCATGTTGGATGACTTTTGAGAACATCTCGTGTCGTGAGAGCTCCTATAAGATTCGGGAAGACCTCGCATGTGTTTAACTTGACTTAAAATGCCAGCGACTACTAGATTAGGCCTAAATCCATACGGATCGGTTGATTGCATGTGATATTGGGCTATCTCACTCAAAGTACAAACATGGTTGAATATAACACACAAATGGCTACATAGCTATTTATTATGGGATCGGGATGAGGATGATGCATCATACTCGCATAGGCAATTTTAGTCACGTATATATGCGATCGGCCAAAGAATACAGGGTATAAGACATTCCTATTCATCGTTAAGTATACAACCCCGCTGATGATTTTATTTACAATTCCACATAACGTAAACATTTCTGGCACCCGATTTTGAACTCTCGAGCTTAAATGCGCGGAATGGTTATCCTCCCAAAAATGTAAGATAAATAATGCAAAAGTTAAGTCGCCACCTAATTAATTGGGTGAATTAGGACACCTAAATACTAAGCGATTAAAGTCGGCATTAACTCCGTTTAATGGTGAAACATAGATTAGATTACGGTAAGGATTCTTTATTATCCTAAAGGGAAGGGTAAGGCACCTAAAGGATCCGCTAACTTGCGGTTGTCAGTTCAAACATAGGTTAATTTATTACGCTAAGGGATATGCGTTTTAGACAAAGATTATTTAAGTAAAGGGTTGTGACACATATTTAAAGAATATATATATTGATAATAATAAAAGGGGCTTTATGAGATTCATAAAATATACGAGGTTGATTATGAAGTTATGGGACGGAGATTATTTTATTCTTGACAAAGTAAGAAAGTGATTACTCCTAACGATTAATGCGTAGGATTAAAATTCTTGTAAAATTATGAGATTATTATTTCATACGTATATGCAAAAGTCATTTCCTATAAAATTTATGAAAAATTTATGATAAAGTTTATTTCTCGAGGACTAAATAAGGAGAAATATATTAGTGCGTGCTAAGACATAACTAGTATTGATTGTTTTAAAATTAGACTTGCGTGATGAACCTAGAATAAACTTATCCTTAAGCTACCTTCCAATATATTCAAGGAATACTAGAGTTAATTATCCTATTAATTACGGGATTAACAAATGTAACAATAATAAATAAGCAAAGCGAATAAATACACAAATAAGCCAAGGTAAGGATGAGATCATAGTTGACATGACATACGGAATGGATGGTGACACCATCCATCCTATATTGTTGGAAACCTGCGGCGGAAGTATAGTTAGCGATGTGAAAGTCATGTTGAGTCTCATATCGAGACTCTTGATTATTCCGATGCGCGTCGTGTAAAAATAAGAAGGAAAATGGTTAGAGTGTCTCGAAATTGTAATGACACAAATAGATAATAAACTTAGATAAGCATGGAGTTATGGCGAAAAGGCTAAAGCAGTATTAGGAAAGAGTTATACCAATTTAGAAATTTGAACATAGGGCACGTGTCGGTATATTCCGTAACATTAACATGCGGGCGTATTAAGTGTAGCGTATATTCTATAGCGAGGACATATATTCCAGTTATCAAGGCGAACCAATCAAATTTGGACTTGTATAATTCACCCTACGCTTATCGTTGTATTGGAACTAAATCTTGAATAGCCAAGAATACAAATCGGGCCTATGGGAAGTCTAAACAAGCTTTGAGACATACGTCCTCTAAACAACAATTCTATAAGTACTTTTAAGGATTGAAACATCATGACATAGCTTAATACACGATAATCCTCTAGTATGCTTTGATGTGATTAACATTTGTTAAAATATCCTAAACCAATCAGCAGTCTAAGTAATAAGCGGGTTGAGATGAACTAGTTAACTAGCACATGATTTTGATCATATAGACCACATGCTGATTAAATGGACAAACTTGAAAGGAATTGAGTTTATAGATGGACAAATGACAACGAGGAGCATTAGAGCACATTTACGGATGAAATGCAGCCACAAAAGTAATCGAAGATCAACGGCAAAGTGGTGGAAGGCGATCAAGCAGAGGGTAAAATCATCTGGCGGGGAGGGTAATCGAATTAGCGTGAGAATAACTAAGCGATCTAACAAAGGGATAGAAAATCGGTCTAAGCAAGGCTGAAAATCGGTGACACATGCTAAAATTGGTCTAAAATTAGCGACGGTGGCCTAAAATGATCAAAATCAATTCCAACAATCCTACGGAATTACAATGACATTTCATATTAATCACACGCATGTTGGATGACTTTTGAGAACATCTCGTATCATGAGAGCTCTATAAGATTCGGAAGACCTCACGTGTGTTTAACTTGACTTAAAATGCCAGCGAGACTACTTGATTAGGCTAAATCCATACGGATCGACATGATTGCATGTGATATTGGGCTATCTCACTCAAAGTACAAACATGGTTGAATATAACACACAAATGGCTACATAGCTATTTATTATGGACGGGATGCGAGGATGATCATACATACTTCACATAGGCAATTTTAGTCACGTATATGTGCGATCGACCAAAGAATACGGTATAAGACATTCTATTCATCGTTAAGTATACAACCCCGCTTCATGATGATTTTATTTACAATTCCCACATAACGTAAACTTTAACTATACCCAAAATAATGGAAACAAAGTAAAAGCAAATATGTTATGATAGGTGTTGTACTTGCATAGTTAGCTTAAGGTAAAATGCATTACCATTGTTAAGAGATGAGAACGTAGGGGTTTATTTTACAATTAAAATGTTTGTTACTTTTCTCGGGAGGATAATGCGACATTGTAAATCGTATATCCTTGATTCTAGTAACATTTTTATTTGGAGGCCAGTTTTAAGTTATTATAGCATGATAGTAGTGTTTAGCGGTAAATGCGGTCAGAATCTTTTGAACATAGACATACAAACACATAATCACCTTATGAAATTCGGGTTGTTATGACGTATAGGTAGGCATATAATCCTTCTTACCATATTAGGAAATGAGCAAGAGGTTTGGATCTTGAATGCAAGCACACGATTATACATGCACATAAACACATAAACCTTTTAAATATTGGTTGTTGTTATATGTTGGTTTGATTTTAAAATTAGGGATTAGGCCTCGTAATCCCTTTTACTTCGCTAACTATTTGTTAGGAGAAATATTTATTTAGAAAGTCACAAGAAACGACATATGTAGTGAATTTCGGTTTAACAATTCATCATGATTAATCTTGATTTTCTTTGGATTTAACATATCGATGCGTTCTACTAAATATCTAGTTGCGTACTAACGTATGTTCAAGAAATCCAAGTCGGTGTTTCCACAACCATGACATCTGACCAACAAAATAGATCTCGACCTTTATACAATCGTTGTACACTTAATCATACCCTCGAGAAAATACTATCGACGGCGTGCGAGACATAATCATGCTACAAATATCGAAGGCTACTGTAGATAGACTTGTCTGGACACGATGGCCAAACCAAATCGAACAAGTTTGAGCAAAATGATCTGAACACCATCACATAGTATCAATCGGATAATTAAGTAAATGAAAGAGAAGGGTTTAGGACCTTTTATGGGTAGCGAATGAGGCGGCGACAATAGTTTTCCGAATCGTCGAAGGAAAGTTACAAAAGGCATTTGCGAAGCAGATAATAGTGACTTTGATAGAAGCGAAAAGGATTTCTAGGCGGATCTTTGTGATGGTTTGATGGCGACTCTGCTCTGAATCACTTTCGATGCTTATTGCGTATCGTTTAAATAGCCTAATTTGGGGTTCCAAGTTAGGTAAGTAATAAAGGCTAATCGTGCTTGAATCGGCGAGATTACGTGCGATATTACGCTTATTTGGATTGATTTGCTATGATTTTGCGATGTAACGGGTAAGGTAAGGAAATTGCCCGAGTTTGAAGGATACTTGCTGGTTTTGAAGTGATTCGATTTGAAGGGATTTGGTTCGGTTATGGTAAGAAATCGAAGGCGTGTGTGCGAGTGAAGGAAAGGAAGGTGGGGTGCGGTATTTCCGTGAGAATCGCGAAATTTGGGCGTGGAGTCTTTGTGGCGGTTGCTTTAGGTTTCTAGGGTTTGGAAGAGAAGAGTGCGTTTTGTTTTTCGTGTGGGAGGCAGTCGGGTTAAAGTGAGGGCCTGCAGTGCGTACAAAAGATAAAGGGGTGAGTTGAAGCTGGGTTGGGCCTCATGAGCAGGGTATTGGGAATGGGTAGAATTAGGTATTAGTTAGTTATTAATTAGTAATTAATTAATAGTTTTAGGCTTTTAATTAGTGACAAAGCAATTAATTAATTGTGATTAAAATATTTAGGTGCTTTAAAATTATCTAGGTGCTAAATTAGTCTAATTATTTAGATGCTAAATTAGTCTAATTATTTAGGTGCTAAATTAGTCTAATTTGAGTTATAAAACTATTACGATAACAAATGCGTGTTGTTTAATTAATGCTTAATGCTTTAGAATGCGACGCTATTATTTAAAATCTTATTGTTATGCACTATTGCGGAGTTAAATTAAAATCAAAATGCTTAGATTGAATTATTTAAATGCTAAATGCAAAATATGATTTTTAAGAATTGTTTAAAGCTTTTATAAATGCGGCGCTATTACATGCATGTATTAGATTAAAATTGATTTTAAAGTTACAAATGATTACGATAAATGCGGCTATGCTACGATCTGACGTTATCGCTAAATTATGCATTAATTATTTAAAATTACGACAAAGCTTAAAGTTAATTAATGCGGTGCGGAACTCTAAATGCTTAAGACTTTACGTAAGGCGATGCCATTATTAAATTAATTATTTATGCTGTATTTAATGTTTTATTGTTGTATTTTATTATAGAAATCCTAAAAATTATTTTTACAAAATTAGTGTAATTTTATAGTTAATGGGTGGGCGGGAGGGTCAAAATTGGGTGTCAGCGGATGTCCTCTTTGTATGGAGATGATGGAAGAATCTTGGACAAAGCGTTGACTCATGCGATTTTGTCTCGATCTTCAGTGCGAAATCTTTGGGCGGGTAAACGGTGACCGCAAAATCAAAGCGTCGATCTTGAGTTATGGCGACCTTTGAGTTACTATGGTCGAAACACGAAGCGGGCTAACGCGGACTCAGATGTCGGTGTCGAGTTATGGCGACAACGGGCTACCGTCAAAACACGAGCGGGCTAATGCGGGCTTAAAAATGTCGATGTCGAGTTATGATGACCTTTGGGTTATGTCTAAAAGTAAAGAATATAAGCGGCTTGAACACAGGGTGTCTTGCTATGGCTTGTGGTCTTTGGGTTCTACGGTGGAAGCGAGTGGGCCCGGCGGCAGGCGCTTACGCGTCGTTGGGAAGGTTGGCCGACAGATTGCCGGTTATTTGTAAGAGAAAATCCACGTTGTGCTCCTGCTCCTGCGTCTAAGACTTAAACAAACGGTTAGTGCATAACTGTTAAGGCAAAAATGATGATGTATAATTTTAAAAGTAATGCTGCGTGAGTAGAAAGGTTATCTGCAAAAATAGGATGTCTCTTTGTGTTGATGCGATCTGCAAATCTTGTGATTTCGCCACTTGCCGGGCGTGTTGCGATCGTGAATGCGGATCGTTGTCCTCATTGCAATTGTCCTGTGTACTAAAGCTCGAAAGAGTTAGTGCATAAGCGCTAAGACGTAATAATAAAGCATGCGTAAGAAATGCAATTTCGGGAGTATAGAAATGCGTCCTGCGTGATATCTTGATGATGGCGTCGTTTCGGACTTCTTTGTCTTGATACGTCGTTGCACTGGGCGTCTTCTTCTTTGGCGTCGTTGCGTAGCGCAATCTTGATGGTGTCGTTGCTGGACCTGATGTTGATAACGTCGTTACTGGGCGTGTTCTTTGCTTTGGCGTCGTTGCGTAGGCAATCTTGATGGTGTCGTTACTGGACCGCAATCGCGATGATGTCGTTGCTGGACATAATGTTCTTTGGCGTCGTTGTGTAAAGCCTTAATCTTGATAGCGTCGTTACTGGGCGTGTTCTTCTTTGGCGTCGTTGCGTGAACCTTAATCTTGATGATGTCGTTACTGGACATAATGTTGTTGGCGTCGTTGTGTAGGCGCAATCTTGATGGCGTCGTTACTGGGCGTGTTCTTCTTTGGCGTCGTTGCGTAAGCCAATCGCGATGATGTCGTTGCCTTGACATAATCGCGATGCGTCGTTGCACTGGGCGTATTCTTCTTTGGCGTCGTTGCGTAAGCGCAATGTTGATAGTGTCGTTGCTTGGACGCAATCTTTGTGCGTCGTTGCTGGGCGTATTCTTCTTTGGCGTCGTTGCGTAGGCGCAATCTTGAGATGTCGTTGCCTTGACACAATCTTGATGGCGTCGTTGCACGGGCGTGTTCTTCTTTGGCGTAGAATAAATGCTCTGCAGTGAGCTTGAGAAGCGTTAGTGCGTACGTTTAAACAAGATGATAAGCATATAGGATAGGTGCGTTTTATGGATAGAGATGTCGTCACGATAGGCGGCGAATCTTTGGGATGTTGCCACTTGCTGCAAATGGCGCATTGTTATGATCCGCTTGCGGAACTACGAACTTTGATTTCAGATTGTTGATGCCGCTTCTGCTGCTGCTTTGCTCTTGCTGCGGACTTTGGATTGTTGTCATCCTCTGCCTTTCTTTGCTTTTCACCTTACTGCGAAGAGATCTTTCGTCGTATTTTACGCTTGGTGTTGCACTTTACCTTACATTAATATTAAAGACTGCGCTCGAAAGAAAATTTTGTGAGTTTTGGGAAGTCGATTCATATTTGACCTCATTGCCTTGTTCCTTGATATCTGCGTGCAGCTTGTTTGGGACTTGCAACCTGTCGACCTCTTTGAGATGTTTAGTAGTGCCCCAAAGCATTTTCCAAAAAATGAAATGTTTTCATGAAGTATACACAAAACATCTTTAGACATAAACATTTATATGACATGCGTAAAAAATGTAAAAGCCTCGTCTAATTTGCGAATATGACATGTATTTCGACCAAGCGAACATCCTTTGGAATCCTTGTTATTGCGCCCCTCACGGTCGCCAAAGCGTCTCAATTTCAATGTGTGTCGGCGTGGCGGAACTTAAACCGTGATGAATTGCTCATATCGTTTTGGAATAACCCAAACCGCTTTGTTGCTGTAGACAAATGGGAAGATTCTAACGGTGTGGCCGAAGCGATTTAGGCGCTACGTATCCCAGAGAGAATCGGTCATGGCGTAGTTCATTACAAGCGAAATTGGGTAACGTTCTAAAAGTGGGACCAAGCGATATGGCGCCTACGTATCACTTGAGGAATCGGTCATGCGTAGTTGATTACAAGTAAAGGGCTTTCTAATTTGCGTGGCGAGACCTATATGGGCTCTGTCATGCATACCAGCGGGAATGCGACTTTTACAATATAAAGGGGATTACACGGAAAACAAATACCACAGGCGTAATATCTCTTCCTTTGCATCTGCGTTGATAGCCTTGGGCCATACCTCGCCGTCCATCTCGGCTAAGATTAGAGCCCTCCATTTAAAACTCGATGAACCATGTAGGGTCGCGCGATTAAGGCGAACTTTCCTTTAAGCTTCACTTTGATTTGGAAATATGCGTTTCAAAACCAATTGTCGGTTTGAATAACCTTGGCCTTACTCTCTTGTTAAAGCTCTAGCCATTCTGTTTTGATATAGTGCCCGTGATTGCATTCAACCTTTTTCGTCGATCAGCGTCATTGCTCATGCGATCTTGTATCCACGGCCGCTCATTTCGGCTTCTTGGATGATTCTCAGCGATGGTATTTCCACCTCTGCTGGTACGGCTTACATTCCATGCACTAAAAGATCTGGCGTTGCCGGTAGAAGTTCGGATTGTGGTGCGATAACCCAGCGCAAAAGGCAAATTTTAGTGCCAATGTTTGTAATTCTTGATCATCTTGCGCAATATCCTCTTGATGTTCTTGTTGGCTGCCTCTTTGCTCCGTTCATGCGAGTCGATGCGGTGGAATTACGGTGAGTGATCTTGAAATTTCCACATATCTCACGCATCAAATTCTGTTGAGATTGGTTAGTTATCGATTCTGATTGATTGGGAACCGAATCGGCAAATGATGTTGTTGCGACGAAGTCAACCACCACTTTTTAGTCAGCGATGCGTGTGATGGCGCTTACCCGTTTAGTGAAATAGTCAATTGCTACGAGGATGAATGCATGCCCGTTTGAAGCAGCGGGTTCGATGGGGCGATGACATCCGTGCCCCAACTGCGAATGGCGGCGAACTTGCCACGTTAAGCTCACGGAGGCCTTTCGAATCAAATCTCGTGAATCGGCATTGCGCATTTACGCAAAGCGGATACAATCTGTTTCCATCGTCATCAAAAATAACACCTTTCGCGAATCTTTTCGCCAAAGTGAAGCCGTTCGTATGAGGTCCGCGTCCTCCGTGTATCTCTTACTAGCTTGCACGCCTCTTGAGCATCGACACGTCTCAATAAGCCCGGATCGAGTCGCCCGGTACACAATTTCCCGTTCAAAGAAATGATTTGCTAGCCTTGAAGTGTCTTCTTCTGGATGTTGGTTATGCCTTCTGGATATTCTCTGCTTTGAGGTACCTTTTGATGTCATGGTACCATGGGTTGCCGTCTGTTTCCTCGTCTACATGGGAGCAATAAGCGTTTGCTCGGCCACGCTCAGCTGTGATTGGATCGATGTAATTCTTGTCAGGATCTTTGGATCATGGAGGATAAGGTTGCCAATCGTCGGCCAGTCGTTACGGATCACGGGAACATGCCTAAATTCTATGTGGATGAACCTCTTACGTAATTCCTTCGTAAAATAGGTAGGAAGTATCTTCATATTCTTGGTTGCCCGTTACTTTGTGCACGATGGATTAGTAAGTGCGAATCACCTATGACGGTGACTCTTGTATGTCGTATCTCGGCCGTTCGAGCCCCGATATGCAAGCCGTATTCGCCGTATTGTTGGTGCATGGAAATCGAGCTTAGCGGAAATCGGATAATCTTGACTGTTTACGAAACCATCTTGCTCAATGCCGACTCCTGAAATTTGCGCTCCATCAAAAACATCCTCCAACGGGTAATCCTGCGAGATATCCTCTCAAACAATACCTCTTCATCGGGAAAATAGGTTGAAGGGCTCGTACTCATCATCGTTTGGGTTACCGGCAAGATGATCGGCTAATGCACGTCCGCTACGGCTCTGCGTGGCGTGAAGCGATGTCAAACTCGCTCAACATAATTTGCCATTTCGCTAGTTTTCGGTGGGCATGGGCTTACGAAGGATATACTTAAGCGGATCCGTCCTCGAAATGAGATAAGTAGTGTATCTTAGATAGATAGTGTATGCGAACTTGGCGACCCGAGTTAATCTGCGACAAATGCGTTCGGCCAGTATAACGAGCCGTATCGCAGTGAACTTCTTACTCAAATAGTATATGGCACATTCCTTTTCCCGTTTCATCGTGTTGCCCAACACGCGTCAAGCATTTTCTAACACGGACAAATAGAGTAGCAAAGGTCCCGGTTACGGTGGTACTAGGCGGCGGATTAGAAAGGTATTCTTTGATTACGTCAAAGCACATTGGCAATCATTTGTCAACTTGGTAGTGCATCCTTTTTCAATAATTTGAATATCGGCTCGCGTATCACGGTGGCGGGCTATGAACCTGCTGATGTAGTTGAGGCGACGAGAAACTCATCGCGTCCTTTTTGCTTTTGGAGGAGGTAACTCTTGGATGGCTTTTATTTTGAGGTCTAGCTCGATCCTCTCTGCTCACTTATAAAACCCAGCGGCTTCCTGCGGGGCGCCAAATCGCATTTGCGAGTTGACTTCAAGTTATCTTGTCTTAGTCATTTGGAAAAATTTCTTGAAGTTTGCGAATGGTCCTCAGCTTCGCGATTTGATGATGGCGTCGTCGCATAGACCTCAATTTCTTTATGAATCATGTCGTGGAAGATGGTGGTCATGGCTCTCGTGTAAGTGGCGCTGCGTTCTTGAGACGAGCGGCATAACTTCGATAATAGTACACCGCGGGGTAGTGAATCTTTGTCTTTCTGCGTCTCTTACGCCATGGGATCGATGATAGCGGTAAGCGATCGACGAGCAGCGTAGTTCATGCTTCGCACAATTATCGATGAGTATATGGATGTTTGGAAGAGGAAGTCATCCTTGGTGGCTCTGTTGAGGTCTCTGTAATCGCGCGGACTCGGACCTTTCCGTCTTTCTTAACTTTCTGCGCGACATTTGCTAACCAAGTAGGATACTTTGCAACTCGAATCACCTTTGCCTCATTTGTTTAGACACCTCTTCTTTGACGCTTCAAACTCGTATACGGTTTGATCTTTCTCGACCTTTGTTTCTTGGGAAACAAGATGGTTCAATAGGTAGCTTTGTGTGCGGCGATGTACGTACTCGAACTGGCGTGTCCTCGTATGACCAAGCAAACACGTGATTGTCTTGTTTTAGGAGCTCGATTAATTCTTCTTTACGTGTGGCGTTTAGGTGGTAGTGACTCTAGTCTCTTTCACGGTTCCCTCATCGCCTAAGTTTATTAGCTCTGTTTCTTCCAAATTTGGTTTAGGCCTATTACCGAAGTTTTCCGACTCTTGGCTAAGTTACATTGCGGACATTCCTCTTGCTCGCCGGGGTTATGCTCGTCATTTGAACTTTGTTCGTTGGTCTCATTACATGTCGTATTCGCGTTATCAGCGGGTTTATTAATATGATATTGAAAGAAAAATGCTTAAAGAATTTAATTTTAACACAAACAAAATCTTTTAAAAAATGCAAAAATGTCTGGAATTTATGATGAAAGTAAAATTGCGAGATTAAAAACATATTAAGAATCATAAATGCATATGCATTTTCTTTCTAGATAAAAGGTGTATTGCTAGAACTAAACATAAATTCTACCAAGCTTCCGGACGGTCGGGGCGAGTGCAAGTCGATTATTAGTGTATCCGTGCTCTGCATCCCGAATGGTGAGCTCCTCGCTTGTGATCTCCTGCGATCAATGCAACAATCGCCTCATCATCACTATGAGCAGTTGCGGAACCTGCGCAAGATCATGCAGGTCATCTTCTCTCGGCATCCCGGATGGTGTGGGCTTTGACGAATGGCGACTCGAGGCGGAATGGGCGCGAGCGAGGAATGTATCCACTTCTTGGAGGTTCGTGGTCACGAAATCCTTGAGTGGTGGTACCCCAAACCAAAGTGTCTCTCTTCCCGAATAAGCTGGATAGGCTCTGTGATCCCGCCATGCGACTCGAAGACCTCTGCGGGCTCGTATCCGTTTCTTAACATTTCGCCACCATTTTGAGAGAGCGTGGCGGTGCGATGGCGGGACCACTGCTTGCTCTTTTGATCTCATTAATGTGAAAACCGAACCATCCATTTCCGTCTTCTATGGCGAGGATTGCATAATCGGTGTTGATGCTCACTTTTATCTCGAAATACTACCCTTCATTTGTGATTCCATATAAACTTTAAGCCGATGCGAGGTGGGCGGGGCGCACCCGACCTCGTGGATCCACGGCCTTCCTATCAGCGAGGTTGTAACGTGTAGCAATATCGATATTTGAAATTCCACAGCGAATTATGCGGTCCGTCCGCGATGTGAGGTCCATTACGCCGACCCTCATGGACTCGTCGAAACCTTTGACTCGATATGACTTTCACGAATTTTCTTACGATGCGCTTTGATTTCAACGATTATGTCGTCGTGGGACAAATGTTGTGGTGAGCCTCATCAATCGACCTTGTTGAAACAATCTTATCTGCGACTTGGATGGTGATATTGATGCGAGTTGTGTCGGCGCCTCGGCGGGTAACTCGCCGTCGTGAAAGGTGATTCTGCGGGCCTCTAGTACTGTCAGGCCAAAGGCGCCAAGTTCGTCTGTTGTACCCTCGGAGCGTATCGTCCTTGATACCTCCATCAATGCGATCTGTGTGGCGAGAATGCATTATGATGAAAGTAGAAATATCTGTTGAGGTTTTCTTTAAGCGCTCTCTGACGGAATACTCTTTAGTGGGCATCTTCCTCAAAATTCCTCGACTTGACCTGCATCACGGGCTTTTGCGGTGCCTCCTTGGCTGCCTCTATGGGTGTGTAATACCTGCGACACAGTTATACTGCGGTGACCATGACCAGCTTCCACTTTCTCGCGATCCGTCTTGATCGGTGGCCCTTCCGGCGCTGAATAAGCGTGATTGACCGCTTTATGTCTCGGTGCCACTTTCCGATTCAAATCGCTTTCTTTCGAGGATTGGTGGCGAGGCGGCAAGCGAAGGTTCGACTCTTCCTCGCTTGAGTGATCGGATGGTTCCCTCCAGTTGTATTCCTCATCGAGGGCTATCAAGTGCACATTGGCGTTGCCGTGGTTTGGCAAGGATTATCATGCGTTTGGGCGAGATCCTTGGTGAATTACTCCTTCTTTGATCAACTCTTGATTTTGTCCACGAGGTGTAGCAACTTAGGTGTCATGCCAGGCTCAGTAATCTGTGGCGCTTATTCTCATCATACCGTCTTGGGATAGAGTGAGAATCCTCCACAGGTGGTTGGATCAAACTGCGGCTCGCGATCTTTCGTATATACGGGGTATGGGTTGGCCCGGTGGGAGTGCGGGTTACGGATGGTTTTCCTTCAAAAGTCGCATTTAGTGCAGGCGCGTTGGGTGCTCTATGTTGTTGGCGGGCTTGATGGGCGGGTTGTGAAATTTGGATAAATGGGTGCTTAGGAAGCGTTATATATGGTGTGTGTGGTAGGCGGGTGTGGGGCGGTGTATAGTGAGGTGTAAAGTTTTGGTTCTTTGGTGTGGTAGTATGGGGTTTGATAGGGTGGGTTACGGTATGTTATGAATGCTTGGGTTTGCGTTCTTGTACAAACATGGAAGAAGCGTCTCCTTCTTCGCGAAGTACCGATCGTCCACGGTGAATCGCCTTATTGGTTACTGCAATGCGCGGTCGTAATCTGCCGGTTTAATACCTTAACCTGCGAAGTCGCCCATTCGGCGACCTCTGAAATTTCGCGATGGCGCTTATCATCCGCTCGTAATAGGTTGCGTCCTTCAAAGATTGTACAAATAGTGTGGTCGTCTCACTCTCGCGTGGGTGGTTGTACCTTCTTTGCCTCTGACGCCACCTCATGGCGTACTCTGCGAAAGTCTCAGTAGATTTCTTTTCCAACTTCATTAGATAGAACACATCCGCGGTTTACGTGTTGAATCGAACGCTCCACAAAGTCTTGGGCGATGCATTCCAGTATGCCATTTGCGGATCTGGCTAGTGTACCAATCTATTGCCTCGCGGTTAAGCGAATGAACAACTTCATGATGGCCATTGGGTTCTTCCTACCAGATTAACTTGTGTGATATGATCTCAAGTGTGCGCGAGGATTTCCCTTCCCGTCAAATAAATCGAACTTGGCACCTTATATCGGCTGGCGGTTCCACGTCGGATCGTGCAAAGATCTTCATAATCTAGTCGCCGTGACCTTTATCCGATCGCGTACCCGACGCTTCTTTCGGTGTGAATCTCTCGGGCTCGTCATCGTCCATTTTGGCTCGGACTTCCTTTCCGTTTCTTCGTAATGATCCTTCTTGGTGAAGCGCGGGGATGGTAAAGGTTGGGTTTCTGTTGGGTAAGTTAGGTATGCGGGTGGTTTCTTTGGGTGGTAGTGGGTATGATGCGTGGGCATTGGTTGGCTTGGCGATTAGGGTGATTATGGTGAAGTGAGTAGGCGGGGCCCAGTGCGTGGGCGATGGGAGGATCGTTTTGAAGGTGAGGTTGATGATTGGCGGGCGAGGGCGATTGGGTCGATGGCGGTGGCCTTTGTGGGAGTTTTGGGGATATGTGGTGGTGGAGGTCGATGCAGGGTGGTGCGGGATAGTGGCCCTTTGCTCACGGCATAGGGGTATTCAAGTGATGGATAGGTTGGTCGATTCGTAGCCTCTCCATCTCAACTGCATATCGGCCAATCTGTTTGCGGCGGTGAGCAATACATTCTTCTGTTGGTGATATTCCTCATACGAAGTTTACGTTTATTTGTGAGAACAATTCCCAAACCGTTCGGCTCGGGCGCCACGAACGATCATATCATCATTTCTTGCCTTGGATGCGGTGAAGTGTGGATGCTCAGACATTGTTGAGTCAAATCTGAGCGACCGCTTTGGGAAGATGATAAATCTTTCTAAAAGATGCAACAAGCGGTGTTAGCATAAGAACATAATTCGCAAGTATGTAGCGGATATATTGCACGGCCACGTCAAGCGTTTCCTAATATGCGAGGGGACCTCTTTGTGCGAGTGAGGCCTAAGCGTCATATATGCGAAGTCATGTTAGATGCGTGAGCCGTTGTATCGAAATGCCTTTATTGGAAATAAAGTTAATTGAAATGACACTTTATAAGAAATGAAAATCTCAATCTAAATAACTCTGTTGGTGTTGTGATAGTGAAGCTTAGGTCTTCTTTGGTATAGCCACTGCTGTTCCAAGTATTGTACGCGTCGTGCATTAGGGCCAGCGTATGCGGGGTGATGACCTCTCTTTGAGTTGATTATTCTTCGCTCTATTGCTTGTGTCCGTATCGCCGAAACCTTGCTCTCCTCTTGGATTTGTAGGTTGCGTTGATGTGATCCTCTTGCGGCCGTATGCGATACTCGGTGTGTGCCTGCTTGTTCATCTCAGATGTCTATCTTGTTAATGTCGTCCCATTCTTTCAAAATTTGTCTGGCAGAGCCTGATAAAGTCAGTCCAAATGTAACTTCGAAACTCCCGTGTCCGTCGGAGTGGGATTATACATTCTTGGCCAAATTGTCGGGTGTGCGTAGGGAGGCGTATGGTTGCAGACCTTTTAGACCGATAAGCTCAATATAGTACAATTCTTTACCACGTACAAAGGCTCCATTTTTGTGAGGGAGTAAAGGATATTTCCATTGGATCTGATCCTGGGTGCGGGATGTCAAAAACTTGCACCAATCTTTGATCTTAGGCCGGTGACACAAACCGTTTCGTTCTATCATAGAAGCTGTCGATCTTGTAGGATCTTGTTGAAACAAGCGTCTGTCATATCGACCGTCGGTAAAAATGCTCCATGGCCGCGTTTGTAAGATAAGATTGCAACCGCCGAAAAGTTTATGCGTCTCTTTTGCATTTCCCGAGCTCGGAATATTTACGCCAAAATCATAGGAACAAAGTGGGTTGTATCCGTCAATTCCCTCGAAAAGTGATCGGCCACGGAACATATGCAAGTACTTATCTTGCCATACTCGGAAGGAAAAATCAAGGTGCAGTAGGCGGCGGTGAATGCAATAGGGCGCTGTTTTGCGATGGCGTAGAGTGCATGAAATGCATTTTGCATGTCTTGTAAGCGTTATTATGTCCATACCTCTCGTAAAGATAGTCGAGACACCGGTTGTTCTCGAAGCAGCGCAACTCCTTAGTATTCTTAAGACCCGTATGGCGGAGGAATTTCTTCACTGATTGGTGTTGGGAATAATCATCTTCTACCTTGGTAAACTAAATTTGGTGAAATAATGCACTTCTTCGATGTAGGAGTTATCTCAAAATCCTTGAATTTGAAAATGACTCGATGCGGATCCCAAAATTGGATTAAAGCTCGGATCAAATGCGGATCTGGCGAAATACCAAATAGTGAGATGAGACACTGACTTCTTCCTAATCATTGTCATTTGCGATGTGAAATCCTCCGCGTACTCTTAGCTTATTAGGAACTCAGCTAACCATTCTTATATGATCCATGTACTACAAATCTTTGAAAAACAATAAAATAAACTTACATTTCCAATTTGGGGCATGTCTTTTGGCTTGGATAAATCCATCATGGTATGCAACACATAATATCTTTGGTTGGTCGTTGGGTTGAGAAACCCGTCGACAAGTTTAGTGTCTTCCTAATAGTGGTGTCGATACGAGGACCAGCCAAGGTAAATAAATGCATGCCTTAAAATAAAGGGTGGTATAGCTCATCTTAAGTTTGCTAAGATTTGGCTTACTAGGCCTTGAGTTCAGGCGGACTACTCGAGTGAGAAGGCTCTGCGACCACGGTTGGGCCAGTTCTCGCGCAAAATACCAACTCTCTTAAATTTGGGTGTTTGAAAGAATTTTGCGGTCATAAAGCACACCGCGTGTCGTGTGTGATGGTGTGAATTTTCCATAAGGGAGGAAGTATGAGCGGAATGCTAGTTTAAGGAAAGCGGTAACAAATAGCAATTAAAACAATATGCAAATATTCATATATAAAGCAAAATAGTTTAGGCAAAAATATGAAGCAAATAAGTGTGAAACACAAAATAAGCAAATTAAGGAAGTTAATCAAATAAATAAACAAATAAATAAATAAAGAAAGGAAAAAAAAAAGCACAATAATTAACCTATGTTTGTTATGGTTAAGAACACATCTATCCCGGTGGAGTCGCCATTTACATGCTTAGATTTTGAACTCTCGAGCTTAAATGCGCGACGGAATGGTTATCCTCCCAAAAAATGTAAGATAAATAATGCAAAAAGTTAAGAAATTCGCCACCTAATTAATTGGGTGAATTAGGACACTAAATACTAAGCGATTAAAGTCGCATTAACTCCGTTTAATGGTGCGTGAAACATAGATTAGATTAGGTAAGGATTCTTTATTATCCTAAAGGGAAGGGGTAAGGCACACTAAAGGATCCGCTAACTTGCGGTTGTCAGTTCAAACATAGGTTAATTTATTACGCTAAAGGGATATGCGTTTTAGACAAAGATTATTTAAGTAAAAGGGGTTGTGACACATATTTAAAGAATATATATATTGATAATAATAAAAGGGCTTTATGAGATTCATAAAATATACGAGTTGATTATGAAGTTATGGGACGGAGATTATTTTATTCTTGACAAAGTAAGAAAGTGATTACTCACAACGATTGTGCGTAGGATTAAAATTCTTGTAAAATTATGAGATTATTATTTCATACGTATATGCAAAAGTCATTTCCTATAAAATTTATGAAAAATTTATGATAAAGTTTATTTCTCGAGGACTAAATAAGGAGAAATATATTAGGCTGCATTGGCTAAGACATAACTAGTATTGATTGTTTTTAAAATTAGACTTGCGTGATGAACCTAGAATAAACTTATCCTTAAGCTACCCTTCGATATATTCAAGGAATACTAGAGTTAATTATCCTATTAATTACAGGATTAACAAATGTAACAATAATAAATAAGCAAAGCGAATAAATACACAAATAAGCCAAGGTAAGGATGAGATCATAGTTGACATGACATACGGAATGGATGGTGACACCATCCGTCCATATTGTTTGGAAACCTGCGGCGGAAGTATAGTTGGCGATGTGAAAGTCGTGTTGAGTCTCATATCGAGACTCTTGATTATTCCGATGCGTCGTGTAAAAATAAGAAGGAAAATGGTTAGAGTGTCTCGAAATTGTAATGACACAAATAGATAATAAACTTAGATAAGCATGGAGTTATGGCGAAAAGGCTAAAAGCGATTATTAGGGAAAGAGTTATACGATTTAGAAGTGAACATAGGGGCACGTATCGGTATATTACAGTAACATTAACATGCGGGCGTATTAAGTGTAGCGTATATTCTATAGCGAGGACATATATTCCAGTTATCAAGGCGAACCAATCAAATTTGGACTTGTATAATTCACCCTTACGCTTATCGTTGTATTGGAACTAAATCTTGAATAGCGAGAATACAAATCGGGCACATGGGAAGTCTAAACAAGCTTTGAGACATCGTCCTCTAAACAACAATTCTATAAGTACTTTTAAGGATTGAAACATCATGACATAGCTTAATACGATAATCCTCTAGTATGCTTTGATGTGATTAACATTTGTTAAAAAATATCCTAAACCAATCAGCAGTCTAAGTAATAAGCGGGTTGAGATGAACTAGTTAACTAGCACGTGATTTTGATCATATAGACCACCGCTATGATTAAATGGACAAACTTGAAAGGAATTGAGTTTATAGATGGACAAATGACAACGGGAGCATTAGAGCACATTCTGGATGAAATGCGACCCGCAAAAAGTAATCCAAGATCAACGCAAAGTGGTGGAAGGCGATCCAAGCAGAGGTAAAATCATCTAGGCGGGGAGGGTAATCGAGTTAGCTGAGAATAACTAAGCGATCTAACAAAGGGATGAAAATCGGTCTAAGCAAGGCTGAAAATCGGTGACACATGCTAAAATTGGTCTAAAATTAGCGACGGTGGCCTAAAATGATCAAAATCAATTCCAACAATCCTGCGGAATTACGACAACATTTCATATTAATCAGCGCGTGTTGGATGACTTTTGAGAACATCTCGTATCGCAGAGCTCATATAAGATTCGGGAAGACTTGGCGTGTGTTTAACCGACTTAAAATGCCAGCGAGACTACTTGATTAGGCTAAATCCATACGGATCGACATGATTGCATGTGATATTGGGCTATCTCGCTCGAAAGTACAAACATGGTTGAATATAACACCTGAAATGGCTACGTAGCTATTTATTATGGATGGGATCGAGGATGATGCATCATACTTCACATAGGCAATTTTAGTCACGTATATATGCGATCGACCAAAGAATACGGTATAAGACATTCTATTCATCGTTAAGTATACAACCCCGCGATGATTTTATTTACAATTCCCACATAACGTAAACTTTAACTATACGAAATAATGGAAACAAAGTAAAAGCAAATATGTTATGATAGGTGTTGTACTTGCATAGTTAGCTTAAGGTAAAATGCATTACCATTGTTAAGAGATGAAGCGTAGGGGTTTATTTTACAATTAAAATGTTTGTTACTTTTCTCGGGAGGATAATGCGACATTGTAAATCGTATATCCTTGATTCTAGTAACATTTTTATTTGGAGGCGATTTTAAGTTATTATAGCATGATAGTAGTGTTTAGCGGTGAAATCTGGATCAGAATCTTTTGAACATAGACATACAAACACATAATCACCTTATGAAATTCGGGTTGTTATGACATATAGGTAGACATATAATCCTTCTTACCGTATTGCAGGAAATGAGCAAGAGGTTTGGATCTTGAATCTGACACTGTGATTATACATGCACGTAAACACATAAACCTTTTAAATATTGGTTGTTGTTATATGTTGGTTTGATTTTAAAATTCGGGATTAGGCCTCGTAATCCCTTTTACTTCCGCTAACTATTTGTTAGGAGAAATATTTATTTAGAAAGTCACGAAAGCGACATATGTAGTGAATTTCGGTTTAACAATTCATCATGATTAATCTTGATTTTCTTTGGATTTAACATATCGATGCGTTCTACTAAATATCTAGTTGCGTACTAACGTGTTCAAGCAATCCAAGTCGGTGTTTCCATGACCATGACATCTGACCAACAAAATAGATCTACGACCTTTATACAATCGTTGTACACTTAATCATACCTCGAGAAAATACTATCGGCGCATGCGTACGAGACGTAATCATCTTCTGAATATCGAAGGCTCTGTAGATAGACTTGTCTGGACACGATGGCCAAACCAAATCGAACAAGTTTGAGCAAAATGATCTGAACACCATCACATAGTATCAATCGGATAATTAAGTAAATGAAAGAGAAGGGTTTAGGACCTTTTATGGGTAGCGGCGAGGCGGCGACAATAGTTTTCCAGATAAATCGAAGGAAAGTTACAAAAGGCATTTGCGAGCAGGATAATAGTGACTTTGATAGAAGCGAAAAGGATTTCTAGGTGGATCTTTGTGATGGTTTGATGGCGACTCTGCTCTGAATCCCTTTCGATGCTTATTGCGTATCGTTTAAATAGCCTAATTTGGGGTTCAAGTTAGGTAAGTAATAAAGGCTAATTCGTGCTTGAATCGGCGAGATTACGTGCGATATTAATTGCTTATTTGGATTGATTTGCTATGATTTTTGCGCGATGTAAGGTAAGGTAAGGAAATTGCCGAGGATTTGAAGGATACTTCTTTGGTTTTGAAGTGATTCGATTTGAAGGGATTTGGTTCGGTTATGGTAAGAAATCACTGAAGACGTGTGTGCAGGTGAAGGGAAAGGAAGGTGGGGTGCGGTATTTCCGGCGAGAATCGCGAAGTGAGGCGTGGAGTCTTTGGCGGTTGCTTTAGGTTTCTAGGGTTTGGAAGAGAAGTGCGTTTTGTTTTTAGTGTGGGAGGCGAAGTCAGGTTAAAGGCTGAGGGCCTCTGGGCTGCGTACAAAAGATAAAGGGGTGAGTTGGGCTGCGGGTTGGGCCTCGCGAACCGGGTATTGGGAATGGGTAGAATTAGGTATTAGTTAGTTATTAATTAGTAATTAATTAATAGTTTTAGGCTTTTAATTAGTGACAAAGCAATTAATTAATTGTGATTAAAATATTTAGGTGCTTTAAAATTATCTAGGTGCTAAATTAGTCTAATTATTTAGATGCTAAATTAGTCTAATTATTTAGGTGCTAAATTAGTCTAATTTGAGTTATAAAACTATTACGATAACAAATGCGGCGTGTTGTTTAATTAATGCTTAATGCTTTAGAATGCGACGCTATTATTTAAAATCTTATTGTTATGCACTATTGCGGAGTTAAATTAAAATCAAAATGCTTAGATTGAATTATTTAAATGCTAAATGCAAAATATGATTTTTAAGAATTGTTTAAAGCTTTTATAAATGCGACGCTATTACATGCATGTATTAGATTAAAATTGATTTTAAAGTTACAAATGATTACCAATAAATGCGGCTATGCTACCTGATACGACGTTATCGCTAAATTATGCATTAATTATTTAAGAATTACGACAAAGCTTAAAGTTAATTAATGCGGGTGCGGAACTCTAAATGCTTAAGACTTTACGTAAGACGCGATGCCATTATTAAATTAATTATTTATGCCTGTATTTAATGTTTTATTGTTGTATTTTATTATAGAAATCCTAAAAAATTATTTTTACAAAATTAGTGTAATTTTATAGTTAATGGCTGGACGGGAGGGTCAAAATTGGGTGTCAACAGTCAACCTAAAATAACCATGATACGTTTATTAACCTCTAATTTCAATGTAGAATAATCTAAACTCAAAGCCACAAAATTCTATGGAAAATTGGGCAGCATTTCCTTTGTTTCTACATACTTTGCCACCTTTCACAAAGCCGAATTTATCATCCAAACGCCACATTTAAGGCTCAACAATCCAACATTTCAAAGGGGATTACACACCTAACTTGGGTGTGTAAAATTCTGCCCCACAAGGTACAACAATTCACTTAACAATTCTAAGGTAGTTTTTAGGCTACAATATGCTCATAATATCTTCTTAACCAATTCTTTCACATCCAAACCATATTTCTTACATGCAATGACTCTAAGAGCATTATTTACTACCACAAGTTCTTGCTTCTTAACATGCAACACTAGAAACTAATTCTAAAGGAAGAAAGGTTACCTTAAAATTTTAGCCAAACTTATTCCAAATATTTTGCTAGCTTCCTTGTCAAGAACACCACCACAACAACACCAACAAGCTAGCCACAAGCTTCCTTCTTGTTCTTAACTTTTCAGATTTTTCTTAAGGCTAGAATTTCTCTTGGGATTTTAGAGAGAAGGGGGAGCTTAAGCTTTAGAGAGAGAGAGAAATTGAAAGATGACCAAGTCTTCAATACTTGGTCAATATATTGCATGCAAGAAATCAGATGGGGACACTTGTCACCCTCCCAAGGTCTTTTAAAAGAAAAATCTGACTTTTCCTAAGTTTTTTCGCCCAAAAATCCCGCCTCGGCGCCGCGGCCCCGTCGCCGCCATGGTAAACCTCCGCGACCTCTCGAACTTTCGTCGCGGCCCTGCTATCCGGCCACGGCCACGCTTCAGCAACCCCTCAGTACTTTCGGCGTCGCCGCGCTGCAACCAGCGACCACCGGTACTTCGGCGCGCGACCGCATCCGGCCGCGCCAGCCGCTTTGTCTGAAACACATTTTTGTCCGACTGCGCACTGAACTTGTAACTCTCATAACTTTCTACTCCGACGTCCTATCGACGAACGGTTGGTTGCGTTGGAATCTAGACTCAACGAACTACGCTCTATGCCTTTGAAACACTTAGGAACTCCCAATGTGTCGGGTCATAACCCGCCTCAACGTTGACTAAAACCCGTTCGGAATAATCCGTCAACCTATCCTTAGAAAATTTTAAGTCTTACATGCTTTCGTACGCTCTCATACGTTGGGTCAGAACTACGGGGTATAACATTCTCCCCCCCCCCCCTTAGAAACATTCGTCCCGAATGTTCCTTCTAGGCTTACTCAAATCACAACATCGACATAGACCCTCTTAACTGTTATTTTGCAAATAAAGAAGCTCCACGAGCCACAACATACTGAAGCGTAAGCGCTAAATCAAAACTAACAAGCAGGAAAGTGGGTTACCTGGAGGTATAGGAAATAGGTGAGGGTACTTCTTCATCATGTCATCTTATGCTTCCCACGTCATTTCCTCCCTGTTCTCGTTCCGCCATAGGACCTTGACGGAAGCCACGTCTTCGTCCAAGTCGTCTAACGACGATCGAGTATCGCTATGGGACTCTCGCGTCACGATAACTCCTCTGTCACGGACATCATGAGCAGGTGCGGATGGATCTCGATACATTTCCGCAACATGGACACATGGAAGGCGGATGTACCGCTCCAAATCGGACGGCGGAGTCTAACTCATAGCAACGTCTACCCTACGGACAATCGATGACGCCGATGTACCTTGGGCTAAGCTTCCTCTTTCCAAATCTCATCACGCCGCCATGGTCGATACGCTAGAAAAACTCAATCATCTATCCCAAATTCAAGTGTCGGCGATGATCTGCATACGACTTCTGCCGACTCTGAGCTGCCAACAACCGCTCCTGGATAAGCTTCACCTTATCCACTGTCTGCTGAACTAAGTCTGTCCCGACTAACTAAACTTCTCCCACCTCGAACCAGCCTATCGGTGACCTGCACTTCCTCCCGTATAAGGCCTCATAAGGCGCCATCCCGAATCTTTGGAATGGTAGGCATTGTTGTAAGCAAACTCCACAAGAGGAAAATGATCCTCCCAACTACCCCTAAAATCAATAACACAAGCCCGCAGCATATCCTCAAGTGTCTGGATAGTGCGCTCGGCCTGTCCGTCGGTCTGAGGATGAAACGCCGTACTGAGACTCACATGTGTCCTTAATCCCTTTGAAAAGACCTCTAGAAGTTAGCCGAGAACTGGGCTCCTCTATCTGATATGATCGACAGGGACTCATGCGATCTCACAATCTCTAATATATAATCTGGCATAGTCCTCAGCTGAGAACCTCGTTCTGACCGGAAGAAAATGGGCTGATTTCGTCAGTCTGTCGACAATCACCCAAATGGAATCATGCTTCCTCTGAGTGGTAGGTAGCCCTGTAATAAAATTCATATTTATCACCTCCCACTTCCAAGTCGGAATATCAATAGCTGCAATGACCACCGGGATGCGGTGCTCAATCTTAACTCGACAATTGGACGCGTGCCCACGAACTCGCAACGTCTCGGCAAGGCCATCCCACCAATACACGACCGAGGTCATGATACATCTTAGTCGACCCGGATGAATAGAATAACGAGCCGTGTGCCTCACGAAATCTGGCGACGAAGTCTGTCACATCGGGAACACCTGGCCGACCTCGAATCTTAGCACCCATGCGCTACCTCAAATAGACTCTTCTCCTTCGGAAGCTGCGTCGATGCCGTGCAAAATCGGATCCTCATCATCGCCTCTTCACCTCGACGGCGATGGAAGACTCGGCAACCTCTCGAACCAATTCGTCACTAACAGAATCAACCAAGCGAACCCCAAGGCTCGCTGGCGATGTAACTCTCGGACCATATCCCATTTCTGCGGTGAACATCAGACGGACTACCATCGTCTGCGACTAAGGGCATCTGCGACTACATCGCCTTCCGGGTGGTACGAATATCAACATCGTAATCCTTAAGTAGCTCCACCACCGTCTGCGCAGTTCACTCATACGGGTGAAGATGTCTTGGAGACTCTTGTGAGTGCGTGTAAATGTCCACATGAACTCCATATAAATAATGTCTCCGATCTTGAGGCATGAATCACGCCAACTCCAAGTCATGTGTGGGATAGTTCTTCTCACGCTTCCTGCCGCCGAGATGCATAAGCTATAACTCTGTAGTCTTTGCGCACGCGCAGCCCGACACTGACGCGTCACAAGAAACCACATATCCATCTAAGCCTGCGGAAGAGTAAGGCTGAGGCGGTCGTCAACTTCTCCTTTAGTAATGGAAACTTTCCTCACAGTATCCGTCCACCGAACATAGGCGCCACGAGTCGACTTAGTCAAAATCTTTGAAATAGAAGCAAACTTCTACAAACCTCCGATAATAACTGCGAGGCCCAAAAGCTGCGCACTCCGTGGAGTGCAGGCCAAGTCTTGGCCTTCAATCTTATTTGTATCAACCGAATACCATCGGCCCGATAACATGTCCTAAGAAAGCGCTGAAGCTAACGGAACTCGTCGAGAACTTGGCATCTGATTCTTTGGTCTCGGAGGACTCTAATACCGCCTCAAATGATCTGTATGCTCCGCTGCGTGCGCGAATACACCAAGATATCATCAATAAACACTATAACAAACATATCCAAGAATGGCACGAACACCTATTCATCAAATCCATGAATACTGGGGCGTTGGTCAACGAAAGACATCACCTGAACTCATAGTGCCCATACCGGTCTGAATGCGATCTTTGGGATATCTATCTCTCTAACTCGCACTGATGATAACGGATCGCAAGTCTATTTTGGAAAAACACCTTGCACTCGCAATCGTCAAACAAATCGCCAATCACGGGAGGATATCATTCTTGATAGTTACATTGTTCATTGCACGTAATCAATACACATACGTCTCATCCTTCTTCTTTACAAATAACACGGGTGCTCCTGGGGAGAAACACTTGGCCTAATAAAGCCTTTCTCCAAAGAAATCTTTCGGTGGTCCTTCATTCCTTCAACTCGGCGGTGCCGTCACTGTATGGCGGAATAGATATCGGTCAGTATCCGCGCCAAATCAATGCAAAACTCAATCTCCTCTCGGGAGGATACTCGAAGCTCATCCGGGAATACATCCGAAACTCTCTAACGGCCGGGCGGTGAAGGTCGGTCCTCACCTCGATGTCGAATACCGAACCATATGGTAGATGTACCCTTTCCGCACCATCTTCCTAGCCTTAAGGTAAGAAATAAACTTACCCCGGCGATGCGAGATTCCCTTCCACTCGATAACGGCTCACGAAAGCGGAACCGAACTAATCTCTCTACGGTCCACGTTGGCATAGCAAGACGCTAGCCAATCCATACTCATAATCACATCAAAGTCTGTCATATACAACTCTATCAAGTCGGCCAGAGTCGCGGCTATCTATAGTCATGAGGCAAGCCTTATACACCGCCGCCTACGGCTGAATCACTCTTTGGCGTAGCCACCTCAAAAGGTCTTATGGACTCGGGTTCTATCCTATTCTACGGCAATATGAGAAGATATGTAGGACAAGGTAGAACTGGATCTATCAAAGCATATACATCACAAAGAAGAAACCAATAATGTACTGGACGATATCCGTGACGCCTCACGGTCTGTCGGCTGACCGACATAGCATTTATGCGATTCGAGGACCGCTAGAATCGAACCCCTACCACGACCTATGCCGCGCTCGCCGCCCATAAGTACCTCGCCTGCGGGCGTCTAACCATCGAAGATGAAGATCCGGCCTACACCCGTCGGCTGAACTGTAACGCCTCGCCGCTGGGGCGGACAATCCTTCTTCGATGGCCCGCTGCCACAAGAGTAACACGCCCGAACCCATACGGCACTCGCCGGATGAGACCTACGCGTCGAACGCACCGCAGAGGTAGGTGGTCTCGATGGTGTTGGTCTCGCCTCCATGAAAACACAAGTCCCGAGCCACGACCTGCTCTCAATAACCTGCGATCGACCTCTTGCCGAAAAGCGAGAAGGAGCACTCTGGCCGGGCTGAATGTGGACCTAGTCTGCCGAGATCGCCGCCTAAAATCGCCACGAGAACTCGTTGTCTCGCCTCTTGGCCGCCCAAATCTAGCTAATCCTCGCTCTTTTCAATCCTCGCGTATGCTGCGCATCTGCAATATCCATCTCTGGTGAAGAGCCACCCCAAGCATGCAGAATCATACGACGGTCTAACCTCATCACATATCGATGGACCACGCTCGCCATGTCGGCTACTATGGTGTGCGATATCCGCCAAGGAGTCGAACTCGTGTCAGACTCACGATAGTCCCCGTCCCATCTCAAGGTCAAGAACCTATCTACGCGGCTCTCCTCACCTCGTGAAGCAAGAAGTGGTGTAGAACGCCTCCGTGAACTCCTCCCAAACACCGGAAGAGCATCCTCACCCTCGACAATACCCATGACTCAAACCGTTCAACGCAATATCGCAGAACCGGTAGCTAGTATAACAGACTCACCTCCGATGCCCTAAGGACTGCATGGTCCGTCAGAATCGCCGGACAAACTCCTGCGGATCCTCGCCGAATCTCGAACCATAGAACTTCGGGTGGGTGACAACCCAAGAAATCCGAATCCGTAAGCTTCGACTCTAGGGTTGGTCGCTGCTCGCTTCGGTCTGCCGCCACTATCTTTGGTCGATGCAGAATCATTCCGTAATCTCTGTACTCGGACCGGCGTGGGGATGGAGGCTCGTCTGCGCGGTCAAGTAGCCGCGCGTCCGCCGCCTTGAACTCTGAGGTGGCGGCGACGTGGAACTTCGCCGCTCTAAACATCATCTCTGCAAGGGCTCGTGCCTGCGTGACTCTCCGCGTCCCAGCTAGCGACTCGCCATTTGCCTTGCCCGCTCGGGCCGCGGTTGCCTTGCGTGGAGGCATAACTGATACATAAAGGAAAATATCAGAGGAGGTTCAACCTATAACTCAGCTCTATTGCACGATCTTAGAGTGAAAGAATGGAAACCAATCCTAAATATCCTGCAGCCTCCTGATTATAGATGTGGTGCACGACACACCGATAATCAAGACTCTACTAGACACGGTGCATGGACACTTCCGAGGACTAAGCGCTCGATACCACTTTTGTCACGACCCAACCCGGCCGCGGTACCTGCACGGTACCCTATCAGGTATATGTCAGAGAATAGCAGCGGAACATATATAACACATAACTTATAAAAAGGGTAAACGTCACTGGCTAGCCGATAAGACTGTCTTCCATAAAACATACTTAAACAAAGTATAGTAGTACAACTGGTTCTTATAGCCCAAAACATATATGTGACCACGGACTTAAAGATAACAATCGTGGCGGCGGGGCCCGCCATACCACGAATGTACAAAATACCTATAGCACTGGGGAATGTCCGTACGATAAACAAGCTTAGGAGAATGGAGCTTCTGACACCGGAATAGTGATCCTAAGAGCGAGGATCCACAATCTGCTTACCCTTACTGGCGTGAGCGGCCCAGGAAGGGGGTCGATGATATGTACCAAGTATGTAAAGTCGGAAAATCGTAATAATGATATCATAAGTCTCTAGTAAGTTGGAGTCGTGGAAGAAAATCAAATATCTTTTATTGTGCCTTACTAACAATGAGAGTGACAAGTATATATATATATAATCGCATAAAATAGGGCCTTAGGATCAAAGCAGTACTTCGCCAGTAGTATCAATAATCACCCTACTCGCGGATTTGTTTCACCCGCATAGTCCTGTGGACCCGCGTGAGTATTCTCGCATAAGCATGTACCGCGCGTGGGACTATTTCACCCGCGATAAGCCCATAAGGACTCGCGTGAGGTATTCCTCGCGTCGTGGGTAGCAAATCCACGGAGGTGGTATAACGATCTTGGGGACTTTCCGCCGGATATCTCTTACCGCAAGCGGATGGTATAACGATCTTGGGGCTTGCCGCCGGATATACTCTACTGCAAGCGGATGGTATAACGATCTTGGGGCTTGCCGCCGGATATACTCTTACGAAGCGGATGGTATGACGATCTTGGGGCTTGCCCGCATCTCTCTTACACGGAGTAGGTGGTATAACGATCTTGGGGCTTGCCGCCGGATATACTCTTACCTAGCTCAAATCACATCATATCATAATCATAAATAAGTTAAGAAAACTTATAACTTCTTATTAGTCTTGTTCATATACCCTCTCATTTTAGTTTACTTAAGGCACTTAACCATATCTTTAATAAAAGAACACCGGGAGTTTAACCCAAGTACTACATGCTTTAACTCTTTTAAAAATGACTCTTTATACATAAAACTCTTGGGCAATTGATGCCTTAAAACCAATTTGCCTCTCCATATACTTATCTTACTTAGAGTAAATCTCTTCTCATTAACCTTTTATGAATCTAATAAACCAACTTCCCATAAAGTTGTTATATTAACTCTACACTTTAGTAAAATCATACTTTTCCCCTAACTAAGGGACTTATACATTCTTAAAACGAAACAAGTCATTATATACTTAAACAAGTAAGAATACCAAATCTTGACGCTCACCGTACTACATAGTTTCATCTATTCATGCTCAAGAGATAGGAAAGCTTCACATACCTTTTGATCAATCCACTTGCTAAGTCCAAACTACCGCAAGTAATATTTCAACATAAAATAACCATGATACGTTTATTAACCTCTAATTTCAATGTAGAATAATCTAAACTCAAAGCCACTAAATTCTATGGAAAATTGGGCAGCATTTCCTTTGTTTCTACATACTTTGCCACCTTTCACAAGGTCGAATTTATCATCCAAACGCCACATTTAAGGCTCAACAATCCAACATTTCAAAGGGGATTACACACCTAACTTGGGTGTGTAAAATTCTGTCCCACAAGGTACAACAATTCACTTAACAAGTCTAAGGTAGTGTTTAGGCTACAATATGCTCATAATATCTTCTTAACCAATTCTTTCACATCCAAACCATATTTCTTACATGCAATGACTCTAAGAGCATTATTTACTACCACAAGTTCTTGATTCTTAACATGCAACACTAGAAACTAATTCTAAAGGAAGAAATGTTACCTTAAAGTTTTAGCCAAACTTATTCCAAATATTTTGCTAGCTTCCTTGCCAAGAACACCACCACAACAACACCAACAAGCTAGCCACAAGCTTCCTTCTTGTTCTTAACTTTTCAGATTTTTCTTAAGGCTAGAATTTCTATTGGGATTTTAGAGAGAAGTAGGAGCTTAATATTTATATAGAGAGAAATTGGAAGATGACCAAGTCTTCAAGACTTGGTCAATATATTGCATGCAAGAAATCAGATGGGGGGGGACACTTGTCACCCTCCCAAGGTCTTTTAAAAGAAAAATCTGACTTTTCCTAAGTTTTTCCGCCCAAAAATCCCGCCTGGCTTGGCGCTGAAACCTCGCGACCTCTGAACTTTTGGCGCGCGACCTGCTGTCGGCGCGGCGCTGCAACTTCAGCGACCCCTCGGTACTTCGGCGCGCTGGCTGCAACTCAGCGACCGCCGGTGCTTTCGGCGCCGCGACCTGCATCCGCGCCGCGGCCTCGCCGCTGTCGAAACACATTTCTGTCCGACTGCGCACTGAACTTGTAACTCTCATAACTTTCTACTCCGACGTCCTATCGACGAACGGTTGGTTGCGTTGGAATCTAGACTCAACGAACTACGCCCTAGGCCTTTGAAACACTTAGGAACTCCCAATGTGTCAGGTCATAACCCGCCTCAACGTTGACTAAAACCCGTCCGGAATAATCCGTCAACGTATCCTTAGAAAATTTTAAGTCTTACATGCTTTCGTACGCTCTCATACGTAGGGTCAGAACTACGGGGTATAACAGGCATGACTCAGATTTGGCGGTTCATGATACCAGCTCGGCATCGAGGTAGGTTACGATCTACCTTATGGTTAGACTCTAGTTAGCGAAGCATATGTAGAGTTAGTAATTGTTGGGATGGAATACTTAAGTTGGTACTGTTGTTGATGGTAGTTGTTTCCTTAGTGGTTCGTCGTCACGTGCATGATACTAGACTTGACCGTACGTAAAGGGGTGATTGATTCATTCTTGACATGATGATTATGTGTCCATGCGTGACACGATTGATTTGATATATTCTCATTGACATATGATAACATACATACATACATGATCATGTATTTGGATCGGGTTGTGCGCCATAATATATATATATATATATATATATATATATATATATATATATATATATATATATATATCAGATTGCATGTTTCACAACATATACATATATTGGACCGGATATATATATATATTGGATCGGGTTGCATGTTTCACAACATATACATATATTGGACCGGGTTGCACGTTCTACAACATATACATATGTTGGATTGGGTTGCACATTCTACAACATATACATATATTAGATCGGGTTGCACGTTCCACAATATATACTTATATTCGATCAGGCTATACGTTGCAGCAGGTACATGGACTTCACGGGCCCCCCATGGATCATAACTACCGAGACGTATAGGTATTCTTCTCGGAGCGTGTGTGTATCATTGCATTGTATATGCATTCATACTTAAATTCAGACTTGGTATTTGAACCTGTGATGTCATTCTTGGATTGTGTAGTTTTATATCTGGTTGTGAGCATGTGTATCTTACAGTCTCTTACTTTATATATGTCATCTAATTGTTGTCGGCCTATGATACTTACCGGTACATATTGTTTGTATTGATACTACCTTGGTGCATTCTTTTATGAGTGCAGAGTACATTACTGAGTCTACTTTCTCTCATCGTGATTGATTCCCGAGGCTTTATTAACGAACATTTAGGGTGAGCACTTGGATTGATTCCCGGATGTTTCTCTTTATCTATTGTCTTATTTGCTATTTCGAGACAATATTATACTTTTCAGACTATGTATTCATATTCAGAATTGTAGTATATAGTAGTGGCTCTTGTATTGCCTTAGACCAGATTCTTTGAGATTGTTGTAGTAAATATTTCCTTATCTCTTGGACTTACTATTTATATTGATGGTTGTGTTTTATATTATTATTGATAGAGTTGTGATTATGAATAGACACTCTACCATCTTCAGACCCCACGTGGTGGGATTTACTTGGTATGTTGTTGTTGTTGTTGTGATTAAGGGACGTGTTCGCCTACCGGGTGGGAAAAGAGTAGGTGTCCGCGCGTTCCGCAATTTGGAGCGTGACAATGTAAATAAAAAATGAATAAGCTATGATTATCGATTTACCGTATCGCAAAATATCGAAAACAAACTTAAAAATATCGAACTATACTGAATTAATTTAGTAGGATAATGATATCATATTTTTAAAACCTGAAAATCATAATTACCGTATCAAAATGGGCGAGGGATTTCGCCTTTTGCTCCCAACATGGAACATTGAAATTCCAGCAAGTACAAAACAAAAGTAAAAGAATACTGGGTACCAAATTGACAACATATTCATTAGCAGCCTCCTTAGACCACTGGCCCCACTCCCACTCATTTCACCCCCCTTTGTTTTTCCTTTCCTTGTGTAAACTTCCCTGATCTCATCATTATTATGTTCACGAAACACGAAGCAGCAAACAAAACTAGGGTTCTCCAAATTTCACCTCACTGGGTATGTTATTGTTCCTGATTTAGGGTTTATTGGATGTCTATTATTATGGATTCTCAAAATACGACCCCGTCAACCAGCATGCTCAAATGTTGTGATTGCAATTCGGGGACTTGGATACGCACTGTGAAGCGAAAATTAGATGAAATTGACAAGAAATTTGTGATCCCGGGTTTAATTTTACCTCAAACAGCTCGTATACAGATGGAAAACGAGTGTATTGCTTTAAGGGAAATGGTTTGTGGCCAACAGAAAACGATTCAGGAACTGAGTATTGAGTTGGAGGAAGAGAGGAATGCAGCCTCCTCGGCTGCTAATGAAGCCATGTCGATGATTTTGAGGTTGCAAAGGGAAAAAGCTGAGTCACAAATGGAATTTAGGCAATTCAAAATGTTCACGGAGGAGAAGATGGCTCATGATCAGCAAGAGATGATGGTGTTGGAGGATTTGTTGTATAAGAGGGAGCAAGTGATTGAGGCGTTGAGTTGCGAAGCGCAAATGTATAAGCATAGGATGTTGAGTTACGGGCTATTGGAGTATGAGGTTGAGGATGATGGTGAGAAAGGCAAGGGTAACAATAACGTATGTGAGAGTTTCGAGGGCCGTTTTGAAATTCCGTCGTATGATTACCCTCCCTTGAAATGCACTATAAATGAGAACCAATTGTACAATGAGATTGATAATGAGGTTGTGGATGTTGAGATTGGAGAGGCCCAACGATCATGTGTTCAATTGGAAGATCTGGAGAAGAGGATCAATCAGTTAGAAACATCGCCAAGTAGTCAGACTGATGGGGAAGTGTTTAACAACAGTGTCCTCGAAAAAGCAATAGTTTCTCAGTCTCCTTTTATAACAAACAAAGAAATAAGCTCAGGTTCTCCCAAGTTTGGTGCAAGTGTTAGAAAAGCAGAAAATTCGCAAACTGGGGAGTATGCAAACTTGAGGAAGGTGGACAAGTCATCGGAAGTTGGGGATGAAATGAGTGACAGGGTTTATACAATTGACTCTATACATCAGGGTGCTGGATATAATGGTAGCTCAGAGACCAAGGCTTCAACGGGAAATCATACAGATTTTGGAGATCCTGAGGTCACGAAGCTTTACCTTAGGCTGCAGGCCCTTGAGGCTGATCGGGAATCAATGAGACAGGCTATCATTTCTATGCGGACTGATAAAGCACAGCTGATATTGCTTAAAGAAATTGCTCAGCAGTTGTGCAAACAAGTGTCTCCAGCAAGGACGATACCTGTGAGGAAGACATCTCTAATCACGAGCTTTTCATTCACGTCAATATTCAAGGTATGATGTTACCTGTGATTCTACATTTTTTTGTGCTCTATAAATTCATTTTCACATATCAAAGTAATGTGGTGCATATGATCTTTGTCCTATGTTAAAAGCACCGGCCTAGATCCTTGCAACCACAGTAGGAGCAACGGTCGTACTCCCTCCGTCTCAAATTATCTGTCGCCCTTTAAGAAAAAAACTATTTTACTCTTATTTATGTCTTAACATATAATCTCTCTTTATTAAATAGTTACTCTATTGAGGTGTTTGAAGTCTTCAAGAACAATTACTACAACAATAACATACTCACAGAGTGGGGTCTGGAACAATTACTACTAAGGTTAAAATGGGAAAAATAATTAATTTATATTGAACTTCTTAAACGACAAATATTTCGAGACAACTATTTTCATGACAAATAATTTGAGTCGAGGTAGTATCATGATACAACTGTTACTGACTTTTCTGGAATGAACACTGTAATTTCTTTTTTTAAGTTGAGAGGAGCGATATCGCTGATTACATCAGCAATTACAATTTTAACTATTATAGTTGGAAGTAGGAGTGGCAAACGGGTGGGTTGGTTTGGTTATAGGCGGGTAAAAAACGGGTTAAACAAAAACAGATAAAATATTTGATCCGTCCATATTTAACATAGATAAAAAAATGGGTTAACCGACAGATAATAGGGACATCCATATTATCCAGAGCTACTTCAAAGATGATGGCTTCATGTAGTTGATTCTACAGAATTCAATTAGAATCTTGTGAATTTTCGACTCATTCTCGTGTAGCATGATTCATGCTCATCAACAGTATTCAATTGTCAAGAAGTCTGATTTTTAGTATCACAATTAATTTTCTCATTTCAACCCATTGTGTTTGATTCAATCACATTTTCTCTCTTTGGTTTTGCCCCTCATTAGTTATTTACTAGAACAGAATAAATAACTGGGTTGGGTTAGTCTAAATTAAGATTTACAAGCTTCTGAAAACGTAATTCCATTAACTTTGTTTTCCGTTAATTTTGATGAAGTAAGGAAATTTCATTAGATGGCATCAAGAAGATGCAAGGAAAAAGTTACAGCAAAAGAAAAGAAGGTGTCTGCTCATATACAAGAACTTACTGAATAACTAAAGAGCAGACATAATCCAAAAAAAGATCAATAGTATTTACAGGGGCCTGATTGAACGAGCTAAATAAGTAGGCTAAACAGTTGGATCTAAGAATGTGGCGGTGATACAAAATCTAATCCAGAATTCCCCAAATCCCATCTGCCTGAGTATGTTGAACAAGTATGCCCAATTAAGCTGGTCCAAATCCTTCCCAATGTCAAGTTTGAAAAGTAGACTGGGTTGCCCAGACTTCATCTTCCAGTCTAATGTCTCATTAGCTATTAGGGCTGCATCTGTGATCTGCCTTGTTTTGATGACGGCATTTTGGTGTCCTGAAACTAGGTTCCCTATCACCCCTTTTAATCTTTCAGCTAGAATCTTAGAGGCAATTTTGTAGACACTGCCAATCAAGCTGATTGGTTTGTAATCCCTCAATTCAGTGGCTCCTTTCTTTTTAGGGATTAGAGCTATAAATGAGGCATTGCAAGATCTGACTAGGTTACCATTCTGATGAAAGTGTTGGAGGGCTCGCATGATGTCATTTTTTATCACCACCCAAGCTTTCTGGAAAAAAGCCATAGTATAACATCTGGGTCTGGAGCTTTATCGGGTGCACAAGCTTTAATAATGGCCAGAACTTCCTCTTTTTCAAATGGTCTTTCAAGCTCCTCTTTCTCTTCCCTAGTAAGTGTAGGAACATCTTCAACCTTTTTGAAGGTCTCCAGCTTCCATGTTCAGTGTATAGTTCTTGATAGAAACCTAAATTTTCACCCCTGATTAAAGTGTTGTCTTCAATGATCTCTTCTCCAACTCTGAGTGTGTCAATGCAGTTAGATCTTGTATTGGAGTTGGCAACCTTTTGAAAGAACTTGGTGTTTCTGTCCCCTTTTTTGAGCCAAAGGCATCTTAGCTTCTGTCTCCAAGAGACTTCTTCTGCTTTAGCCAACTGTTGAATCTCCATTTGAAGTCTCAATGAACTGGATTTTCATCCTGAGACAGATCTCTACCTTCAGAATGTTCCTGCAATAATGAAAGCTCCTCCGAGGCTCTTCCCCTTCTGGCTGCTATTTTACCAAATTCTTCTGTTGTTTCCGTTAATAAAGATTATACAGAGAACATGGAGGACCCAACGGGAAGAATTTGCCTTTCCAAATCACTATTTCAAAAAATACACGGAGGAAAGAATAGCTCGATACATTTGAAACACCAGCTAAACTGCTCCAAAATCATGCATTGCATAAAATTGCCATTGATATGCGTATATGTTATGGGGTTTATCCATTTTATCGATTAAGTTATCGATATTTTAAGTTGGATAATATAGGTTGACCCATATTTGGCCCCCTTTTAAAAAAATCAGGTATCCAACCCATTTTAAATGGGTTGGTTGGGCGGATAACCGTAAATCTTAACCATTTTTCCAGCCCTAGTTGGAAGTATATACCGTCAAACCTCTCCCTTATCAAAAAAATATACAGTCAAATCCCTCTGTAACATCGTTGAGTCCAAAATTTTTTGGCTGCTCTAGCGAATGGTTGTTATACACCTACAACATCATTGACATTTTCGTTGTTATAGGCAAAAAGATGCATAAAACCTAAATTTTCATTTTTAACTGTCAAATCTTAACCTTAATAACACTTTGTATTATGAAGGAAAATATTTTAATGATGGAAATATATATTCATATAATATATTTTATCAAAAATAGTGTATTAAAGTATCAAAATATTGGGTCAAATCTCTAGACCTATTATTTGTAATCTTAAAGATTCTATTTCCATGAAGATGAATAATCATAATGTTACCAAAAAAGGAAGATAATTGTTATAGAGGGGTAGTTTTACAAAGAGCGTTCTATTATAAAGATGGTTGTTGTTGTTACAACTAAAAAGTTGTTATAGAGGTAAAATATAACATAAAAAGTCAGTTCCGGAAAAAATTGTTATAGGGAGGTGTTGTGATAGAGAGGTCTGACTGTAATTGTTATAGTGTGTAAAAAGTATTATTAAGGCTGCATATCTTTGATGAGTATGATATCAGTTATGACGATTTCCTGTCATGGATCTTCCATGTTCCTGTATGCTGAGCGAGCGACTTTATATTACAAACATACCTCTTCTTGGTTACAATTCCATGGGAACGATGACTTTGACCAGAATTAATCTTACGTCTCTTCAAAATAGTTTTACCAATTTTGTTTCTCTATTTCTTAGATGATAACAAAAAATCAATGCCAAAATATTGTCCCTGTATATGATTTTGAGTATTTGTAATATATATAGCCTAATTTACTTATCATTATGCCATGGGGCTCCCGGGCTAGGAATGCTGATCGATGAGTACTGTTTGTTATTTATCATACTTTGTTTCATGCATATTTTCGTGAATGTTCCAGTTCTTTACTTCAATCAATTACAGTAATCTTTTTTCGGTTTACTGATGCTCTGACTATTCTCTGTGAGTATTGGTCTTGCAATTTGTTTGTTTCTTACTGGTTGAGGCTTTGGGTGGATGCAAACTCTCACCAATTTTAGTTATTAACTTATTCTGCAGTTTTTGTGTGTAATTGATGAGCCTTTCTGGACATAGAATACAACTACTAGCGTCTACCGTTTGGTTTGTATATTTGAATAACTATTTAACTTTTTGGAATCGTCAGATATATTGACCTCTAGAGCTTATGTTTAAGTAAGATATTGAGTCTATCCAAGAATAGGGAGAGCTCAACGTGAACATGAATTTTGGGTGGAACCACATACCAAGTTGTATGAAATCTGCTACTGGGATTGCTTTGACCTCAACTTGAGATCACTGAGATCTTGATGCCTTGTTACAGGCTGCTCTTTTGTTGATATACCTAATTGTTTGATCCATATTGACTTGTATGTTTGACTCACAGCTCCCTTCACACTGGTTATTTTGGATGGTATTCGGACTAAGATACTGATTTCTAAGGAGAGTTACGATTTTGGATCAGAAGATTATAGCTAGTGTATAAACTTTTGTATTCTATGTTTTTTTTGAACTTTGTTTATGCTGATCCTTCTTCCTTTTTCTCTTTGTGCGGGGATGGAGAGGGAGCATAGAGAACCTACTTTTGCTTTTCGATATTTAAATTTTCCCAACCATGCTGTCTACCCTTTAATTCCCATCATTTGTTTTGGCTCTCCCATGTCATGTTTTCTGGTATGTAACTGCTGATATATATTATCTGTTTTGTCCTGTTCAGTGGATAATATCCTTTGTATTGTGGAGAAGGAAAGCACGCCGATCCAAGTGAGTTTTGATCATTAGAAAGCTATTTCTATTTTATTTAGTTGCTTATACTGTATTGCTTCGAAAAGAAAATCTGTTTACTCATTTTACCTTCTTCAAGCCAGTTCTAGTTTGAGCCAGTTGAGATAATTGGCACTGAAATAATCATATACTTGTTTAGGTACATGTTTGGTTTGACAGCAAACAGGGCGGGCTTGCTAATGCTTTTAGACAAGGGACCTCGTGTTGGGCAATGGAGATATCTTTCAAGTACGCAGGTGTGAAACCAGTCCTCATTAGTCTACATCGACTTCCGCATCTCTTGTGCTCAATCTGCATGAATGCCGAAAGGATTTTAGTCAGATTAGTTGCTTTTGGATGTTCATTCATTTTTTCTCGCCCTATAAGCCTTGCTGCTGCAAATTTGGGTGCTGGATTACTTTGTGCGGTTGTTCTTTTAACTTGATTGTTGGAATTGAATACATCTTGATGAAACAGTCGGCAAAATTATAGTTGTTCCTTAGCCATATATAACTTGGATCTTATGGCTTGATGGAATTTCACTCTAGATTAGTTTACTTCTGTATATTGTAGATTTGTGAATAGTTTTTTTTTTGGCGTGTGTCAATAAAAATTGAGTGCTTTGTTTGGGCTTAAAATGTAGTTGATTGATTGAATGGAATGAATGCAGTTTTTGCATTTGTCTTTAAGTACTTGTTCGTTTCATCTTAACTTGCTCGAGATAGTTTCAAGAATTTATTGTGCGAAGTGTTCCTAGATGGTCCTAAAAGAAAGTGTTCCTACAGGGTATGCTATTTAATAGTTGTCCTCGTTTTACAAACTTTTGCCAAAACAGAGTCTTTTTGTTTTATACTTGCCCGTTTCAAATTATTTGTCAACTTTTTTGGTTTACACGCCCTTTAAAAAATATTAATTAGGATGGGTATTTGACATACTTTATCCTTATTTATGTATAAGTTATAATATCTATCCATTAAATACTTACTCTATTTATGTGTCATCTTATTAATGACAAATGGTACAATGAAGTGAAAATAGTTAATTATGTCTTGAATTTCTAAAACTGATAAATAATTTGAAACAACTATTTTTAGTAACCATGACAAATAATTTGAGACTGAGTGAGTATCTCTTGCCTTTTTTCAGCTCTTGTTTTACGCAACTCTTCACAATAATCTTAGATTCTTACTTCCCTTGCACCTTTGTTTTACTGTGTTCTATGTATACCAGAGTTAAAAAACGATCTTATTATATTCTAGTCTTTTAATGTTAATAGATGCATAATAATAATAATAATAACTACCGGACATCATTATAGAATATAGATAGAGGCGCATTTTAGCGCGAATAAGTTGAACAGAAGTGCCAAAACGTTACATGCATAGTTTGAGATATTCCTAGAGGTGCTGGAAATTGATCTATCTAGTTCTAGTTGCATAACACAAAAGGGGTTGGGGTGGAGTACATAGATTGGTAATATTATCAAAATGTTCACGCTTCATTCCTTCTTTTGCAAGCAATTCTGCAACTTGTTTAGTTTTCTGGAACGTGTGTCTTGTTAAATATATAATTTACGGATATTGATTATTGATTGTGCGCAGAACAATTGATTGAAGAATTGTGAATTGGGATTAAGAGGAAGAGAGGGAAATTGGGGAAGAAGAAAAGGAGTTTGTATTGCAAATCAGAAAATGAATCGTGTTTCCTTCAATTACAATACTCATGTGTATTTATATACACATTTTAACTAACCACTCAACTACCCAACTAACTCCTAACAACTATAACAACCATATAACCAACTAACCAACTCAATATATTCAACCCCCTCAAGCTGGGCACTGAAAACAGAGTTTTCAGTCCTAGCTTGGAAACAATAGCAAAACACTCTACTAAACAAGCAGCAACATCACAGTTGTAAAAGGGAGTAAATTTTCGGCACGGAGTGGTCTTAAAATTGTTTCAATCGCAAAGAAAGAGCCAGCTGCCGCTGCATTGAAACCTGAAGCAATTCCAGCAGCTGCAATGAGAGCTATTCTTCCTTCCCGGTTGTTTTCCATCATCACTGAGTATCCATAGGCACATGACTTCCCTATATCTACATTGGGGCCTTCAGGACCCAAAGAACAACCAGTACCCATAGTTATAGCAGCCTGAATGGGCTTCACTGTAGGAAAGATTCCAGCAATCAAATCAAATCCTTGTCCCTGAGAAGAGCTGGACTGTGTTATTTGGTCCAATATTTCGAGCAGACCATGCAGTATGCCAACAATGACTCCACCCAAAACTGGTATTAAAAGTATCTGATGCCAAGTATCAGCTAGCCTTTGCAAACGAAGCCAAGTGTAGCAGCCATCCCCACCAGTGTATATGCTTGTGGCTGGGCAATAGCAGCATTCCATGGAATAGCTGAATTAATTAGATCCCCGCTAACCCTCCAAATACAACACCTACAGCAGCACCTATCATTAGACTTGGTGCATACAATCCACCAACAAGGCCAGACCCTTTGCATAAAGCAGTGGCAACGACTTTTGCAGCAACTAATTGAGCTAGCAATCTAATTCCAGGTGCCGATGCAGTCTTCCCAGTACGTAGGATTTCATCAACATTAGTGAAACCCCAATAGAGAACTCCAGGATATCTAAGAGCTATTACACCAGCTCCTAAACCCCCCAAAGCAGGGCAGACAACATCAGAAAGTCCAAACTTTTCCTTGAGAAACTGAAACCCCTTGGTGAACCAGGACACCAACCGGGTGAAAACCACACTTACTACTCCACACAGCAAGAGAATAAGAGAAATTTGGAAATAACGAGAGAGTTATCACTCTTATATTTCTCAGAGAATTGTTCAAGCCATGTATACTCCTCCGCTCTTAAAGAATAGTAGTCGAACAAGACACCCATTGGATCGTCTGAATCTAGTAGAAGCAATAATTTACAGAGCTCAAGGGCAGACTGATGGCAGCCACCTTAGAACCAAATATCCTTTGAAGTTCATTTTCGATATTTTTTCCTCAATATTCAATTTGCTTTCTATCGTCTGTTTTACTGCTACTGCAGGAGAAGTTTCACCAACAGCAGCAACGCATGAGCAATATCACAAACAGTTACATCATTAACACTTAAAGCAGGAGCTTTAACTCCCACAACAACAACATTTTCAGTAACTGCTACACTAGCAGCAGCAACGAAGAACCCCTCGTTCTCTAGTCACACTCAGACTAGAGAATCCCTCGATTCTCCCTATGCAAACTCTTAGAATAAGCTCGGATATGCAGTGGAGTCTCCTCAATTTCTAGTCCAATTCCGGCTAGAAATTTCTCGATTCTCCTGTCCTGAGCTAAACAAATGAAAACAGGCAATCGAACAGTTGATTGACCTGTGAAAAACTTTGTAACATGAGCTTCAACTCAATCCATATTGCTTTCGACGAAATATCCCTCAGTTCTCAGTCGATCTGCAACGGAAAACTCCTCGATCCTTCCATCAATCTATTGTTTATGCAACTCAAATATGCGACGAAGTATCCCTCAGAATGAAAAGCAGTATGATTTGCAGCAATGGACTTGGGTAAGGAACCAGATGAGTTCGAAGTGAAGATATTTCCATTATTTTCAGTGTTAATAGTCATGTTCACAAAATGAGATAGACGAAGAACAGACTCACAATAGCAACAAACAAATCCAGATATGCAAACCCTAAAAGTATAGGAAGAAGTAATGTTACCAACACCTTCGCAATCGGAAGGAGACGACCTCAAAATATTGACTGAAGATGTGTGGAAGCACAAAGTTTGTTCACCGATGGAACCCTAGGAACCACAGAGAAGAAAAAACTGATAAATTCTTCAACACGAAACCCTAGAAATCCAGATCGTCAAAGTCGGAGATTTACAACCACCGTCTGAACCCTAAAAATGACGGTGAAAAATCACGAGGGTACCATTGATCGAATCGCAAGCAACAGATCTATCAGGATTTGGCTCTGATACCATGTTAAATATATAATTTACGAATATTGATTGTTAATTGTGCGCAGAACAATTGATTGAAGAAGAAGAATTGTGAATTGAGATTAAGAGGTAGAGAGGGAAATTGGGGAAGAAGAAAAGGAGTTTGTATTGCAAATCAGAAAATGAATTGTGTTTCCTTCAATTACAATACTCATGTGTATTTATATACACATTTTAACTAACCACTCAACTACCCAACTAACTCCTAACAACTATAACAACCATATAACCAACTCAATATATTCAACATGCCTGACTTGCAGGTTCCTCAGTTGCTTCATTAAGAATCTGCCATCATTTGCAATGGAGTTATAAGTAGGTGATGATTGCAGAAATAGTTCTCTGTCTTCAGTTGAGTCTGGTTCTATTCCAATGGAAATAATCCACGCACATTAGCAGTCTTGATGTAGGTATATATCACTAATAATTTTGCACGTGTGTGGTTAGTTGCAGGTAGACTGCAACCAATAACCCAATCTCCTCTATTCTTTCTAAAAACTCCACCAATTCTTCCAACATTATTGTTTCCGTTTGTTGCATCATTTTCAATTTATAGTTAACTAGCTCTATTGTAGTCTTACTAATCAAAAGATTAATGAGTTTCTCCTCAGAAAACTTACCAGTGAGCAAATTTAATTCAAGATTTCTGAAAATTATTGTGTTTATGGAGATTTTATTTTGTAACTTGTTATGGTGCTTGTTATTTAGATTGTGCCAGATGCAAAAAGAAAGGCGATTATGCCAGTTATAATGAGCATTACATGTGTCATGGGTAGTGCTTCTAGGTAGGGCTGCTTATCGGACAGATTGTGTGGATAATTACGCTTAACAGTTTGACTTATTGGATATCGACTTTTAGATGTACTAATCCGCTAGCCAACCAATAAGGTATCAGTTGGTTCGGTATCGGGTTAGTAATTATCGGATAGTCTCTCACTGCTGGAGTAAATCTAAACTAATTTCGCTGGAACGAAAACAATCTCTTTTTTCATTCAATCGCCAATTGCTTATATCACTGATTTTACATCTTAATTACTACTGTTGTATTACTCTTTTTTCTTCCATTAAAATCATAACAAGAACAGACCTGTCATTGCTTTAGTTATGGCTCTTTTTGAAAGAATGTAAAAAATAATCCAAAATTCAGTTATTTCAACTACATTAAATGATCTTTCAAATTGGTCAAGACTCTCTAGTTTATGGCCGCTTCTCTATGGTACCAGTTGTTGCTTCATTGAATTTGCTTCACTAATAGGATCACGCTTCGACTTTGATCGTTATGGACTAGTACCAAGATCGAGTCCTAGACAAGCAGATCTAATTTTAACAGCCGGAACAGTAACAATGAAAATGGCCCCCTCTTTAGTGAGATTATATGAGCCGCTTAAGAAATTACTTAAGTCAAGTTCTTGTGCTATATATCGTTCGTGATCCCCACCACCACGATTTCTCTCTATTTGTAATCCAATACAAAAATAAATTGGTTCCGTTAAACTAGCTATATGTTGTGTATTATCAACGATTTCTACATAAGGCGGCAAGATGATATCATATATATACAAGTTACAAAGAAGATCCTCTTCCTATTCTACCTAGCAATCCCTATTCTATAAGAATACTAACTTTACAATTATGATAATATTACACTACTAATTAAGGTACAAACCTAAGTCTAATATTTACCAAATATACAAAGGAAAGGGACCCACTCGGATGGGCCATTCTCGGCTGGGCCAATATGGCCGATATACTTTAACACACCCCGCAGCCATAGCGCGTGATTCGTACGAGATCTGTCTCTAAAATCTTCAAAATGACGAGGAAGACCTTTGTAAAGAAGTCATAATTTGATATCTCGAAGGAGCATGTGACGCAGCATTTGTCATTTTGCTACATTTTCTCGAACAAAGTGAATATCCATCTCTATGTGTTTAGTACGCTGGTGCTGAACTGGATTACTAGAAAGGTAGATGACACTTATATTATCACAATACACCAAGATAGCTTTCTCAATGGGACAATAGAGCTCTAAAAGAAGATTTCGTAACCAACATGATTCGGAGACCACATTAGCTACCCCTCGATACTTGGCCTCTGCACTTGAACGTGAAAGGGTAGATTGACGCTTGGCAGACCATGAGACCAATTTGTTACCCAAAAATATACAATATCCAGACGTAGACCGTCTGGTGTCAGGACAACCACCCCAATCAACATCTGTATATAAGACCAATGTAGACGTCGACGAAGGATACAAATGCAAACCTACTCAAATGTTCCCTGAATGTACCTAAGAATGCGTTTGAGTGCATTCATATGTTCAACTCTGGGATCATGCATAAACAAACACACCTGTTGTACACCATATGTAATGTCTGGTCGCGTGAACGCCGATATCGAAGGCGCTGCAAGACTACGATACCGATCCTCATACGAGAGCCGGCAAAGAACTAACTTGGGTTTAGTATCAACTGGAGTAGAAGTGGACTTACAGGATGACATCCCAGCCCTCTCAATGATCTCTGCTGCATACTTTCTCTGTGATAAGAACAGTCCACCTGCATGACGAGTTACAACAATCCCCAAAAAGTAACTCAAATGGCCTAAGTCCTTCATGGCAAACTCAGAACTGAGCATTGTCATAATAGACTTGCGCAAAGTATCAGAAGAGGCATTCAAGATAATATCATCAACATATAACAAAATATAAGTCATGGAAGATCCTCGACGATATACGAATAATGAATTATCGACTCACGTGAGAAAACCCATAGTCGAAACAAAATCAAGAAACCTCTTATACCAAGCTCGTGAGATCGCTAAGCCCATACAAGCACTTCTTCAATAGACAGACATGATTAGGATATCTAGTATCCCTAAATCCCAAAGGCTGATGCATATACACTGTCTCCTGAAGATCATTATGTAGGAAAACATTCTTCACATCTAGCTGATGAATGGGCCATGATTTCGAAAGAGCCAAGCTGAGCACAGTACGAATGGTAGCCGGCTTGACCACTGGGCTAAATGTCTCACCACAATCCACACCAATCTACTGAGTCTTTCCATCACCTACAAGTCTAGCCTTATGCCTTGCAAATGAACCATCCGAATTTTTCTTATGAACAAAAATCCACATATACCGAATAATATTAACACCAGATGGACGGGGTACCAACTCTCACGTCTTATTATCAATAAGAGCATTATATTCGTCGGTCATGACAATTTTCCAATTAGGGTCATTTAAGGCAGACACATGATTACGGGGTAAGAGGGATTTAAGAACATTAGAATTCAAATTAAAATGTGTTTTTGGCTTAAAAATACCCCGTTGACTACGAGTGACTGGACCAAGACTCTGGGCTGGATTGAGTGAATTTTGGAAAGTTTGTGAAATGTCGGAAATTTTCGTCGACGGCGCGTGGAATCAGCCGCGCCGTAACTCCGCAGGCTCTGGACATTTGGTGTCGTGGCGCTTCTGTGCAGGGCCGCGGCGCTGCCTCACATGAATTTTGGCGTCGTGGCGCCTCAATGCAGGGCCGCGATGCTGAGGACGAATTTAACGTATTTTGTGGCAAACCTGAAAAATGACGGAGAATATAGGGAGAGATAACATCATCCAAAAAATCATAAGAAGTAGGTACGGGTTTTTCTACTTTAGAAAAGGGAAATTGGGTTTCATCAAAGAGAACATGACGTCTAATGATGATTCGTTTAGAGTACAAATCAAAATATTTATAACCACGGTGATTTGACGGAAAACCCAAGAATACACAAGGAGTAGAACGTGCCTGAAGTTTGTTGATTGTAGTGGATGGAACAGTGGATTACATAAGCATCCGAAGACCCTAAGATGAGTGTAGGACGGAGTCTTATTGTATAACACTTTGAGAGGGGAGGAATATGTCAAACCTTTAGAGGGAAGAATATTTAGGAGATCAGTAGCCATCTGTAGTGCATGATGCCAAAATAATGGAGGAACGGAAGAATGAACTAATAAAGTGCGGATAATATTATTAATGGTACGAATTTTTCGCTCAGCTTTTCCATTTGTGAAGACGTATGAGGACAAGAAAAATGAAAATTTATCCTATTTTTAGCACAAAACTCCCTAAATTCCCCATTATCATACTCTTTGCCATTATCACATTGAATGTTTTTGATTTCTCGTTCGAATTGCGTTCTTATGAAGACTCTAAATTTTATGAAGATGGAAAAAACTTGAGATTTTTTCGCAATTGGAAACGTCCATAAATATTTAGTATAGTCATCTAAGAATAGAACATAATAGCGATGACCCATAGAACTGAGAACCGGAGATGTCCATAAATCGCTATGAATAATTTCAAATGGCATAGAAGTATTAGAATTTGAAGCTATAAATGGTAATTTAATAATCTTTCCCAAAGCACAGGATTGACAAAGTGGAGTACTACGCGTACCCTTACAAGAAATATACTTATGTCTATCTAAAGGAGATAAAATAGACGACCCCGGATGACCTAGACGAGCATGCCACAAGGAAGGAGCAAGAGCTGCAAAGATGGATGGCATAGCTTGACGCGAGATGCTGAGATTTGGTGTGATTGGATAGGTCCCCCCATCGCTACACTTCATGAGATGACTCCGCTTTGAAATCCTTCACGAAAATCCAAATGGATCAAAATTAATAAACCCGATTATCGATGTGAATTTACGGACAAATACCAAATTTTTAATTAATTTTGGGGCATGAAGGGTATTTTTTAGGACAAGTGGTGGATGAGAAGGGGACAAAGTTTTATGACCATAACCCTTAATTGGAATAGAATTGTCATTACCAACAGTTATACCACGATTAGTGCTCAAATTGGAATAAGACGAGAGAGTACCTTGATCGGATGTCACGTGGTAGTGGCGCGGTGTCCATGTACCAATTAGGGTCCGGTTGAGTCAAGCCGCGTGCATCATCGCTTCAATGTGGCCCGAGCGTGCCTCATCCGCGCGGGCTCGATAGGCGAGGCCCAAGTATCTCGGATCGCTTGACCGCCATACGCCGGTCTGCACTCGAGTCCGACTGGAGAAGTTCGCCGCGCGTGCGTACGCTAATATTGAGGCGCCGCGCCAGAAGTCAGCCGCGGCGCTGTAAGGCTGAGCCGCGGCGACTTGCTGCGCTGAGACCCACTGCCACTGACCAGAGGGCTCCTGTGGGTTCCAGGATTGCTGCTGCTACTGCTGACGGTTGCCCCGTTGTTGCCGCCACGATTCTTGCCATTATTCTTCCGATTTTGGCCTTTCTTACTACCCCCGTTGTGTGATTTTGGGTCACGTTGGCTGGATTGAAAGAAGAAAAATTGGAAGCAGTCATCATACCGATAGGACTGGCCCCAATCACCACTTTATTAGCTAATCCGGCTTCTTTCAAAGTAAGCATAGAACGAGCTTGATAAAATCCTGGCAGGGGGTTACTCTGACGAATAACTAAAGCAACACCGCTATAGGCTTCTGACAGGCCTGCAACCATCTGAAGAACTAGACGACTATTAGAGATAGGAGAACCCACGTTGTTGAGTTGGTCTGTCAAGTCCTTGAGGCGTTTGCAATAAGAAGAAACGTTTTGAAAATTCACCATGGCCACCTGTGAAAATTCTTGTTCAAGGATAACAATCCGAGAATGACTGTTATCTTGGAAGATATCTCGCAATCGATCCCACGATGCCATAGCTGTGGAGTTGGGTTCCATAATCGTCTGCAAAAGGTCCAAGGAAATAGTGGCATAAATCCACTGAAGAACCTTGGAATCAAGCATGTCCCATAATTCTGGGTCTGCTTCTTTAGTGAGCACAGTAGATGTAGACGCCTTATCACCCTCATTTGAAGGAGTAGGAGAGATGATGTGGTGAGAACTTTATGTGCTTTAACATGAATCTTGAATAACTCCGCTCACGTCCCATATTGGACGTTTTCAAGATCAAGAACAATAGGGATGACGCTTTTGATGTTAGAAACTGAGAGGGCAGGATGAAAATTGTTCTTATTAGCCATAGGGAATAGAACAACAAGATTCAGAGAAAGAAATTTGGGAGAGAGGATTTTGGAAGAGAAGATACTCGGTTTTGTTAAAAAGGAAGAACACAAAAATCGAGAATTTGAGGATCTACAAATTCGAAAAAAAGAAGAAATTTTGAGGAGCGAAAGCGAGGTAAAGAGAACCCAGACTCTTAATACCATGAAAGAATGTAAGAAATAATCCCTTGATTATTCTCATTAATGAAAGACATATATATACAAGTTATAAGAAAGATCATCTTCCTATTCTACCTAGGAATCTCTATTTTATATGAATACCAACTTTACAATTATGGTAATATTACACTACTAATTAAGGTACAAACCTAAATCTAATATTTACTAAATATACAAAGGAAAGGGACCCACTCGGATGGGTCATTCTCGGCTGGGCCAATATGGCCAATATACTTTAACACTTTTTCCATTAAATATATCACGAGATCTCTTCCCCAACAAGAATAGACCAAATCTCTATGATATACCAACATGAAATAATATATTATTCTTACAGAACATTCACTGATTATCAAAAGCACACACTTCCAATACAAGAATCACCAAATCATATCTTTTCAAACCTTAAAGTGAAGAAGAGATTAAGATAAGACTCGTTTCGCTTCACCAATTTTAGGGAGTCGCTGCTCTTACAAGTTACAAGTGACGAGGAGATTTGCTGCTAAGAATAGTGAATGAGTGAATGGGGCTTTACCGTGAGTTAACAATAGATACTTAATATATATAGGGTTAAAAATGTAAATGTGATAATTTTTAATGGATTAGTGGTTTACCGATAAGGAAATTGAGCAATCCTCGGCCGGCACTAATAAATCGTTGATTATAAAATTTTAATCCGTTCACCAATCAGTAAAAATTTCATGAGGTTCCCTATTTTGATCACGCTATGTAAGTAATACCCGTCTTGTTTTTTTTTGTTTTGTTGCATGAGTACCACTGCTCTCTTGCTCATGTACACATGTCTGAAATTTCAGGTCATATTTATATGTAATTCATGCATGTATGCATGACTGAAGTGCGTGCATATTTGGAAAAAATAGTGGATTAAATTGGTTTGTTAGATTTGTTATGTTTTTGACAAATTTATGATTGAAGTTTGTTCATTAAGATATATGGAACTTATGTCCCAATTTGTGCTTCTTTGGGTGTTGAATTGTTGAAATTTGAAGACCAAATTATTATTTTTTGTTCAGACGCATATGTCTGGAACTTTAGCCTGTTTTTACATGCATTTTAGTTATGCATGACCTAGGTGCAGACATACATGAAATTTTTTTGACAAAAATTTAGACACACATGAATCATATTTTAGCCTATTTTTATATGTACTTCAGTCGTACCACTGAAGGTCATGCATATATGAAAAATTCAAACATACATGCCTGAAAAATTAACCAATTTTTACACGCACCTCAGTAAAAAATGTCTGAACTTTGCTTTGGCAAGCATAACAAACATCAGGCTAAAACGCCTTATGTTTGCCCGTCACAAGGCCACACTTTCAAACGCGAATGTCTGAAGGTCCCAAGCTTCAGGCGTGGAGTAGGTACTTGTTGTCGCACCCATTTCCGACCGCGACATTTTTTAGCGAATCTCCTGCTTAGAAAAGGTGTTAGGAAATAAATAATAAAATGTTAAATGTTAAATGTTAAAAAGGGTGCTCAAATATTAAAAGTGCTTAAAAGGTGCTAAATGCTAAAGGGTTCACGGAGTCGTCACCTAATTAATTTGGGTGAATTAGGACACCTAAATGTTAATTAGTTTAAAGTAAACATTAACTCCATTTTTATGGTCTGCAAAAATTGTGAGATTCTGGGCAAGGGTTCTTTATTATCCTAAAGGGAAGGGGTTAGGCACCCTAAAAGATCCGCTAACTTGCGGTTGTCCGTTCAAACCTAGGGTTAATTATTTATGCTAAGAATGCGTGTTTTGAAAATATAAAGGATGCTTCAAAATATTTTATAAAAGGAGGCATGTTGATAAAAGTTTGTAAGACTAATGCTATAAAAAATAAAGTTTTAAAGTGTGCATTTATATTTTTTATAGATATATGCCATGTTGATTTATGATCAAAGATATATGACGTAGTGCAAAAGCTGATTATTTTGTAATTTTATGATAAGAGGGCTATTCAACCTAAATTATTTATGTTATGCTAATGAAAGAGCTTATGAGACAATCAATTTATTTTATCATGAATTTTATAAGAAGCAATACGTTAGTTGCGAGTTAAATTGTTTAGTAAAGTTTAGACATGCATGACATGCCCTTAAAATAAGTAATTTAAAGGTGCATTTCTGATTTTAAAAAAAAACTACCCGCCCAATTTATTTATTCCAAGACTAATTGTTCTATGTCTCCTATTAATTACAAAGTTAGCCAATTAAATTTCAACAAATAAACAAACAAATATATATAGGACATAAGATTAAGAGGGCAAAAGGATGCTTTTGGGGGGATGACAATGTCGTCTCGTTCCTTTTTTTGTTTGGGAATTCTGAGGCGGAATGCGGCGGACACAGATGCGGGCACTCATGCGATGTGGCTTGTGAAGAGTCTCGTAATGAGATTGCTCCAATGCATTTTCCTTCTCCGGGCAGCGAACCGAGGCAGCGTATCAAGTGTCGATCCACTGGGAGGATTAATTGCAATGCGATTAAAAGGGGCGAAGCTTTTGTTTTGAGAATGCTTACCCATTTGCGACTGATCTTGTTCTTCACTTATTTTTTCTGAAATTTTGATTCTCGATGTTTATTCTTGGTGTATTTACTCCATTCGAATATGCAGATTCGGGCTGATTTTGGATCGACTTCTCACTGCTTTTCGATCGATGAAAGCTTGTTTTTACTCTGTTTTCCTCGTGATCTCTTCCCCGATCCTTGCATGATGTGTAATATTGTGTCGTTTATATAGTTTCCATTTGGGTTCTCAATTTGGTGCGATTTCTTACAGCTGGTTTTGGTATTGATTTCGTGATATTTTGTGTGATTTTAAGTCCAGTTAATGGGACGATTTTTGTGCGATTTTGGACAGATTTTGTACCATTGATTAAGGTACGTATTCGGTCTGGGAGGTGATTCACGGATTCTCGTGAGAATCGGCATGGGCGATGGGAGTGCGAGGAGAGGCGCGCGATTGCTTTTAGGTTTAGGGTAGTTTTCTTTTTAGCGTGAGGAGAGGATGAGTAAGCGGTGCTGGTCTTTTCTTTTTAGGTTTGTGGATTATGGACGAAGGGACTAATATGGGTTGGCCCGCGTATTGGGCCCGTCTTTGGTCGCAATTTGCGTTTTATGGGTATTAGTTAGTTTTTAGGAATTAGTTTTAGGTATTTAATTAGTGGTAAGTTATTTAAATTATGATTAGATTATTTAGGTGCTTTATTAGTCTGGGTTTTAAAATTATTACAATAATAAATGCGAGTGTGCTATTTAATTAGTGCTTGATATTTATAATGCGATGCCGTTATTTATGTATTTTGCGATGTTAAATTAAAATTGCATTATTTAAATGCTACATGCAGATATGACATTTAAGGACTGCTTAAAGTTTTTCTTATAAACGCGACTATGCTATTTAACACGACGTCATTGTCGAATTATTTATCTTATGTATTTATTTATTTTATTATCATTTAAGAATTATGACAGGGCTTAAAATTAATAAATGCGGGCGCGAGACTCTAAGTGCTTAATATTCTGCGTAAGATGCGGTTCTATTATTAAATTGTTTATTTATGTCTGTATTAATGTATTATTGTTGCATTTTATTATAAAAAATCATAAGAAATTATTTTGCAAAATTAGTGTAATTTTATAGCTACTGTCTGGACGGGAGGGTCAAAATTGGATGTCAACACTTGTGCAAAAAAAAATGCAAGGCGATATTGCTTAAATGGCGCACACAAAATAAGATATTTGTGCACTTGGCCCCACCGGTCATTAATATGATATTCCAATATCAATAAGCCAAACTAACTTTACGATTAAGTTATCAGTTACAATACGATTTTGAACAACCCTACTTTTGGGCATGTCAAGTCATGAGGTTGGCTTTGATTTAAAGAGATTTAGTGGTAAAAGTTATGAGGGTCAACAACAGGATGATGCTGATTGAGTTAGTCATCAGAGGGTCCGCTTTGAACATTATTAGTGCTTACGCACCACAAGCAGACTTGGGTGAGGAAGACGAGATGTTTTTTGGAAAATTTGGACGAGGTGGTGAGGGCTAAGCCCATAGAGAAGCTTTTCATAGGAGGAGATTTTAATGGACACATTAGATCAACCCCATAGAGTTATGACGATGTGCATGGAGGCTTCAGTTTGGGGGATAGGAACGAAAGAAGAGTCTCGCTTTTGGATTTTACGAGACCTTTTGGGTTGGTGGTAGTAAGTTCAAGTTTCCAAAAAGAACGAGGAGAATTTGGTAACCTTCCGTAGTTCGGTGGCTAAGACTCATATTGAGTATTCACGTTTTAGGAAGGATGATAAAGGTCTGTGTAAGGATTGCAAGGTTATTCCAAGTGAGAATATCAAATATGGTAACTTGACTGTCACTAGTGCCTAGGAGATGGGGAAACATTGATAGATATGGAAGTCTGTAGGAGTAGTGGGGATGCGAGCGCTAGTGGGATAAGATTGTTGGGTGTATTAAGTAAGCAACTAAAGAGGTGTTGGGGGTCTCGAGGAGTAGATTTGGTGGGCATCGACCAAATTATACAAGAGTGTCTCCTTACTCATAACGTGCATTTTTTCTTATTTTTTATTCTGATTTTTCCGGAGGGTTATAGGAATTTGGAGCTGAAGAACCAAGGTATCATTGATTTAGATGAACTGTAGATGATTTCACCTGGAATAGGTAACGAATGCCCGAATATAACGATTCAAGCGCCTCGCCTCCTCCAATACCTTTTAAAAAAAAATTTTTAAACACCCCCACGGATCTCAGTTTTTGGCTCGTACCCTCGCTGGCCATGCACGGGACTATTTACCCGGCGACCGATCCGGGCGCGATCTTCGCTGCATGAGTCCAAGCTACCGACTCATCCTCGGTGATTCGACCGACGGCCGAATTCCGGCGCGGGCGCTTTACTTCAAGGCGCAGCATGCTAGCTCATCCCATTATCAGACAGCGCATAAGCACCACTTCGTCATCACTCCGACACAAGCTCTCAACATTCACATATCATACTTCAATTATTCCCGGAAACAGTATTTACAACACACAAAACACAATATAAACATCATTTCTTAGTTTAAGCGTTAATCCCAGCAACTCTTATTAATAGTTTCAACTACCATCCTCTCATTTGGTATACCTAACTAATAATTAGTGTTTTTGGGAGGAAACTGGAAGAACTCTCTTCATCTGTCATGTCATTTACTGCCCCACCTATTTACCTCGCTTTTCTCTACCATAAGACTTCAAGACAACACGCCCATTTCGCGCCCTACAACCGTCATTTCAGTATCGCGCGACTCGGCTTTCTTCTCCTCGAAAACTTCTGACATCTCGAGAAGTCTTTAGGCACATCAGAGCTTTATTTCGATATCTCCCCATTCAAGAAAAAACATCAACGGTGGCCACACACTAGCAATCCAATATAAACCGATGTGCACATTGCCGCACTGTGCCCAATCTTCAATAGTAATGGCAAGATGTAGCTTAAGGGATGCCCTTCCTTTCTTTCCTCCTCCACAAAGATTGAACATTTAGACCCAGACTCAATTTCCAATCATTAATATCTCACCATGATCTCGCGCATGGCAATCGCGCCTCGGGTCGCTTAATAATCGGCCAATTTCTCAAGCTCCACACTTATGGTCCACTCCCCTCCGACCGCCCGATCAACCAGAGGACTGTTGGTGGAATGGAGAAGTCCAAGGGAAGGTGGAGACAAACAAGTATGTGAAATTAGCGAAAAATAAGGACGAAGAGAAGAGCAGACGAATAGGGAAAAATATAAGATAACGAATAAAGAGGCTAATCTAGCGGTTACGACGGAAAAAATAGCAGCTTTTGAATGCATGTATGTAGAACTACAGGGAAAAAATAGGATAAAAAGTTGTACAGACTAGCCAAGGTGAGAGAGAGGAGGGACCATGACTTGGATAAAGTGAAATACATCTAGGAAGATGATAGAAAAGTATTGGTGGATAAGGCACTCATTAGACAAATATAGAAATTGTACTTTCATAAACTCATGAACAAAGCGGAGGACAGATACATTGTGCTAGGGTATTTGAAGCACTTAGAGAGAAGTTGTGATTTCGGATATTGTAGGTGTATACGCGTGGATGAGGTTAATGGTGCTACTCGTAGGATGCATAAGAGAAGAGCGACCGGGCCAGATGAGATCCCGATGAAATTTTGAAAGAGCGCATACAAGGCAAGTATAGAATGACTGACTAGGTTGTTCGATGTCGTGTTTAAGACGATGAAAATATCTGAAGAATGGAGGTGGAGTATAATAATTTCGTTGGATAAGAATAAGAGAGATATTAAAAGTTGCATTAACTAAAGGGGTATTAAGCTGATAAGCCACACTATGAAAGTTTAGGGGAGGTGGTGGAGATGAGGGTAAAGAGAGGCATGTCTATTTCGAAGAAATATTCGAATTCATGCCGGGACGCTCAACAACATAAGTCATTCATCTTGTGAGGAGGTTGGTGAAGCAGTACAGAAAGAGGAATAAGGACCTTTACATGGTGTTCATCTATCTAGAAAAGGCCTACAACAAAGTCCCCATGGAGGTTCTATCGAGGTGTTTGGAGGCTAGAGGTGTACCTGTGACGTACGTAGGACAATCAAGGACATGTACGAGGCAACCAATACCCGAGTAAGGATAATGAGAGGAAACTCAGAGCACTTCCCCATTGTGATGGGGTTGTATCAGGGATCAGCTCTTAGCCCATTTTATTTGTGTGGTGATGGATGTATTGCCGAGACATATTCAAGGTGAGGTGCCATTGTGTACGTTATTTGTGGATGACATAGTTTTAATTGACGAGACCCGTAGTGGAGTTAACGCTAAACTGAAGGTTTGAAGATAGACCCTGAGTCTAAAGGGTTCGGGTTGAGCCATAGATAGAGTGCAAGTTAAGTGACATAATGTATAAAACTAGTGTCGAAGTGAGGCTTGACACACACGTCGTCCAGAAGAGGGGGAGTTTCAAGTATCTTGGATCTATTATCTAAGGAAGTGGGGAGATTGACGACGATGTCACATATCATATTGGTGCATGATGGATGAAATGAAGACTCACTTCCGGAGTCTTATGTGATAAGAATGTGCCATCCAAACTTAAAAGTAAGTTCTACATAGTAGTGGTTAGACCGACTATGTTGTATGGGGTAGAGTGTTAGGAAGTTAGGAACTTTCACGTCCAGAAGATAAAAGTTGTTGAAATAAGGATGTTGTGGTGGATGTGTGGACATACTAGGAGAGATAAAATTAGGAATGGAGAGATCCGGGACAATGTGAGAGTGACCTCGATAGAGGACAATATGCGGGAAATAAGGCGTAGATGAGTTTGAGCATGTGAATAGGAGATGTGCGGATGCCCCAATGCAGAATTTTGAGAGGTTGACTATGGATGACTTCAAGAGAGGTAGATGTGGCCCGAAAATGTATAGAGGAAAGGTGATTAGATAGGACATGACATAGTTACAACTCACCGATTACATGACCTTAGATAGAAAGTTCTGAAAGACACATATTAGGGTAGAAAGTTAGTAGATAGTAAAGAGTTGTCTCGCATATCCTTCCATAGTTGTAGTCGTAGTATTTCTTTGGTAGTTCTTGTCCTTCAATTTGTGTTATTATTTGATATTCCTTGTCCTTTTTTCGAAATATTTTGTCTTGCTTTCTATAGTATCTTGTCATGATTTATTCACTTCATCATTTTCTTTTTTGACTTGCTTTGATATGCATTTTCTTGAGTCGAGGTCTATCGAAAACAACCGCTCGACCTCCCAAGATAGAGATAAGATCTGCATACACTCTAGCCTTTCCAAACCCACTTATGAGATTGCATAAAATATGTTGTTGTTTGTAAATAAAAAGTATCTGAAGTAGATTGAATAAGATAACTTTTGTAACTAGGAAAGAAATAAAGTAATAAACCAACAAAATGATTTTTATGGGAATTTTTTTTTGTTCTTTCGCCGTCAATTATTGATTTTATGTTGAAAATTGGATTAATATTTTTGTAACACGCTCTCTGGGTGAATTGTCCGAAAATCGATTGTGTTTGGGTTTGTGGAATGGTATTGGGTATTTGGGTGATTGTTCTATCAAGAAGTATTGAAAAATTAATGAAGATATGAAAAATTCATCGATTTTTGGAGTTTCGTCCAAGAAGGAGACACCGTAGAGTTATACCATACGAACTATAATTTTACTCACCTCAGTAAAGTTTATAGATATGATGAAAAATTCTTTTATGATTGTGTATTGTGAGTTACGTTTGTGTATTGTGTATTTACTACGTAACTCAAAACGTAGATATATTCATAATTTTTTGAAACTACAGCTATATATCATAAATACTATCTAAATGTTTGCGGCGTCGTGTAATTTTTCCTTGAATTAATAATTAAAAAATAAACTAAACTAGTTTAATTTTAATTTTAACTAGGAACAATTAGACTTAAAACTAACCCATGAACACCCTTTACAGCCGTCAAACTGTCTTGGCGGGAAAATCCATCAGTTTCTTCTCAATTGAACAAAATCACAAAGATATGGGTATGGACAAATATTTGGTTCCTTCGGATTCCTCTCCCATAAACCCTAAACCCACTAAGAGGTAACTTTTTTTAACATTGGTGAAATTTTTAAGATAGAAAAAGGTATAATTTAGTTGATTTTAGGTCACAATGGAAGAGAAGTGTAATGGAATTGAATGGAAATTTTGGTCGAAAGTACGAGCATGATGATTCTTGGTTACTTATGCAATCTTATTCAGAGGTAAGTTATGCAAATATATACATTTTCTTTTTCAATTTTGACTATTACTTACATGTTGGTTTCTCAATTGTGTTGTAACTTTCTATTTGAAGGTTATGCTATTACCTCATACTTATCACATCAATCGAGCGCCTTGTCAAACACATGTACTGCTAATCTATGCCTTCCTTATTCGGGTTTCCATTTTTTTTGCTAGACTGTTGGTAAATATATCATCACATTTACTGCTGTACAAATATTTTCTTGATTTTGAAGGGAAACTTTGCATCATAGTAGCAATTTAGACTTGACGCCTTTTTTTTTTTGGTTATATATCTTTAATTTATTCTTTCCCATTTATTTTTTTGTGAGGTTCCAGGTGAACTGGTTACTTGGTGGTGTTGATTATGACTATAGTCAAGGTTTAGGCGGGTACTGCTGTCTTCTTTTAATTTGTTTTCATTTATTTGGTTGTTGATTGGAAGCAATCCAATTATTATTGGTTGTCGATGGCTCCTCTATTGATTTCATGTCCTTGTGTTTCCAGAGAGGGTATCTCAGCTTTGGAATTTGATAAAAAGGTAACTGCTGGATTACTAATCTCTACAACTTGATCTGAAGCATTGCGATTTTTTTTATCAAATTAGTTGTGTTCTTCCGCTTTTTGGAAAATTTTGGCTGCTATAATTTTTCCAGCTCCTTTAGGCAATTGCATATTGACCTATATTATCAGATGGTTGAAAGAACAGTTTGTTCATTGATTCTAAATTGTGGACTAGATGAGATGGCAATCTCGATTAGAAGTCTGAAGCTACTATAAAACATAAAGTAATTTGAACTAATGATACATGCGCCCTAGTTTGAACAAAGACGGTAGATACCTCATTTTTGGGGAGATCATCTATATGTTGGGTTAGTTTTAAAGGTGACTTTTGGAATCATTAACTGCTAGACTTGTCACTACTTGATTTTTTCTATTTCTAGCAGTGCCGAATCCTTGCCTGAGTTACCATTTCTTCAACCAGCTGAGGCTTTAAATCCCAGTGAACCCACCGAGTCTCCTAATCTTGATATAGATAATGGAATTCAAGAAAATAATCTACCATTGTAGGTTTATTCCAGAAGCTCAGTTGCAATTATCACCTCAGATTACTGCTCCTAATACCTATCTCGAACCTGTTGAACCATCAAAAACACCAAACCAAACTGATCATGAAGAAGAACCTCCGAACCAACCAAATGACCTTGACCTTCCTATTGCACTCAGAAAAGGAACCAGTACTTGCACACAACACCCTTTGTGCCTTTCCTTGACATATCAAAACCTATCCCCAAGTCATAATACTTTTCTCTGTAACCTCCACACAATTCCTATTCCCAGAAATTTGTTTGAAGCATTAGGAAAAAAAAGAGTGGGAGAGAGCTTTGAAGGTAGAAATAGAGGCATTGAGAAAAATAAAACTTGAGAAATTGTGGAATTACCAAAAGGGAAAAAGCTGCTAGGGTGCAGATGGGTGCTTACTATGAAATATAAGTCAGATGGGTCCGTGGAAAGATTTAAAGCACATTCGGTAGCAAAGGGTTATACAATGACGTATGGAATTGATTATTTGGAGACTTTTGCCCCAGTGGCAAGTAGTGTTATTAAAGTCGAGCGCCTTGTCGCCTATGGCGAGAGGCATGACAAGGCGAGGTAGTATCACCTTTTATGTTCCAGGCGAGAGGCAATCTGAAAGGCGACACTAAGGTGAGAGGCGACATCGAGGCGATGAGGCGAGAGAGGCAACACCTTTTGTTTTAAAATGGGACAGAAGAAGAAAATGAAAAATAAGTCTTATAACAGGACTAGAAATCTAGGGATTTTTCGCACCTGACTTAGAGTGCAACTTCTTCCTCTATATTTTCTTGTTTTTTGGTACTCGATCAAAAATCTTGAAGAAGAATCAGAATAGACTTTTAGTATTGCTTGTCTTATGAATTATAGTCATTCAAGTTCTAGACTTTTAGTATCTACTAATTACTATCTACTTTTAATTTTTGAATTGAAATATTTGCTAATATGTTATTGCTATCGAGATTTTGATTATTTATATAAGCAATTAAATATTTAAACTTTTGGTATTAATTGGCGCCTCACTTAAAAAAGGCGAGCGCCTCACCTCTCGCCTCTCAAAAAGGTGAGGCAGGCCCTTGTCGCCGCGCGCCTTTCAAAACACTGGTGGCAAGAATGAATACAATGAGGATCTTAGTGTCATTGGTTGCGATTTGTAATTGGAACCTACAACAATTTGATGTTAAATATGCTTTTTTACACGGAGACTTAGATGAGGAGATTTATATGGAGGTACCACCTGGCTTTGAAAGCAAGAAAGGAATGGTGTGTTGACTAAAGAAGGCACTCTAAAGACTAAATCAATCACCTCGTGCATGGTTTGAAGATTTACAAAGGTTATGATCAAGCTAGGGTATTGACAAAGTCAAGGAGACCACACCTTGTTCATACGACATCAAATACAGGAAAGGTGACAACATTATTACTTTTACGTAGATGACATCATAGTAACAAGTGATGATTCAGAGGAGATACAAAATTTGAAAAAGCATTTTCTCAAGGAATTTGATATCAAAGAGCTTGGAAAATTATAGTATTTTTTGGTAATTGAAGTGGCACACTCAAAACAAGGAAACAAAAATATATGCTTGATTGCTGAAAGAAATGCAAGGTAAGGTTGCGTACAATAGACCCTAGTGGTCCGACCCTACCCCGTACCCCGCATAGCGGGACCTTAGTGCATCGGGCTACCCTTTATTTGCTGAAAGAAATAGCAAAATTAGGGTGTAAACTGGAAATGGCATATGTTCGTCTTTTTCTATCCATGGTTGTTGTGCCCCATTGACCTCTTTATTAGTTGGACATTACGAATACTTTTCTCCACTGTGACCTTGAGGATGAATATAGAGCAACCACCTGGATTTGATGCTCGGGAGGGGGTCTAGTAGCCATGTATGTCGATTGTTCCGGTCACTCTATGATTTGAAACAGTCTCCTCGAGCCTAATTTGGGGAGTTAAGCACCGCAATTCAAGATTTTGGCATGACTATTTGTGAAGCTGATCACTTTGTGTTTTATCGGTATTCTGCTCCAAATATGTGTATTCATTTGATGGTCTATGTTGATATCATTATCACCAACAATGGTCAGGATGACATCACTACTCTGAAGCAACATCTCTTTCAGCACTTCCAGGCTAAAGACCTAGGAAAACTGTATTTTCTAGGTACTAATATTTCTTAGTCCAGATCAGACATTATTATTTCACAACGAAAGTATGCTTTAGACATTCTTGTGAAGACGAATGATGGGATGTAGATCCATTGACCTTTCTATGCATCCGAATGCCAAACTCCTGTCAGGACAGGGGGATCCACTCAGTGATCCTGTAAGATATAAGTCACTGGTTGGTAAGTTGAATTATCTCACAGTGACTAGAACTAACGTTTCTTTTCCTGTGAATATTGTATGTCAGGGCAGCCCGGTGCACTAAGCTCCCGCTATGTGCGGGGTCCGGAGAAGGGCCGGACCACAAGAGTCTATTGTACACAACCTTAATTTATGGATTTTTCCTGTGATAGTCATTGGGATACAATTGTCCACATTCTGCAAAAGACTACTCTTTGAGGATCGACGTCATGAGCAGATGGTTGGTTACTTGGATGTACATATGCTGATTGGGCAGGATCACCTTCTGATAGACGTTCTATATTTGGATATTGTGTTTTAGTAGGAGGTAAATTGATTTTCTAGGAGGTTAAGAAACAAAATGTGGTTTGCTTGATCTAGTGCAGAAGCAGAATATCGAGCAATGACTATAGCAACTTATGAGCTAGTTTGGATCAAACAGTTGCTAGTTTGGATCAAACAGTTGCTCAGGGAATTGAAATTTGGAGAAATAAGTCTGATGGAACTTGTGTGTGATAATCAAACTACACAGACAGGCTGGATCATAGGCTTTAAAATAGAAAATGTTGAAGGTAATAAATCTGTGGAGACTGGAGACATCATATTTTGTATGCTGATGATATGTTATTGTTGAGTCGGGCAGATAGGGAGTAAATGTTGTATTTGAGAGTGCTTTTGTTGGCTTTTGAAGCTGTGACAGGTTTGAGGATCAAGCTGGCTAAAAGTTCTATTTTCTCCTTAAATGGTTGTCTGCTGAAATTTTGGGTTGTAAGATTGAGAAGTTTCCCAATTACCTAACTGGAATTACCATTAGGGGCTAGTTTCAAAGACAAACATATTTGGCAAAGGAGTTCTTGACAAGTGTGAAAGAAGCTTTACTCCTGTGAAACAACAAAACCATTCTTTTGGAGGAAGGCTAACTCTGCTTAATAGTGTGTTTGATGGTATTCCAACATACCTGATGTCCTTGATACTATTCCTGCCAATATAGAGAAGAAGATTGACAAGATAAGGAGATACTTTTGTGGGAGGATAATGCTGAGAACAAGAAGTTTCATTTGGTTAAGTAGAATTTTTCAATCAGACACAAGGAGAGGAGGGGGGGGGGGGGGGCTTAGGAGTTAGGAATTTAAAAGTTCATAACCAAATTTTGCTATGCAAATGGTTATGGAGACTCAATGTTGGCAAGGGTAGCCCCTTGGAAATCTGTGGTGGAGATCAACTATGGAAGAGAAAGGTTTTGGGCTCCTAAGGTTGTGAATACACCATATGGAGTAGCTGTGAGGAAACAGATAGTTTCTGAGGGGAATTCAGTAAGAATGTCAGCATTATAGCTGGTAATGGGCAGAGAGTTAGGCTGTGGAAGGACAGGACAATTGGATGGTACTGGATTGCTAAAAGAGCAATTTCCTGGCCTTTACAATACAGTGAATAACACGGATGTGCTAATGAATGATGTCTTTAATGAAGATAGCTGGAATTTCAGTTCAGGAGCAATTTCTTTGATTGGGAAATGCATAAAGTGGACCTATTTTTTCCAAAAATGCATACAGTGAAGGTAAATCATGGGAAGGAAGATGTATTGCGCTGGAATTCTAGTAAGAAAGGAGCTTTTATGTCAACTTTTATTTTAGAGAACTCATTAAGAAAGACACTGAATTGGGACCTATGTGGCCTTGGAGGCTGATTTGGAAGACCTTTGCACCAACTAAAAAGGCTTGTTTTGGTTGGATGGTGGTCCATGATGCATGCTTGGCACTGGAGAATTTGAGGAAAAAAGGCTTTAAGCTTTGTAGCAGATGCTATCGATGTGAAAATTCTTGTGAATCGGTTGATCTTTTTCTGCTCTGTAATTACACCTGGCAGATTTGGACCATGTTTATGGATTTGGTATGCAATGTGCTATTCCTAGAAATTTCAGGAGTCTGTTAGGATGCTGGAAGTCTATTTGTGTGGCAGGGAAATTTCAGAAGATCTGGTTGACCATTCCGTTATTCATAGCATGGACAAACTGGATTGAGAGAAATAGGAGATGTTTTGATGGAAAAAAGGAGTAACTCAAGCAGTGAATTACAGATGCATTCAAAATATGTATTACTGGAAGAATCGAAACTGTGTTTTTAATTTCAGGATATGCTCTACTTGTTAAATTTTATATGGATTTAATTGATCAAGTCTAGCTTTTTGTATTTTCTGCAGTACCTCCTTGATACTGCTATTTAATAAAATCTTACCTTACAATAATAAAAAACTTATCATTTACATGTGGTTCAGGATTACCTTATTCCTTCCCTTAGTTTAAGTTTCTCGGTCTGTTCTTCAATTCTTCATATTTTATTGCATCTTCATTTTTGGCAGGGCATATATCTAGCATCAGTGACTAAAGCAGGTTGCGTAATTGTGCATGACTACGAGAGTCTCTATTGTAAGTATAAGTTTCGTCATCATGTGTATTTTTTCCTAAACTTATATTCCCGAGAATTTGTTGTATAATCATTCTGATTATATTCAATGGAGTTGAGTGAACAGTCATTTAGTTTGATAATTCTGTCGGAATTGTCTGTCTTAACAAGTTGGGCCTTATTATGCTGGCCATAAAGTATAAACATGCAGTTTAAAAAGTGCGAGATGAAAATAGGTTAAAACGTATAAAACGTTTAACCAATGATTTTAAAGATGAATTTTCATGTGTTAATTTAGTCAGGTCTGGAGTATCCAGGTTAATTATTCATGACAAGTTTTTGGGTAATGATGTGCTAGAGATATTTGACCCTAATGTAACTTTGGCAGATAGCTGTACCTAGTTAACAAAGTCAGTTTGCCTTTTGCTAAGGATGAAGGAGAGATAGAAGGGCAATGTAAGTGTTTAACATGATCTCATTCTCAGTCTTTTAGGGTCCTGCAAGTAAGAGAGAAATTTCCTCAGACTGTCTATTAATTATAAGACTCGATAATTATTATGCATTTGTGTCTGCACTAAAGTCTTGGACATATTCTGCTATTGAGATACACCATTTTCCTGTTAAACGTTTTTATAGGACACGAATGTCAATAGGAAGAAATATAATTTCTCTTGCAATCCATGAGATAATTTTTCAATTGCTATCAAATTCTTAAAATTATACTCATCCTCTAATAATAACTAAAACCACTTATTGGCCTTTATGATAAAATCGTGCTTATTTACATAAGCATGTTACTCGGGGTAGGTATTCCTACTAAGACTTACTTGACACCGGGACTCCAACTATGGGAAGATCGTTTGAAACTGAACACAGCCTCAACCATCTAAAGTTGGCTAATGAAGCAGGAATCTTTTTCCCTAACCAACCTGCCTTCCATGATATGATCTTCGACTATTGAAAGACCAAACTAGACAAGTCCTACATGCTTTGCTTTTTGATGTAGTTTATTGTTGAGCTGCTTCTTATACAATGTTGTGGAACTTGAAAACTTCATTTAGGTTCAACAGAAGATGAAACAAAGCAGTTGCTGCACACTTCTACTGGTCAACAATTTGATGTTGTCCGATGGAATGTTTCCAATCAAGACGAGGTTTGAACACTTCCCCACTGCAAGATCTAATGTAGTGAAAAAAGTGAATCTTTCTATAACAACAACAACATACCCAGTGAAATCCCACAATGTGGGGTCTGGGGAGGGTAGAATATACACAGACCTCACCTCCACCTTGGTAGATAGAACGGCTGTTTCCGGGAGACCCTCAGCTCAAGACAAAGCATAATCAGGCAAAGCAAAACAAAGTATGAGAAACGGTCAGACTCAGACGAGAAATTAAAGCAATGTGGACAGATAGTAAAAATCAAATACGCAATGGTAGCGCATTCTAACAACAGGAAGCAGTAGCTAACAGGAAGCAATAACTAACACAACTAAATAAGATAAATAAATTAAACTAAAGAACACATAGAAGCATGAATCAAACTACAGAGTACTAAAGAACAATAATGCGTCTATAAGTATGACAGGCTAATCGAACCTACACTAATAACACTGCACTATCAGTTAAATATCATGATTTGAATCTTTCTATATTATGATAATTTAAATATCATGATTTGAAGTTTGCATGTAAGTTGATAAGAGTATAGGAAAATTTGGTGAAGTTGTAGAGGACTAGTGCATTAAATAGAAAATGAGGAAATAACACAAACTCGAGTAGCAGTGGATCAGTTACCAAGATTCTTGGTTGGAAGCTAGAACAGAATAACAGTCTTAGTAAAACAAGAAAGAAAGACAACCCAAAAGCTAAATAGGAAACCCCAAATTATAATTCCTTAGGCCTTTCGTAAAATAAAACTAAACTTCAACGAATAGCCTCTGTTTAAGTCTATGTTACATTAACTCTTATTTCTTGGATGTAAGTTGAACGACCATGATGTGGTTATAGAACACCAAAAACTTGCTAAAAGTTGAAGATACTTTTGTTAGATTTATCCAATAGATGTGATAGTTACAACTTGGTCCATGTAACGTAAATCTAGAGTAAAAGCTCGTTGGAGACTGTTGCTAACCTCTAGAAACAAGAATGCCTAATACTTCAAAGACACCAATTGATATTTTAGTTTCAACTGATCAGTTTGTGTCCAGATTTGCACCACATAAATTTTGTCTAGCTGATAGGAAACTTTCCCTTTAAGGTCTGTCTTTCTTTTTTCTCTCAAATTGATTAGTTTTACTTCTTGTTCTATCAGGAATGTGTGACTTTTAGCTGGGCTTTAGAATTAACATGTCTTATTTTCTGAAAATCAGGTTGCTTGCACATCTATGAAAAGTTCAGAACTATTTATATATGACATTGGTTATGTATCTGACGAACCGGTTGAAGTAAGTACCATCTTCTGTTTCACTAGAGTTTCAAACAATTAGATTTTGTTCTTCTAGAGAAAATGTAGAGTTGCTTCAACCATTGTAGTTATCTAAATTTTATCATCCACATAGCCCAAAAGTGCAGATAAGTAGTTAACTAAATGATTTGAAGCGAATTGTTGTTCTTTTGCTTTTTGTTATTAATTGTGCAGGTGTTAAGGAAAAGGCCTACTATCTCTGTGCATGGATATAATGCTCATAAAGGTTTCTCTGATATAGCATTTTGTTCCCATGATGCCTCAAGGTCAGCAAAACAACCTTCTTTTAGCAATTATTTCACTCTAGTTAATATTTTACTGAATTAACACTTACGAACTTAAAATTATGATGGCATGTCTTGTGGAAAAATATTTTATAGTCCAGTTGGTCGGTTGCAAGTGCAACTCCGTACACGCAAGCACACTCGATCGACAAGTAATAAGGACATTTTCAAATGATAGACTTTCCCATACTCCTCTAAGCAACAAAATCATGTGGTTGTTCCATATATACCTCTTCATGGAGATCACCGTGAATGAATCATTCTTAATATCCAACTGATGCAAAGATCAATTCTTAGAAGCAGCTAGAGAAACGAACAAGTGGAAATAAGAGAGTTTGACAACCGGGAGAAGGTGTCTGAATAGTCCACCCCATAAGTCTGAATATGCCCTTTCGCTACAAGTTTGGCCTTAAGTCTCACCACTGAGCCATCTGGATTAACTTTGACCGCGAAGATCCACTTGCATCCCACTACTTTCATTCCACTAGGTAAATCCACTAAATCCCAAGTGTTGTTTTCCTCTAAAGCATGTATTTCTCAAGCATTGCTTCAGACCATCCAGGATGATTTAAAGTATCCTTCACTATCTTAGGTACAAAAATGGAGTCTAGAGACGCAATCAAAGATCCAGACATAGGAGATAAGTGGTCATATAAAATAAAATTAGCAACGAAATATGTGGATTTGCAAGTACGTGTACTTTTGCGAAGAGCAATACGAAGGTCAATATTTTCAAGAGGATTAGGTGGAGAAGGATCTGATGATGAAGGAACTTGTAAAGGCCATTTATCATTAGTCTCACCTCCTAGAGTAAGTTGAACAATTGGTGGTCTTGCTAGAGCAGGTGGAACTGTGCTGCAGGCGCAATGGTCGATTTTCTTAATTGAAGAATTCGGAGATGTATGAGAAACGACATCATCCGATTTTTTTGTGACGACCATAGTGACCTGTTAAACTAATCACTAATCTTTCTCCTTGTGACTTGTAGAAATGGGAGGTGCTCAGAAAAATGATGTAATTTCTGAAAAGGCCACATTAGCTGGCACTAGATATTTTCCAAGTTCAATAGAGTAACAACGATACCCTTTCTGAAAACGAGAATAGCCTAAGAAAACACACTTCAAGGCCCTGGGGTCCAACTTGGTAACTAATGGCCGAACATCTCGAAAATTACATGTGCTCCCAGAAACCTTAGGTTCCACCGGAAATAGTGACTTTTTTGGGAAGGGAACACTGTAATGCATGCCGCCAACAAGAACGGTAGATGACATGCGATTAATTATGAAACAAGTCGTAGAAATTGCATCCGACCAAAACTATTTTTAGGAACCTTTGTTTGGAACGGAGTGCTGGGGAACCTAAGGAGGTGATTGAATCAGTCACAAATGGCAGGGATTTGGCCAATTCTCTTGTTCCAATAGAGCTGCTTCAAGTCTTAATCCTTGCTTTGGGAAAAAAAGTAGAGATGGGAGTCCAAAATACGGGGGAAGATGATCCTCAACCTCTGTAATTGTTGAAAAGGGAGTTTTTTATAACGTAAATAATTTTATCAACAATTAAGGGAAACCACACATATACAAGCCATATACCAGAATAAGATAACCTATACCAAAATTTGGTTCTCAACAAAAGAGATCCAATCCTCTATTCAAATTTAGATCTCATATGTACACCAAAAAGAAACTAAAGATAAAACACTCCTTTGTAACAACAATAACAATACCAAGTGTAATCCCACAAGTGGAGTCTGGGGAGGGTGGTGTGTACGCAACCTTACCCCTACTTTGTGAAGGTAGAGAGGCAACACAATACTCCTTTGCATTTTTACAAAATCTAGTCCCACCGCTTCAAATGTCCTCATATTTCTTTCTTTCCAAATGACTCAAATGATTGCTAAGGGGGCAACACACAATGCCCTCGCGCTTCTTTTCCTCCTTATACGTGTCCAACTTTGCAAAATTTCTTTCACTGTAGCCGGCATCACCCATTGCATCATAAACAAATAGAGGGCCACCTTCCATAACTGACTAGCCTTCTTACAATGCACAAGAAGATGATCTACACTTTCTCCTGCACTCTTACTCATAGAGCACCAACTAACATAAGTAATCCTCCTCGTTCTCAGATTCTCCGTTGTTAAGATCGCACCCTGGCCACTAACCATATGAAAAAACAAACCTTTATTTAGTAACCTCTGATAAAAAGAACTAACAATTAATAAACCGTCATCACTCTCCCCCAGTTCCATACATCCAATAAGTTGTTTGGTGTGTCTAGTCCATGCAACTCAATCAAATTGTGAAATTCTTCCATCTCCCAATTCTGTAGGTTCTTTATGAATCTTAAGTCCAGTGGATAACACCCTCATGAGACCTACAAATTTGTTGGACTGTCATCCCTCTTTGGCATGAAACGCGATATAAATTAGGAAAGACTTCCTTCAACTCGATCTCCCTGCACCACTTATGTTCCCAAAAACTAATCCTACTTGCGTTCCCTACCTTAAATGAAATATGTCCACAAAAATCCTCCCACCACTTCATGATACTCCTCCACAAACCACACCCAAACGAAGTTGTAATGCTTCTAGTCCTCCATCCACCATCCACCATACCATATTTTTTCTTCTACCACCCCATTCCAAAATGCATTCTCTTCCACCCCAAATCTCCAGATCCACTTTCCTAATAGAGCTTTATTGAACACCTTGAGATATTTCACTCCAAGTCCTCTCTATTCCTTCGGCAAAGTGACAACTCTTCAATCACAAGATGAAACTCCCTAATGCCTTCCGTTGAGTCTCAAAGAAAGTTAAGTTGAAGTCTTTCCAACCTTTCAATCACTTTGTCAGAAGCCTGCAGAAGTGACATAAAGTATGTTAGAATGCTAAAAAGCGTGCTTTTGATTACAACTTCCTTACCCCTTTTTGATAAGTACCTCTTTTGCCATCCCACTAGCCGCTTCTCTACTCAATCATCGAATTCCATGCAATAAGATCTTTGCAAGAGGTACCCCCAACAGTAGTCCCAGGTATGTAGTAGGTAGAATACGCACCTAGCATTTCAATACATGAGATGAGAGATGTGAGACCGAGATGATTCTGGCATGTGAAGAGGAGGTGTGAGGATGCGCCAGTTAGGAGGTGCGAGAGATTGGCGATAACAAGAGTTAAGAGAGGTAGAGGTAGGCCAAAGAAAAATTGAGGGGAGGTGATTAGACATGACACGACACAACTTTAGCTGACTGAGGACATGACCTTAGATATGAATATTTGGAGGTTGAAGTAGAATAGAAGGTTAGTAGGTAGTTGAGATTTGTCGCACTGTGTGTAAAAGGTAGGGGGCTATCCTTTACATCTCCTCTTCTCTTTTTAATTGTAGTATTACTTAGGTTCGCGTAGATCCATACTCTTATGTGTATAGTACTATATGTTGCTTCATTTGTTTTGTATCGTGATATCTTACTGTCTTATTTTCCTTAAATTTCTGCATTGACTATGTTTCTTTTATTCCAGGGTCTATCGGAAACAACCTCTCTACCCCACAAGGTAGAGGTAAGGTCTGCGTACATCCTACCCTCTCCAGACCCCACTTGTGGGATTACACTGGGTATGTTGTTGTTGTTTGTTGCTATCTCCTCAATATTGTCTGCAACTCCCACCACCTTTCTTAGATTGATCTTAGGCTTGACACAACCTGGAACCAAATAAGAATCTGTCTTAAATGATCTAACTTGGACACCTCTGCCTCACAAAAGATCAACGTATCATTTGCGAATAAAAGATGTGTAACTTTCACGTTGCTATCCCCTCTAAATGAAGCATTCAAAAGATCTCCACTGACCGCCCTATCCATCATTTTGTTCAAAGCTTCCATTAATAACATAAGTGATTAAGGATCCCTTTGTCTCAAGCCCCTCAAAGTCCCAAAGAAACCACAGACTCCTATTTACCAAAACATAGAATCTGGCTGCAGAACTTGATCCATCTCCTCCACTTTTCTCCAAAGCGCATCTTCAACATAATGAAATTCAAAAAATCCAGTTTACATAATCGTAAGCTTTTGCAAGTTTCATCATACATAAAATTCCCGGTTCACCTTTCTTCTTTCTAGAATCAACCTCATTTGCCACCAAAGCTATGTCCAATATCTATCTTCTTTCCACTAAAAGCATTATGAGGAGAGGACACCATCTCATCCAAGACATTCTTTAGTCTATTAGAAAGCACCTTAGATGTAATCTTATAAATGCTTCTTACCAACTAATAGGTCTAAAATCTTTTATGCTCATTGAACCTTGCTTCTTTGGCACAATGGTAATAAAAGAAACATTCAAACTTTTCTCACATTCTCCAATATCTTGGAATTCCGTAATGGTCTCCATCAACTCACCTTTGACTATACTCCAACATTCTTGGAACAAAGTCAAAATGAAATCGTCCAGTCTCGGAGCCTTGTCCCTCGCACAACCCTTCACCACTTCCCACACCTCTTCTTCACCTATAGCCCTTTCCAACCATTCCCTCATACCCTCCCCTATTTGACTAAATACTTACCCCCTAGTATTGGTCTCCACTTAACATCTTCCATAAACAAATGTTCATAGAATCCAACAATGCCCCCCTTCACATCCTACTCCCCCTCTTACACCTCCCCTTTCACGTCTAGAGACTCGATGAAGTTCCTCTTATTTGCTACCGCCTACAATAACATACCAGTGTAATCTCACAAATGAGGTCTGAAAATGGTAGAGTGTACACAAACCTTACCCCTACCTCAAGAGATAGAAAGACGATTTCCGATACACCATCGACTCAAGTAAAATCATATCACAGAAGTTCGTAAAGAAAACATTGGGAGAGAAGAAACCATGACACAACACTAAAGAAAGCATGCAAAAGGAATAATAACTACAACAAAATAATATGATAATAGAAGTAAAAGAAATATTAAAAAGTACCAGATATCGAATAACAAGAAACTTCAAGAATACTACTGTGACTACTAGTATGTACGGATAAGCGATCCAACACTCAACTACCTAGCTAGCCTTCTACCCTAATTCGTGTCCTTCATAACCTCCTATCTAAGGTTATGTCCTCGGTCAGTTGAAGTTGCGTCATGTCCTGTCTAATCTCCTCTCCCCAATATTTCTTCGGCCTACCTATACCTCTTCTAAAACCATCCATAGCCAACCTTTCACACCTTCACGCACTTGAGCATATGAGCATCCATAGATAACGTAGTTTCATGCTATCTGAGCCTTCTCGATAATCTTTGCGACTCTCAAAACATGAACATTAAACATAATTGGCTAGAGGCCCATGGTTTGTAAAATCATGACTTGTAAACATGGTTGATAAGTATAAGATATAGCATGAACATAAATACATTAATATATTTTGCATAAATCATGGAAAACATGTAGACTTCATGAAATTATAAACCTTGATTCAAGACTTGTGTGTTAGAACCCATGAAATTCAAAGCTATGGGTATTCATGGATTAAGGACGGGTGTCCAATAACCATAATGGAATATCGAGAATACAACAACGAATCAATATTACCAACATGGATAATCATGATACATGTAGTTTAGGGTTCTCATGAACTTGAAATAAAACCCTAACCATAGAAATTCATGGTTTCATGGATAAACGTGGCATGGGGAAGAACATGAATATTTTCACACATGGATAGAAGATCTACATACCTTATTCGCTCCAACCTTGTATTTAAAATTCGAACATTGAAGAAGAACTCCAAAGATTGAACCTTGAAACCTTGGATTGAGTTTATCTTGAAAATCCTGGGTTAAGAACAATGAATTTCTACTTAGAATTCATGTACGTACGTTTTTTGAGAGTAAATGAAAAAGCAAGGTTTTTTGGGTACGAAATTTCGTACTTCTGTCGAATCCTCCCTATCTCCTGATCGAGCTTGTGTAGGTAGATGGGTCGCAAATATTCCCTCTTTGGTTGGCTGGACGGATAAAGGAGGGAGAGAATTCCTACTACCGCTGGCAGGTCAGTCGGGTCGTGAGGAGAGGTCATTCATTCATAGCAGAAAAAGCTACTTATGCCATACTTCACTAAATTTGTCTATGGGTCCATAACCTGAAGATAGAGAGGGATTTACAGTCAACGCTATCTCACTTAAAATACTTGGAATATGCTTACCTTGACGTAAGAGAAGGTTGGAAAGAGAGGACCTTCGTTCTAGGGCTTGAGAATATGAAACACTGATTTTTGGAACTAAGTCTGTGTATTTATATTGTTCAGTCTGTCGAGGCTTTTACGGTTGAAATCGACGGACCGTCGAATTTTATACGATCTGGGTCTGGACCGTAGAATTTTAAATGGTCCGTATAATTGGACCTCTTGAAATTTCTAATTTTCCAGTATTCTGTAAAAGCTAAGGGGATTTGGTGGTAAGAAAGGACGGACCGTATAATCTTTTACGGTCTGTAAAATATACAGAGTTCCGCCAATTTCCAAAACAGGTTCTACGGGTCATTTTGACGGACCGTAACAAATTCTACGGTCTGTATAATCCGGCGTAAACTTGGGTCTGCATAACTGAAGCTGGTTTTCAACTTTAAACTCCCCGTTTTGGTTTCCAAAACCCCTGAATTATAAACATGGCTTAGTTTGGAGGTACGAGGTGTTACAATTTTTATGAATGAAAATATATTTACGTGATAAAAAAATGCATCACCCCACGGCTGAAGAACTTTGGTGTTCATTGGTAAAGCACCTCCACCAACGACCGGTAGGTCCAGGGTTCGAGTCACGCCGGAGGGAAAGTGTGGAAACATTATCGATCCTCCAAAATGGGGGGTAAAAAAATGAAAAAAAAAGAAAAAATAAAAAAGAATAGCTTTGGTGTTCTAATTTAATTTAAAGTAAAGTAAGTTTGATTAATAATCATTTTTGTGTTAATTTTACATATTCTTTTCATAAAGTACAACCTTAAAGTATATTTTTGTAACATGTAATTTATAGCTTATCTTTTTTGATTTTCAATTTAATTATAAAGTAGGGTTTTAGGTTTGTAGCTCCACGACTTTCATATTTTGTTCTACGTCCTAATGGGTAGTGATATGCTTGCTTCAACAGGTTACTTGCTTCTGATGTCTCTGGTGTTATAAATATATGGGACAGAAGAGCCAGTGATCTTCCATGTCTTGAGCTACCAACCAATTCTAGTAGTCCTCTTAACAGTATCAAATTGAGTGCAGATAATCAGGTTACGATTAAGATGGGTTCTCCTTTTTGCTATCAATAACTTCCATTTGCAAATGCATAGCCTTGGAAAAGTAATTCTTCTTTTCTTCTTCCCAAAGACTATAGCATTATCATTGTTTTCTCTTCTCAAATAGTAGGTTATTTATGGAGCTAGCAAGCAGGGAACTATTTACATGTGGGATATTCGTGGTGGAAGATCGTCTGCAGCTTTCCAGAATAACAGAGCGGTACTAATAATCTGTAGACGTGTTTCTTTATGCTAGGATTCCAATTTTGTTGTTTTGTTGTCTATGTCAGATTTAAATAGTTGACTATAAAATCCAAATCCCTTGTATTTGAGATGAACCTTGAATTGGTCAAAATATGCGGAATTTCTTACTTTTCGTGGAGGATTAGATCCAGTAACTGGGGGTCTCTCTTGTCGGTAAGTATATCTGTTATGGTATTGTTGTCGTGCCGTTCCAGTAGTGTTTGTGAATTTGTATGAGGGGGGAATGACTTTGAGCGAATGTAGTGAAATCTCTTATTTCACCATTTTTAAAGATAAAGATGTTACTAACTTTAGTTGATCGAAAGGGAAAAAAGGACCTTCGGTAGTTGATATAATGTGAATGATATTTACGTCGTCAATAAGTAGAACATGAGAAAGTAAATGATCTTTTGATTCTGGATGACTTTGGTAAAATTCTTTATAGTGTCTAATTGAGAGCTTTTGATCCGAGGGTCTATCGGAAACAACCTCTCTACCCCACAAAGGTAGAGGTAAGATCTGCGTACATCCTACCCGCCTCAGACCCCACTTGTGGTATTACACTGGGTATGTTATTGTCTAATTGAGAGCTTTTGGTTTTTCAGGTAAATTATACTCCTATAACAGAAGTTAAATTGGCATCTGAGCTAGAGAGAATTGCTTCTTTGAAGGTATGTTAACTTGCAAGTCATGTTAAGTAGCCATTATCTTATTCCACAGTAATAACTATAGTGACATCATCTAGTCTCTCCTATTCCACAAATATATTGTAATTTTTTATTCTTCCTGGTATACTTATTATCATGCCAAGTATGGCGTTGAAACTAGTATTTTGCATGTCTAAAGTACAGATATTATCATGCCAAGTAGGTCATTGAAGCTAGTATTTTGCATGTCTAAAGTACAGATCTATTACAGATGATCCTAATTATCTATTTCCAGATATTCTTATCTATAGCTTTTCTCATAATTTACATACATTTTCTATTACTATCTTATTCAAGATATCATTTTGCAGGCTCAATCAAATATAATTTCGAAGGAAATACACTCCATTGATATAAATCCATCTTGCCAATATCAACTGGCATTTCATCTTGACGATGGTTGGTAAGATGGAAAGGAAACGCATAGACATTTTTCATTTTATTTCGTGATGTATTAGTATGCCCAGTGTGCTGAATTAAAGGTTGCTTATTGTGTGTCTGCTCTGTTATTATTGGGATGCATTCTATTGATGTCAGGTCATGCACATACTTCCTTTTGTTTTACAGAGAAGGTACTGGAATATAATCGGTAGAACTCTTGTAATGTAATTGTGGTGTCAATAATATTATTACAAACTTGAGGTAGAGTAGGAAACTCACTGAGTCATGATCAAGGATTTTCACATGACCCATACACTTAGCATGCTTCCAAAGCTTTAACATTGCGGTTTTTTCTGATTATTCCTGCAAGAAAGTATCTGACTTATGACACATTAGATTCTGAAGGAAATAATATCTGGTATTTTCATATGTGAAAGAAGATATTAGCTCATAGCACAGGATATTCACATTCTAGGGCAAACAGTTATAGAGGGAAAATAAGTTTAAAAGATCCATTACCAGCTAAAGCTAGTCATGGGTTCAAGCCGTGGAAACAGCCTCTGGCAGAAATGCAAGCTAAGGCTGCGTACAACAGACCCTTGTGGTCCGGCCCTTCCCCGGACCCCGCGCATAGTGGGAGCTTAGTGCACCGGGCTGCCCTTTTTTTTACCAGCTAAAGCCTGCATGACATCGTTTAGCAAGTACCAACCCTTTACTTGGTCTTGTGGTTGTCACTTGTTAGAGCAGAAAAGCTTCCATCAATTAAGATACATTATAGCATGTATTTACAGATACAAATACTTGGCATTTCTTAGTTGAAACGGATCAATTCAAGTATTGAATGCAATATATTTTCACGTCCTCTATGGTGTCCTAATAATCCTTGTAGACTACAGATGTGCCCCCTTAAGATTAAAAGCAGTGTCTTTGGATCTTCTTTCTTTTTTTAACTAATGGATATCTGAAGTTAAATCAAAATAGACGAGTAAATTTCTGGAAAGCCAAATACTATAAAAGAAACAAACAAAAACGTATTGATGAACATTTATATCAAACTTTGCTATCACTGTATAGGCTTAAAACGGCAAGACAATATAATCAGTGATTCCTTATTAGGGGGGTAATTTGTAGTTTCTTACTTGGTCTAGTTATTGATTTTTACGAACTGGCAGTATTTCCATTTTGAGCTATTTTTCGGATATTATACAACTATATATTTACGTATATTTGCAACCAAGAGTGTGGTCTAATCATCAATGAAGTGGGTACATACTTTAGAGACTGGGGTTCAGATTCTAGCCGAGCTAAAGACACTAGGTGATTTCTCTCCATCTGTCTAAACCTTGGAGGGCAGAGTGACCCAGTAACTGTGTTGGTGTTAGAAGTAGGTACACGATTGAATAACCGAGGTGCAGACAAGATGGTCTGGACACCACCATTATAAAAAAAGAAATTACGTACGTTTTAGGTGATGAATATTCATATATTAAGTCTCTTCTATAGAATTGTTGATGATTATATGCAAAAAAAGATGGTGCATGGTGACAACAACATAGTCGGTCTAATAACATGAGAGTTCTTGACTGGACAAAACTCAACCCCGTACGACATAGTCGGTCTACAACCACCCTATAGAACTTACCTTTAAGTCTCGGTGACACATTCTTATCACGGACACTGGATACGAGCCTCCATCTCATCCACCTCGCTCCAATACGATGTGCGACATCCTTGTCAATCTTCGAATTTTTGTGGATTATAGACCCAAGATAGTTTCCTCTCTCGGGGATGAATTGTGTATCAATCCTCACATCCCCCTATGCTTCCTGTGATGCCACATTGAACTTGCACTCCACTTACTCTGTTTTGGTCCTGCTCAACCTGAAGCCTTTAGACTCTAGGGTTTGTCTCCAAATCTCTAGTCTATCACTAACTCTGCGATGTGTCATTCATTCATCCCCAAGGAAAATAAAAATGGACTGAGAGCTGATCCCTGGTGCAACCCAATTTTGACTAGGAAGTGTCCCGAGTCTCCTCCCACTGTCCTTTTATCCAATCCCCGTTCACGTTTTTTCCTTTTCTTATCAATGAATAGATCTCTTTACTTGTATGACTTAGATGTCTCGTATTTCTCGAAAAAGTGATTCGATTGATGGGATTTGGTATGGGATCGATGATCTCGATGAGATTGATATTCCAATCTTTCTTCTTAGAACATATTGATTTGACCCCATAAGCGGGACCAAGCATGTTGCCGCCAGAAGCAGAACCCCGTATTTCTTCTAGAGAATCTCCTAATTATTCCAGAGCAACTAGAAAGAGATTCTTTAACAAACATTGTACCTATGGGATAGGGATCGAGGAAGGGGAAAAACCGAAGATTTCACATGGTACTTTTATCAATCTGATTTATTTCGTACCTTTCGTTCAATGAGAAAATGGGTCAAATTCTACAGGATCAAACCTATGGGACTTAAGGAATGATATAAAAAAAAAAGAGGAAAAATATTCATATTAAAGAAATATTAAATATGAAGTAGAAGACAATTCGGCATAAATTGATACCGACACCTCAGAATTTGGTAACCTCAACTCCATTAACAACTACTTATGAATCCTTTTTCGGTTTACACCCATTATCTTAAGTTTTGGATCGAACTAATCCATTGACACAAATAGTTCATGGGAGAAAATTAAGTTATTTGGGTCCTGGAGGACTGACAGGGCGCACTGCTAGTTTTCGGATATCTTGGCTCCATCGTCCATGTACTTAATTGTCTAATGTATGCCACAAGTACTCCTCTAGACTCCAAGCATCTCCACAAAACCTCTCGGAATTTTGTCATATGGCTTTTCTAGGTCGATGAACACTATATGTAAATCTCTTTTTCTCTCCCTTTACTGCTCCAACAATCTCCTTAAAAGGTGAATGATTTCCGTTGTTGATCGCTCCGGCATGAATCTGAATTGGTTCTCGTAAATAGACCTATTCCTCCTCATTCTCATCTCGGCCAACCTCTCCCAGTCCATTTTTTGGGCATTTTAGTCGTCCTGAAAATGACATTAAACAACCCAATTATCCACTCCAAACCCACTTTGCATGTGCTCTTCCAGAATTTCACAAGAATCTCGTTTGGCCCGATCGCTCTTCTTCTTCTCATCTTACGAATTGCCTCCTTAACCCCCTCAAAATTAATACACCTATAGTACCCAAAATCTCGACGGCTCTTAGAGTGCTCTAAATTACCCAACACAATATTCATGTCTCCCCCTTCATTTAATGTTTATGAAAGTACTGCCATCTGCGTGTAATGTGTAATGTGGTCTCTTCCACCAGTACTTTGTCATCCTCGTATTTAATGCACCTTACTTGGTTTAGGTTGTGAGCCCTCCTCTCCCTCACCTTGGCGAGCCTATACAACTTCTTTTCCCCACCTTTGTCCTCTAATTCTTCATACAAGTGTCTAGTGCTGCCGTTTTAGCCACTGTAACTGCCATCCTCGCTTCCTTCTTTGCCGTCTTATGCCTCTCCTTGTTCGTCCTCTTTTCATCTTCGGTTTTGCTCTGTACCAACTTCATATAAGCAACCTCCTTGGTTTCCACTTTCCCTTGGACCTCTCCATTCCACCACCACTCCTCGTTATGTCCCCCAAAGTTACCCTTCGAGACCCCTAACATCTCTAGCTGCTTCCCTAATACAATTAGCTGTCCTATTCCACTTACTAACTGCATCCTCACTAATCTCCCATGTCCCCATAGTCATCAACTTCTCCCTGAACTCCGGAATTTTTTCCTTAGTCAAGCCCTCCCACTTGATCCTTAGTTGGTCATACGAAGCTTTCCTTTTCCTCTTCCTTTTAATCTCTAGATCCATTACGAAGAGCTTATGCTGGGTTGTGAGGTTTTCCCTCGTGGTAACTCTACAGTCCTTACGTAAACCTCTATAACTTTTCCTAAGGAGTAGGTAATCTATTTCAGTCTTTGCCACCTTACTAGATGGTGCATGATGGACTGGTGAAAATGTAAATATACCTTGAGCTCCTTATTCTTAAATAAATTTTATGTTTGTACCCGCTCTATGCACATAACACATCATCTTGAAAAGTTCTTCATTTACTGGACTAGATAAGTCAGCTGGACGCGATTGTTTTGTCAAAATAAAACACCCAACATAGGGCCTGTACCTGATGAGATTTCCGAACTTAATATGACATGCTTCTGCTAATTTTACCAGATCATTTTTTCTGAATATATCTTTGTACTTTTGGCATCAAGCAGCCATGGATATTTCATACATGTCTCGAATGCACACACTAAGTGTGAAAGCAAGCGGATGCAATCAAAGAGAAATCACCACTTTCTCCTGCCTTTCAATGTATACTTGTGTGCAATATTTATTCCTTCCTAAGTACTTATTATTAGCTATTATCACTGACCAAACGTGATATTCTACCAAAAGTGGTGCTGACTTGTTTTGCCACTACTACATATACCACTCCTTAGTTATTTGTAAGTCTCATTTTTTTTACAGGTCAGGTGTTTTGGATGTCCATAGTTTGAAAGTCACACATATTCATTGTCCCCCTCCACGTTGGTTGTGAGTAAAAGACATTTCTAGTTCACAGTATTTCTAGAGGAAGATTTGTTTACTACTTTTATCTTAATTTATTTATCTTCTTCCTGAGTATAGGGATGACTCCATTGATTGGGCTGACTTACATATTTTACGGAAACCTTCATGGCTACCAGTATATTCGGTAAGATTAATCCTTCTGCTGCACATACTCCTTTAGTTCCCCCTTGAGTTATATTAGTGCACGGTGCATTCATTTTTGTTAAGCTGATTCTTCTGAGGAGCTATTCTGTCGAAAATAATAGTTTTTTCTTTTAGGATATCAGACTATATATACTTTAGATCAGTCACTTATATTGATGTTTTGATTTCATATAACACTTGGCCATGACAAGTATTGGTACGGAAAGGGGCTTCGTCCCTAATTTAAAGTTTTGAGTTTATGAGTGAATTCAGTTGGCCGTTCTATTTTCTAGTGGACTGGTCAATTTTATATCCTGTTTTATACAGTATAATGCATTTAATAGGAAGTCTTTTGGCATCATTAAGTGCTAGAGTTCCAAAAAGTGAATAAAATGAGAGAGCTCATGAGAGGTAGCAGCAGATAATAGTTTTTTTCTTCCATTTTTTAATCTAAACTTTTAAAACTTTACGAGTGTTTTCTGTTGAGTTTTGACCCTAAGGAATCATGCTGATGTTATCATCTCCCACGGATAACATCATGAGAGGGAATGCCGATGAAATGGCTTGTTTGCTTCTATAATATGGATGGTGAGAGAAATTGGTTTTTACTTGATTGCATTAAACCAGCATCAGTTAATTGTGCACGAAGAAACCAGATGGAAGATACTGAGATTGGGGGGGGGGGGATTATTTGTATGAGTCCCTGTTTCAAAGGCTGATTTACAATGATGTGAATCATCCTTTTACATCTTCTGTTCTTGTTTCATTTTTTTCCGGTGTGTGTGTGGCGACGGAGGAAGGAGGAGAAAGTGCTTGATGAATGCTGTTTGGAGATGCTGCATGCTCTTTGTTTTTGCATGGAACATAAACCTCGGAGAATTTATTGAAGTTGTTATTTTTAGGTTAACCCCCCCCCCCCCCCCCCCCCTTTAGTGTTTAATTGTGTAAAATACATAGACAATGGAACAATCTCCTTTCATATTATTCTAAGAGAGTTATTTGTAGGTGCACAAGTAAATCTAAGGAAACAAAATCATAAAATCCCTAAATAGCTCTACCTATGTAAACTATACGAATATGTTGTACATTCTATGGCAATTTACATATATTTTTGCTTCAAATAGAATCTTTTACTGCAATGTAAGATCTTATGTTCTACTGAGATTCTTTTTGCTGCAGATTTATGTGGTTGGATCTTGTTCAAGTAAAGGGCTCTATCTTTTGGATTTCTATCCAGATCGTAGCTCCCCTAGCCATGTGGATTTCAAGTAATTTTCAGTTTTCTTTTCTTTCCTTTGACATATTTGCATTAGATGGCCATAGTGAACTGTTTTGATTTTCTGTTTTTACTTTCAACGTACTTGATCCGATGGTCTTTCGGAAACAACCGCTCTACCTACCAAGGTAGAGGTAAGGTCTGCGTACACTCTACCCTCCCCAGACCTCACGTTGTGGGATTTCACTGGGTATGTTGTTGTACTTTCAACGTACTTGATGTAGATCTTTACATATGATTGCCTTTTGTCTTAGATTCTTAACTGGCCAATATGACCAAATTTGGGGATTCAATGTTGTTTATTATGCTTTGAGAATACGGCTTATATGGGTTATTCTTTTTATAGTGAGGAGATGCAAGAGCTTTACGGAGTAAAGAGCCAGCATAAGCAAAATCAATTCATTCCAACAACTGAAGGTGTTACTACATGTGTTGCTCATCCCTCAAGTGGAATCATTGTGGTTGGAACCAAGGTCTGTATATTGCCACCTTTCTTCAGTTTCTTGTGAATCTTCCTGTGATTTTTTCAGATGCAGTTCTTTTGGAGGCAGCCGATGCCCTTAACTGCCTTGTCTGTACGAAAATAGAACCTCCATCTCTTTACAGTCAAAGCCTATGTCACTCTGAGACTGTTTCGAAGGGATTTTAATTTTTAGAAGTGAATACAATTTTGAAATGCTTGTAGTCTCTGGGAACCTCTTACAATCATTGTCTAATTTATTGCTTATCTTGTTAAGACAATGCTTTTCTCTTACCAGCATGCTGAAAAACATGTAATTAAGAAAAACATACATACCAATTTTCTGTTCTAACAAGTCATTATATCCTTCTATGTAAGCAGCATTCGTCACTCCTGGTGATTTCACAAAAAGGCAAGTCATTTCAACGTGCATATGATTCTCCTTGCTTTGAAGGCAATCTTAGAAGAACCAGCTAAAATCTCGCTCGCATGCTTATACACATCTACCAAACTAGAGTTGTTCAGTGGCACATTCTAAGTGCAGCAGGAAGATATTGATGGTGTATGAGCTTTAGACGATGTGTAAAGTTTTTGTTAGAGGACAAGGTTTCAGACCACATATCATTTGGAAGTGTACCAAAGAGTGTATAGAGGCAGGTGAAGATTGCTCCGTTTGCTTTATGTGTGAATCATGGAAGAGTAATGTCTGATCTGAGCAATGATTAACTGAAGTTGATTTCAATCCCAGCGAGATCCTTCAGCAAGTGAAGGTGAAACAAAACTAGCCTTCAACTTTATGTTTTGTGGTGGCGTAACTCGTAAGTAGTGGATGCAACTGTATCTGCACCCGACTGACTTCAAATTCTGGATCGTCTGACATTTTTCACTTCTCAATTTTCATGGAATATTTGGTGATCACTCATTTGCACCTGTAGCATGCATATTTTAGCAACAGTATTGCTTGCCTGCAGTTTCCGGGAGTTGCACCATCCACAATATTCTCCTGCTTATCCAGGGATTAGGTTTAAAGGTTTTACTAATAATCCTCTTTTTTTCCAAAATATATTTTTCTATTTTGGCGTTTGTGTACGAAATTGGGTGTGTTTGGTAGGACGAAAAATATTTTGTTATTTTCTCTGATTTGATTGCACTAAATAGTATGGAAAATGTTTTTCCTTAAAAATTTCAAGGAAAATATTTTCTAATCAATAAAAGCACATCAACCCATCCCAACCCACCCTGCTATACGTGGCTACCGCCCCCCCACCCCCCCCAAACCTATTTCCAAACTTCACCTTTCAAAAAGGGTAGTTCTATTTTCTCGAATAACCCCCACCACTTCCTACCCTCAACCCCCCTCCCCAACCTCTTTCCAAATTTCACGCGTAGATTTTTTGTTTCCGAAAAATTCTCGAGTATCCTCTCTCCCTCCACCCGACTATCCACCACAAAAAGTTGCACTCCGAATTAAAAAATTTCGTAGTACTCTTAAAATGACATTTTCTAATTTGCGGACCAAATATAAAAAAATGACTAGGAAAATCACTTATTTTCTTGGGAAACACATACCAAACGTACCCATGGAAGTGATTATCTTTTTCATGATGAAACTTTATAGGATGTAGGATAGTATAACTTCCAAGCTTTAATTTTACTTAATTCTCCACGAAGGAGTGAATAATGTCCCGTTTGCAGAAGTAGGTGGAGGTTCATTTATCCTTCTATTCTTCTAAGAGCCTGCGATTCTCAGTTCCAATGCAAAGTGAGTTCAGAACACTTGCACGAAAATATCCTAAGATGATGCTTGACCGGCTTTGCATCTAGAATTATTTTAGGGGCGAATTGAACATATTTGGTGGCGTAAATAGGATATCTCCAAGGGCTGCTGCCCTGCTATTGTGACAATTCGTCTTGTCAATGGGTTTAGGTAGGGAGTAAAATATTTTCTTGAAAAATGTATTTTTTAAAAATAAGTGAATTTGTTACTTATTTTCTCATATTCGGTTGGTAGAATGTAAAGTGTTTGTTTTTTTCTATTATCATTAGAAAAGTCATTTTACTCATTTTTAAAACACTTATTTTCTTAAAAAAATATTTTTCAAAATTTTTATGAGAAAAATTAGAAAAGCTTTTTGTCTTGCATTTAGGATCTCTCATAGATTTGACATATTTATGCTTTGCGGTTGACTTGACTACAAAGGAAAAAAGAAGAAGAAAGGGAATACTAAAATTCAAAATCTAGTTTGCCATGATAAGAGAAATGAACAGTCAATTTATTGATACTTTGTTATTTAAAAACTAAATAAACTGGTTACACTTTATTAAACATAGCAACTCATTACAAGTCAACTTAACAAGATGACCTCAAGAAGGTTACAACAAGTAGAGTGGTTTATTTGTGCATGCTTTGAAGTACTTTTTTTGAGTGAAAGAGAAGAATGAAACAAAAAAAAGCCCATAAACATACAACTTAAGCAGAATCATTCTGAGCAAATTGAAGAGATTTCTTTCCTTCATGAGCTTTACCAAAGAAGTTTTGCATGTAATCACCAAACAAGACCTCTTTGTAGTGAGCAACACCATCACTTTCCACAAGCTGAGGCAATGGACCTATCTTTTCACTTGGCTTTGGTGTGGCAAACAATGGAACTGAAACTCTTGATTCTGAACTTGTGCGAACTCTATGCTCCGCGCTTTTGTATCTCCCGTTGCTTAAGATCTAAATCCAGAGCCCCCAACCAAAAAAAAAATTAGGAGAAAACAATTTTAACTTGTAAAAATATTAGGCTCTATTTCCTTTGACTGTGTAAAAATATAAGTGTATAAGAAAAAAGAAAAAGGACATTTCGGTCTTGCTAAGCCTCATTATCTTGTGGTCAGGAGAAAGAATCGGACCATGATTACATTATCAGCCTTGATCTTCTTTGCATTTCCTAGTATGTAATATTTTTAAAAACTATCTAGTAATCTAAAATATAACTACCGATAGTCGTTCATAAGTGATTTTGTATTCTAAAAAGAGGCAAGTTACTGACTGCAACAGGTTAAAATATACTGATAGTTGTAAAATTTTCATAAACTTTTAGTGTATATTTAACTTATATACCCTGTGGTTACCTAAACAAATAACGATAGGCAATTGTCCATAGAATTAAAGTACTAACTTACAAGATAAGACAAATTATCTACTGCAACAGGTCATAATGGATTGTGTAAAACTTAACATTATCAGTGTATATGAGTAAAATCCGTATACACACTGATCATGTGAAATTCATACACTATCAGGTCTCCTAGATCATGTCCTACATGTAATTTTACCATAATTCTTACTTGCATGGTATCTCCAACGTTGATAACTAAAGCACCAGGAATGGGAGGAATCTCTATCCACTCATCTTTTCCTTCTTCCACATGACCTTCTTCCAGTTTAACATATAAACCACCAATGCCATCTTGCAGTAAAACAGTTAGGGTTCCCATGTCCGAATGGCGTCCAACGCCTACTGTTAGCTCTGGATTAGGGCAACTTGGGTAAAAATTCATGTTTACCATTTTCAGCCCTGTTAGTGATTCGAATTTTGCTTCATCTAGTGTTACTCCAAGATTTCCAAATAGTATCTCCAACAGTTCCCTCACCAATTTTGTAGATGACTTCAAGTATCCAAGAGCCACATCCCTGACATGTGAAAAAAATAAAAATAAAAAGAGTTTTAACTCTTATATAGTGACAGTTTTGTGGAGAGTACTTTCCTGAAAAATAAGTGATTTTTTAATTATTATTTGGTGTTTGATAACTTGATAAAAAAATATTATCTCAAAAGCATTTATATATAATTTAGACAAACACTATAGGAGCATGATGATGGGAGGTTGGAGGCGAGGTGTTGTGGGTGAGGAGGAGACAATATGTGTGGTATGCTGTTTGTTTTCTCCCACAAGGAAAATTATTTTCCCAGACTTCTAAAGAACTTGTTTTTCTACAAAAAAAAAAAAATGATCAATCAAATATGAGAGAAATATTTTCCTCCATATCAAACATACCCTGAATCACCTAAAAAATAATTAAAGATAATTATTTATAAAACGTAAAATTATTGTTAACATATTACCTGCTACAATAGATTAAAATATATTAATAGTATAGAACTTTTACACTGTGCATGCACATAAGTTGAGGAATTAATATGCACATGACAATATGCTCTATTTGATAGAATTTAATTTACACTCTCTTCGTCCAAACTTATGTGACATCATTTGACTAATTATAAAATTTAAAAAAAAAATGAAGACTTTTAAAATTTGTGATCTAAAATAAATTTTAGATATTTCTGGCAGCAAATCATTTCATTTAGAATAAAAAAGTACTAGAAATCAAATTTTAAAGTTAAACTGTTTCTAATTATAGAAAGGTTAGGTTATTTTTGGAACAGAGGGAGCATGTACTATTAGTGTAGAGAAAGTTTATACTAATAGTGTAATTTAACTTGTAGTTAGGTAGCCAACCTTATTTTTCAAGGTTCTGACTTTAATTTATTGTGAACAGTTACCTATATAAATTCTTTAGCGTATAAAAATGAAAAGAGGAAGTGGAAGAAGCTTCCTACTTGCATTCAGGAGGCCATTGTGCATGTGCCTCATCATCATTAGTATACATCATACTAATATAATCTTTCCATTCCAAAGCCATTTCCTTTTCAGGGACAAAGCTAGTCCCATACTTTACCAAAGGACTTGGACTCACTCCTTTAAGATAAACAGCTTTATTCATAGATGGTTGAGCAAAGAAGTTATGAGCTGATGCTTTAAGTGATTCCAACAATTCCAAAGTCACACCATGATTTACTACTTGAAAAAACCCAAGTGTCTCAGCAGCCATTGAAATGGCTCCCACTACTTGATCATGCTCAGGTCCATGTAATTTTGATAAATCAATTGCCTCCAATAGTAATTGATCATTTGAATTGGTGATTTTGTTGTCAATTCTCTCTTTTGGTGGTTGGATGTATCTTTGTGGTACCATCTTAATGCCATTGTCTACAAGACCCTTTACTCCATTACCCTTTTGGACCACAAAATCAAACAAAGCATTACCTTCATCAAAACTTGGGGCCATATTATATTCTTGGAAATCTTTAATTCTTTTTTCTTTTTTGGGTTGTTGGGAAATCAAGGTCTTGTGATTTTTAATGAGGAAGTTGGGCTTCCTGTCTGTACCATTTATAGTAAAAAAAATTTGGTTATATAGTCAAGTTAGATTTTATATTCAGAAAGCAAGATTTTGGCACTTTGAAGTTGTTGGAAATTATACTATGTTCAGTTGAACAAAAAACAATATATGGAATGTAGAAGACATTTTCTTTGATTCTTTATCTAATAAAACCCATAAAATATGGATGTCCAAGACAGTCCTATGAGATGTAAGGTTAATAAAAGCACGATTTTGAACCTCTAAGTAGGTGAAGACAAAGAAGAGTTTATGAGCTTGAATAAAATTCTATCAAGTTGCAAAAAATATCAGTTGTTTTTAATTCTTAAATCACTTTAATGAAGGTCTAATAGGTAGCACTAGAGTCACACGCAATATTGCACACTTTTATTCTTTTTTTTTTTTTTTGATAATTCAGTGCAGGGTGGCGCCCGTGCATATCGCCGTCTGCACAAGATCGATACTAGGCTCCTGGAGGTGATGGGACCGGTCCTTCAGCACCCCACCACCAGGTAAATCACGGGATGTCTGGCGTGGTCGATGTCTGCTGCGTCCGCAGTCCAATACTACAAGTTACGCCTCCACGGGGCACATGCGGAGGATCGAACCCACATTGCAACATGCCCGCACGGCTTTTAGCGCCCAGACTTTACCACAAGTATATGCCCCGGAGGACGATATCCGTCGAGTGAGGGATTGAACCTGCGACCTCTCGGTCACAAACTCAACCCTCTGCTTGCACACTTTTATTCTAACTCAATATATTTGGTATGTAGGAACAAAATTTACCTTATTATATTAATTAAGATATGCTCATGTTACATATTAATGACACAGGATGAAATCACACTTTTTGTTTTTGTTATTAGTCAACTGCATCTATTATGGCATGAACCATAATGCCTTTTGGTGGTCAAATTTGAGGCTTTGCACCAATATGAGTGTTTGGTTGGTAAGGAGAATGTATTACAAACCTTTCATGAATGTCCTTAACAACCCAGAGGTCTTGTTAGCCACCATGTCTTCAACCATACCTAGAACAGGTCAGTCGATCGGAGTACCTAGAATTTTGAATAAATAATGTCGATTTATCATCACAATTCGAATTGCAGACAAGTTTGGGTATATGACTATCTTTTCACCATAAATAGACATATTAAATAGGCATATTACATGTTCTGCCGTCAATGCACTTGTGGAGGGAATTGAGTGATTTCCTTAACTCATGAGCTCAAGATGAAGCTTTGAGTAATCCAACTCAGCTTCATTATGGTCTGCTCTCAGTTATGGGTTCCTCCTTATCACTCTTTCAAGTTGTGGGGACCCTCTAAGCATATGTGATAAGTCTGAACTTAAGTTTACCTTCCAAAAATTACCAGAGACTGATGTGTACCGATCCACTGTTCTAAATTTTAACTTGGTTGACTCCTGGGCACCTAGTTTTCTCTTTTATGATTTGTTTGAATGTTGTAAGGTTGTGCAAAATCCCATAATGTCTTAGTCTTACTTAGTGTTGAGTACTGGAGTGTGTAATTACCTTTTTTTGCTTAAAAACTTGTCCAATTAGGAAGGCATGTTCCTCTTGTTTTGATGAATGATTAAACTAGGTCAATGTGGTTCCCCTAATCTTCCTCTCCCTCTTGTTTAAGTTTGCACTTCTCTCTTCTTCCTTCTACAGTTGCATACTTAGGTGATATAGTTCCTTCCTTTGACTTTGTTTGAACCCATTCTCTTCTTCTATTTGCAAGACTGTCATTACTAATGGGATTTGATAGATTTTATGAACCTTAATAGTTGAAACTTACATGCTTAAAGCCACTAGAGTTGTGTGTTCTTAATTAGAGAATATTTTGAGTGTTTGAGCTTTCTGCCCACTTAGTATGCTATTGGACACCTCTGTCAAGTCCATCATAGTGCAAAACTGAATATATGAGTCCTTTTTGTTCACTAAGTATGCCTCTATTTGGTCGACTAAGTCTTTACTTGTGAATGTTGTGTACTCGTGTTATTTCAAGTTATCTGTTTTCCCAAACATGTAAAGATTGTCACTCCTAATGATTTGAGTATACGACGGATTATATGGGGGTATACATGTACTCTGTATATTGCAAGGTATACAGGGTGTATAATAGTTGTATACCAGAGTATACTTTAAGCATATGAAGTTGATTCTGGAAAGTGTAGCCTATATATCTCATCTGTTTTTCCTTCTTCTCTGGTGTTCCTAGATAACATGCCTGAGATACAGGGTATACATATCAATATACATTATTATACACCTTCAAGTGTATAATGATGTATATCATGTATATCCATATCAAAGTGTTATACATGTTTTGCTATGATATTGGGCCTAACTGCATTTGTTTCTCTAGATTTTCTTGAAAGTGGGCCTGTTTAGTATTTATTGCCTTCAATCATGTTGCTTAGGCTGAAATGGGCTTATTTGGCTTTGTTTGTCTTCAACCATGCACACTGACAGAAGTAGGCCAGGATATGTTGTATACATTCTTATATATATGTTTAACATATTTAGAATTGATTAAATGAATCTATACGATAGATAAACTTATTTAACTATTTGTTATGTGTGGATACATTCAAACTCCCACTTTTCCTTTCCCCTCCTTTGCATGAGCCCAGTTGGGTCCGTCAGCCCCTTGCTGTTTCTGTTGGGCCTGAGGCCCAATATCCTCATCATTAGATCGAGTCAGCCCATAAAGCTGGGGCCACCTCTAGTATGAGAGAAGAGGTGGGCCTGGACTCTTGAAGACCAAGTAATGGATAAAAATTGCAAAATTTATGCTGATGGGCTTAGTACACCCATCAGCCCGCTTTCTTTTCTTTCCATGTTAATTATTTGTATGTTTTAAAAGAATACGTTGATGTGTTATTGGAACCCTTAGAATTATAGTTGAAATCTCGATGCGGATATCGATAGAACGAATGTGACCCGTTTTCAAATTAATGACCCGATAAAAGATAAAATAAAGGGGTAAATGGTCTATATCAAACTGTTTTAGTCCTTGGAACAAATATTTAATAACTTGTGAATGATATACATTTCAGCAATATCACAAGTGGGCCTTGATTAATCTTTTTCAGATAAATGTTTAAAATACAATATGCTAAACTGATTTGGGCTTTTAACTTATCCGAAGAGGAGTTGAATAAGGGACTAGGCCCTAGCCCACAAAGCTAACTTTCGAGAAAAGGGAAAAGGTTTTGGGTTTAGCCCACCAAACTGATTTTCGAAAGAGTTATATCTAAACATGAAAAGGGATTGCATCTTCTTCCTAAAATTTCAGAGAGATTTTTAAAGGAAGAATTCATTTGGACATTTTTGAAATGAAATTCAAGACTTATTTGAACTTACAAACCCATAGCCTTAAGTTTTAAAATAAAATGCACCGAGATATTTTCTTGAACCGATTTGAAAGAAATAAGTAGACTTATACTAGGGTGGTGGTTAGACCAAGTATGTTGTATGGGGCGGAGTGTTGGCCACGTCGCACACCCAAAAGATGAGAGTGGCGGAAATGAGGATGCTCAGATGGATGTGTGGGCATACGAGGAGGGACATGATTAGAAATGATGATATCCGGGGTAGAGTGAGAGTGACCTTGGTGGAAGACAAGATGCGGGAAGCGAGGTTGAAATAGTTTGGACATGTGTGGAGGAGAGACACAAATGCCCCAATGCGGAGGTGTGAGAGGTTGACTATGGACGAGTTCAGGAGGGGTAGAGGTAGACCGAAGAAATATTGGAGAGAGGTGATTAGACGGGATATGGAGCAGACACAACTTACTGAGGACATGACCTTAGATAGGTGGTTGTGGAGGACACAAATTAGGGTAGAAGGGTAGTAGGTAGTCGAGTGTAGTCTTACTTACACTTACAAACTGATAGTTGTAGTGTTATTACTGTAGGCATGCTTAGCATATCATACGAATAGACGTAGTATTACTTTATAGTCTTCTTTAGTTTTATTTCTTCTGTTATGTGTTCTTTAATGTACTTGGGTTATCTCATTTATCTGCGTTAGTTGCTTCTTCTCTTTCAGGATGCGATATCATGGTGTATTCGCTTTGATTTATCTCATTTTCTTACTGCTTTGATTTTTTTTACTGGGTCTAACTGTTTTTTTTTGCTGTGTTTGTCCTGAGCCGAGGGTCTCTCAGAAATAACTGTTCTACCTATCAAGGTAAGGTTTGTGTATATTCTACCCTTCTCAGATCCCACGTTGTGGGATTTCAATGGGTATGTTGTTGTTGTATACTATTTTTGACCATATAAAGTGGAAGTCTATTCAAAAGACAATTTTGGATGTGTTTTGGTCTAGTAAAATAGTGGAGGTAAACTTAAATCTTTTTAACGAGTTCAAACTAATTTTACCAAAAATCAAAGGAATTTTCACAAGTCTTTTCCCAAATGCGCCATGAATAAACAAGACTTTACTTTCTTTATACATATTTTAAAAATATTCTTTTAAGCAAATAAATAATTTAGCTACAATATTAGAACCCGTAGGATTGGACGGATTCCTTTTGAGGTGCTAACACCTTCCTCTGGAAAAATCACCAGAATTCTTATCCGAACTCATGTACTCTTTTAAAAGGTTTTCGAACTAACAAAAAATAGTTTTATAATTTTCATAATTAATTAGGTGGCGAGTCTGTTTCAAAACAAACATATGGCCGCCAAGTTATGATAATAGCTTTTGCACCTATATAAAAGTCAACCGTAACAATGAGTATATCCCATCGCATATTTATATGATTAGATTAAGAAATATCTTCTATAACAACAGTAATAGTGCCAACAACAATATCAAGTTTTGATATGAAATAGATAACAACTTTAATATAAAATAGATAAGAAGAATATATATAAATCTGCTTTAGTTGGAAAAATGATCCCAATTGCTTTGGTTCAATATTATTCCTATATTGGCTCCAACGTTAAATACAAATGGCCATATGCATACCATTTACTTAGAGATCTTGGACATGCTTTAGTTTTGAGGATCAAATTAAATCTCATGTCGCTCTTAGTCATCATAGTTTAACATCTATAAGCAAGATCTTATCCTAATCTATGTGATGTCAAACCATAATGTACTAAAGTAATTAATTTGATTATCTAGTGGAGTAATGTAATAAAGGTATAGTTGTGGACCTTAGGTTTTTATTTTTCAATATCTTTCCATTTACGTGTAAAAGGAATTCAACTTACTCCATACATAATCTTCATAGTATCTGTCCAGTCGTTCTATATTCGTTATAAGATACTGTCATTCCATTAAATTAAAATTAATTAGTAATTAATCCACTCCGACGCGTTAATAATCACTTTTCTTTTGTACAAAAGCCACCACCTTCTTGTTTAACATTTGGTTTAAAGAGGTTGATGTTAAAAATTTCTCTAACAAACAAACATATGATGCTGTTGAAGTTATTAGTGGTGATTAGTGTATTATTTGTTAAAGGGCTTATATGTGAGTCAGTTATTAGTTGAGGGGCCTTAGTGTATTTTTCTCATTTTTCTTTCTCTGCATTGTATAAATAAAAGACTTTCACATTATTATGTGTAAGCCTTCATATTAATAAAAAAAACCACGCACAGAAGCTCAGATGTTATGAGCCCAAAATCTGAGCCTCAAATATCTCCTTCAACTGATCCCTCAGATCTCCATCTTCACTTCCTCCCCACTGCGATCCCACAACCATTAACATGGTATCAAAGCCCTAGGGGGAAGATCTGAAGATCTATTACAGGGAGAACTCTGCGATTCAGTTAGAAATCGCAAAATCGATAGATACTAGCACAAATCGATTCAGTCAGAAATTCAAGTTTTCGATCTAATTGAGCTCAAGCTGAGGTGAATCTAGTTCATGCAATACAAATCTGTTATAGTTTTTTTTTTTGAAATCGATGAGATCGAGGTGAATCCAGTTCATGCAATACAAATCTGTTACAGTTTTTTTTTGAAGTCGATAAGATCGAGGTGACCTGTGTTGTTGTTGTTCGATTAAAACAAATCTGTCGTAAATCGATTTATTCATGGAGAACACTTCGCAGAATGTACCAGTTATTACAAATGAAACTTCAAATGTGAGTTTAAATGTAATGGATCATAATCATCCGTTATATTTGAGTTCATCAGATACGCCTGGAGCTGTACATGTCGAAATACAGCTTACAGGAATGGAAGCCCTATTCCCATAATTCATTACATTAATAAGTAACATAAGCAGATAGTTGAGGAGACTTGGAAGCCCTATTCCCATCACTACTGAAGTAAACACATTAGTTAAATTAGTATTTATAATTGTTAGTTATAAACAACAAAAATCAAATATCGGTTACCAAATAGATACCAAAAGATAGATAATTGATACTTGAACACTAATCCTTGTGGACGATATTCGGTCTTACCAAGACTATATTACTTGTCACGATAACGTGCACTTACGTTAAAGTGTGTGCATCTTTTCGCGCATCAGTAGCCAAAGGATACAACCAGAAAGAAGGCATTGACTACCATGAAACCTTCTCCCCTGTGGTTAAGATGGTGACAATTAGGAGTGTCATTTATGTGGCAGTAGCTAAAGGATGGACGATTCAGCAAATGGATGTGTTTAATGCATTCTTGCAAGGGGATCTTAATGAAGAGGTGTATATGAGTTTTCCGCATGGAATTGAACACAAACAAGGAAAGGTGTGTTGACTGCTCAAGTCATTGTATGGATTCAAGCAGGCATCTCGACAGTGGAACATTAAGCGACATCGCTCGGTTTCTTACGGTTTTGTTCAAAGTAAGTTCGACTACTCTTTACTTATCAGAAGAAATGGAGACAAGATTGCCATGGTTCTGATTTATGTAGATGATCTTACTAGCGGGAATGATCGAGGACTATTGATGAGACAAAGGCTATTCTACAAGATCACGAGATTAAAGATCTTGGGGAATTACGCTATTTTCTGGGTTTTGAGTTTGCTAGGAACAAAGAAGGGATAGTAATGCATCAAAGGAAATACTCTTTGGAGTTCATTGAAGATATGGGTTTCGCAGGTTCAAAACCTGTTTCTTCACCTATGGAGGCTAATTTGAAGTTCACTTCCATTGATTACGACACACATCTTCAGAAAATGATGCCTACACAGGTCGAGAAGGCTGGCTCTAAGGATAAGTTGTTGCTGAATCCAGGGGAATACCAGAGGTTGATTGGCGGTGCTCTGTTGACCAATACCGGGCGGATATTGCATTTTCGGTGCGGTGCACGAGTCGATTCTTGCGAGCTCAGCGATCTCACTTGCTTGCAGCAGAAAGAGTAGTGCGATACATCAAACAAGCTCCAGGTACGGGAGTCTTCATTGCAGCAGAGGAGAACAGTACACTATCTGCATATTGTGATGCAGATTGGGCTTCCTGTCCAAATACTAGAAGATCAGTCTCGGGGTATTTAGTTTACTTTGGCTCTTCTCTTATCTCTTGGAAGTCGAAGCGTGAAACTATTTCGCGACTCAAAGATAATCTGAGTATAGAAGTCTCGCATCGTGGTGGTGAAATTGTTTGGATTGAGGCTATTTTCAAAATTAGATGTGGTATGCGGTATGCTGTTTGATTCTTTGCGACAACAAGTCGATTGATTGCGAATAATCGATTTTCACGAGAGGACTAAACATATCGAGATTGATTGCCATTTCATTCGGGAGAAGATTCAACTAGGATTGATCTCTACTCGACACATTGCATCAGACAGCCAGCCTGCTGATGTGCTCACTAAAGCCCTCCTGCCTGGACATCATTCGCATCTCGTTTGCAAGCTCGGCTTGAAGAACTTATTCTTACCGCCTAACTTGAGGGGGGGGGGGGGGGTGTTGAAGTTATTAGTGGTGATTAATGTATTATTTGTTAAAGGGCTTATATGCGAGTCAGTTATTAGTTGAGGGGCCTTAGTGTATTTTTTTCATTTTTCTTTCCCTGCATTGTATAAATAAAAGACTTTCACATTATTATGTGTAAGCCTTCATATTAATAAAAAAAACCACGCGCAGAAGCTCAGATGTTTTGAGCTCCAAATCTGAGCCCCAAATATCTCCTTCAACTGATCCCTCAGATCTCCATCTTCACTTCCTCCCCACTGCGATCCCACAACCATTAACACCAAATTAGGTTATTATAATACCAAGAAGAAGATATGACCCCATGCCTCATTTCCCATATCAAATTTCATAGACAACTTTTCACATGCCAAGAAGAAACTTATTGATTTTGTTGGCCATGTTTTCTTATTTACATAACAAAAGAGATTAAATTCACAGTGTCTTAAGACAATGAGGGCCCATGATAGGTAGAATCTCCTAGAAGACCCATCAAGTAGGAACATCACTTTACATAATTGAATAAATAAGTGAATAATACTAATCACCAAATAAACCTCCATCACCAAGATTTATTTCAGTTGATAATGAAGTCTTGAAAGTGACATCTTATATTAAATTAATTTTTTAAATTAACCAATATATATCTACTACGCAATTAAACTGTCAAAATATCATTTAAATCCACAGGTGGACCTCTATTATATTCGACGATCAATTGAACTCAATAAATTTTGACACGCAAATACAATTATCTCTTATATGAAAAATCACTAACATTTCATAATATTAAATGTTGAACTCATAATTTCAAAAGTAGAATATGTTTAATGCTAAATACTATTAAGAATCTTATGCAATTAACTCATCAAATTTAAATTCTAAATCCATCTATATATAAACTTTTGAATTATTCTAGAGTATAAACGCACAATGTCTTACATGTTAAAAGAATATATAAAAAATAATATATGTTGTTGTATAAGTAATATTCCAGAAAGATTCATAGTCAAAAGCATTTAATAATGGAATGGGCACATCTCAATTCATTTCAAATATCACCTGCATGTGTCCATTGCATTAAGAACATTTTAAAATCTGGCACACAAGTAATTAGTGCCAAAGAAAGGTATTCTTAAAAGTAAAATATTACTGTAGAAGATTTAGGGAGGTGTATTCAATTAGAATTTTAAAAGATTTTTTTGGGATAAAAAAGTCATGTGGTATTCAATTAAGATTTTTAAACAATCTAAAAAAGTCTTGTGGTATTCAATCAAGACTATTATAATTTTTTAAACATAATGTTCAAATTTAGTGGTATTCAATCAGGATTTTAAAAGACTAAAAAAAAGTCTTTTGGTATTCAAAATTTCGAGATTTCGATTTTTTTTTTAAAAAAATATGGATTTTGAAGGACTTTTTAGTAGAAGGTATAACTAACAAATCCTATAAACAATCCCAGTCTAACCTATCAAACTTTTTCTCATTCTCAAATTTCTATTTCATTTTTTTTACTTTTATAAAAATATGGATTATTTTCTTACCTCCCCCCTACCGCCCTAACCCCACCTACCCCCGACCCCCCACCCCATCCTCAAATTTCTATTTCATATTTTTTGTTACTTTTATAAAAAAAAAAATGAAATTTTATCTTACCTCCCCCTACCCCATACCCCGCCACCCTCCCGCCCCTACCCCTCCGCTCTACCAATCTCAAATTTTTATTTTATATTTTTTTACTTTTATAAATAATTTATAAAAATATGATTTTTTTTTCTTACCCACACCTACCCCCTCCACCCTCACCCTCATTATTTAGCCCATTTTGATCTGTCCATCTTAGCCCATGTAAGTTTTGGGTGGGTTGGACATTTGACCCATCTACAACTTCAACCCATCTTGACCTGCCCAACTTCCGCCCAAACGACTCATCTGTCACCCCTAGTTGTAGCCCTCAAGCCACGTGAACAATTCAACTGTAATAGGAGAAAGCACGAGATCCTTACATTTGTTTGTGCTATTTTATTTTACTTTGGTTGAGCTATTTGGTACTTTGGTTGAACTATTTGAGTTATAATTTTGTTGAACTATTGGTATTGTAATTTGGTTAAACTTTTTATTGTTATTTATAGAATTAAGTAATATTTTAGACAATTAATGAGAAAGAATAGTTAATGGAATTTGGAATACTATATATTGTTATTTTAGAAATACAATAACGACTTTTGATATATTTAACATTGAAAACTAGTGATGAAAAATTATAAAAAAGTGGGGATGATGAGAGCAAAAGGATTGGAGAAAAAATCCATGTGGTCCTTTCAAATATTTATAAATCTTATGATAAGTCTTTTAAAATCTAAACATAAGAAATCTTGATTGTCAAAATAGTTTTTTAAAATCATAACAATCCTAAATAGTTTTTAAAATCAATAAGACTTATTTATTTCAAAAAAGTCTTTAAAAATCCTAATTGAATACACCCCCTTAGTGCTACAACGTTCTTTATTAATATGATATCAAATATTAAAATGATAATGTTGCTAATTTATTATATGTTTTTTTTTATTCAGGAGTGTCGGAAAGCGTAAAAGGCTTAAGAAAATCCTAAGCTAAATCCATATATTTAACTCCTAAAGAAAGCAGCTTCGCAATTATGATAAAGTCGATCTCAATTTCTGTGTATCTCATTCAACTATTATTCACCAAATATATACAAATTACATCATAAAGAAAAAGGAACACAAAGATCACTCCTGATCTTGTGCCCCAAAACTTTCTCCTATAATCTCTCCCAAAACTCTCTCCTATAATCTCTTATATAAAAATAGAACTAATTACAAATTACAATAATTACAGAATATTATTTCCTAATACTTCCCTCAAGTTGGAGCGTGGAGGTCTCGAACACCTAACTTGCGCAACAAAAATTCAAACTGTGATCGTCCCAAAGCTTTAGTAAAAATATCTTCCAATTGTTGTTTCGTAGGCACATATGAAGGAACAATTAAGCCATCTGTAATTGCATTTCACACAAAACGACATTCGGCCTCAATATAGTTTTGTCCGCAATATAGTTTTGTCCGCTTATGAAAAACATGATTTTGTGCTATGTATAACGTAGATTGACTATCACAATAGAGTCTCATTCCCTTCTCGTGTTGGACGCCCAACTCCCCAAGCAACAGTTTGAGCCCCTTCAATTCGCAGGTAATAGATGTCATAGATCTATATTCCACCTCTGATGATGAACGTGAAACAGTTGGTTGCTTCTTGGTTTTCCAGGAAACAAGGGAATAACCAAGTAAAACAATCTAACCACTCAATGATCGCCTCGGCAATGGAAAACTTTCTCAATCGGAATCACACCAAGCTTCCATGCATTATTCGTTGTCAGCACGTAATAATATCTTTTGGCCATGATTCTTTTTCAATTAGCGAACAACTCGTAATGTTGCTTCCCAAAGCTCTTCCAGGGGCTGTTCTATAAACTGGGAGAGAATATGAATGGAATATGCCAAATCAGGACGCGTAATTCCCAAATAAATCAATCGCCCAACTAATCGACGATATTGCTCCGGATCATCAAGTAGTTGTCGGGCTGCCAATGCCAAACGATGGTTTTTCTCCATAGGGAATTCAGCAGGTTTAGCACCTTGTAAACCTGTCTTCGAAATAATGTCCAATGCATATTTCCTCTGACAAATGAAAATGCCTTCCAAACTACGAGCAACTTCTAGCCCGGGAAAATATTTCAATACCCTCGAATCTTTCGTCTTGAAGCATTTTCCAAGATAGTCTTTAAAGATCGCCAAGAAAATCGTATCGTTGCTGGCAATAATGATATCATCCACATATACAAAAACATTAATCTGAATTGTTCCCTTTGTCAAGGTGAATAAATAATAATTTGAATATGATTGTTGAAAATCATAATTCTATAATGCCACTGCAAGTTTGGCAAACGAACACCTATGAGCTTATTTTAAAGAATATAAGGACTTTTTCATCCTTCACACGAAATTAGACGGATTTTTCTTAAATTCTGGGGGAATTTTCATGTAGACCTCTTCAATTAAATCACCATGCAAGAAAGCATTATATGTACATTCATATGATGAATTTCCCACTTCTTTATTGCCACGACTGCAAGGAAAGTACGAACTGTCACCACTTTTGCAACTGGAGCAAAATTCTCATTGTAGTCAATACCTTCTACCTGATGATGACCAAATATGACAAGCCTTGCCTTCAATCTCTGTAAATTTTCTCTTTTATCGTGTTTTTCAGTATATACTCATTTACTTCTTATAGCTTTCTTTCCGAAAGGTAATATTTGCAAGACCCAAGTGCCTTGATCTTCCAAAGCCCATATTTCTTCGGCCATAGCCTTTCTCCAATCTTCATGCTTTACAACTTCCTTAAAAAAATTAGGGGGATTGCCTGCAGTTACTGCTGCTATATATTTTCTATGGTTATCATAAAATCTTTCACAAGATACAAAGTGTGAAAAATAATGTCATGTTTCTCAAAATATTCAGTTAAGCATGTAAATTCAGTTTCATTATCACTTCTAACATGCTTAATATGCCAATTAAATTGCCTTTTGACCAATGCAACAAAATTCAGAAACATGATGCCAACCTCCAATTTATTATAAAGCAAATAAACTCAAATTTTTAGTGAGAAATCATCCACGGTAGTAAAAAAAATATGAAGCCCCACATGAGAAACGGGTCTGATAATCATTTTTATTCAAACCACTAAATTGACTCATAGATGGAAACTTCCGAAGAACCTTCTCTGATGGATACCCCAGACGCTAGTGCCATAACTCCATGGACTCAACACCATCAACAGCTAGGACCTTGGCATGTGGAACACCACAGAAAAAGAAAAGCCCATCCTTGCACTCACCTACTCCAATCAACCTCCTCGTCATTAAGTCCTGTATAACACGCAAAATATCAATTATTTGAACATTACATTTATGCTCATCTAAGAGTTGAGTCACAGAGATCAAATTACAATCCAAATTTGGGACAAATAACACATTATTAAGTCTCAAATTTCCCTATAACACAACGTTTCTCTCATGTGTGGCGGCGGCACACCGTCCCTCTGGTAATCAACAGGGCAATGGCTAATTATCTTTAGATTAATTAATGATTTTAATATACATATGATATGATGGGTGGCCTCGGTATTAATTATCCATAAACACTTACCCGTCAAATGATCTTTGGGCTTTGGTAAATTAAGAAGATCAAGAATAGTCTGCCATTGTGTAGGAGTAATGCTAGATAAGCCTGCTACCTCTGGAGTATTTGCCGATGTCTGAGAAGTACTCACCTGTCACTTCGACCACCAGCCGCCCCATTACGACCACCACCTCTTCCACCGTGGTCGGGACCATGACCACCATGAGGGAGATCCCCCACCAATCCGGAAAGCCATGTAGTTGAAAACATGAACTCTGATCATGACCTTCATTATTGCAATGCACACAAAACTTGTAAAAATTATCAACAGAACGAGATTTACCTCGAAGATCCGTCTGAACCTTAAAAGCCATTATACTGCCACGGTCTTCCTTCTCATGATGAAAATTGCTTTCATGCAAGCGCTCATCTTGTATCAAAGTCTGATATGCCTTGTCTAGCGAAGCCAGCGGGTCTTGAGTCAAGAGTTATGAGCGTACTGAGACATAGGCGTTGCCCAGACCAATGAGAAACCACAAGAGTCGTTCTTCCTGAAATAACTTTGTATATTGTGTAGCAAGATTGCACTTACGGCCATCATAAGAACATGTTGGTAAAGTAAAATAATTGGCCAATTCATCCAAATCTTACTAAGTCAGTCAAAGTATGAAGTGATAGACTCCGTCTTTCCTTGCTTGCACTCGACGAGAGATGACTTGAGTTGACAGATCCGTGTACCATTCACGATGCAAAATCGTCCCTTCAAGACCGTCCACAATTCTCGTGCATCCTCATACACTACAATAAATCGACTGAAAGATGCCGATTTTTTAAAACAAAAAAGGGCGACAAAAAATGTCCTGTTAGATAGTACCAAAAAAGGACGACTTTAAGTATCGCCCTATTTGGTGAATAAATGGGTAAATAAACTCCCGTAAAATTAAAGTGCTAAACTAAGTTTTTGAGACAAGTTTAGAGGAGATTTTATGTATTTTCTCATTAAAAATTTGTATATTCTTAAAATATGAAAAACTGATTTTTTTTTAAAATGTGAAAATTCCGTTTCTATTGTATTTTTCTTCTTCTTTAAGCTGATATGATTTTATTTTCTTTATTAGTTATTACCCATTCAATTCAATATTTTTTGGGAATAACCGAATAAGAAGTTATATATGTTGTTTGAGACTTTGAGTTAAAAAGAGAATTCATCAAGTTTGAAATTTTTAATCTTTAAAAGTAAATATCAAATTGAACAAAAATTATAATTCTTAGATCAAGAAGGACGATTTTCTCAAGTCGTCCCCTTTGCCAAGACCAAATAGGGCGAGTGAACTCGCCCTTTTTGGAGATACATCAAAAAGGGCGAGTTGAGTCGCCCTATTTAGTCCTCACCAAAGGGGGCGACTTGAAAACATCGCCCTTCTTGATCTTACAATTACAAAACTAACTAAAGTCACATATGTAATTACACAATTAAAAATAAAAATAAAAATGAATACTTGACAAATATGTGTCATTATAAATGATATATTAAATTAGGTATTTAAGATACATATTATTTCATGAAAATATATTAATTAATAATAACATATTTGTAAATAATATTGTAAAAATAATAGTATATTTTCAAATTAGATATGTTTTAATTTAATTAATTATGAAAATTTAAAAGCACATATTTGTAAGAACATCATGTGTTGTATATATTATTTAACAAACTATTAATATTAATAGATATAATATTGTAAAAATAATAGTATATTTTCAAATTAGATATGTTTTAATTTAATTAATTATGAAAATTAAAAGCACATATTTGTAAGAACATCATGTGTTGTATATATTATTTAACAAACTATTAATATTAATACATATAATGTCATAACACTATTCAAATGTTTGAGAAAAAAATAATCTATCAATTGTAAGTGGAAAATGAATAATATGCAATGTAAAACAAGTGAATAGTATTAAAACAAAATATTAGTTGATATTTTTAAAATTTAAAAGTAGATTTCAAATTGAACAAAAATTATAATTCTTAGATCAAGAAGAGAGATTTTCTCAAGTTGCCCCCTTTGCTAAGGCCAAATAGGGCGAGTTTAGTCGCCCTATTTGGTCCTTACCAAAGGGGGCGACTTGAAAAATCGCCCTTCTGAAGTATTCACGACGACCCCGGAAGCGCGACTAGTACCTCTGCAGGGGTACCCTCAGTATACATCAGAGAATAGCAGCGGAACATACATAACATCTAACTTATAATAAGGTAAACATCGCGGCGGTAAATGCGCGCCATAAAATAACTTAACCGAAAGTGAAGCGAGACATCTTATCATTCTGACCCAAACCACAAACGTGACTACGACCTCACAGGAATAACGTGGCGGGGCGAGGCCGCCATACCCACGATTGTACAAAAGTAAATAACCTCGAGGAATCATACCAAAGACAAAGCCTCGGAGATGGAGCTTTCGAGAAAATGAACGGTGATCCAGAGTGCGGACCCAAGTTACTCGATCTCGACTGCGGCGTGACGCGGCCGAAGAGGTCGATAACAGTACCAAGTATGTGAAATCGAAAATCGTAATGAAAACATAAGTGCGAAACAGTGGGATCGGGGATGAAATCAAGTTACCTTTTTGTGCGCCTTACCATCATAAGAACATCAATCATATACTACTGGCGCATGAAGAATGAAGCTCATAAATCAAATACTGATGAGCGTGCGCGTGGAATCCTTCATCATGGCGGTACATCCAAGTAAACTCATAATCGAACAATGGAAGCATACGTGGAATCGCCGTCATCGGCGATGCGTCGAGTAACTCGTGGATGAACAATGGAAGCATACGGTGGAATCCTTCATCATGGCGATGCGTCAAGTAAACTCATAATCGAACAATGGAAGCATACGTGGAATCGCTTCATCATCGGCGATGCGTCAAGTAACTCATAATCGAACAATGGAAGCATACGGTGGAATCCTTCATCAAGCGATGCGTCCAAGTAACTTCATAATCGAACAATGGAAGCATACGGTGGAATCCTTCATCATCTGGCGATGCGTCCAAGTAACTCATAATCGAACAATGGAAGCATACGTGGAATCGCCATCATGGCGGTATAATCGAACAATGAGAGCATACGTGGAATCCTTCATCAAGCGGCGATGCGTCAAGTAAACTCATAACGAACAATGGAAGCATACGGTGGAATCCTTCATCACGGCGATGCGTCAAGTAACTCATAGCGAACAATGGAAGCATACGGTGGAATCGCCGTCAAGCGACGCGTCAAGTAACTCATAACTTTTAGGCTTTCATTAACATACAAAATGAATCTCATTTTCATGACCTTATTCAAGAAAACCCAACTCTTTAACCTTTCATAAAGTTATTATAACCAACTCCCATAAAGCCGTTATACTAACTTTATGCTTTAAAGCTTTAGACGTTGATACTCTTTCATAAGGCGTTCTAACTAACCTCGTAAAGTCGTTATAACTCCTTATGTTTCAAAAGATTTCGTTCTTTTTATTAACCAAGAGACTTATACTTCAAATCAAACTCACACAATTTCCGTAATACTTCTTCATGTCACGAAATCCTTATCTACCTTATTTAGCTTAAACCATTACTTAGGAATAAGTGGGTTAACTCTCTAACCCAACCAACTTAGATATTTTCTTAAAACAAGTCAAGTACAACAAATGGATTTACTTCATTTAAAACACGTACGTCTACCGTACTATATAGTTCAAACTACTCATGCTCAAGAGATAAGAAAGCTCCACATACCTCTTTGGTCAATCCACTTGCTAAGCTCAACTACCGCAAGTAATATTTCAACCTATAATAACCATGATATGTTCATTAACCTCTAATTTCAATGTAGAATAATCTAAACTCAAAGCCACTAAATTCTATGGAAAATTGGGCAGCATTTCCTTTGTTTCTACTCACTTTGCCACCTTTCTCAAGGCCAAATTTATCATCCAAACACCACATTTCTAGCATGCAATGATTCTAAGAGCATTATTCACTACCACAAGTTCTTTCTTCTTAACATGCAACACTATAAACTAAATCTAAAGGAAGAATCATTACCTTAAAGTTTTAGCCAAAACTTATTCCAAGTATTGCTAGCTTCCTTGCCAAGAACACCACCACAACAATGCCAACAAGCTAGCTACAAGCTTCCTTTTTGGTTCTTAACTATTCAGATTTTTCTAAGGGTTTTTAGAGAGAAGGGGGAGCAATTTGAGAGAGAGAGAGAGAAGATGAAAGATAGAAAATGTCCAAGTCTTGGTCAATATATTGCATGCAATGAGAAAATCAGATGGGGGGACACTTGTCACCCTCCCATGGTCTCTTTTAAAACAAAAATCGACTTTCTAAGTTTTTCGCCCAAAAATCCGCGCCGGCGCGCGGCCAGAAACCTCCGCGACCTCTGTCGCTTTGTGCGGCCGCGTCCATCCGGCGCGTCAGAATTACATCGACCCTTGAACTTTAGGCGCGCCGCATCCGCGCCGCGCCCGGCTCATTTACATTGCGCGATCACACCGAACTTGCAACTCTCATAACTTGCTACTCGACGTCCTATCGGCGAGCGGTTGGTTGCGTTGGAATCCAGACTCAACGAACTACGCCCTAGGCCTTTGAAACACTTAGGAACTCTCAATGTACCGGGTCATAACCCGCCTTAAAGTTGACTAAAACCCGTCCGGAACAATCCATCAACCTATCTTCTGAAAATTTTAAGTCTTACTCCCTTTCGTACGCCCTCATGCGCATGACCTGAACTACGGGGTGTAACATATTCCTATTTTCTTTTGGGCAAGTAATTAATGAATTCTCTTTTTAACTCAAAGTCTCAAAAAATATATATAACGTCTTATTCGGTTATTCCCAAAACATATTGATAAGAAGCTAAAGTTTCGTATGTATATATATATATTTTTTTTTTAACTTTAGAATGATTAGGAGTCTAAAACCTAAAGAGAATAGGGTAATAGTAACAATAATAATTAATAATGTTACACATTGTTGAATTCAAGTGTTTAGTAATTTGGTTTCAATCAAATTAAGTCATACACCACGTTTCGATTTCCCGAATTATTAATTTGATTAAGCATTAAAATCTTCTTTTCTTTTTTTCACCAAATAGGGCGACATCTTAAAGTCGTCCTATTTAATTTCACCAAATATGACGATTTTAAGATGTCACCCTCTTTGAATCCCACAAAAAATGGGATTAAATAACTTTTATTTGTTACTTAAATTAGTGATTAATAAAGGTTAAACATATCTTCTTAGAGTAGTTAAAACGATAATTATTTAGAATATCCAATTTATAATTAGGATTCGAATCCGATCCAAAATTTTTGGATATCCGAAATATTCAGATCCGAATTCGATCCGAAAATTACGAATATTCGATTTTTTGGATATCCGAAATATTCGAATCCGAAATTATTCGAAAATTGCGGATATACGATTTTTTGGATATCCGAAATATTCGGATCCGAATCTGATCCGAAAATTACAAATATCCGATTTTTTGGATATCTGAAATATTCGGATCCGAATTCGATCCGAAATTATCCAAAGATTGCGGATATCTGATTTTTTGGATATCTGAAATATTCGGATCCGAATCCGATCTGAAATTATCCGAAATTACGAATATCCAATTTTTTGGATATCCAAAATATTCGGATCCGAAATTATCCGAAAATTACAAATATCCGATTTTTTAGATATCCGAAATATTCAGATCTGAATCTGATCCGATATTATCCGAAAATTACGAATATCCAATTTTTTTGGATATTCAAAATATTCGGATCCGAATCCGATACGAAATTATCCAAAAATTATGAATATCCGATTTTTTGAATATCCGAAATATTCAAATCCGAATCTGATCTAAAATTACCCGAAAATTACGACTATTCGATTTTTTGGATATCCGAAATATTCGGATCCGAATCCGATCCGAAATTATCCGAAAAATATGAATATCCGATTTTTTGGATATCCGAAATATTCTGATTCGAATCAAAGGGAATTATGATTATGAGGAACACAAATATAACACGTATTGATGGCTGGTTTAGTGGTAGAATGACACAATTTCACAGAGGAGGCCCGGGTTCGATTCTTGGCTGGGGGTTGTATTTGTGGTGATTAATATTGCATAACTAGTGGTCTAGTGGTAGAATAGTACAGTGTTACAGTTCAGACCAGGGTTCGAATCCTAGTTGGTGTATTTAATTTTTTCTCTTTTTTGAATCAACCCAAAAAGGACGACTACAGTCAGTCGCCTTTTTAGAGTCATATCAAAAAGGGCGACTACATTTGATGGATCTCAAAGAGTTTGGTCCTTTTCAAAGAGGGCGATTTTTAAAAATTGCCCTTCTTGATCTAAGACAACATGCGTAATAAGACGACTTGAAGGTCAACTAAAAATCGCCCCCTTTGATCTAAGGAGGCGATATTCCACCCAAAGAGGGCGACTACAATGTTACACCTCGTGGGTTTAAGAAGATAATTAGAGAACGTAATTAAGAAATAAGATTCGAATATATTTATAAATGCTAATACGGAAATTAATATACTTAAGGATGTGATTCGGGAAAATATTTTGGTTACAACGAGCGTGACAATGAAAATTGATAATGATAGTTATATATATTCCCGTGATGGATTAGCAACGTATTATATAAGTTACGACGACAAGGATATGAGGTCTTATGAGATTTTCAAGATTTAAAAGAAGTGGGACCTAAGATTGAATAATTGTGAGAACTTGGACCAAGTTGTAAAATGATTTTTAGCATGCAAAATAAATAAAAATCAGCACTTATACACATTTAACCTCTCATCTTCTATCCTTAAAAATTCAAAACTCTCTCTCACTTAACCCTCACCTCCACACAGCCGAGAACCCCCCCTTCCCCATAGCCAAAAAATCAAGTTTTATTCTTTCTTTTTAGTCTAAATTCTTCTACAAATTACAAGCTAAAGAAACACTCAAAAACTGTGGCAAAAACGTTGCCCACTGCCGAGAGATTAAGCTCAGAAAATTCAAGTTTAAGATGAAGTTTTTGGGAAGAAAAACATGTAGAAATGATGAATTAAACTTGTAGAATACATTCATGTGATTATAAGTTGAAGAATGGTGAAAATGATGAAGCATTTGGAGCATGCAAGGACCGAAAGTTTAGGGACTGTTTTGGAGCAAAATTAAGGTAAATATTATTCTTCTTATGGTATAATTGAAATTGCATATTGTTATAATTTAAGGAATAAACTTGTGTTAGGAGAAAATTGGAATTTAAGACAATGCATGTGACCATTGGGTGTTGTAGCCGAAATTGGGGGTTGTTTTTGTGTACATTGAATTCGTGGTTGTTGTTGTTATCCTTGTCGCTAATTGCATGTTGAAATTGAAAAGAAACATTGATATTTAGAGTGGTAATTAGTTATATGAAAGTGTTGAAAGGTGAATTGGATTCTAAGAAATTAAGAGAAGAGTTATGGAATTATGATGTGTTGGCCGATACTTGTATGGAATTATTGGGCATATTGTGTTGCACTTAAGGGGCTGTTTTGTAGAGTTATAATGCTGGAAATATAAGTTATAGACATGTATATACGTTGCGATAATTACTAATACATGTCTTAAAGGAATTAAAGAGTAAAAAGGTGTTATGTTGCAAACTATAAGACACGTATTCTTGTCGTTGTTGCTAGACGTATGGACTGTTTTTATGGGCTGTTTTAAAGGTTGTTTAATATGGATTAAGGGCTGAATTAACATGAGAAGTAGGTGTAGTAATCACCTTGGTTATCGTTGTTGTTGAATTTCATAAATGTAAGAAGAAAGAATGCATAACTATGGTGTAGACATAGTATATGGACTGACTTTGTTATATCCTGGAATTGTGCTTGGTTATTGGTATTGTCGACATTGTTTATGAGTTGTGTATATGTATATAAATAGGGGAAGTGTTGCCCAAATCTTCATAGAAAAGAAAGCAAGTTATCATTCAATTATAACGTATGCTAGTAATCATAAGGTTAATGGACATGTTACTACTATTATAGGTTGAAGTGCTAGTCAAGGCGTATTTAGATTATCGAGTTGGTTAGTTCGTCAATAAGATATGTAAAGTTATTCCTTCTTTCTTTTTGGCATGATTTGTATAAAATGAGCGTACGACGGACGTACATGATTTCTACACAGTCTAACTCCTAATGATATTTGTTATGAGGCGTGCCTTTGAGTTTCCAGAAAAGAATTCATTTTAATGATTATATTGAGAGTAGAATGATGATTTCTAACTGAGTCCCATAATGGGCCGGGTACGGTATATATATGATTTCACACCGAGTCCCATAATGGATCGGGTACGGTATGTATATGATTTTACACCGAGTCCCATAATGGGCCGGGTACGGTATATATATGTACATGACTCTCATTTTTATAAGGCACAGTTGACTCTCATTTGTATATGACACAGTTGGATTTGGATTCTGATTATTATACTTGTCTCCTGTTATCTATTGGCCACTTATGATCTTCCTTACAGTATTACATGTTTTAATGCCTGAATTTGCACCTTCATTGTAGACGGACGATCCAGCCATCATCGAACACTGCTAGCGGTCATGTATTGCCCCCCCAGTATAGTGACCGCTTCCATGTTTTCCCCGAATTTCATCAGTTCCAGGCTCAAGTGCCTGTTCATCCATCTTCATTCCAAACAAAGGCGAATATCTCCATTGAGTGACTCTGCGCTATGGTTTCTGATCGATAGTTCTTAACCAACCCTTTCTTTTTTGAATTCTTAATGTTTATTAATTAATTCATTATTCTATTATGTCTTTCTTTCTGAAGGGCTTGTGAACGGGGAGCTACGGCTGATCGAAAAGCGAAGATAGGCGCATAGTTCAGTGATCTATCCTATACTCAATACATTATTTCGTACTGACCCCCATTTTCTCAGGGGGTTGCGTTCATGCCCGCAGGTACATGTTCTCAGTTTGGTGATCCTGAGGCTTATGACTCCTACTCAGCTGGTTGGAAAGCTCATTTGATTCAAAGCTTGTCTTTTTGGTACATAACCCTATTTTTTTGACTTGTGTATATTTAGGGGCATGACGGGGCCCTGTCCCGTCATATGTCGTTATCCTTCTCATAGAGGTCTGTAGACAGTTGTGGGTTGTATATGTGTGGGTTGGTTATATGAGGATCGTAGATATGTTTTGGTCAGCTATACTACTGTTATACTCCATTTTTGGGATGTTCCCACATATAAGTGATAGTATATGGTGACAGCCTTGTCAGCTTGCTTATTTTGTTATTGAATTGTTGTGACTCCTCAAGAGACATGTCTATTCTGACATGTATTATTATTACAGCGTTATGCTGTCGAATTTCATCTGGTTCTTAGTATCAGTCTGATTATACGTGACATGTTAGTATAATGACGTCTAATTAGGGCGCTTAGTCACGGCCCGTCGGGTCGTGACATACAGTCGCCCTCTTTGAAGTGATTTGTTGTAGTGATAGTACGAGAGAGTGAATAGGAGTGAAGGATCAACAGTGTTCATCAACCATGCAACCAACATAGAGTGCATAGTATACCAATCATCAAATTTCTCGGCATCATTGGGAATCAGGACCGTTCCTTCCAGAAACCTAAATTTTCTCTTCGCCTTCAAAGCGGTGCGATTAGATCTCTCCCATTTATCATAATTATCCTCTTTCAGTTGTACCGAGGGTATGAGATTACCTGGATGTCATTGGATCCAAGGAAAAAAAACATCCACCGTTTTCGCACCACTGGAGCTTCCGGTTATGGCAGCTTCATCACCGGTCATGTCCGAAAAAAACACTTCACCAATCTCTTGATTAAATAAACATCTCCTCAAACCTTAGGCTCTTGATAACATGATAAAATTAATCTCAATTTCGGTGTATCTCATTCAACACATATTCACCAAATATATACAAATTACATCACCAAGAAAAAGAAAACTCAAAGATCATTCCTGATATTGTGCCCCAAAACTTTCTCCTATAATTTCTCCCAAAACTCTCTCCTATAATCTCTCTTACATAAAAATAGAACAAATTACAATAATTACAGAATATTATTTCCTAATAAATTAGTTACTTTATTCAGGTTGTTTATTGAGTTAGTTATAGTAATCATGGTGTTTAGTTAAAGGTGATTATTACATGGAGAAAGTGGTAAGAATGTTATTACCAAAATTTAGACAAGTTGGTGGAATTTACCTTTAAATTAAATAATGAAAGAAATAGTAGTAGTATGACATAAAGAGTAAGTAAGTCCACCAAACATGCTTTATAATCACTTGTGCTCCCTATGGTTCTTCTTTTTGGAAATAGCAACAAATGACACAAACGGAGAAGCATAACTTATACACATTAATTGAAGAAACCCTAAAAAATGTTACAATTTCTAGTTTGTTTTAGTTCTCATTTTTCATTTCCGGGGTTTTGGGGGGATTTATAGGGCTTTCAATGTGATGTAAATTCTAATTTAGCGCTATATCTACTTCAAAATAGAAAAACTAAAATTAAAAGGTGCACTAACACTAAAATTCCAAGACAAATCTAAATTAGTAGCCTGTTTGGCCAAATTTATTTTCTCTCAAAAGTGCATATTTTTTCCAATAAGTGCTTATTTTAAAAAAATAATGTGTTTGACAAAGCTTTTGAGAGAAAATAAGTGCTTTTGGAGAATAACAGAAGTAGTTTTTCAGAAGCTAAAAAAATAGTTTTTTCCCAAAAGTACTTTTTTGAAAAATACTCTTAAAATTATTTTTTAAAAGCTTGGCGAAAACACTAAATGTTGCTCAAAAGTATTTTTAAAATTAATTAATTAAACCTAAAAAAATATTATTATTTTTTAAAAATAAACTGATTTTTTTTTTTTTGTCAAACATGCTACATGGAAAGATTAAAGAGTGGGGGAGAGATAGAACTTAGAAGGTGCAAATAATGACCACCAGACAACTTTGATGTAATTAGTCCACCGACCCATGCAACATAAATAAGTCATTAACCAAAAACCTAAATAAATAAGTCAAACCTATTTATTTCCAACAATATTTAACTGTTACAACTACCATGGTGTAACTTTATGCTGGTTCATCATAGAAAACGAAAATAGATCATATAATAACTGTGTTAAGTAACTACGTGCGTTAAAACATATGGTTTTTTATCATTATAAATTTTAAATTTAGTAAGTGTTATAATAATAATATATTATTATATTAAAAGCACGAAGGGTCTTAGAAATGTTGTTTGGACTTTTTACCCTTTATTAAATGACTCTACAATAGATAAAATTAGCATTTACTAAATTTCTTATTAAATATATGTGTAATATTGTGATTTAGTTATTATTCCCATATTTATAACTTAAAATCAACTAAAATTTATATTTCCTTATTTGATTTATGTAAGAAGTCCTAAATTTAAGACTGAGAATAGAAGTAAAAAATTATGTTCACGTAAGGTAAAGTTTTAGAGTCCAAATCAAACATGGAATGTTTTAATTTTCAGTATTTGTTTTTTAATTCTACCATTCAGTTCAATTTTTTTTTGGAATAAAAGGCAATGCTGATTAAGGTCTTGGGTTAAAGAGAATTCACGATTGAGAAAATATCTTAACATCAACAGTGTTAATTATTATTTTTTTGATCTAACGTAGCATTAATATAGAGTTTTGTGATTAATATTCAAGTTTCATTCTTAACCAATAGCTTCTTTCAAAATCTTTAATGTTATGTCCTTTTGTTTTCTTATCAGTTATTACCCACCCAATTCAATACTTTTGGGGACAAAAGTTATGTTTTTGTTTAGGAAGGAACCCACTACGCTTCTTCGAAATACAAGCATAGAACCCCGATCGACGCAATACCGCAAACCACGCCATCGCTTAAACCACACTTCAAGCAGTGTGTGACAGCTCCCCCAAGCGGCGGCGCCAGACGTTATGCCTGAGTCAACTTGCACTGCCTCTCCACACCACCCAATGAGGATACCTCTGCCTTCAAGACCAACTGGTTTGAGGCTTTGGGGGCAAAATATTTAAATGCTACCGTTGCAAATTTATATATATATATATATATAACTCCTATATGCTTCTCTACTTTTCCTTCTCAGGAATCACCTTGGCGAAATGTTATTCGCCTTTTATATCCTTATAAACTGATTTCACATTAGCAAGTAGTCATTTAATAATTTCTCCTAGGCTTTTGCTTCCTGGATTATCGGGTGTTCATCCCATATTTTATATTTCTATGCTCAAGAAGTACCATTTGAATGGTTCTCGTATGATTCAATGGAATTCAATATCTTATCAAAACTTGACTTTTAAGGAAGAACCAGTTGCTATTCTTGATAGACAGATTTGGAAGTTGAGATCCACGGAGTTTGCTTCGATAATGGAAAAATGAAGAGGAAGGAAAAACTAATAATATATTAATATATGAAAATGTGAAAGCGCGTAATACATAGAGAATGAAGTCTATCCGTACAATCTAAATTGAGAATAAGGCATGGATATTTTAATGCAATTTTGATTAGAACAAAAGTAACTAGTGATGCACCATGTAATGAAAAACATTCATTATTCTCAATGATGTTTTTTGGCGTATATATGGCCTTCTATAGATGATTCACTTGATTAACTAAAGCTAAGTATGAGTAGAGATGAGTTTTAACTTTTATTTATATGTCGACGAATTAAAAGAATATTTTTACCTTTGTCACTTTTATAGATAATTATAATTATAGATTTATATATAATGAAGCTCTAAAAGAAGATTTCGTAACCAAGATGATTTGGAGATCACATTAGCTACCCCTCGATACTCGGCCTCTGCATTTGAACGTGAAAGCGTAGATTGACGCTTGACAGACCATGAAATCAAGTTGTTATCCAAAAACATACAATATCCAGACGTAGATCGTCTGGTGTCAGGACAATCACCCCAATCAGCATCTGTATAGGAGACCAATGTAGATGTCGACGAAGGATACAAATGCAAACCTTACTCAAGTGTTCCCTGAATGTACCTAAGAATGCGTTTGAGTGCATTCATATGCTAAACTATGGGATCATGCATAAACAAACACACCTGTTGTACGACATATGTAATGTCTGATCACGTGAACGTCAGATACTGAAGGGTGCCTGCAAGACTACGATAGCTGGTCGGATCCTCATACGGAGAGCGGTACCGCAAAGACCCAACTTGGGTTTAGTATCAATCGGAGTAAGTGGACTTACATGATGACATCCCACCTCTCAATGATCTCTGCGTATTTCTGCGTGATAAGAACAATCCACTGCGCATTTGAGTTACAACAATCCCCAAAAAGTAACTCAAATGGCCCAAGTCCTTCATGGCAAACTCAGAACTGAGCATTGTCATAATAGACTTGCGCAAAGTATCAGAAGAGGCATTCAAGATAATATCATCAACATATAACATAATATAAGCCATGGAAAATCCTCGACGATATACGAATAATTAATTATCAGACCTGCTGTGAGAAAAACTCATAGTCGAAACAAAATCAGCAAACCTCTTATACCAAGCTCGTGGAGACTGCTTAAGCTCATACAAGGACTTCTTCAATAGACAGACATGATTAGGATATCTAGTATCCCTAAATCCCAAAGGGTGATTGTCACGCCCTTTTTCGACCGCGACATTATTCTAGCGAATCCTGCTTAGAAAAATGTTAGAAAATAAAATAAAATGCTAAATGGTTAAGAAGTGCTAAAAGGTCGCTAAAGGTGCTAAATACTAAAGGGTTTGCGGAGTCGCCACCTAATTAGTTTGGGTGAATTAGGACACCTAAATGTCAACTAAGTTAAAGTCAACACTAACTCCATTTAAATGATCTGCTAAACTTAATGAGATTCTGGGTAAGGGGTCAGACACCCTAAAGGATCCGCTAACTTGGGGTTGTTCTGCCAAACCTAGGGTAATTATTATTGCTAAGAAATGCATGTTGAAAAGCATTAAAAGTTTTTTGTAAGAGAAATTGTAAAATTTATTTATAAAGATAAAGTTAGGCTTAGATGAAAGAAAGGCATCCTTATGAAATTATCCTTTTAAAAATAAAAATAAAGTATACATGTTATGTAGTAGGATACTCCCCAAAGTCAGTTGTGATGCATTTATAAAATAGGACTAGCGTAAAAGTATGATCTTAAAATAATGAATGCAAGTAGTATATTTTATAAGAGAAATGAATTCCTTGTATTAAATAATAAATAATATTCTAGCTATATGAATTATTATGCAAATGAAATTATTAAATATAACTAAGTACGGCAAGCCTAAAATAATTAACTTAAAGGGAATACTCCTTAAGGGCGAGTCAAAGCTTAAAGGGATTAAGTATCCTACTAATGTAATGTTAGATAGTTAATTACAACAAATGAATGGGGCGGGATATGAAACCAATAAAGGGCGACTCGAAGGAGTGGCGATGTAATTCCGCCTGTGGTTTGGAATTTAATGATGCGGATAACAAGATGCACACAAATGCGGGTCTTCGTTTGTTGTAGCTTGTAATGAGTCTCGCCATGAGACTCTTCGTTTTCGCTCCGATGCATTTCATGTAAAAAAAATGATAAGGATTAGTATTTGTCTGAGTTTATCAAATGATACAAGTGAATGAAATACTCATATAAACTTAACTTAACTATAACCTGACTATAACAATCTAAAGTAAAATGGCAAGCACAAGCAAAGTAGATCTCAATATTTGTTCAAACAATTGTGGACCTCAAATGCAAATGGTGCGCAACAGATGCCAAAGCAGCTTAACATTCTTTTTTTTTTGTCAAAGCAATTCGCCTATAGCAATCCAAAATAACATGGCAAGTACAGGCAAAGAAGATCTCAATGTTTGTTCTAATAATATTGACCCCCATGCAAATCATATGCAGTAACTGTAAAGCAGGCCCAGAGGTACAAAAATCATTTTTGATGTTTAAAAAAAACTAGGCTTTGTCTGAAGAACATACCATTAAACTTAGTAAAATACTTAATGAATGCACATAGAAACTAGGCTCAAACTATCAAGCAACTACGGCCTCAACAAACCAAGACAAGATTAATATTCAATTCCAAGTTAACAGGATAGGCACACAAACAAGATGTATGCATGAGCAGTTCAATAGATGCATTAGACTGATGGAGGTACTGGACAGTGGCAGCATAGTTAGACTGAGATCAGACATCTTATAAAACAACTTACATCAGGCAGTTCTGTTAGAAATAAATGATCAAATAAGAGTCATTTTATCACCAATACAGGGGGTAGATGTATATATGCACAGATTATCTATTGCAACAGTGGAGGATACAATATTGCTTAATTCGATCACACAACCAAATCAGAAACCTGGACACGCATGACTCAATTTAGTTTCAATCAGAGAGTAGGAAACAGACATATGCCAACAGCAGGTTATCCCATGAGGGAGTTCAAGAAACTAATTCTTTTAGGGAGATTGTTCAAAGCAAATATGGTTGCTAAGAGGGTCATTCATGCTTTAGAAGATAAACAAAATATTTCCTACAACACAGCAGTAATCGACTAACATTACATTTTCTCTTGATGCGAAATGAACATACATATAATCATCCAAACAGAACAACTTCGACTTTCCATCTTAGTTCTTAACTGGCTTTTCATAGATATCAGGAACTCAAACAGTAACTCGGGTCCCAATTAACCAAATCATGCATAGTGTTTTAATTTCGTATCGACACGTATCGTCGACATATTTCCAGTAAGACTCCTGCTAAACACAAACATCGTTTGCACTCACGGCAATAAATTTCTAAACAATAATTTAAAGCAAGAAGGCATCTAGCTCAATTAAACAAGCATCATATTCGCGCATCGACGACGAACACAATTCATATCAGTTAGCACATATAGATAACAATCGATATCGTCCCGACATATTTCTCAAACAATCGCACATCATACGGCTCGTAAACTATAATTAATAGAAAGTTGGGCAAAGTGATGAATTTACCTTCTCCGAGCAGCGAACCGAGACAACGTATCAAGTCGTCGATCCACTCGGAGTGTATTGCTATGCGAATGAATGGAAAGGGTTTTAACTTGTGGCTATGGCTGCGTGAGTGTTATTTCTTGAATCGATTTGCTTCTTCCTCGCTGTTAATCTTTCCTCGATTTTAAGGAGTTCTTCTGTATAAAATCGGTGCTTATTTGTTCTAAGGGGTTCTTCTATGCTTTTCCATTTCTGACCCACCTTACTGTTAATCTTCGAATCTTCTCATCCTTTGCATGTGTATGTTGCTATCTTTTTATAGTCTCCATTTTGGGTTCTAAATTAGGTAAAATTCTTAGGGCTGATTTAGTGCTGATTTTAGGTGCGATTTCGTGTGATTCTAACTGCGATTTTGTGTTTATTAGGATGATTTTTTATGGGTTGATTTGGTTATGGGTAAGTTTAGGGTGATTCGGTAGGTGATTCGCCGGATTCTCAGCGAATCCCGGTGGCGAGGAGCGATGCGTGCGATTTGAGTGCTCCTGGTTTTCTGGTTGGGACGATGAAGTATAAAGTGAGTGGGCTGGAAAGGAAATAAGGGTTGGGGTGTCTGGGCCGCGGGTTTGGCGAGTTGGGCTGGGCGAAATTAGGGGCTTGTGGGCTAAATTAATTGGGTATTAGTTTTAGGAGTTATTTTTTAGGTATTAAAAATCGATTAATGGGAAATAAATGGGGGTTTAAATTATTATTAAATTATTTAAATGCTAAATGCAGATATGATATTTAAGGATTACTTAATGCTTTTATAAATGCTACACTATTATTTAAAATCTCATTTATTTAAATTATCTTAATATGACTTTTAGGTGTTTTATTAATTTTAGCTTGGGTTTAAATTATTACAATAATTATGGAATTGCTTTGCGTATTAATAAATGCGACTATGCTATTTGACGCGACGTCATTGCTAAATTACTTATTTATTTACGTATTTATTATTATTAAAATTATTAAGAATTAATGGAAATAGAATAGGGCTTAAAATTGATAAATGCGGGTGCGAGACTCAAAGTGTTTAATACTCTTAGTAAAATGTGGTGTCATTATTAAATCTCTTATTTGTGCATGCATTAATTTTTTATTGTTGCATTTTATTGTTATAAAATTATTAAAAATTATTTTAACAAATTAGTGTAATTTTATAGTTAATGTTTGGGCGAGAGGGTCAAAATTGGGTGTCAACACTGATGCATATACACTGTCTCCTGAAGATCACCATGTAGGAAAGCATTCTTCACATCTAACTGATGATTGGACCATGATTTCGAGAGAGCCAAGCTAAGCACAATACGAATGGTAGCCGGCTTGACCATTGGGCTAAATGTCTCACCACAATCTACACCAACCTGCTGAGTCTTACCATCACCTACAAGTCTAGCCTTATGCCTTGCAAATGAATCATCAGAATTTTTCTTATGAACAAAAATCCACATAGACCGAATAATATTAACATCAGATGGATGGGGTACCAACTCCCACGTCTTATTATCAATAATAACATTATATTCCTCGGTCATGACAATTTTCCAATTAGGGTCATTTAAAGCAGACACAAGATTACGGGATAATGGAGATTTAAGAACATTTGAATTTAAATTGAAATGTCTTTTTGGTTTAAAACACCCATTTGACTACGAGTGGCTGGACCATGACTCTGGGCTGAATTGGGTGAATTTTGGGAATTTTCGGAAATATCTGGAAGTACCGTCGAAGGCGTCGCGGCTCTGGGGAACCTGCGTATTTTCTGGCAAACCAGAAAAATGTCGGCGAATATAGAGGGAGATAGCATCATCCAAAAAATCATAGGAACTAGACACGGGTTTTTCTACTTTAGAGAAGGGAAATTGAGATTCATCAAAGAGAACATGACGACTAATGATGATTCGTTTAAAGGACAAATAAAAACATTTATAACCACGACGATTTGATGGAAAACCCAAAAATACACAAGGAGTAGAACGTGCATGAAGTTTGTTGATTGTAGTGGATGGAAACAGTGGATAACATAAGCATCCGAAGACCCTAAGATGAGTGTATGATGGAGTCTTATTGTATAACACTTTTAGAGGGGATGAATATGTCAAGCCTTTAGAGGGAAGAATATTTAGAAGATCGGTAGCCATTTGTAGTGCATGATGCCAAAAGAATGGAGGAACGGAAAAATGAACCAATAAAGTGCGGACAATATTATTAATGGTACGAATTTTTCGCTCAGCTTTCCCATTTTGTGAAGACATATGAGGACAAGAAAAACGAAAATTTATTCCATTTTGAGCACAAAACTCCCTAAATTCTCCATTATCATATTCTTTGCCATTATCACATTGAATGTTTTTTATTTCCCGTTCGAATTGTGTTCTTATGAAGGTTCTAAATTTTATGAAGATGAAAAAAACGTAAGATTTTTTCGCAATTGGAAACGTCCATAAATATTTAGTATAGTCATCTAAGAATATAACATAATAACGATGACCCATAGAACTGAGAACCGGAGATGTTCATAAATCACTATGAATAATTTCCAATGGCATAGAAGTATTCGAATTTGAAGCTACAAATGGTAATTAAATAATCTTTCCCAAAGCACAGGATTGGCAAATTGGAGTACTACGCGTACCCTTACAAGAAATAAACTTATGTCTATCTAAAGAAGATAAAATAGACGACTCCGGATGACCTAGACGAGCATTCCACAAGGAAGAAGCAAGAGCTGCAAAGGTGGATGACATAGTTTGACGCGAGACGCTTGGACTTGGTGTGATTGGATATAGACCCCCCCTCCCCATCAGTTGTGAATTTACGGACATATACTAAATTTTTAATTAATTTTAGGGCATGAAGGGTATTTTTCAGGACATGGGGAGGGGACAATGTTTTATGACCATAACCCTTAATTGGAATAGAATTGTCATTACCAACAGTTATACCACGATTAGTGCTCAAATTGAAATAAGACGAGAGAGTACCTTGATCGGATGTCATGTGGGTAGTGGCGCCGGTGTCCATGTACCAATTAGGGCCCGGTTGAGTCAAGCCAAATGTGTGCATCGCCGCTTCAATGTCGGTCTGAGTATGTCTCACTGCGTGGTGAGCCTGATGGGGGCGAGGCCCAAGTATACTATACTGCCCATACGCTGTCCGAACCCGAGTGCAGGCGGGAGAAGCTGGCGAGGCGAGTATCCCGGGCGATATCGAGGCGCGCGCCGTAAGGTTGAGCCGTGACGCTGCGAGTCCGGGACCCACCGCCATCGCCTGTGGCCTCTGGGATACACGACTGTTGTTGTTGTTGTCGGTTGTTGCCGCCACGATTCTTGCCATTATTCTTCTTATTCTGGTCTTTCTTACCACCTCAGTTGTTGTGACTTTGGGTCACGATGGCTGGATTGGAAGGAGAAAATTTGGAAGCAGTCACCATACCGATATGACTACTTCCAATCGCTGCTTTCTTAGCCAAGCCAGCTTCTTCCAATGTAAGCATGGAACGGGCCTGATAGAACTCTGGCAAGGTGCTACTGCCGAATAATCAAGCAACACCATTACAGTGCCTCGACAGCCTGCAACCATCCAAGAACTGCACGCATCATAGAAACAGGAGAACCCAAGTTGATCCGCCAAGTCCTTGAGGCGTTGGCAATAAGAAGAGACTTTGGGAAAATTTGCCATAGCCACTTGCGAAAATTCCTGCTCAAGAATAACAATTCTAGAATGACTGTTATCTTGAAATATGTCACGCAAACGGTTCCACGCCGTCATAGCTGTAGAGTTGAGTTCCATAATCGTCTGTAAGAAATCCAAGGAGATAGTGGCATAAATCCACTGAAGAACCTTGGAATCAAGCATGTCCTATAATATGCTTCTTGAGTGGGCACATTAGATGTAGACGTCTTATCACCCTCATTTGAAGGAGGAGGAGGAATGATGTGGTGAAGAACTTTATGTGCTTTAGCATGAATCTTGAATAATTCCGTCCATGTCCCATATTGAACATTTTCTAGGTCAAGAACGATAGGAAGAACGCTCTTGATATTAGAAATTGTGATGGCAGGGTGAAAAGTTTCTTATCAGCCATAGGGAATAGAACAACAAGATTTAGAGAAGGGAATTTATGAGAAAGGTTTTTGGAAGAGAAAAAACTCGATTTTTGTGAAAGAAGAAACACAAAACAATCGAGAATTTTAGGGCAAAATTTCGAGAAAGAAGAAGAAATTTTGAGGAGCGAAAGCAGGGTAAAGAGAACCTAGACTCTTGATACCATGAAAGAATGTAAGAAATAATCCCTTGATTATTCTTATTAATGAAAGACATATATATACAAGTTACAAGGAAAATCCTCTTTCTATTCTACCTAGAAATCTCTATTCTATTTGAAGACTAACTTTACAATTATGGTAATATTACACTCCTAATTAATGTACAAACATAAGTTTAATATTTACCAAATACACAAGAAAAAGGGAAGAGCCCCACACGATACATGGGCCACACGACTGAACCCATTGTTTAACAATAACCATCTGAATAAATTCCCAAAAACTATACAAGTAACCTTTTTCTACGCGTTGTAATTTATCGATAGCATAATTTTTTTTACATGTCCATAGTAGCTAGATAGCCTATGCAAACATGTAATCTTTTAGGTTGATTTCCCACTAATAAAAAAGGATTAAATAACTTTTATGATCCTTTTCATTTGTTGTCATCGTTAGTTTGTCATACCTAGGAGTGCTATAAGATTAATTAAGCTTTCGATTTAACCCCTATCGATTCTTGTTTGTGGTTTTATGCAAAGTTTTAGGCAAGATCTAACACGATGTGCCACAACGAAGAAAATCACCCCTTAAACAATTAATTGGAGTACCTATGAGAAAAACGTCTTATAGCTTGTGTGTTAAGCTAGTAGGTATCAAAACAACATAAATATGTTCCTTAGATTTCTATCCCCACTCCCCAGAAAGAGTATTATATCTTTACTGACATAATAAAAAAATTAAAACTAATAAATCAATAAAGTATTGGAGACGTACAAATTTAAGGTAGCAACTAGCAAACGAAAAGGTACCAAAGCTAAGACGATGTTTAATTAGGACACAAAACACACTACTACAGATTTCAGCTTGCGTAACGCAGCTTAAAATCTAAGTAACAGCTTGCATAGCGTTTGTTTAAATTTTCAAATTAAAAAAAAAAATCTAACAAAAAATACTTGCATAACGCTTTTCGAAATTTTTTACCGAAGCGCTATGCAAGTTACTCCTTGCATAGCGCTTATTACGAGCGCTATTATAATTAATATAAATATTCCACTTAGATAGCGCTTGTGGAAGCGCTATGCAAGTCCATTTTACCAAATAATAAAGGACTTAGCCGAACTTGTACATGTATGAAGTCCGAAATTCTCTTTAGAATGCGTCGGTGAACAGTGATTTCGGCGGTGAATCGTCGATTCCGACCACCACATGACTTCATTGGAGACGAGACTTCTACCATTAGTTTCGTCTCTTGCCCGTCATTTCCATACCAACCACAATCGTCGATTCTACCTACATCGTCGACAATCTTAGATCGAAAAATCCCCCTATTTTCCGATCGTCGTTCTTGATTTCCGGTCATCTCCGATCGATTCGAGGGTCAAGTGTGGTTCCAAAAGGTTCGTTTTCATCAGACCTACAGTTTGCACCTAACAAACACCATTTGATTCAACCCCTACATCTACATCTCCCAAATCGAAATTTCCAAAAACCCTAGGCGCAACTTTCGATTTTCTGGCCATCTCCGGTAACGTCGAGCATCAAGAGATGTCTCATTGTGTTCGTATAGTTGTTCTCTACATTCTATACCCACCACCGTCTCTCAATTCATCACCCATCGAAAAACACCATTGTTGATCAAAAAGTTGACTTCGGGACATTATGGACTGAAATCCCAAAGCAACTAAAAAATCGATAAACACCTCAGCTTCATTTCTCATCAGTCGCATATACCCTCAACATCTCCGAGCGGATTCGACGAGTCGAGACGACATTCGGTTCGCCAGCCGAGAAGGTAAACACGATTCCATCTTTAACTTCTTGTTTAAGTTACTTAATATGATCTGTATGCATGTGTTTGTGTGTTTGATAAGCCTGTTTAACTGAGATCAGTACTTGTGTACGTTTGTTTCGGTTGGTTACTAAACATGTTTGGTTTAATGATGACTGTTAAGATATTTAAGGAGCTATTAAGTATGTTCAGTCACATATGAATCACTGTTAAGAGCTATAATGACTTATCTTGTTAGTTTAGGCTTAAATTAATCATACATGACTACACTAAGTCATGATATTGATGGTTAAACTGTCTAGGGATTAGTGGCATTTTAAAATTGGATGTAACCATTATTTGTTGAATATTTGGTTGAAGTAAATGCATGTTGTGTTTGTTTAAGACATATTTTGTTCATCTGTAAGCTATCTAATTGACTTGGAACCTGTTTTGAGGTCTATTTAACCTGCTTCTGGGAGTGGGTATATCTTTGGGATCTATAGCCTCACATATCCGCAATGTACACTTGGATGATCACTTTGTCTCTATGTTTGTCTCAGTGATACATCACCTCCATGTTAACATGTAAATTTTCCTAAAGTCGCCACATATCATGCATATTTGTCCAGTTATGTCCACCCTTTGCATTGTATTTACTAGCATGCCTATGAATCTGTATGTAATAAATATGTGATAACCGATATGAGCCTTATGTATGTTTGATAAGTTTCTAAATGAATGGATTAAGGAATATGGAAGTATGTTTCTCTCTGTCGAGTCTTTGTTTAGTTTATCATGTCTATTAAAGTTGCTAAATGATGTACTTTAAATATTTCAGTTGTGAAGCTGCTGGATAGGACTACAGTTTGTCGATTTAGAAAATGATCAAAATGTGGCATTCGTAGTGTTCATCCATTGCTACTTGTTTTGCTGCTATCCTTTGCTGCTGCAACTTTGAGATGTTAGTTTGGAGCATTTTAAACAATGGGTTGTTGCACTTTGAGAATGTAAACAATTGCTACATCTGTGTATTATTTTATTTTATGCGAATAATTATATTATATTATTTTTTGAATGGGTATTCTTTTTGTTATTTTTTTGATATTTTATTTATTAGATGAAAAAATAGGGGGGGAGGGGGATAGGTACCAAAACAATAAATAAAAAGTAAAAAAAGCACTATGTACTAAGAGCTATGTAAGCCTTAAAAAAGCACTATGTACTAGTGAGGGAACGAGGGAGGTATAGAAGTCCCACATTTAGGTTTTTCCTTTTCTAGAATTCGATGAAAATGTTTACAACTTTACTTGCGTACCAAGTAATATTATATACGTAATGGTTGTTCATAATTAGATCGTTGGAAGAAATCCTTGCAAAACAATTTCATCTCAATTTAAGCCACACTCAATATATATAGAGGAGAAATTTTGAATAACATATATAATTAATGAGGAAAAGTTAAAATATGTGTAAATTTTATTATTTCTTTGAGATCAAAAGTATTTGTTTGTTGATATATACCGTAGATAATTATGATAGTGTGTGTGCATATATGTATTTTCTTGGTTTAATTCACATGTACTGAGACAAAAAACAAAAGAAAATTATATAGTTAAGTCTTCTCTAAGATTGATTTGGTATTTGTGAATGGGGAGTGTTAAGAGTCTCACATTGGTAATGGAATGAGAACATGAACCTTAGATGTACTTGAACAATCCTCACCCTATAAGCTAGCTTTTGGGATTGAGTTAGGTCCAAGATCCATTCTTACATGGTATTAGATTCAGACTCATTCCAATTCTTTGTTCACTGATGTTGGACCCCCAAATTATATTATCCACTCTCCAGAGGGTCTGGGCGTGCGGGGAGTGTTAAAGAGTCTCACATCGGTAATGGAATGAGAACATGGACTCCTTACATAGACTTGGACAATCATCATCCTACAAGCTAAGTTGATGATTGTAAGGTGGAATTACTGCCTGAAGGCATAACTCATAAGTGATCACATCTCATGTGACACTTATGCAAGCAGTTTCAAGAAGAAGAGGGCTTTTAAATATTGTAATGCTTGGAGTACTCCTCAAGATTTTAAGAAGCTGGTGGAGGAAGGATGACAACTTCATATTCCTGGTTGTAAGATGTACAAAGTAGTGAGGAAGATCAAATTGCTAAAGGCAAAACTGAAGAATTTGCATTCTTCTGCATTTAGTAATATTCAGAATGAGGTCACAGAAGACGGGACTAATTTGCTAGAGGTGCAAGCACAACTACAATTGCATCATTCAGACTCAGTTCTTATTCAGAGGGAAAGAGAACTAGGGAGGAAATTCAGGAAGTCAAGTTATTTGACTGAAATGTTTTTACTACAAAGGAGCAAAGCTACTTGGTTGAGACTTGATGATGATAACACCAAGTACTTCAATTCTATATTGAAGCATAAGAAACTCCAAGAATCTATATTTCATTTGAAGGATGAGAATGGACAAGTTCAACATGACCCTGCAGTCATAGCTGAGATATTTGTCAGGTTTTACAAAGGAATGCTGGGGAAACTGGTGACAACAGACAAGAGGCTCATGCAGGGTTTCTTAGAAATGGGCACACTTTAACAATAAAGCAGCAAGTTGAGTTTTTAAGACCCTACACAAGGAAAGAAGTGAAGGAAGCTATGTTTTGGATAAGTGTGAATAAAAGCCCAGGCCTGATGGGTATGGGAGTGGTTTTTCAGAGATACATGGGAAATAACAGGTGAGGAAGTCACAGATGTTATATTGGAGACTTTTGAGTTCTGGGAAGCTATTACAACAATTGAATGCAAATAGTATAACATTGATACCAAAGGTGAGTAAGCCTTAAACTGCTGGACAGTTTAGACCTATAGCTTGCTGTAATGTCCTTCACAAATGCATATTCAAAATGTTGTGCAAAAGGCTGAAGTACTTCCTACTTTGGTGAGTGATACTCAAGCTGTCTTTGTGACTGGAGGATCCTTAGTGCATAATGTGTTGATATGTCATGACTTGATGAGGCACTATAATAGATAGACCACTCCAAGATGTTTAATGAAGATTGATTTGAGAAAGGCATATAACATGGTGAAATGGGAGTTTTTGGTGGAAATGCTGAATGAATTTGGATTTCCTCAGAAGTTTATTCAATTGGTTATGCTATGTGTGTCCACAACAAAAGTTCTATGTAAAGGTAAATGGAACACGTTATGGGTATTTTGAAGGTAAAGAGGGACTAAGGCAAGGGGATCCTATTTTCCCATTGTTCTTTGTCCTAGTAATGAATTACCTTTCTAGAGTTTTGGACAAAATGTGACAGCTACCAGACTTCAGATTCCAGCCTATGTACAAACAGCAGAAACTCATACATTTGCCTTTTGCAGATGATCTGATGATCTTTTGCAAAGCAAATGACGCTTCAATACAGAGGGTAATGGAAGCTCTACAACATATTTCAGCAACTACAGGGTTAATTGCAAATACGGAGAACTCTAATATATTCATTGCTGGAGTGGTAGATGAGATGAAGAAAAAGCTACTGAGACTAACTGATTTTGCGTCAGGTTCTTTCCCTATCAGATATCTGGGATTGCCACTATCCCTTAAGAAATGGAACAAATTTGAATTTCACCAGCCATGTCTTAAAATTACTAAGAGAATTAGAGCTACTGCACATAGGCATTTGTCCTATGCTGGGAGACTACATGTTATACAATCACTGTTGTTTTCAGTTCATAATTTTTGGGGAGCTGTTTTCATATTACCCTAGAGTGTGTTGAAGGAAGTTGATAGAATATGTATAGGATTCCTATGGGGAAACACTGAGGAGACAAGGAAGGTTCATCTAGTTTCTTGGGAGAGAATTTGCAGATCAAAGAGTCAGGGGTTTTCCAGAAGAGGGCTAGTCTAAAGGCCGAGTATTAAAGTCTGTAGTTTGTGAAATCAGTCATTTGTGGGTAAACTTATATAGTGGATAATGGAGAAACCTGATATACTATAGGTGAAATGGGTTCATGTATTATATATGAACAGTGCTGACTTTTGGGAACACATTCCAACACCAGATTGTAGCTGGTATTGGAGGAGACTACATAAGCTGAAGTTGCAAATGGTAACATGGTACTCCAATGGACATTATTGTTTGACAGCCTCAGGGAAATATTATGTGGTGAAGAGCTATTTGGAGATACTAGGTACTGGAACTAAAGTGGACATTACAAGCTTAATTTGGTTTAGAATTACCTTACCAAAGCATAGATTCATTTTGTGGTTAGCTGCACAGGAGAGATTATTAACCAAGGACAGGCTTCATGGTATGGGGCTACAATGTGATTCTATTGACTGTGAATTATGTAACTAGATACTAGAGGCTCACTAATCCTTAGTTGATATTAACTAAGGTTATGTGTGCTTTCTTGTAAGGTTTTTTTTGTTGGTACATTAATAATTCACATTTTTATTGCCAAAAAAAATAAGTCGTATTTCTGTAGAGAACTCTCTCTCTCTCTCCAAGTGCTTTATGTACTCTATTTCGTATAGCTTAAATTAATGATCAATTTTCTATCATACATATTCAGATATTCTTCCTTTCGTTTCTTCTGCCACAATAACCAAATAATAATACATGATTTTCCATACCTACCTTCTTAAATAAATTATGGTTTGGATGTCATTATCTTCGCAGTTTTCATTTGCTAGAATTTCAAATTCGTAGTGAAAGCAACAAGGAAAACAGACGAATAGACAAGCTTTGTTTTTTTTCTAAACTCATTTGAAGATTCATTGAACTAGTATTGTTCGTCCCTTGACTAAATTTTTCCATTAGGTCATGCCTAACATATTTTTATCAATAATAACAACACACAATAAAGTTCTCAAAAAAAGATATAGCTAAACTGTGAGAGTTTTCCCTTAGTTGCTAGTTTATTAAATTTTAAAAGAAGTGCAGTTTCACCAGCTCATCCTTTGTTCTAATTCTCATGTTTGATAGCTGGCTAGCTCTCATCCATGTTAAGAACTGGTCGACCCTTTACTAGTAGCTCATTAAATACATGAAACTAGACCTAATATATGTGTGACATCCAAGCTATAAATAAATAAAATTGCTAAGATGAATCAAATTGGAATTGATAAATTCCTCAAGAAAGATGACATCTTTGATTATATGTAGCAATGAAACGCTCGCATTTGAGTACCTCAGTTGGTTCCAGGGTGGTAGATTGCCTTAAGTAGGCAGATTCGAGCTTAGGCAGCCGTAGTGGGGTAGTTTCATTCTTCCTTTGTGGGGATGGCTTTTTGCGGTCACCAAGCACTATACCTCCAACCTAATGAGCCGCTGAGTCACCATAATTTACCTCCTCCATCAATCTTTATCGAATCACGCATGAGAATTTCGCTAAATTGCGCTAGTAGTAATGAAACAATAGAAGAAGATTTATTAGGTGGAAAAGTATATATAGCAACGGCATTGTTTGGTCATTATCAGTAGTTATATTATATCACAATTTAACCACCGAGTATATTAGAGATGTCCATCATAATTTTTTCAGAATGAGATCTGATCTGACTTTTCAATTAGCCAGTTTATTTCTTAGAAAAAATCTTTTGCAAATTAGTTGATTTCTTAACTTTTCTTTTACATTAATTTTGGTGAACAAAATTTACTAACTTTTATAAAAATAACAAATATTCAATGAAAAAATGAAGTGCGTATAATTATTCTATATATGAAAACCACCGTCACTAAAAAAACAATAAATTCAAGTGAAAAGGTAAAAGACCACACGGCTTGGAGTATATTTTTGTACCATAATTTTATAATTAATTAGCATGTATTCTTATCATAAAAATCTTTCGTATTTTCATCTTAGAGTCTTTGGGTGCTTATGTTATCCTCTCTTTCCGTCCACCACAATTAACAAGCTTCATGCCCGTTCTACCGCTTGTGTGTTTTTGAGTTATCCAAGTATTTTGATTTATCGTCCAATAAAATCATTATCAATCGTCATGTTATTTTTTATGAAATCCAATTTCTGTTTGCAAAAGTCTGGTGCTTGACTCGTATAATTTTTTAGATGACGGGGTATCACCATATATTTTAAATTATTTTTTTGGACCAATCTCGCACTGTCCCGCCAAAGAGCCCACGACGCCACCCTAACCCGCTTTTGAACCCGACACGTCGTCAGTCCATCGGGCGATGGCCCAAACCAATACCGACGGCATCGCTTCCAGTTCGATCTTGGCCCAGCCAGAGCACTGCTGGTCGGTCCGTCACCAGTCCCACTATTTCCCAATTTCCTCCGAGTCATATAAAGTTACTCGTAGTCGACGGGATATTTTTAGACCAAAAAGATATTTTAATCTAAATTCTAATGTTCTTAAATCACACTTACCCTGTAATCCAGTTTCAGCATTAAATGACCCGAATTGAAAATTAGTTATAACCGATAAATATGCTCTTATTGATAATAAGACGTGGGAGTTGGGGCCCCGTCTTTCCAGTGTTAATATATTCTGGTCTATGTGAATTTTTACTCTTAAATAAAATTCTGACGGTTCTTTTGCGAGGCATAAAGCTCGTCTTGTAGGTGATGGTAAGACTCAGCAGGTTGGCGTGGACTGTGGGGAGACATTCAGTCCGGTTGTTAAACCGGCCACCATTTGTACTATTCTCAGCCTAACACTTTCGAAATCTTGGCCTATTCATCAGTTGGATGTAAAAAATGTTTTCTTGCATGGTGATCTTAAGGAGACTGTATACATGCATCAGCCATTGGATTTTTGAGACCCCAATTATCCACATCATGTATGTTTGCGGAAGAAGTCCTTATATGGTCTTAAGCAGGCCCTACGAGCTTGGTATAAACGGTTTACTGACTATATCTCTACTATTGGGTTCTCGCACATCACGTCTGATAATTCGTTGTTTCTTTATCGTTGTGGGTCTTCTATGGCCTATATTTTGTTGTATGTGGATGATATTATTTTGATTGCATCCTCTGATGTGTTGCGCCAGTCCGTCATGACACTTGTCACGACCCGATCTCGGGCCCGTGACTGGTGTCTTACCCCGGGCACCCTAGTGATAACAACATCAGAGAAAATCAGCGGAAATAAAAACTTAACCAGGAAACAAGAGACAACATAAGAAAACAGGCTAACCAAATCGGCCACCTTCATGTATATACATATAAGCGAATGAGCTTAATATCCTTTACAAACCACCCGCCACAACAAGATTATGCACTTAAGAATGTAACAACATCTATGACGGACGGGCCCGCCATACCACGAATGTACAAGTATCTACAATGACAGGGACTATACCAAAAAGATAAGCCTCGGAGAAACAGAGCTTACGCCGAATGCGATCCATGAGCGAGATCAACAATCGCGGTGTACTCTACCGCGGCATGAACGCGGCGAGGTCAAGACAACAGTACCAAGTATGTGGCGAAAATATCAGAATGAAATCACATTTCATCATTTTATAAAACCATTTCGCAATAAATAAACAGTTAGGTCAAGTAAGGGGACGCATATCCCCAGAATAATCACTCACACATAACTATGGGTCTCACGCTCATAATATCAATCATGTTTGTGGAACTCATTCCTCACTGCCGGCAGTACATGATGTGAAACAACACCCATATGTGAACCTGAACACTAGATCCTGCCTGCGTCATCAAACAGATCGGGCCAAGTAGAATAGCCAACTACCAGTCCAAAAGCTAGTCATATGTTACACCCCGTAAATTCGAGAAGATAAGATAAGTTGACAAACATGTGTTAGACGGATTTTGAGTCTACCTTGGAGTGTTGTACCCCAGTTGTTAAGAAGTTCGAGGTGTTTAAAAGCCTAATATGTAGTTCGTTAAATCTAGATCCCAACGCAACAAACCGTTCGTCGATAGGACATCGGAGTCAAAAGTTATGGAAGTTTCAAGTTTGGTGCAGCGAGCAGCGATTTTCAGTTCGAAGTGCAGCGCTGGCCGAATCTGAGGCAGCGCGTGGGTTGTTAGGAGTCGCAGGTTGCTGGCATGGCGCCGAATCGGTGCGGCGCGACACGAAAAGATTTATTTTTGGAAGTGGAGCATGGCGTGTGGCGGGATTTTTGGCGATGAAGTGACGAAAAACAGGGGGTATTTCGTTTATAACCTATGGGAGGGTGACAAGTGTCCCTCCCATCCTTTTTATCAGTAAGTGGTCCTATTTTAGGGCCAAGTCTTGGAAGACTTGGCCATTCCATTTCATTTCATTTCAAAACCCTCCTAAGAAAAACCCTCTCCCTTCTCTCTAGTTTTTGGAAGGAAACCTAGCTTTAGAGGAGATTGTTGGAGCGGCGGCAAGAAGAAAAAGTGTGGGTAAACTTGTGGGTAACGCTGGTGGGCGATTTTTGACGGAAAGAGGTGGAAGAAAAAGGGGCTTTTGTGGGCTATTCCTTAAGGTAAAAGTTTCCCCTTTCTCTTGGTTATGAGCCTAAGGCTGTTTTATTTTAGTAGTATAGATGTGAGCCTGAGGTCGCTTTTATTGTAGTAGTATAGAGTTGAGCCCGAGGTGTTTTATATTGTATAGATTTGGATCTTGTTGTCTTGTTAAAAACTGAAATGGGCATGTTAGCCTTAAGATTGTAACTTCAATTGGTTTTCTAATTGGGACGTCGCATGTTGTAAAGGGAGATTGTAATTGTTAAAGATGTCTAGGGCTAGATATCATGTTGGACCTAAGAACTTGGATTGGAAAGATTTGAAAGGGGTTTAAGGTTGGTTTATTGTGGGGCGTTGGGTTATTGAATTCGACCTTAGCAAAGGTGGCAAGTTAGTAGAAACAAAGGAAGTGCCGTCCAAATTGTCGTAGGATTTGGGGACTTTGCACTTAGTTTATTCTACGTTCGAAGCTAGAGATTGATAGACGTTTTATGACCCTTATAGGATTGAAGTACTACGGTAGCATATTCTACTTAAGGGCGATAGTACTGTGGAGCATTTTGCTTATTGTCGACAGTCGTCGCGAGGTATGTGATTCTTCCTATCCTCTTCAGCATGACTATTTGTGAAATATATAGTGCAGTAGATGCAGGTGTGTTAAAGGAATTAAAATTCCCTTTTGTGCCTTGACTTGATATGAATTGTAAGGGTCTTGATTGTTGAAAGAATAGGAAAATCTTATTCGTTAGTAATAAGTACTTGGTTGTTAAAGAATAAGCCCTCTTGATCTCATAAGGGCTTATAGTTGTAATTGGTTGGGTTAAAACATAAAGTGTTATAACGGCTTTATGAGAAGTTGGTTATAACCACTTTATGTAAGTAAAAGAATGTTTTGTTGATTTCAAAGGACAAGTGATTTGACTTAAATGGTGTCAAAAAGTGTGAAACCTAATTCGTGAGAATTGAATACTTGGTTTTTAAAAGAATAATGTTACAAATTTCGGAAATGGGAATAAGGATCGAACAAGCCAATGCAGCGTCGATAAAGGAAAGAAGTAATGACTATTAATCATATTAAAACCAGTAGAAACCTCCATCTGCATAGAAGCTAAGATAAGACAAAATTGTATTACATTTCCTAGATCATGCATTTGCTCTAATAAGAATTATTGTAATCAGGTTTTGATCTTCTTAAAAATTCCAAAGTAAGGAATTCGATTTTCTAAAAGAAAAGAGACTTAAGAATTGGAAGTGTTTTGTTTTAAAAGAAAGGCATGGTTTTGTCTTGTATTGTTTTAAAACATAAAGTGTTATAATAGCTTTATGGGAAGTTAATTATAACGACCTTACGAAAACAAAGGAATGGTTTTATAATTGGATTTAGATTGGGATACTTGACGTTGTGCTAAAAAGTGTTTAGAGTGCTTGATTTAAACTCGAATGTGTTCGATACTACGGTGTTAGTATCGGGTGGCGTTATGCGTAGGAAGAGGTCTTTGTTTTGAAGGAATGAAAGTACGTTGAATCGACTATGCTTGTTGTGATATCTTTGTTGTGCAAGTGTTGTATTCTTTGTACTCTGGCGTCTCGTTGGAGGCCGGCTATCCGGTTGATTGGTGGACATCGACACGCGTTGGGTAGCCAGCGGGTATCTTCCACGGTGAGTATTATCTTGTGGTTGATTGATGGACATATCGACACGTTGGGTAGCCGCGGGTATCGTCAGATGAGTATTATCCGGTTAGTTGTTTGGACATACCGACGCGTTGGGTGGCGGGTATCTTCCACGAGGATTGTTATCTTGTTGACTCCTTTGGGCATACCGACACGCTGATGGTCCACGGGTATGGGCCCACTAGGACGGTTCCATGGCCATGCTTATACCGAAAGTGAGACGGGCACGAGGCCATTGTGCGGGTTAAATTCGGTTGTATTTGAGTGATGACTTTACGGGCGTGAGTCCTCGATTTGACGTGATTATGTGTTGTGTCGTAGTTTGGTTATCATACATGTCTCTGCTTTATATAGACTATTATGATTTCATTATAGTATTTACGATTTCACATACTTGGTACTGTTATCTTGACCTCCGAGGGGCTGCGTTCATCTGCGAGTTGAGGTACATAGCTTGATCCACTCTCTTAGGATCGCTGTTCGGTTCTCGGAAAGCTCCATATCTCCTAAGCTTGTCACGTGGTACGGTTCCTCAAGTAGTAGGCTTTTGTATATTCAGGCATGGCGGGCCCCGTCCCGTCATTATGGTTTCAAAATTCTTAGAGGTCCAGACTGCACAAGTGTGTTGTAAGGGATGAATCGCTCAAGTTTTAATTTATGTACAAAAAGGTAACCGTTGGTTAGCTTTGCTTTCTTATTTCATCGCTTTATATGTTTAAGTTTTTATTTCCGCTGGTTTTCTCGATGTTGTATCACTAGGGTGCCCGGTAAGGCACCACGCCCGGTTCGGTCGTGACAAAAGTGGTATCGTGAGCGATTAATCTCTGAGAGTGTCTACAGACCGTATCCAAGAGTCTTGATTATCGGTGTTGTGCACCACATCTATAATCGGAGGCTACGGATATTTAGGATTGGTTTCCATTCTTCTCACTCGAGATCGTGCCTTAGAGGCTGTGTTATAAGTTTGGACTCCTCCGACGTATTCTTTATATACCGTGATGCCTCCACGCATGCGCAACCAGAGCCCGAAGGCAAGGCAGAGGGAGTCGCGAGCAGAGCATCCTCTCCCGAGACTATGGCACTGAGCCTCATCCCCGCACCGGGCGAAGGAGATGGGTTACGCGGAGATGACCCGATTATTGGCCGGATCGTGGCGTGCACGGCGATAGACCGATGCAGCAGCCGAGCCCAGAGCACCCATAGTTCACCCGAGGTCGATAGTTTGAGGCTACGGATTTTCTCGAGTCAGAGCCCACCGAAGTTCTACGTTGAGGCACGAGGATGATCCGCAGGAGTTCATCAAGCGATACGGATCGCGAGAGTGATCAAGGCTTCGAGACCGAGCCGCTGGTTTTGGTTCACATCGGCCGCGTGATACCGCAATGATCGGTTTGATTCGCGGAGATGTCCTGGGGAACATGCACTCCAGTGGTCAGTGAGTTCTCGAGGCTTTCTTGGCCATTTCTTGCCTCGCAGATGAGGGCACGGCCGACAGATTTTTGATGCTAAGACAAAGAGGCGCATACGCCGGGAGTACAATGTAGAGTTTGACCTATCGTTGGTGATGTCCTCGTGGTGGCCAATATGGATGATAGAGTGCACCGTTATGTCACCGACTACGAGTATTTAGCGGAGGATGCACACCGTAGCTCTTCACCGGGCATGGACATTGCCCGCATCCGTGCCTGCGCAGCAGATCGGCGAACGCAGAGGTCGACGGAATAACCAAGATCGCCGTAAGAGGCCAGACAGAGTCCTCTCGTGACCTTCAAGGCGCAAAATTTCAAGAAGAAAGAAGTTATTTACCTCACCAAGACAGAGTGCCCCATCACGCCTTGGGACGCTCAGAAATTCGTGAGAGGTCGTGGCCCTGTGTTTCGTGTTTGGGGAGCGGGACGTTAGTCGACGGACCACCCTACCTCGTTGCGCCGTTGTGGTAGGCTCCATGGCGGGAGTGTCGTGGCCGAATGGGGTTTGTTTTGTATGCGACACAGGCCATTTTACAGAAATTGTCCAATCGAGATAGCGCGGATGTAGAGACTCGACTTTCGGATCGATGGTGATTCATCTCTCCTTTGTGCGCCGCAGGAAGGAACATGAGTAGAACGCGTAAAGAGAAAGTGAAGTAATAGTTACGGTATATTCTTAACCTCAGAGACTAGTATGCATTGTTGTTATGGTGATGTGTTAATTGCTATGTTCGGATAGCTTCGTGTAAAAATGTGATTTAGAAGCTTGCTAGTGAAAAGGGTAAGTCCGGGAATGAGAAAAGTTTTGAACCTTAGAATTTTATAACAATCGAGACCTTAGAGGTAAGGCCGACTAGAGTAAAAGATTTTACTGGTGATCCTCATTTAAGTACATAGTATGTGGAGTATTTTTTTCTATTGATAAGTCCATGAGTGGCATAACCGATTCTTTCATGAGTGGAGTAGTGAAGACTATACCTGCTCTGCTTTGGAGACTTAGAAGGAACATTCGACGAATGTTTCTACGAGGAGAGAATGTTACACCCCGTAAATTCGAGAAGATAAGATAAGTTGACAAACATGTGTTAGACGGATTTTGAGTCTACCTTGGAGTGTTGTACCCCAGTTGTTAAGAAGTTCGAGGTGTTTAAAAGCCTAATATGTAGTTCGTTAAATCTAGATCCCAACGCAACAAACCGTTCGTCGATAGACATCTGAGTCAAAAGTTATGGAAGTTTCAAGTTTGCGCGCAGCAGCAGCAGCAGCTTGCTCAGGGTACAGCGCGCGCCGGACGCAGGCGCGCGCGGTTGTTCGGGGTCGCAGGGTTGCAAGGCCGCGCCGAACGCAGTGGTCGCACGCCGACACGCGAAAGATTTATTTTTGAAGTGGAGCGCCGTAGGCGCGCACAAGCGCGCCGAGGCGGATTTTGAGCGAAGTGACGAAAAATAGGATATTTCGTTTATAACCTATGGAGGGTGACAAGTGTCCTCCCATCCTTTTATCAATAAGTGGTCCTATTTTAGGCCAAGTCTGGAAGACTTGGCCATTCCATTTCATTTCATTTCAAAACCTCCTAAGAAAACCCTCTCCTTCTCTCTAGTTTTGGAAGGAAACCTAGCTTTAGAGGAGATTGTTGAGCGGCAAGAAGAAAAAGTGTGGGTAAACTTGTGGGTAACGCTGGTGACGATTTTGACGGAAAGAGTGGAAGAAAAAGGGGCTTTTGTGGGCTATTCCTTAAGGTAAAGTTTCCCTTTCTTGGTTATGAGCCTAAGGTCGCTTTTATTTTAGTAGTATAGATGTGAGCACGAGGTTGTTTTATTGTAGTAGTATAGAGTTGAGCCCGAGGTCGTTTATATTGTATAGATTTGGATCTTGTTGTCTTGTTAAACCGAAATGGGCATGTTAGCCTTAAGATTGTAACTTCCAATTGGTTTTCTAATTGGGACGCCGTGTTGTAAAGGGAGATTGTAATTGTTAAAGATGTCAGGGCTACATATCACGTTGGACCTAAGAACTTGATTGGAAAGATTTGAAAGGGGTTTAAGGTTGGTTTATTGGGGCGTTGGGTTATTGAATTCGACCCAGCAAAGGTGGCGTTAGTAGAAACAGGAAGTGCCAGTCAAATTGTCGTAGGATTTGGGGACTTTGCACTTAGTTTATTCTACGTTCGAGCTAGAGATTGATAGACGTTTTATGACCCATAGGATTGAAGTACTACGGTGGCATATTCTACTTGGGCGATAGTCGTGGAGCATTTTGTTTATCATTTACAAATCGTCGCGAGGTATGTGATTCTTCCTATCCTCTTCTGACTATTTGTGAAATATATAGTGCGATTAGATGCAGGTGTGTTAAAGGAATTAAAATTCCCTTTTGTGCCTTGACTTGATATGAATTGTAAGGGTCTTGATTGTTGAAAGAATAGGAAAATCTTATTCGTTAGTAATAAGTACTTGGTTGTTAAAGAATAAGCCCTCTTGATCTCATGGGCTTATAGTTGTAATTGGTTGGTTAAAACATAAAGTGTTATAACGGCTTTATGAGAAGTTGGTTATAACCACTTTATGTAAGTAAAAGAATGTTTTGTTGATTTCAAAGGACAAGTGATTTGACTTAAATGGTGTCAAAAAGTGTGAAACCTAATTCGTGAGAATTGAATACTTGGTTTTTAAAAGAATAATGTTACAAATTTGGAAATGGGAATAAGGATCGAACAAGCCAACGCAGTCGATAAAGGAAAGAAGTAATGACTATTAATCATATTAAAACCAAGAGAAACCTCCATCTGCATAGAAGCTAAGATAAGACAAAATTGTATTACATTTTCTAGATCATGGTCATTTAATAAGAATTATTGTAATCGTTTTGATCTTCTTAAAAATTCCAAAGTAAGGAATTCGATTTTCTAAAAGAAAAGAGACTTAAGAATTGGAAGTGTTTTGTTTTAAAAGAAAGGCATGGTTTTGTCTTGTATTGTTTTAAAACATAAAGTGTTATAATAGCTTTATGGGAAGTTAATTATAACGACTTTACGAAAACAAAGGAATGGTTTTTATAATTGGATTTAGATTGGGATACTTGACGTTGTGCTAAAGAGTGTTTAGAGTGCTTGATTTAAACCTGAATGTGTTCGATACTACGGGTGTTAGTATCGGGTGGCGTTTGCGTAGGAAGAGGTCTTTGTTTTGAAGGAATGAAAGTACGTTGAACTGGCATATGCTTGTTGTGATAGCTTTTGTTGTGCAAGTATTGTATTGCTGTGCTACCGCGTCTCTCGTTGGAGGGCCGGCTATCTGGTTGATTGGTGGACATACTGACACGTTGGGTAGCCCACGGGTATGCTTCCACGGTGAGTATTATCTTGTGGTTGATTGATGGACATACTGACACGTTGGGTAGCCCGGGTATGCGTCCATGATGAGTATTATCCGTTAGTTGTTTGGACATACCGACGCTGGGTGGCCCACGGGTATCTTCCACAGGATTGTTATCTTGTTGACTCCTTTGGGCATACCGACACTGGATGGTCCACGGGTATGGGCCCACTAGGATGGTTCCATGGCCATGCTTATACCGAGGTGAGACGCCGGCACGAGGCCATTGTCAGGCGTTAAATTCGGGTTGTATTTGAGTGATGACTTTACGCGTGAGTCCCTGATTTGACGTGACTGTTATGTGTTGTGTACTGTAGTTTGGTTATCATACATGTCTCCTGCTTTATATAGACTATTATGATTTCATTATAGTATTTTACAGTTTCACATACTTGGTACCTGTTGTACTGACCTCCTTCGGGGGGCTGCGTTCATGCCGCAGGTTGAGGTACATAGCTTGCTGATCCACTCTCTTAGGATCGTTGTTCGGTTCTCGGAAAGCTCCATATCTCCGGAAGCTTGTCTTGTGGTACGGTTCCCTGAAGTAGTAGGCTTTTGTATATTCAGAGGCATGGCGGGGCCCTGTCCCGTCATTATGGTTTCAAAATTCTTAGAGGTCTGTAGCACTGTTGTGGGCAGGTTTGTAAGGGATGTAACTGTTCAAGTTTTAATTTATGTACAAAAAGGTAACCGTTGGGTTGCTTTGCTTTCTTATTTCTTTGTTTTATATGTTTAAGTTTTATTTCATTTGGTTTTCTCGATGTTGTATCACTAGGGTGCGGGGTAAGGCACGATCACGGGCGGGTTGGTCGTGACATCATATCCTTAAGGCAGTGCGAAGCGACTACCGATCAAAAGCTAGCCACGCAATCGGCGAGGCAAGTATCTTAAGCTAACGTGCCCAGCCTACCGTCTCACGAGATATGGCCGAGGCAAGTATCTTAAGCTATCTACGAGAGCCTACCGATACGAGAAATGACGGGACAAGTATCTAAAGTGTGCACGAACCCGTGTACAAATCAAGCGTGATCGCTCGTCGCGCGGCAAGCCGTGGATTAGCGGTCCATGGACAAATAACATAATCCTCACGATGACCGCATGCCGGCATCTTACCTCGGAAAGCATGGCCATGAAACCATCCCATCGACGAGCGTACCGTGGACCATCCATCGTGTCGGTATGTCCAAAGGAAATAACAAGATAATACTCAAAGTGGGCGCATACTCGTGGACCATCCAACGTGTCGGTATGTCGAAAGAAATAACGGATAATACTCAAAGTGGACGCGTACTCGTGGACCATCCAACGTGTCGGTATGTCCAAGCAATCAATCGATAGCGGCCTCCCAGAGTCACGGTAGCGTAAACAAAACACTTGCCCATCAAAGGCTATCACAACAAGCATAGGCAAGTTCAACGTACTTTCATTTTATATCAACAATCCAGGTTTCAACCCCAAAATACTACATACTTTCATTCTTTCAAAAAAACCTCTTTTTACGTAAAAGCCACATGATACTAATACTCGTAGTATTAAAACACGTTTTCTTTTCAAACCAAATTACTTCACTTTCGTAAAAATCTTTACAAGACTTTTAAAATCAAGTACTCTATACTTTTTAAACCAAATGTTTTTCTTGTAAAACAACATCAAGTATACTCTTTAAAACCCAAAAACTTACTCTTTTCAAAACAAGTAACCTATACTTAAATCAAGTTACTTCTCCTTTTTCCGAAATCAAGTCGTTTATAAGTCAAGTCTCTTATCTTTCAAGATCAAGTCTCTTAACATTCAAAATCAAGTCGTTTATCTTTCTAAATCAAATCTTTCTTTTATCTTCATAAAGTCGTTATAACTAACTTCCCATAAAGCCATTATAACACTTTATGTTTTAAACAAAATTCATTTCACACATGTACGTCTATCGTACTATATAGTTCACAACAATCATGCTCAAGAGTATAGGAAGAATCACATACCTCTTCGGCTTAATCCACAAGCCAAGTATGCCGCGTGAAGATCCACCTATAATAACCACAATATATCTATCAATCTCTAGTTCTCTTGTAGCATAATCTAAGCAAGCAGTTCCTATTCTACGAAAAATTCGGCAGACCTCCCCCTCGCAATCACATACATAACCTCCCTAACAAGGCACGCTGCCAAGCCAACAACTCGAGGATTACACGTCTAACCGGACGTGCACAGTGCCTATGATAATACTACACAAGCCTCATGTAAATACAGTCCAAACCTTTATAATCATCCTTCCAATATATCTTATACTCAATTCTAATCTACTACAATATGTAATATCCAATTACAATAGAGGGACATAAATCATTACCTCGATAAGCCCAAAAATTATCCAAGATTATAAGTCGATCCTGAGCAACGTTTAGCTCCAAATCATTACGCTCCAACCCGCTCAGCGACCTTAGAAGTTTCTAAACAACTTCTAAACACTTCAACCAAGCTATGAAGATTTTTCTAGGGTTTCATTTGCGACTATTTGGAAAAAAAATAGTATTTCCGGGCTCCTAGTATTAAAATAACCTTGGAATACAACTAGGGATACTAGGCTAAGGTATTTGGGATAATACTACAATACTTGAAGTATTTTCTACACAAGTGGGGGGAGGGGGACGAAAACCATACAAAGGGAAAGGGATATTTTTGCCTTGGAAAGTCTTTAAGTGTGGATGAATATTATGTCTTGCACTATGGGGTATTTATAGAAGAATCAAGGGCCAAGATAAATGTAAGTGTATGGTCAAGATTGGGCCATGTGTGTGTGGGTCCCACCACACCACATGGCCAACAAAAAACAAGCCACTTGTAAGGCCCAGTCGGCGAGGACAGTGTCTAGCCACTGTCCACCATTTGCCAAGGTGGCCACATGGGGTGACACGTGTCGCCCTACTGCGTCAAAATATTTCGTCTTAGAAAATGTTATACCGTAGTTCGACCCTACGTGCGAGGCGCATTTAAAGTATGTAAGACTTAAATTTTTAAGGATAGGTTGTGGATTGTTCGGAGTTTTAGTCAACTTTGAGGCGGGTTATGACCCGGTATATTGAGAGTTCCTAAGTGTTTCAAAGGCCTAGGGCGTAGTTCGTTGAGTCTGGATTCCAACGCAACCAACCGTTCGTCGATAGGGCGTCGGAGTAGGAAGTTATGAGAATTACAAGTTCAGTGCGCAGTCGGACAGAAACGTGTTTCGGACTAAGGCGACAGGGCCGCGGCTCCGGGTGCAGGGCCGCGGCGCCTAAAGTACCGCAGGGTCGCAGCAGTTACAGAGCCGCGGCGCCAGGCGAGCGCGGCGCGAAAGATCGGAGGCTGCGGAGGTTTTGTAGCCGCTGGCCAGCGTGGCCAACGCGCCGAGGCGGGTTTTTAGTCTGAAAAACTTAGGAAATCTGATTTTTGTTTTGAAAAGAGGCCATGGGAAGGTGACAAGTGTCCCCATCTGATTTTCTGTTGCATGCAATATATTGACCAAGGCTTGGTCATTTTCTATCTTTCATCTTCACTCTCTCTCTCTCAATTGCTCATTCTCTGCAAACTTCCATTCTCTCTAGAACCCCAAGAGAAATTCTAAGCCTAAGAAAAATCTGAAAGATAAGAGCAAGAAAAGGAAGCTTGTGGCTAGCTTGTTGGCATTGTTGTGGTGGTGTTCTTGGCAAGCTAGCAATATTTGGAATAAGTTTGGCTAAAACTTTAAGGTAACATTTCTTCCTTTAGAATTAGTTCTAGTGTTGCATGTTTAGAAGAAGGAACTTGTGATAGTAGATAATGCTCTTAGAATCATTGCATCTAGAAATGTGGTTTGGATATGAAGAATGGGTTAAGAAGAGATTATGAGCATGTTGTAGCCTAAAAACTACCTTAGAATTGTTAAGTAAATTGTTGTAGACTTATGGGACAGAATTTTGGGTATGTAATCCCCTTTGAATTGTTGGTTTGATTGAGCCTTAAATGTGGCGTTTGGATGATAAATTCGACCTTGAAAGGTGGCAAAGTGAGTAGAAACAAAGGAAATCTTTGATTTTCCATAGAATTTAGTGACTTAGAACTTGGATTGTTCTACTTTGAGATTAGAGGTTAACAAGCGTATCATGATTATTATAGGTTGAGATATTACTTGCGGTAGTTGAGCTTAGCAAGTGGATTGACCAAAGAGGTATGTGAAGCTTTCCTATCTCTTGAGCATGAATAGATGAAACTATGTATACGGTAGGCGTCTGAAGATTTGGTGTTCTTACTTGTTTTGATTATAAAATGACTTGTTCGTTTTAAAAATGTATAAGTCCTTGATTAAGGGAAAAGTATGATTTTACTAAAGTATAGAGTTAATATAACAACTTTATGGGAAGTTGGTTTATTAGCTTCATAAAAGGTTAATGAGAAGAGATTTTACTCTAAGTAAGATAAGTATATGAAGAGGCAAATTGATTTAAAGGCATCAATTGCCCAAAGGCTTTTATGTATAAAGAAGAGTCACTTTTAAAGAGTTGAAGCATGTAGTACTTAAGTTAAATTCGGTTTTGCTTTTTATTAAAGATATGGTTAAGTGCCTTAAGTAAACTAAAATGAGAGGGTATATGAGCAAGATTAGTAAGAAGTTATAAGTTTTCTTAACTTATTTATTATTATGATATGATGTGATTTGAGATAGGGTAAGAGTATGCGAGGGCAAGCCCCAGATCGTCATACCACCTCCTTGATGTAAGAGTATGTCGAGGGCGGCCCCAAGATCGTCATACCATCCGCCGGTGTAAGAGTATATCGAGGGCGGCCAGATCGTTATACCACCGCTTGAGGTAGAGTATATCGAGGGTAAGTCCCCAAGATCGTTATACCACTGGTTAGTGGATTTGCTACCCGTGACGCGAGGAATACCTCATGCGAGTCCTTAGGGGCTTATGCGGGTGAAATAGTCCCGTCTTGGTAGTGCAGTGCGATCTGAGGAATCTCGTGCGGGTCGCGGGGACTATCACGGGTGAAATAGTCCGAGTAGGGGTGCTTATGGATCTGCGAGCGAGTACCTGTCTTGATCCTAAGGCCCTATTTTATGCGATATTATATGTATATATATATATACTTGTCACCCTCATTGTTAGTAAGGCACTGATAAAAGGTATTTTAATTGTCTTGTGACTCAACTTACTTTTAGACTTGATATCATTATTACAGTATTTTCGACTTTACATACTTGGTACATATTGTGTCGACCCCTTCCTCGGGCTGCGTTAAATCTGCGGTAAGGGTAGCGATTTAGGATCCTCGTTCTTAGGATCACTATTAGGTGTCGAAGCTCCATTCCTCGGACGCTTGTTGTTTTAGTACGGATTTTCCACGATCTTATAGGTATTTTATACATTCAGGGGTATGGCGGGGCACTGTCATACGATTATTATCTTTAAGTGCGTGGTCACATGTATTTTGGGCTAAAAGAACCAGTTGTATTATAAATACTTTTTTAAGTATGTTTATGGAAAGCGACACTTATCGGTGGCGGATATATTTACCCTTTTTATGAAGTTATGTGTTGTGCTATGTTCATTGCTATTCTCGACATATACCGACAGGTACCAGGTGAGTACTAGTCGCGGCCGAGTCGGTCGTGACAAAAGTGGTATCGAGCGATTAGTCCTCGGAAAGTGTCCGCGAGCCAGTGTCTAGTAAGTCTTGATTATCGGTGTCGTGCACCACATCTATAATCGAGGAGGTGCAGGATATTTAGGATTGGTTTCCATTCTTTCACTCTAAGATCGTGCAATGTAGCCGAGTTATAGGTTGAGCCTCCTCGATGTTTCCCACTTTTTGTATCGATTATGCCTCGCGCGCAACGCGGCCCGAAGAAGGCAAAGCGTAGAGTCTTGCTAGTGGGGCGGAGAGTCACGAGGCTGAGCCGATCCTTACGAGAGATGATGTTTAGGCGGCGAGTTCCACGTCGTCGCCCGGCCTCAGCAGTTCGGCGTGACGCGGCTCACGAGACGCGATGCGAGCCTCGATCCAGCGGCGAGGGCACGAGAAGATTACGGGAGCAGTTCGGCTCGGCCCGGCATAGTGGCGAGCGGCGCCGGCGAAGCGGCGACTAACCGAGCCGACGATTCTGGATTCGGGATTTCTTGGGTTGTCACCCACCCGAGTTCTATGGTTCAAGATTTGATGAGGATCAAGAGTTTGTCGGCGATTCTGGACCGTGCAGTTCTTAGGGCCTCGTGAGTCTGTTATACTAGCTTCTACCGGGTTCTGCAGCGATATTGCGTTGAACTGGTTTGAGTCATGGGTATTGTCGAGGTGAGATGCTCTTCCGGTGATTGGGAGGAGTTCACGAGGCGTTCTAGACCACTTCTTGCCCACGAGGTGAGGAGGGCCGTGTAGATAGGTTCTTGACCTTGAGACAAGACGGGAGGACTATCGGGAGTCTGACACAGAGTTTGACACCTTGGCGGATATCGCACACCATAGTAGTGACATGGCGAGCAGGGGTTCATCGATATGTGATGGGGTTAGGCCGTCACGCATGACTCTGCGTGCTTGGGGTGGCTCTTCAGGGGATGGATATTTCGAGATGCGAGCATACGCGAGATTGAGATAGAGAGCGGGATCGGCTAGATATGGGTCACCAAGAGGCCGGGGCAGCGAGGACTCGGGGCGGATCTCGGCGGCGGCCTCGGCAGAATAGGTCCACATTCCGGCCCGGCCGAGTGCTCCTTCTCGATTTTCCGGCGGAGATCGTCAGCGAGGTTATTCGAGAGCGGTCGGGGCTCGGGACTTGAGCTTCGGAGGCGAGACCAACACCAATCGAGACCACCTACCTCAGTGCGTTCGATGTGGTAGATCTCATCCGGCGAGTGCGTATGGGTTCTAGGCGTGTTACTCTTGTGCGGCGGGGCCATCTAAGAAGATTGCCGTCGCTTGGCGGCGGGAGCATTATGGTTCGGCCAGCGAAGTGCATTCTTTGGTCTTCATCTTCTATGGCTAAACGCCCGGGGCGAGTACTTATGGGCGGCCGTGGCGAGAAGGTCGTGGCGGGGTTCGATTCTAGCGGTCCTCGAAGCGCATTTATGCTATGTCGGTCAGCGGGACTGCGAGGCGTCCCGGATGTCGTCACGGTACATTATTGGTTTCTTCTTTGTGATGTATATGCTTTGATAGATCCGAGTTCTACCTTGTCCTACATATCTCCTCATATTGCGGTAGAATAGGGATAGAGCAGAGTCCATAAGACCTTTTGAGGTGGCTACGCCGATGGCGATCGATGGTAGGCGGCGAGTGTATAAGGCTTGCCAGTGATTATAGATAGTCGTCATACCACTGGCCGACTTGATAGAGTTGGATATGGCGGACTTTGGCGTGATTATGGGTATGGATTGGCTAGCATCTTGCTACGCCAATGTGGTATGAGGAGAGACTAGTTCGGTTCGGTTTCCGTGATCGGTTATCGAGTGGAAGGGAATCTGGCGTCGAGGGTAAGTTTATTTCTTACCTCAAGGCTAGGAAGATGGTGCGGAAAGGGTATATCTACCATATGGTTGGGTATTCGACATCGAGGGTGAGTCTGGGACCTTGATCGATCTGGTCGTTAGAGAGTTTCGGGCGTATTCCCGGATGAGCTTCGGTGTCCTCCCGAGAGGGAGATTGAGTTTTGTATTGAATTGGCGCGGATACTCGTAGATATCTATTCCGCCATATAGGATGGCACTGAGGGATTGAAGGAATTGAAGGACCGGTGAAAGACTTCTTTGGAGAAAGGCTTTATTAGGCAGTGTTTCTCCTGAGGAGCACGTGTTATTTGTAAAGAAGAAGGATGGGGCCGCGTATGTGTATTGATTCTGACGGTGAACAAGGTAACTATCAAGAATAGATATCCCTCCCGGGATTGACGATTTGTTTGACGATTGCGAGTGCAAAGTGTTTTTCCAAGATAGACTTGCGGTGGTTATCATCAAGTGCGAGTTAGAGATAGATATCCCAAAGATGCATTCGGGACCGGTATGGGCCTTATGAGTTGAGTGATGTCGCCCGGTTTGACCAACGCCCCAGCAGTATTCATGGATTTGATGAATAGGGTGTTCAGGCCATTCTTGGACATGTTCGTTATAGTTTTCATCGATGATATCTTGGTATATTCGCGTCTGAGCGAGAGCATCTGGTCATTTGAGGCGGTATTGAGTCCTCGAGGCCGTGATTGTATGCCAAGTTCTCAAAGTGCGAGTTAGTTAGCTTGTGGCTTTCCTAGGGCATATTATGGGTAGCGGTATTGGGTTGTCTGACTAAGATTGAGCGATCAGACTTGGCGGACCAGCTACTGCGGCAGTGCGCGTCTTTGGGCCTTGCGGGTTATTATCGGAGGTTTGTAGAGAAGTTTGCTTCTATTTCAGCACCGTTGACTAAGCTGACTCAGAAGGCAACTATGTTCCGATGGACGGATACTTGTGAGGAAAGTTTCCAGTTGCTAAAGGAGAAGTTGACGACCGCCCGATTCTTACTCTTCCGGAGGGCTTAGATGGTTATGTGGTTTTTGTGGCCAGCGTCAGTGTCGGGCTTGGAGTGCGTCTTGATGCGGCCACGGCAAGGTTATAGCTTATGCATCTCGGCAAATTAGGAAGCATGAGAAGAACTATCAGCGCGTGACTTGAGTTGGCGTGATGATTCGTGCCTTAAAGATGCAGGCATTATTTATATGGAGTTCATGTGGACATTTACACGGACCACAAGAGTCTCGGTACATCTTCGGCCAGGAGGCGAACTTGCGGCGAAGGCGGTGGTTGGAGCTACTTAAGGATTATGGCGTTGATATTACGTACCACCCGGGAAGGCGATGTAGTGGCGGATGCCCAGTCGCGGTCGATGGGTAGTGCATGCGATGTTCACCAGAGAAGAGGATATGGTCAGAGTTACATCGGCTAGCAAGCCTTGGTCCGTTTGGTTGATTATTAGTGCGAATTGGGTTCGAAGGTTGCAGAGCCTTCCATCGTCGAGGAGGTGAAGAGGCGACGATATGAGGATCCGATTTTGCACGGTGCAGAGATCGACTCTCGGAAGGAGAAGAGTCTATTTGAGTGGCGCTGATGGGGTGCTAAGATTCGAGGCGGTTGTGTGTTCCGATGTAGCGGGACCGTCGGCGGTCTGGGGAGGCGCGGTGCTCGTTATTCTATTCATCCGGTCGACTAAGATGTACCATGACCTCGGATCGTGTATTGGTGGGATTGCCTAAAGAGGGGCGTTGCGGAATTCGTGGCACGGTGCGAATTGTCAGCGAGTTAAGATTGAGCACGGAGGCGGTGAGGCATTGCGAGCCATTGATATTCCAACTTGGAAGTGGGAGGTGATAAATATGGATTTTATCACGGGACTACCCACCACTCGGAGGAAGCGTGATTCCATTTGGGTGATTGTCGGCAGATTGGCGAAATCGGCCCATTTTCTTCCTGATCGAACAGCGTTCTCGGTGAGGACTATGCAGTTATATATTAGAGAGGTTGTGAGGCTGCGCGAGTCCGTGTCGATTATATCGGATAGAGGAGCGGTTCTCGGCTAACTGGAGGTCTTTTGAAGGGATTAGGGACACGGTGAGTCTCGATGCGGCGTTTCATCCTCGGACAGACGGACGGGCGAGCGCCTTATCGAACAACGAGGATATCTTTGCGGGCTTGTGTTATTGATTTCGAGGGTAGGGAGGATCACTTGCCTCTTGTGGAGTTTGCCTTATAACGGCTACCATTCCGGTATTCGGATGGCGCCTTATGAGGCCTTATACGGGAGAAGTGCAGTCACGATAGGCTGGTTCGAGTGGGAGAAGTTCGATTAGTCGGGCGGACTTAGTTGTGGTGTGGATAAGGTGAAGCTTATCCGAGGCGGTTATTGGCGGCTGAGTCGGCGAAGTCGTATCACGAGATCATCGGGCGTCGACACTTGGAATTTGAGATAGATGATTGGGTTTTCTAAAGGTATCGCCCGTGAAGGCGTGATGAGATTTGGAAAGAAAGGAAGCTTAGCCCAAGTACGTTGGGCGTATCAGTTGTCCGTAAGGTAGGCAAGGTTGCACATGAGTTAGATCTTCCGTCCGATTTGGGGCGGTGCATCGATTTTCATGTGTCATGTTGCGGAAATGTATTGGAGATCCGTCTAGAGTGCACCCGATTCATGATGTCGGTGTGAGGAGTTATCGTATGAGGAGAGTCATAGCGATACTCGATCGGCGAGTTAGGCGACTTGGACGAAAGGCGTGGCTTGTCGAGGTCTGTGGCGGAGCAACGGGGAGGAAATGGCGTGGGAAGCGAGAGGATGACATGATGAAGAAGTATCCTCACTTATTCCCTATACCTCGGGTAACCTACTTTCCGCTTGTTAGTTTTGATTTAGCATTTACGCTTGGTATGTTGTGGCTCGTGGAGTTTCTTTTGCAAAAGAATAGTTAAGAGGGTCTATGTCGACGTTGTGATTTGAGTAAGTCTAGAAGGAACATTCGGACGAATGTTTCTAAGGAAGAATGTTATACCGTAGTTCGACCCTACGTGCAGAGGCGTTTAAAGTATGTAAGACTTAAATTTTTAAGGATAGGTTGTGGATTGTTCGGCGGGTTTTAGTCAACTTTGAGGCGGGTTATGACCCGGTATATTGAAGTTCCTAAGTGTTTCAAAGGCCTGGCGTAGTTCGTTGAGTCTGGATTCCAACGCAACCAACCGTTAAATCGATAGGGCGTCGGAGTAGGAAGTTATGAGAATTACAAGTTCGGTCTTGTGATCGGATGGCGTGTTTCGGACTAAGCGGCGAGCCGCGGCTCGGAGTGCGAGCGCGGCGCCTAAATACCGCGGTCGCAGCGATTCTGAGCAGCGCGGGCAGCGAGGCGCGGCGCGCGAAAGATCGAAGGCTGCGGAGGTTTATTGCCCATGGCCGTGTGGCGAAGCCGAGGCAGCGGTTTAAGCGGAAAAACTTAGGAAATCTGATTTTGTTTTGAAAGAGGCCATGGGAAGGTGACAAGTGTCCCCATCTGATTTTACATTGCATGCAATATATTGACCAAGGCTTGGTCATTTTCTATCTTTCATCTTCACTCTCTCTCTCAATTGCTCCCCTTCTCTAAACTTCCACTCTCTAGAACCCCCAGAGAAATTCTAAGCCTAAGAAAAATCTGAAAGATAAGAGCAAGAAAAGGAAGCTTGTGGCTAGCTTGTTGGCATTGTTGTGGTGGTGTTCTTGGCAAGGAAGCTAGCAATATTTGGAATAAGTTTGGCTAAAACTTTAAGGTAACATTTCTTCCTTTAGAATTAGTTCTAGTGTTGCATGTTTAGAAGAAGGAACTTGTGATAGTAGATAATGCTCTTAGAATCATTGCATGCTAGAAATGTGGTTTGGATATGAAGAATGGGTTAAGAAGAGATTATGAGCATGTTGTAGCCTAAAAACTACCTTAGAATTGTTAAGTAAATTGTTGTAGACTTATGGGATGAGAATTTTGGGTATGTAATCCCTTTGAATTGTTGGTTTGATTGAGCCTTAAATGTGGCGTTTGGATGATAAATTCGACCTTGAGAAAGGTGGCAAAGTGAGTAGAAACAAAGGAAATCTGCCGATTTTCCATAGAATTTAGTGACTTAGAACTTGGATTGTTCTACTTTGAGATTAGAGGTTAACAAGCGTATCATGATTATTATAGGTTGAGATATTACTTGCGGTAGTTGAGCTTAGCAAGTGGATTGACCAAAGAGGTATGTGAAGCTTTCCTATCTCTTGAGCATGAATAGATGAAACTATGTAATGCGGTGAGCGTCTAAGATTTGGTGTTCTTACTTGTTTTGATTATAAAATGACATTCGTTTTAAAAATGTATAAGTCCCTTGATTAAGGGAAAAGTATGATTTTACTAAAGTATAGAGTTAATATAACAACTTTATGGGAAGTTGGTTTATTAGCTTCATAAAGGTTAATGAGAAGAGATTTTACTCTAAGTAAGATAAGTATATGAAGAGGCAAATTGATTTAAAGGCATCAATTGCCCAAAGGCTTTTATGTATAAAGAAGAGTCACTTTTAAAAGAGTTGAATCATGTAGTACTTTGGTTAAATTCGGTTTGCTTTTTATTAAAGATATGGTTAAGTGCCTTAAGTAAACTAAAATGAGAGGTATATGAGCAAGATTAGTAAGAAGTTATAAGTTTTCTTAACTTATTTATTATTATGATATGATGTGATTTGAGATAGGGTAAGAGTATGCGAGGGCAAGCCCCAAGATCGTCATACCACCTCCTTCAGTGTAAGAGTATGTCTGAGGGGCCAGCCCCAAGATCGTCATACCATCTGCTTCAGTGTAAGAGTATATCTGAGGGCGACCTCAAGATCGTTATACCACCGCCTGTGGTAAGAGTATATCGAGGGTAAGTCCCCAAGATCGTTATACCACCGGTTCGTGGATTTGCTACCCGTGACGCGAGAATACCTCACGCGAGTCCTTAGGGGCTTATGCGGGTGAAATAGTCCCATGCCGTGGTACAGCCCGATCACGAGTACCTAAATGCGGGTCCACGGGGACTGTCACGCGGTGAAATAGTCCGGGAGTAGGGGTGCTTATGGATCTGCGGGCGAGTACCGTCTTGATCCTAAGGCCCTATTTTATGCGATATTATATGTATATATATATATACTTGTCACCCTCATTGTTAGTAAGGCACGTAAAAGGTATTTTAATTGTCTTCCATGACTCATTTACTTTTAGACTTGATATCATTATTACGGTATTTTCGACTTTACATACTTGGTACATATTGTGTCTGACCCGCTTCCTGGGGCTGCGTTCATGCCGCATGGTAAGGGTAGCGATTGAGGATCCTCGTTCTTAGGATCACTATTCCGGTGTCGAGCTCCATTCCTCGGACGCTTGTTGTTTTAGTACGGATTTTCCACGATCTTAGGTATTTTATACATTCAGGGGTATGGCGGGCCCTGTCCGCGGTTGTTATCTTTAAGTGCGTGGTCACATATGTATTTTGGTCTATAAGAACAAGTTGTATTATAAATACTTTGTTTAAGTTTGTTTATTGAAAGCGACACTTATCGGTGGCGGATATGTTTTACCACTTTTTATGAAGTTATGTGTTGTCTATGTTCATTGCTATTCTCGACATATACTGTGGTACCCGATGAGGGTACTAGTCGCGGCCGGTCGGTCGTGTGAAAATATCCAAAATACGAAAATCTCAAAAATAAAGTGGGCCTCAAAGCAGTAAATTTCTCCGTGGGTCCCACGTGACCATTTCCAAAATAAAATCTCATAATTCTAATATAATCCAAGAAGTCCAAATACCAAATCGGGAATCCAATTCCCTAACGAACCTTTTTCCTTCACAAAACCGGAAACTTTTAGTGAAAAATCACATCTTTCTTTCTTTCCAAATTTACATGCGTATTCTCGTGCGTCCTCACATACATACCACGGAACTACGGGTATAACATTCTTCCCAGAAACATTCGTCCCGAATGTTCCTTCTAAGTCTCCAAACGTACTTGCGCCGGTATAGTCTCCACTACTACACTTACAAAACCGATCATGCCACCACTGACCAGAATATAACATGTGCGCAAAACTCAAATCCAAGCCAACGAGGAATCATTTCTAATCTCACAAAAGCTCCCACTAGTTTCAATTTCCTCTAAGGCCATTCCCGGCCTTCACGATCTGACTCTGGTCGAACGCACCCACGAACCCGTACGATGGTTACCTAAACTTGGGCCTAGCACCCTCGTGACCCTAACACAAAGCGGGACCACCAAATCGACCCACCCAGTCGGGATGCGGGTTGACGCGATCTTGCCTCAACCGACCCATTTACGCGCGAGCTCTTGTTCTCGATCGGAACAATCTCACTAATCAAGTCACGAAAAAACTAGTGGTCTTCTTAGCTCAACTACCTCTTACATTTCACACCACTCGGGGACTTATCACACAAATATACCCACGTATACTATGCACTCAGACAAAGGTCAATCGTAAACAAAATCTTTTACTCAAGACGGCCTCGCGTCTAAGGTCTCCACGTATAATATTCTAAGGCTCACAATTTCCACTCCCGATCTTACCTTTTCAACTACCCGTGTTTTCAAATCACAACTAACACAATGCCATGAGAACATAATACTTTAAAATATCCTCATCTTATCACACATACTAATCTCTAGAGGTTAAGGATATACACGAAATCAAAATAGGCGGTTCGAGGACCCAGAATCGAACTTCCACCACGACCGCCACGCCGCGGCTGCATGAACACCCTGCTTAGCTATCGAAGGCGAAGAACCCGCAACAGATCCCGAAGGCCGAGTCTCTACATCCGCGCTACCTCTGGTTGGACAATTCCTCGCAAAATGGTCCTGCTAGCCGCATGTAAAACAAACTTTCGAATCTGGTGACACTTCGCGTGGGTTTACCACCAGCCACCCGAGGTTGGGGTGGCTTCATCCGACAACACTCACTCCTCGAAAACAACCGCGAGCCACGACCGCTCCCGAATACCACTGGATGTCACGAAGACTTTGGAGGACCACTGCATGCTTGGCGGGCGCATAACTAGTCTGCTTCAAGGCGGTCCGCCTTGAAAGTTACCAAAGGACCTGCCTCACGCCTTCTGGTATTGGTGTCAATCCGTCGGCTCTCCGCTCCTCACCCAGTCGTAAGCTGCGTGCGGGCAATGTCCATGCGGTGAAGAGCTACACCCGAGCAACTCTGCTAAGTCGTCGATCTGTGACATAGCGGTGCACTCTGTCCTCCATTTACGCCACTAACGCGAGGACATATCGAGCCAACGAGTCGAACTCCACGTTGTACTCCGAATCGTGCGCCTCTGTCGGCATCAAAAATTTGTCGGCGTGCTCCTCATCTGCGGAGGCAAGAAATGGTGAGAAATGCCTCGAACTCGTCCCACATTGGAGGCGCATGCTCCCCGGGGACAGCTCGCGAATCAAACCAATCATTGCGCAGTATCACGCGGCGATGCGAACCCAGTCCACCGACTCGGTCTCGAAGCCTTGATCACCTCGTGATCGCTGTAGCGTCGGATGAACTCTGCGGATCATCCTCAGGCCTTGACCCATAGAACTCAGGTGGGTTGCAGCTCAAAAAGTCCCGTAGTCTCAAACTATCTGCTCTGGGGTGAACTATGGGTGCTGCCGGAACCTCTGACTCTCGTTTGTCCTCGTGTGTAGCCACAATCCTAGCTAGTAACTGGGCCATCTCCTTATAACCCATATCCTCTGTTCTTGGCCGTGGGACTGGAGGCTCAGTGCTTGTGGCCTCGGTGAGACATTTGTTGCTCTACTCGCGACTCCTCTGCTGTCTTGCCCTTCTGGGCTCTGGTTGCCTTGCGTGGAGGCATAACTGGCATAAAAGAATACGTCAGAAGGAGTCCAACTTACAACACAGCTCTAAGGCACTATCTCAGAGTGAGAAGGAATAGAAACCAATCCTAGATATCTCATAGCCTCCTGATTATATGTGTGTTGCACAACACGCCGATAATCAAGACTCTACTAGATACGGTCTGTAGACACTTTCCGAGGATTAACTGCTCTGATACCACTTTTGTCACGACCCGATCTCGGGCTGGATCGTGCCTAACGGGCACCCTAGTGATAACAACATCAGAGAAAATCAGCGGAAATAAAAACTTAACCAGAAAACAAGAGACAACATAAGAAAACAGGCTAACCAAATCGGTCACCTTCATGTATATACATATAACTGAACATTTAATATCCTTTACAAACCCTGCCCACAACAGTACTACAGACCTCTAAGAATGTAACAACATCTATGACGGGACAGGGCCCCGCCATACCCCTGAATGTACAAGTATCTACAATGACATGGGACTATACCAAAAGGATAAGCCTCGGAGAAACGGGCTTCCCAATGACTGCGATCCTATGGCGAGGATCAGCAATCGGTGTACTCTACCTGCGGCGTGAGCGCACCGGCGAGGTCGATGCAACAAGTACCAAGTATGTGAAAATGCGTAATGAAATCACATTTCATCATTTTATAAAACCATTTCGCAATAAATAAGCGATTAGGTCAAGTAAGGGGACGATATCCCGAATAATCACTCGCACATAACTATGGGTCTCACGCCCGTAATATCAATCATGCGTGGAACTCATTCTCATCGCCTGATGCATGATGTGAAACAACACCCATATGTGAACGAACACTAGATCACGCTGCGTCGTCAAACCGATCGGGCGAGTAGAATAGCCAACTACGGTCAAAAGCTAGTCATATCCCTTCACGCAGGCGAGTGCGAAGCCAACTACCAGTCCAAAAGCTAGTCACGCAACTGGCCGAGGCAAGTATCTTAAGCTAACGTACCCTAGCCTACCGTCTCATGAGATATGACCGAGGCAAGTATCTTAAGCTATCTACCAGAGCCTACCGATACACGAGAAATGACCAGGACAAGTATCTAAAGTGTGCACGAACCACGTGTACAAATCAAGCCGTGATCGCTCGTCACCGCGCAAGCTTTATGGATTAGCGGTCCATGGACAAATAACATAATCCTCACGATGACCGCGTGCCCAAGATCTTACCTCGGAAAGCATGGCCATGAAACCATCCCCTGGGCGACGTACCGTGGACCATCCATCGTGTCGGTATGTCGAAGGAAATAACAAGATAATACTCAAAGTGGACGCATACTCGTGGATCATCCAACGTGTCAGTATGTCCAAAAGAAATAACTAGATAATACTCAAAGTGGACGCATACTCGTGGACCATCCAACGTGTCAGTATGTCCAAGCAATCAATCAGATAGCCGGCCCTCCCAGAGAGTCACGGTAGCACAGAAACAAAACACTTGCCCATCAAATGCTATCACAACAAGCATAGGCAAGTTCAACGTACTTTCATTTTATATCAACAATCCGGGTTTCAACCCCAAAATACTACATACTTTCATTCTTTCAAAAGACCTCTTTTTACGTAAAAGCCACACGATACTAATACTCGTAGTATTAAAACACGTTTTCTTTTCAAACCAAATTACTTCACTTTCGTAAAAATCTTTACAAGACTTTTAAAATCAAGTACTCTATACTTTTTAAACCAAATGCTTTTCTTGTAAAACAACATCAAGTATACTCTTTAAAACCCAAAAACTTACTCTTTTCAAAACAAGTAACCTATACTTAAATCAAGTTACTTCTCCTTTTTCCGAAATCAAGTCGTTTATAAGTCAAGTATCTTATCTTTCAAGATCAAGTCTCTTAACTTTCAAAATCAAGTCGTTTATCTTTCAAATCAAATCTTTCTTTTATCTTCATAAAGTCGTTATAACTAACTTCCCATAAAGCCATTTTAACATTTTATGTTTTAAACAAAATTCATTTCACACACACGTCTAGTACTATATAGTTCACAACAATCATGCTCAAGAGTATAGGAAGAATCACATACCTCTTCGGCTTAATCCACAAGCCAAGTCAAGTATGCCGCGCGTAGAAGATCCACCTATAATAACCACAATATATCTATCAATCTCTAGTTCTCTTGGTAGCATAATATAAGCAAACAGTTCCCTTTTCTACGAAAAATTCGGCAAAGCCTCCTCTCCCGCAATCACATACATAACCTCACTAACAAGGCTGCTACCAAGCCAACAACTCGAGGATTACACGCCTAACCGGGACGTGCACAATTCTGCCTAACAATAATACTACACAAGCCTACTGTAAAATACAGTCCAAACCTTTATAATCATCCTTCCAATATATCTTATACTCAATTCTAATCTACTACAATATGTAATATCCAATTACAATAGAGGGACATAAATCATTACCTCGATAAGCCCAAAAATTATCCAAGATTATAAGTCGATCCTGAGCAACGTTTAGCTCCAAATCATACGCTCCAACCCGCTCCAAGCGACCCTTAGAAGTTTCTAAACAACTTCTCTAAACACTTCAACCAAGCTATCAAGATTTTTCTAGGGTTTCATTTGCGACTATTTGGAAAAAAGTAGTATTTCCGGTCTCCTAGTATTAAAATAACCTTGGAATACAACTAGGGATACTAGGCTAAGGTATTTGGGATAATACTACAATACTTGAAGTATTTTCTACACAAGTGGGGAGGCACGAAACCATACAAAGGGAAAGGGATATTTTTGCCTTGGAAAGTCTTTAAGTGTGGATGAATATTATGTCTTGCAGTATGGGGTATTTATAGAAGAATCGAGGGCAAGATCAATGTAAGTGTATGGTCAAGATTGGGCCATGTGTGTGTGGGTCCCACCACACCACATGGCCAACAAAAACAAGACAAGTGGCTTGCCACTTGTAAGGCCAGTCGGCGAGGACAGTGTCTAGCCACTGTCCCACCATTTCGCCAAGGTGGCCACGTGGGGTGACACGTGTCGCCCCACTGCTCCAAAATATTTCGTCTTCCGAAAATATCCAAAATACCGAAAATCTCAAAAACAAAGTGGGCCTCACAAAACCGTAAATTTCTCCCGTGGGTCCCACGTGACCATTTCCGAAAATAAAATCTCATAATTCTAATATAATCCAAGAAGTCCAAATACCAAATCTGGGAATCCAATTCCCACTAACGAACCTTTTTCCTTCACAAAACCCGGAAACTTTTCCGTCGAAAAATCACATCTTTCTTTCTTTCCAAAATTTCTGTCGTATTCTCGTACGTACGTCCTTACATACATACCCTGGAACTACGGGGTATAACAACACTCCTCAATTCTGAGTTTGATATGAAAAACTTGAGATCATTGCGATATTTCTTGGGTATTGTTGTCACTCGTCATGTAGGAGGGTTATTCTTGTCACAAAGAAAGTATGTTGCTGAGATTTTGAGCGTGCTGGTATGACATCGTGTAAGTCTACTTCTACGCCAGTTGATACTAAAATGAAGCTAGGGGCTTCGATCGACGTACCATATGAGGACCCCACTCACTATCGCAGTCTTGCAGTGGCACTTCAGTCTCACTTTTACACGACCGAATGTTACGTATGCCGTTCAGCAGATTTTTTGTTTATGCATGATCCTCAGATTGAGCATATGAATACACTAAAACGCATTGTTTTCTACATCCAAGGCACTCTTGATTATGGCTTACATCTATATTTTTCGTCGGTCTCTACACTTGTCTCTTACACAGATGCTGATTGGGGTGGTTGTCTGGACACCAGACGATGTACGTCTGATTATTGTATGTTCCTTGGTGATAACTTGGTCTCATGGTCTGCCAAACGTCAAGCTACCTTATCACGCTCTAGTGCAGAGGCCGAGTATCGAGGGGTGGCTAATATGGTTTCTGAATCATGTTGGCTCCGTAATCTCCTCTTAGAGCTTCACTTTCTGGTTCACGAAGCTACCTTGGTTTATTGTGATAATGTTAGTGCTATATACATTTTCTGGCAATCCGGTTCAACATCAGCGCACTAAACATATTGAGATAGATATTCATTTTGTTCGAGAAAAGGTAGCTCGTGGACAGGTACGCGTCTGTCATGTCCCTTCCAGGTATTAAATTGCAAACATCTTTATGAAGGGTGTTTTTTTAACATGTAAAACATTGAAGCTTCTAATGCTAAAGTAATTTTCTCAAAAAACAATAGATGTCTAACTCATTCAGTTCGTTAAACAAATGTTTATGCCTTACAATAAAATAGGCATGTTGGGTCCCGTGGGTTATGCTATGGAATAATAAAAATAAACTGAAAGTAAAATCAATTCGAATGCTAGAACAGTTTGTGAATGTCGGCAATAATGTCGTCGACACCAGTGATAACCCTTCAGTAAAAATAAAAAAACCTTTGAAGAGTAAAATACAGCGGAAATAATAAAGAACACAAATGTTTAACTTTTCATAGGTTATATATTAATATAACCTATGATGGTCAATAACCAAAGTATTGTATATATGTATATACAATTGATATATTCCTTCATTTACAATGTTACAAGATGCTACAAAAGGAATAAAAAGGGTTAAGTCGCAGATGACTTATGCCTGAAAAATCTATCTAAATAGAGGTGACAAATATCTCATTACAATCGCTCCATACAAAGTTAATCTAGAATCTGAAACAGCGACTGTAATGTTGTACATAATGTCGTCACAAACTCAGGCAACACTTGTTGATCCAGATTTCTGAGATGAAATCCCGAGAGCTCTCTTGGTATTTTTACATTTTGATTCTGGATGTTGATTCCTTGATGTAGCCTCTCTATTTATAGTAGAGTCTTCCTTGAAATGCTCAATGAATCGGTTTTAGAGGTTGAGGGAAAGGTGGGCAGCCGATAAGGTTGTTGGAGAAGAATGTGGAGTAAGATCCTCTAACTTCTTGGACTTGTTCCCCAAGCTTAGCAACGGCTTTGACTTGGTCCTTTCACGTTTTTAATCAGCTCCTAATCACCTTGCCAAGTCACTTTACCATCTGTAAAATCCGAAAATAAATAAATAATAATATATAGTTGTGGTTGAGTTAATAAATAAATATATATATATATATATATATATATATATATATATATATATATATATTAAAACAACGAATAAATTGCATGGGATAAAGTTAGTGTTAAAGTTGGATAAATAGATAGATGAAATGAAAATAAGAAAAACAAAAAAAAAACAAAAGAAAAAAAAAACATGCAGCATTGCACATTTGCACGTACACCACTCCTTCCCCTCCCCCCTTTTCATTTCCCCTCCAACTCTTGTCATTCCACCTCCCATAGGTTATAGAAAACTCTCCACTTATACATTGTATTTACACACAAACAAAGTACATAACATAAAGGTTAGAAAATCAGAAAAAAAATAAGTGAAAATAAGAGAAAAAAATACCAAGAGGGCAAGAAGCAAAATACTAAAGAGTAAGGATAATTTTAGCAACCACACAACAATAATCTTCACACTTACAAGGTGAGTTTTCTCACTCATAAATTCTTGGTAACATCCTTTATTTTTAGTTCAATACATGTTAGAATAAGAATTGAGTGTTGAAAAGAAATATTGAACTTTTGATTGTTTAGACAACTAGTTGCGTCATGAACTTTACGAACTGTTCTCACTGAGTTATAATTGTTAGAATTTGATGAAATTCGGAAGAATTGTACAACTCTCTAATATGATCATATAGAACCAAAACTGAGGTAAAATGGACGTACGGTTTGAAAGTTATCATAGTTCAAAGTTCCTGCCTTAGATTTGGTCGAAATTCGGAAAGACATAATTACAGACTGTTTTTATTGAGTTTTACTTATTAGAATTATATGAAAATTTACATGGTTGTAAATCTCTCTGTTAAGGACAGATATAGACAAAGATTTATTAAAACGGACTTACGAGTCGAGAGTTATTGTAGTTTGAAGTTGCTGCCTCGGATTCATCGGAATCCAGAAGGGCAGGACGTTGAAACGTAAAACTGTACTAATATGTGGGGAATATGAAAATTGTTGCTAAATGAAAGTTCTATATATCTCTGTTGTGGACATTTTGAGACCTTACGGGGGTCTATACGACTTACGGATTGAGAGTTATCGCTGTTTAAAGTTTCTGCCTCAGATCTATCGAGATCCAGGAAGGGCAGCGAATAAAAGTGTAAAACTGTACCAAATGGTACAGAATATGAAAGGATGGTTCACATGGAGACGTGTAGCTCTCTTTTCTCGTCGTTTTGAGATTTTATGGGGCTTGAACGGGTTTACAGATTAGGAGTTATGACTATTCTAAGATTGGTTTCTGTTTAATAAAAATTCTGCCGAAACAAATTTTATGTGACTGCTTTGAGGATAAATTTGTGTTAGTTACCCAAAGTAGTTTTAAATGAAATTTCGTACAGTGAAAGATCCCCGTCTTACCTTAATTTCCGCTTGAGAAACACCTTAGTTGGAGTTATGGTTAAAAAGTTATAGCGTTACAAGTATGAATGACAGAATGTTGGGAAAGAGAATATTATTTATTCAATCTTCTGAAAAATATGAAAAGTGAATACGTGTTCACATAAATATATAAATATAAACATAATGGATCGGGTTGCACGCCGCAACAAAACGTAAAGTGAATACGTGTTCACAAATACGTAAATATAATGGGTCGGTTGCGCCGCAACAAAACGTAAAGTGAATACGCGTTCACAAATACGTAAATATAATGGGTGGGTTGCGCGCAACAAAACATAAAGTGAATCTGGCGTTCACAAATACGTAAATATAATGGGTGGGTTGCGCGCAACAAAACATAAAGTGAATACGCGTTCACAAATACGTAAATATAATGGGTCGGGTTGCACGCCGCAACAAAACGTAAAGTGAATACGCGTTCACGAATACGTAAACATAATGGATCGGGTTGCACGTCGCAACAAAACGTAAAGTGAATACGTGTTCACAAATACGTAAACTTAATGGATCGGGTTGCACGCCGCAACAAATATGAAAGATGAATACATGTTCACCTATATATAAATATGAAAAGTGAATACGCGTTCACAAATATATAAATGTAATAAACATGTGGAAATGCAGGGGAATGTCTTAACGTATAATACGAGATAAAATGAAGTGTTAGTTAAACCGAGAATTTCCCATGAGGAGTTGTTGCATATTTAAAAAATGTTGTAACCTGATATGTTTTTGCAATATGCTTATTACGTTATAATGTGATTGCGCTTGGAATATTGTGGTGTTACTTTGAATTGCAGGGTAAGGTTCTCACTCATTGAGATGGTAGGGCTGACTCTTTATTTAACATGTTTCAGGAAAGCGTGATAGAGGAAAGGCTCCACGCCAAGGCTAGCGATCGTCCCGCAGCCTCTTGTCATACCAAGTCCATTATTTCGGGCTTGGTACTCGTCAGGTTCAGAATGTCAGTTTCAATGTCTCGAGAAATGCCCGTGTGAGATGGTCTCCCTTCCAACTTAGAATAATATTTGTCAGTATGTCTATGTAGAAACAATATTTGCACGAGCATGGGCTCGCGTTATATTTTCAATAAAGTCATAAACAAATTTCTTTATTGTTATTTTTATTAATAGCTCCGTATTTGAATATAAGTTTAAATTTCTAAATAAAGAGAATTAAATGGTGCTCCTGGTGGAAAATAATTGTCCAGGTGCCATCACGCCCTAAGTAAAGACTTAGGAAAAGTCGGGGCGTGACACCATCATGGTAAAAATCTCACGAAATCTTCAGTTTCCGTGAAGTAAGGCAAAACTGTTGTGAAATCTTCAGTTTCCGAATGTCGTGACATTTGTTCTAACATTTCTGATTTTAACTTAGAGCTGAAAATGATATGTTGGGCAAAATGTCACAACACCAAACCAACATTAACATTCTCCCCTTTTTTTGCTTTGCTTCACAAAACCTAATATATTCAGCGCAAGTGACTTAACGGCAATGTCATAGATATTGTCCAACATCTATGATTACAATAATGCTCTCCCTTAACCTGTAATGGCATATAAACACAACATATACAAGATACACATATATATACCATTTCTATAGGATTAGAAAAGAAGAAAGATGTTAGCACATATACACATATCATCCACTTATACAGATTTATATTCAGACCATATTCTCAACACCAACCAGTAGCATCAGCTTCAGTCCGTGAAGGAAGGGCAAAATATTAACATTCTCCCCCTTTTTGCCTTTCTTCACAAAACAACATTTTCAACAAACAGCAGTAGTAGTTTTCAACACAGCAGCAACAGATCTTGCATAATTCCTTCTCTGCACATAACAGTAGCATATAACAGTAGCAACTTTCAACATCTTTCTACTCCTGCATAACACTTTCTCTGCACAGAACAACCCATCTAGTATTCTTCATCTGATCCCCCTGCATTAGAACTTCCTTTGCTTCCTCGACTTCAGCAGTCTTCTTCTGCTCCCCCTGCATTGAGCATTTCAAGGAAGACTCTCTACTATAAATAGAGAGGCTACATCAAGGAATTAGCATCCAGAATCAAAATGTAAAAATACCAAGAGTGCTCTCGGGATTTCATCTCAGAAATCTGGATCAACAAGTGTTGCCTGAGTTTGTGACGACATTCTGTCCAACATTACAGTCGTTGTTTTAGATTCTAGATTAGATTTGTATGGAGCAATTGTAATGAGATGTTTGTCACCTCTATTTAGATAGATTTTTCAGGCATAAGTCATCTGCGACTTAACCCTTTTTATTTCTTTTGTAGCATCTTGTAACATTGTAAAAGAAGAAATATAGCAATTGTATATACATAAATACAATACTTTGGTCATTGATCAAAACCTATGAAAATTTAAACATTTGTGTTCTTTATTATTTACGTTGCATTTTACTTTTCAAAGATTTTCCTGTTTTTACTGAAGTGTTGTCACTGGTGTCGACGATATTATCGCCGACTTTCGCAAAATGTTCCAGCATTCGAATTGATTTTACTTTCAGTTTATTTTTATTATTCCATAGCATAATCCCCGGGACCCAACAAGTGGTATCAGAGCATACACTTGACATAATAAGTGTTTGGTCTTTTTACATATATTATGGACCCGGCTAATCCAACAATTGATAGACTTCCTATTTTAGATGGATCAAATTATGCCTATTGGAAAATTCGTCTACGCTCTCATATCAAATTCATTGATATTAGAGCATGTAGATCTATTATCAATGGATATAATATCCCTATGTTGCCACCAGACGAGGAAGGTGATATACTTCCTAAGCCTGAGGCCGAATGAAGTGTGGAAAAAACCAATAATGCAAGCTTCAATGAAAAGACCTTAAATGTTATTTTTGCATGATTTGATATCTACATGTTCAAGCTCATACAAAATTGCTCTACAAGCAAGGATGCTTGGGATACTTTGCAAACCCATTGTGAATGAAGCTCAAGTGTTCGACGAACGAAGCTCCGTATGCTCATGAGTAAATATGAACGTTTAAGGATGGAATAGACGGAGGATATAAAAACATATTTTGAAAAGTTGATCGACATTTCAAATGAATGTCAAGTTCTTGGATCTCCACCGACCAACAATCAACTTGTAGAAAAGGCACTTCGTTCTCTTCCTGAAAAGTTCAATATAAAGATATGTGCGATTGAAGAAGCTCACAATCTTTCTACAATGGACCTTCATACTTTAATGAGTATTCTCAAAACTTACGAGATAAATATGGGAATCAAAGGACATTGTATAAAAGCAAAGATATAACACTTCAAGCTAAATCCTTAGAGAGTCACGTCGATGATGGGGATGAAAGTCTTGACGAAATTGGTGATGGTGCAAATGTTGCCCTCCTTACTCGAAAATTCAATTCGATGGTAAGGAAGTTCAACAACAATAATAGTAATTTTAAATCCAAAATGTACCAAAACTCCAATCAAAGTCCACAAACCCCCTTCCTATAGTACAAAGAGGAAACCAACTAAGAAGAATAAACTCAGATCGAATCAAGTTTGATCCCAGGCAACTCGAATCTGTGCAATGCCATGCGTGTTCAGGCTGGAGTCATTATGCAAATGAATGTGCGAATACCTTGAGAAAAGCTGATAAGAATCTGTGGATCTCTCTTAGTGATGACGAAAGAGAAGAGGAAGGACCAAGAAATTAAGTCACAAGCAATATTGGCCACTGTTTACGAACTTTCACTCTCAGAAGATGAAAATATCATCGACAATGTTGTCCCAGATGTCATCACATTTGCGTCAACATCTGCGACGACATCTGCAAGTCTAGAAATATACGAAAGGTATGAATACTTTAATTATCCTGATGTTAATTGCTTTACTAGTGTTATTTCTTCTAGTGAGACTAGCTTTGACGATCAAGTTGATCCTAAAGATGACATGATTAAGGATTTGCAAAAACTTTGTAAGGACTTGATTCTAGAATCGAAACAACTTGACTCAAAGTTAAAATCTTTAACTCTTGAGAATGCAGGTTTAAAAGGCACAATAATCCGCTTAGAGGTTGCACTTACCAAAAATGATCTTGATTTTGGTAAGATTAGTGCAAAGTTGGACTTAGCTGAAGCAACTTTCCATAAGCTTAATACAGATACCTCCAAACTGGATGAAATCCTGAATCTTGGTCAACCATCACATGCAGGTTTGGGTTACAAGAACTTTCTTAATGCTATTTTTTCCAATCTGTGTGACAAAAACGAGGAAATGGACTTTGTCAAAGAAAGGAAGTTTTTGTCTCATCACTGTAACAAGTCTGGTCACTTAAAATCGTATTGTTCTAAACTGGAAAAATCCAGGAGCAGAATGCTTCCAAGACAACTGTCCAACATTCTGGACAGCACTCGAAGCAACATTCCTAAGCCAGTAACAGAAAAAGTTTAAAGAGAGTTTGGATTCCTAAAACGAATGTGCGATGTAGTGTTGCTATAACTACTTTAAGAACTAACATTTCAGGTTCATGATACTTTGACAATGGGTGCTCTCGTCACATGACAGGGACAAAGGACTGCCTAAGGAACTACGAGGAACTCAGTGGGGGAAACGTTACTTATTGAGGTGGAAGCAAAAGTAAAATCATAGGAAAAAGAACCTTAAATGTTCCAGGAGTTCCAGCCTTGAAAATTGTCTTACATGTTGATGGATTATTGGCTAACCTAGTCAGTATAAGTCAATTGTGTGATGACGATTTAGAGGTAAAGTTTAATAAGCATTCTTGTATAGTTACAAATGAAGCTAACCAATGTGTAATGACAGAATGTCGTCACAAACTCAGGCAACACTTGTTGATCCAGATTTCTGAGATGAAATCCCGAGAGCTCTCTTGGTATTTTTACATTTTGATTCTGGATGTTGATTCCTTTATGTAGCCTCTCTATTTATAGTAGAGAGTTTTCCTTGAAATGCTCAATGAATTGGTTGTAGAGGTTGAGGGAAAGGTGGGCAGCCGATAAGGTTGTTGGAGAAGAATGTAGAGCAAGATCCTCGGGACTTGTTCCCCAAGCTTAGCAACGGATTTGACTTGATCCTTCCACGTTTTTAATCAGCTCTTAATCACCTTGCCAAGTCACTTTACCATCATGGTAAAAATCTCACGAAATCTTCAGTTCCCGTGAAGTAAGGCAAAACTGTTTCACAGAATGTCGGTCCGAATGTCGTGACATTTGTTCCAACATTTCTGATTATATGTTGGACAAAATATCACAACACCAAACCAACATTAACAAGGTCAAACTTTTTAATAATCTTAATTGCTGCATTTCAAAGAGTGGAAGAATAAAAGAAAAATCACAATCCACATAGTGATCATAAAAAGGACCTCACCTTCCTGATAAAGTGAAAATAAGGTACGTGGAAAAAGATCTAATGAAAGAGATGTTTTTATTACCACAAACAAATCTAATGCTTCTATTTACCAAAAACAAAATCTAATGCTTCTTCTTAGTAGGTCCCACAAAAGATTTTCTGTCACTGAATGTTTTTCTATATAACATCCAACCCCTCAACTCCCTTCAACCAATTTTCCCTTTATAACCTTGTTTCACCTTTACTCTTCTTTATTGTAATTGCTTTCATTTCGCAGTACACTTTTCAGATACAAAAACTGTCCACTAGCATGCAGTGGCAGTTAGTATAAAACTTTTTAAGGTAGTTAAACTTTTGTGTACATGAAGCTAGAAAGGAGGTATTCAATTATTACATTGACTGATATATAACTAGTCAATTATCTGAAATAGCTAGTTGGAGTTGGAAGAGTTTTGTAGAATGAAGGAGAGTGGTAGGAAACAAGGTGCAGCTTCTCCATGCGCAGCTTGTAAGTTGCTAAGGAGGAGATGTGCACAAGATTGTGTTTTTGCTCCTTATTTTCCAGCTGATGAGCCACACAAATTTGCTAGTGTGCATAAGGTCTTTGGTGCTAGCAATGTCAACAAGATGCTTCAGGTCAGAGACTTCCCAACAATTCTGTTTCTTTCCTCAATTATGTCTAATTAAGCCATATTGATGCATTTTACCTTGCATACTAGAAAATGTTACATTGTTCACTTGTTGATGGAATTGAGACATAATTATTATTATTGTGTCGAAGAATGTTATTGCCAAGAGGACGTTCTACCAGTAATTAATTAAAAAAGACACACTTCAATTTCACTGTAGAAGTAAAAGATGTCATATAAAGGGACAGAGGATGAACGGGAAGGCAAATCTTGGGTGAAATTTCAGTTTGAATTGCTACATTAGTTGAACTTAAATTATATTAATAGTATAAAAGTTATTTAGATTGTCACTATGTATAACTTAAATGTTAGGACAAACTAACTACTGTGGAGCAGAGCCGGATCCAAAATTTAAGTTACATATCTTCAACCTTTAAGATTCTTATTAATGTATCATATTTTTAAAACTATACATTCATATCTATTACTACTATTTTTTGCAATTTTAATAAATAATTTATATATAAATTTATACTTCACAATGAAAATACTGGGCTCGTGTGAACAGTACCAACAAGCTACATCTTCCCCTGAAGTAGAGATCATTTTGATTTTAAGTACTTATATATATACCAATATATCTTTAAAATATTATAAAAATGAATCTTGAGTCTAACTCAACCTCAAAAATTAGCTTGTAGGGTGAGGATTGTTCAAGTCCATATTCTCATTTCATTTCCGATGTGAGACTCTTAACATTATCTATGAAATTTAACATTATAGCATATTATACCTTATTTTATTTTCCAAAGGTTATTAGTAGAAAATTACTATTAGAAGATACATGTTGAGTTTTAGTGACTTGATAATATAAAAAACTTGTATACGTGTAATGTTTTAGTAATTTGTATATGATTATTATACGTGAATGACCCTTCAAATCACGTATTGAAGAGAAAGATCACATATAATACTGAGTCAAAGTTAGAGATAACTATAAGTAGTATGATAATTTTGACTAATTTCCAGCTACAAACTAAAATCTTATGTGATAAAAGTAAAATACGCCAGTAAGATTACTGTTAATAATTTTCTTTTCTCTTATCTGTGAAACAGTAAAAATATTGTAATTTATATTCTCCGTTATTGACTCTACAACGGCTGAAAATGGTCCAAAGACCCCACTGCTGTTACCTTAGGTAACATCAAATCTTTAATTTTATCGCAATTGCACATTTACACTAGACATTTGCCGTATATATATGAAAGATATATTCTCAATAGAATCTTTGGCTATCATGACCTTCAGTATGTATTTATCATAAATATGCATATAGTATTATTTGTTAAAATAAGTCAAGAACGGTTTTCCAAATAATCCCTTAGGAACCAGAAGTGATAGAAATGGGAAGAAGAATAAAGAAAAGAAAGTCTAAATATTTGTCTCTTTTTTTTTTAAATTTCTCGTGTGGTACATAATCCCATAAGCATATAGTCAAAGATTTGTTATTCCAAAGTGATTGGATCACTTGCATTTTTCTTTGTTTTAAGAAGGTTTCACACTTAAAAAGACAGAAATTCAGGTTTTTACTTTACTCTTTTTTTCATGGTTAAACAAGCTTTCTTTTGGTGTAATCATGACATCACTATTGTTGGTCAAGGTTTGGGGCTCTAATGTAATGACACTGGTTGAGGGACTAGAAAAATTATGCCACTGGCAAAACAGAAAAGAAGTTTCATCCATGTTATTTTTACTACCCTTTTGGAGGGTTGGCAGGAAAAGAGAAATTGAGAATAAATTGATTAATTTTGTTTTTATTAGCATGTGGAACACGGGGTATGTTGTTGTTGCGGTTATTATAGTATGTTGTTATTGCGGTTATTGTAGGGATGTGGATCATTCAACTTTATATATTGCGGGTATATATATAAAATGTTTGATTTAGTGTAAACATCGCCGACAAACATTTATTTCCATAGTACACATCACTACCATTCGATACAACTGACCTTCACATGAAAGTTACTAATTTTTTTACAATTTAGGATTTGTTCATTTAAAGTTAGAAATTTCGCAGGAGTTACCGGAGCATCAACGGGGAGATGCGGTGAGTTCAATGGTGTATGAGGCTAATGCTAGAGTGAGGGATCCAGTTTATGGTTGTGTGGGAGCTATATCATCTTTGCAGCAACAAATTGATCATCTCCAAACACAATTGGCAATTGCACAAGCTGAAGTGGTACACATGAGGATGCGCCAATTCTCGTCCATGTCTAGTGGTGGCACAGCCGGAAACTCCCCGGAAAACGTGTCGCCGTCGTCCCGACACACTCAAACTCAGCCAACCATGTCCCTTTTTACCATGGACATGGTGGTAGATCATGCTATTATGGGGGAGTCGTTATGGTCATGTTAGTAACATTAATTAGCTAGTTGCTTCACTAGCATGCTTGCCTAGTCTTTTCTAATATTTGCTATCAAGGTCGTACTTTATTGTCTGCTTCCTTTCCTTACTATACATCTTTATTGCACATCTCTACCTGACCCCCTCAAGAGATGATGATGACCATCATTAACCATATTGTAAATGTTTAAACATATAATTATGAGCTATTATGATATATGTAGTTATGTATGCTGACTTGACTACTTTATAATTAATTTCCTCTTTGCCTTTTGTGTGGGGTAGACAATTGGTTCAAAATTTTGTATCTAACGATTTGATGTTAGTTACCTTAATTATGCGGTCTGGAACTGCTCCACCACTTTTAATAAAGGTCGCGACCCAATGTGGTCGTCAAGATTTTTCGCTCAAACACTTTAAAATAAACTTTATTCTATTTAGACATCTCATGTGGGCCTCTACTTCTCTATACAGGCGCGTGGAAAGGCTAAAAGAAAATTTTTAAATTATTTTTATTTCCTACTTTATCTTTTTCTTTATTTTTCTTCTCCATTTGATATTCTACCATTAACAAAATCTTCCACGATTGCTATCTTGCTCACCGAAAAATGAAGATCGTCACCATTCTTTGAGAACATGTGACATTTTTCGTATAAAATCAATATCAAAAATGAAATTTAAGGGTTTTTTAAAAAACAAAATTCAGTAAAAAAAAAAATCACCCCACAGGGCGTTAATAATCTCAAATAATAATCTTTTTTTGCATAAAAGTTCCATCTTTTCTCTTTCATTAACATTTAACTTCAATTAAATAAACAAAATAATATTAAAAATTTGGCAGACGGGCCCATTAAGTCAAACGAAAAATAAAAAAAATAGATTTGAATTTTTTTGAAAAAGTTCACGAGGAAAAATTTCCTGCGAAAATTATGTGGAGTTTTTTTTAGATTTTGTTTTGTTTAGTTTTTGCTGAAAAAATCTTTTTTTCTCATAATTCATTTTAATTCGGAGCCAAAATACCAAATGTAATCAGTTAATTGACTACTTTGTCACGCCATCAGGGAGTGTGTTACACACTCTTTACATATTTGGTTGAATCAGCGAAAAGTGTCTAAATGGAATAGTAAAAGCCCACTTGAAATGTCTAAATGAAACAAAGCTTATTTGAAGTGTTTAAATAAAAAGCCCGCGATGGATTCAACCTTTAATAAAACTAGTGCTGTTATCGGTCCGGACCGGTCCGGGTATCGACATACCGGAACCGGTCCGTTAAGCTTACCGGATATATCCGGACCGGTCCGATAAGCCTATCGGTCCTATTGCAGGCGACCGGTCCGATACCTTCGGCCGGTACGAAGTCGGACCGATAATTTTTACTGGATCTTCTGGATACCGGTCCGGTTCCGATCCGGACCATGAACCGACAGAACAAGTAAAATTTAAAAATGACAGAAATGCAGCAACATTAACAGGTAAAGTGGTATCCAATTTCAATTCCTTGAATCAAAAATTCAAAATTAACAACAAATAAAACCAAAACAGTAGGCAAATGTTGATGACAGTCCAGTAAGCAAGAAACGTGCCAAAAGTTCAACCAAATGTCCAAAATATTAAACTTTACAAGGAAACAAGCCGAACAACCAAATGTCCAAAATATTAAAATTCAAAAACTACAAGTCCAAATCTATTTCCCCACAAGTCCTCAAGAGTCAAGACCACAAGTCCACAACGCATGATTCAAAAGTTGAGTTAAATTTCATCCTACAGTCAAAATATTAAAAAAAGTTAGTATCACAAATTCACAATTCACAACGTACAATATAAAATTAAAAGGATAATGCAAATGAATCAATCGGGCAAGAATATTACATTTGCAAAGTTATACTCTAAATGTTCGTCTTCTTCTTGAAGCTACATTCCAAATTTTAAAACATTAGAAAGAACACAACATATACATTCATAAAGTTAAAGGAAAAGAATAAATGAAGGAATACATACCATACTGCGCCCGTGACCTTTCTTGATTCCATATAACTCTTTAACCCAATCACCTCCACACACTAGCATTTCAACGGTTTACCTTCATTGATGCTCTCTTTGGGTCAATAATTCTTTTGCCGCACTAAAAGTTATACAAGCAACAGTTATGAGAATAGAGAGAACATCCTTCGCCAACTTACTAAGAATGGGATATTTCGGTTCGTTAACCATCCACCATTGTAAGACATCAAACTTTTTCCCTCCTCGAACTCAAGTGGATCATCTTCAAGATAATAATCAAGATCGGACTTTGTTTTATCAACTACCTCGACAACGCCAGTACATCTCAAAACTTCTTTTTCCCAACCATGAACTTGAACTACTTCCTTCTTTACTATTAACTTGCACCATTTTCTTTCTTGTGTATTTTCTCATATTCCTTAAACAAAGACAATATATTGTTTGATAACAACGCCTCATTTCTTATAGCACCATTAGGCCCATACATGAGATAAACCCATGAAATAAACACCATTTTATACCTAAAGAGTAAAGAGAGACAATGTTAATTCTCCAAGAAATGTTAACAGAGAACAAGCAAGGCAGCAATGACTCAATGAGTCACAGTGCTGCATCTTAATTACACTTACACCTTAAGTCCTTAAGAAGATTCAGAGAAGAAGCAGCATTGTTTCATAACAAATATTCAGAGATCCATTGTTTCATTCAGAGATTCAGAGAACAAGCGTGACGGCAGCAATGAGTTCTTTGCTGCTTTGAGCAGATTCGAAGAAGCAGATTCAGAAACGAAGAACAAGCAGCATTGTTTCAAAACAGAGATTGAGATCCATTGTTTCTTTAGAGATTGAGATTGAAGAACAAGCGTGACAGCACAATGAAATTTGCTCATTGCTGTACAGAGATTCAGAGAACAGAGATTCAGAGAACAGAGAACAAGCAGCATTGTTTCAAAACAGAGATTCAGAGATCCATTGTTTCATACAGATATTCAGAGATTCAGAGAACAAGCAGCAGACAGCAACAATGAGGCTGCTGCCTGCTGGATAAAGATTCAGAGAACAGAGATTCAGAGAACAAGCAGCATTGTTTCATAACAGAGATTCAGAGATTCAGAGATTCAGAGAACAATGCTGCTGCCTGCTGGTTACACCATTGTTTCATATATCTTGAATAACTATTTTATGTAACAATTTTATATAGTGGTTACCTTAAAACAGGAAACAAATGAAAATCATAGAAATTGTTACCTTGGATCAAGAAAAGCCCCAATAGATAGCAAGATATCGCATTGCGACCAATATTTATCGTATTTCAACTTCATTTCCATTGCCATTGTTTGCAAGTGAGGCTTCGAGTTCAATTGAATATTTTCATCCAATAGCACCTTTACCCTCCAAAGCTCGGACAAAAATAAATTTACGGTAGGATAAGAAGTACCACTAATAATATTCGTAATATCCGCGAACACTTCTAATAACTTGCAAATATCATTAACCATCTCCCAATCACTATCATTCGGCAAATAGTGGATAAACGATGCATTCTCCTCTGCATACCTTGGCCAAACTGTTTTATAGAAACAAGCAGTGGACAACATTAACCATGTCGAATTCCATCTTGTTTTAGTATCCAAAACTTGTAACGCCATAAGATCTAACTTAACTATCTTTTCAAAATGTTTGCATCTTGCCTCGTAATTCAATAAATATTTTACACCCCCTCTTATTTTATCCACCATTGGTTTAATAACATCAAGGCCATCTTGAACCAACATGTTCAAGATGTGTGCACAACATCGTACGTGAAATAATTGGCCATTTAATGGTAGCTGCCTCTTATTAGTAAAATCGCCTTCGCGTGCAATGCGATTATCATCGCGAATGCATTATCCACACTAATAGAGACAACTTTCTCCTTTACGCGCCAATCATTCATAACCCTAATCAATTCCTCAGCAAGTACCTCTCCGTAATGAGGTGGAGGTACATTCATGAAAGCCAACACTCTCTTATGAAGTTGCCATTTTGAGTCAATAAAATGAGAAGTTACGTCATGTAACCTATCTTTTGTTCACGGACCACCACAAATCAAGAGTCAAACTAATCCTATTAACTTTAGACATTACTATTTTCATCTTTGTTTTCTCACCTTTATAGAAACTTTCACAATTGTCCTAACAAGATGTCGTGTTATCCTTTTGTACCATGGATATATCTCCTTCAAAACCGATTGAAGATAACACCTTCCATTATCATAAACGGAAATTCATGCCCTAAAACCATACGGGCGAAGCTCTCTAACCTTAAGCGTGGTTATATTGCCAAGTAGCAACACTCGGACTAGTATCATCACCAAATGTACCACTTATCTTTGTTTGTGTGGGTTCTTTTCATTTGACATCTTTCTATTAAAACATTTTTCCAAATGTTTTTCGCATTTGAAGTACTACCATATTTTGAATCAACTTTGAAAGAGATCCACACCACTTGCATTTCCACGTTTTAGAGCCATCCGGGAGAGACAATAGACATTTCTTTGTGTATGATTGATTTTTTCACGTACACGCTTCCCGTATACGCATTACGCAATGGATCTTCCTCACCACGGTTGATTGATGACAACATTTGATCCATCTGTTTGACTATCGATATTAATAGCATTGTCAATTAAATTCAAATGCTCTCCAATTTCAATTCCCCTTACGGTCTCCTCATCATCAATATCATCATGGTCATTCACTTCTATGTAAGAATCTTGTGAAGTCATAGGAGTCACTGAAGAATCTTGAAATGACATAAGTACATAACACAACACAATACACAAATACACAATAAGTTCAAGATTTATTACATAAATTTACAAGTTACAACATGTTATTTTAAAAATTACAGATTTATTACATAGATGATAGAACATATTTATTACTTCAAAAAATTACAGATTTATTACAACATGTTAATTAAAAAATTACAGATTTATTACATAGAATCGTAAATTACAGATTTATATTCATTATACATAGAACAGTTTTATTACATTAAATAATTACAGATTTATTACATATAGAAGTATAAAACAGCCAACAGTTTACAAGACACCAAAAAATTTAAGTTTTAACAGAGAATCGTACTTTAATTTAACAATTTATGATATCGAATTACATAAAATTCAGAGAATAAAGTATTGAACATATAAAAATAAATAACATCTTTGCGTCATATATTATTATGTATGATTATTGATTATTGAAGTATGAATATGATAGCATGAAGATTGAAGACCATACAAGTCACAAAGGAAGTAATGGCCAGGTAAGTGATGAGTTGGGCGGTATTGGGCGTCGATCGGAGAAGAAGACGATCGGAGAAGACCACTCGAGACTCGGCGATCGAAGCGTAGCGATCGCGAAGATGGGAACAACAACTAGCAGATGGGAACGACAATGGCGATTCGCGACACTGTTCGCGAGAAGACCAGTCGATACTCAGGAGAGAATCGAGATAGAAGAGGGCCAAGAGGAGCAGCCCTAGTCGCGACTCGCGAAGATGTGAACGACAACCACCAGATGGGAACAACGACAGTGGCGAATCGGCGATTTGCGAGAGGGAAGGGAACAGTCGAACAGAGATGAGAGGGTGAGGCCTGAGAGTGAGAGGGAAGTCGGGAACAGGAGCAGCCGATTTAGGGATTTAGAAATTAGGTTAACTTAGGAAAATGTATTTATATAGGGTATCGAAACCGGTTCTCTTACCGGGTTACCGGACCGGGTCTCTCACCGGTCCGGATAAATTTCAAATACTCGTATCCGGACCGTTTATATTTCGGTCCGGTTTCGGTCCGGGTATTTCGATCCGGTTTCGGTCCGGTTCTCGAGTATATCCGAACCACTAACAGCCCTAAATAAAACTAGTATATTTGCACTTGTGTTGCACGGTTTGAGTCATGCATTAAATGATTTAATAATATATGTAAATTGTCTTAGTGAAGTGCAAGACTAGCTGGACCCGGACTGACTAATCGCTAACATCCCGGATCTCATTCCTTATCTGGATGACCTGGGTGACATGAGAGTATTTTTTGTCCAGATTAAGATAACTTGTTTGAGTTTGAATATTTATGTCTTTTTCAAATGAAGATGACTTGATTAATATTAACTACTTTACTTTATTTTTAATCTACCATTCGTTTTTGTAGTTCAACATGATAAAATTAGACGTTTTAATTGCATTTTCCCCTTATATTTAATTTTCACAATAATTCAATACAATTGATGGGGGAAAAATCTGTCATGAATCAGTACTAATTTATTGGTTCATAGCACCAACTATAAAAATCAATTTATTTATTTTTATTCAAAGTCACATTCTTGGTGAACCGAGGGTCTCTCGAAAACAGTCGCTCTAACTATCAAGGTATAAGTAAGGTCTACGTACACTCTACCCTCCTCAGACCGCACATTGTGAAATTTCACTGGATATGTTGTTGTCGTCACATTCTTGGTGAGGGGTTAGGCATACCCTTACCATGTATATAAATAAACTACAGATGTCATATTTCTTTCGTTAATAAACTAACTATTTAAACAACCATTTGAGTGAACATTGAAAATAGCAGTGAGCTTGTTTAGTAATCAATTATCAGCAACTCTAAATCACAAAAGATATTTCAAAAATTGAGAGTTCATTCACATTGAGAGCATGAGTCATTCTCTAATTCAACTTTCCAATTACAACATCGACATCATGAAGCATTTTCTAGATGCTCCATTTGCTAATTACAGTGAGTCCTCATAGACAGTACCAGTTTCACATCATCACGGTATTTCCTGCAATCAGCACAAGCAAATTTATAATGTAAATTGCAACTACTATTCGTATAGCTCATTGAAATGACATGACAATGTACATTTCAACTTTCAAGTGAGATAGATTATATACACGCTCCTAGTGACTACTTGAAGAATGAAACTAAAAGGAAAAGGATATCTATAAATACCACTAAAAAGATATCAACTACTCCACATGAAGGAGAAATCTTAAGAAATTAGGCAATATCTAAAGAGGAGATGAGCTTTGTATTATTTTAGCTTGAAAGTGCATGTTATGCAAGGATGGGGCCAACAGGAGGGAATTCTTTGACATGATAAAAGAAATACCTATACATTGAGAAGTACTCATGCAATTAACAGTAGCACCTCATTCAAATAACAAATTGCGGCACATTCACATAAACGGAATGAGCGTTCGAGCTGAATCTTTACCACTTTTCTATTTTTTTATTTAAATTTACTGAAGCTTTTAAGTACTTTATGGGGTTGCCCATGCAAGAAAAAGCAAGAAATATTTGTAGAAGTGCAGTCCAACTTAATTTACAGGAACATTCTATCAAGCAACTTCTACATATGTTAGTAATAGTTAAATAAATGGTGTCACCACATTAACGGGACTCGGGGACCAAAACTTAGACCTCCAATTAGAGGATATCTCATACACGGGGATGATTATCAAAATGATTTTCTCAAATACAAACCACCATCTTTTCTGCTTCATTGATTAGGTTTTATAATTACGTCAGACAATATCCACCAATACAATCATAAACGGCATGGACCTGTAGTATTATAACTGAATAAATCTACTTTGTCATGCAAGTCAGCTACCAGTAAACACTTTGTGTGGGTTTTAGTGCCCCTATCGTTTAGAAACTTTGATGAACTGGAAGCACAAAATAGTCTAACCTCTGCTGCTACTTTCTTGCATCTAGCAGATCTACTTTATTTCCGGCAATTGACAACCTAATCCAACAATAAGGGAAAAAAGAATAAATCATATGAAAAGACAACATGCATAAAAACACTAATAATGAAAAACACAAGAGAAGGAAGAAGAGAAACTGTCTCAGTTTTCTTTTCCAACACTGTTTGACAGTTCATAATGGTCAGGCTTAATAGTATGTTTTACTAACTTCAAATTCAAACATATCAAACTGTTAAAATAGATCAACAACAACAACATACCCAGTAAAATCCCACGACGTGGGGTTTGGGGAGAGTAGAGTGTAAACAGACCTTACATCTACCTTGGCCAATGGTTCTCTTCACAAATAAGTTAATTGATTGATGTCAAGTGAAGTATTAAACTTGCAAATAAGATTCATAAGTTTAATTTCACATGAGTGACAATCATTGAAAAATGTTGTCGGAATACCACTTAGGTTCTACAACCTACTGCTAACCAATACTCCATTACTTAGTGAGAATACAAAGGCGAAATTGAAGTATTTTACAGGCCATAAAATTTCAGAGACGGGATGATTTACCAATCGTGGAATGTATCTTTATTGTACTCCACGTCATTGTTGTTTAGATACTCAATATAATTTCTCCGCATAAACAATATCTTAATCAGAAAGCGCATCTATGTCCCAGTTATCATCACATTAACTCAAGATCTTTGACTTTCTTTCAGTCTCATCCTTTATCCTTTCCAACATAGCAATAATCTGAAAGAATTTCATTCAATTGTTAAGCATGACGTGTAAGTGCTTAAAGATCATTTGTTCTATAAATAAAGCCTAAATAGTCATAAAGTCATGATCTACCAGAAAGGCATAAAGTGATATAATCTTTTCTATCCCAAAATATAAAGGAAAAATATATAAATCAATTGTTGAATTGACACACGAAACGCTAAATAGAGATTACTAAGCGTTATTTCTTCTTTGAAATTTTCTAATAACCAGCATAAAACAACTCCTTCACCAAGTTCCAATCAAAATAAAAGCTGAAAACGATGGATATAAAGAGCAAACATGTCAATTTTAAGCTTCATTTTTTCAATCAAATTGTGGATCAGCCCTGCACATAAAACGTAAAAGACTGATCATCACAAGATAGAAGAGTTAATGTGCACCATTGTTTCTGATTTTGAGGGAATAAAGATAAAACTCAAATTAGCCCGGCACTGCTTCAAGATCCATCATGTTCGTTTTCTATCTTTCTCAGATGAGTACTCAAGTGACAGCCCCATCCCATGTGAGGCTGTGCACCTTAAAAGAGGGTGGATTCATATTTAAATTCAAAGGCAGTGGAAACTTTCTTATTCCCTAATGCTTTTATTGCATACTGAGAGCTATGTCAATAAAGTTCACATAGACTGAAGTTCACAAGGCTAGGCGCACCCAACTCTAATTCATTTTCAATCATATGTCTAACAACATTTCATTCAAAATTCTAGTCACGTTTGAGGAAAAAATAAGTGAAAATTGCCCAAGGAGCGTTCTGACTAAATGAAAAGGAGCACATCTATGTCTCTTCTTAATCTTACCATTTTTAGCATATGTTTAGAGTTTCACATTTATATTCATATATTGCTGTGACGCTTCATGTCGCCTTACAGGAACTCTTCATTTTTCCTTAATGCACCTCTGTGAGTAGGCATGTTATAGGTAAGACAACTTCCTATGGATCCTTCAAAATAAAAAATAATTTCTGCTTTAAAAAACTTAACTCACACTCTAATCCATGTGGTATCTCAATAAAAATCCTCTTTATGTCCTCCTGGTATCAAGAAACAGAAAATCCAGTTCACATTAACGTTTGTTGTCCATCATGTGGAAACATCAGATTCTCAAACTTCCAAATTATAAACCACCTAATTACTCCCTATTAAAAATGCCTCAACACCCCTGTACATTTGCTAAAGCTTATCGGAAAATGATCTACTTTCAAGTTTGCACATAAGTGCATATATAACACAAAGAACCAAAGTTGCTTTAAATGAACTTCTTAAATATCACAAGTTCAATAGACACTCAATCATATCTAAAAGAGCATAAGGAGCCTTTGGAAGAGCTTACCTGTTGAAAGATTTTATCTCTATAATGCCATCCATCAACTTTTGAACTAACGTGGTTAATTTTAATCTCATTTTGTATTCTTTGATTGAATTAATTCTGGCTTCCAAACTTCCAGAAACAGTAATTGCTCGCCGACCAGTTCACATCCGCCAACTAAACAAATTGAACATAGAATAGGATATATGGAAAATATGTTCAAAGAAAAGAAAGAGCAAAAAGTGTCCAAAAAATTGGAAGTATGGAGCTATTCTTAGAAGAGTTACATGCCCTCCTCTCAGCCATACATCAATCTTCTATGATTAGTCTTCCTACACTTTTCTCATCATTTATTATGCTAAAAGTACCAATCGTTTTTTTCTTTTCACATAATAAATGTTGTAGCTTGTTTTTCAGTTTAATGACAAGGAAAGCAATATCTACCAGAAAGATAGTATGCCAAATGTAAACTAAATTAAACAGTCTTTCCTCAAAGGCAACCATTATGGCAGGAAACCATTAAAGGGAACCATCTGAGGCCGATACTACTACAAAATAGCATTTGCATGTGTGCTGATACTCGAAAGATTGCAAATACATGAGCCAGACCACAAAAAAAGCAACAGAGAAGGACATACACAGTATAATCTCATCCCACGTGTAGTTTGGGGAGGGTACCCTACCTTGTAGGGTAGGTAGGGAGGCTGTTTACAATAGACCTCCGCTCAGAAACCACAAATATAACAATAAAACAGAAAAGGACATACAATTTTTTGAAAGTTGTAAACTGAAATTGTAACAAAAGATTCAGGGTGCGTTTTGTTCGGGCTAAACAGAAAAGGGGAAGTAAATCCTTCGTTATTGTTTGTTTGGCCTTATTTTTTCATTCCTTTTACCCTTTTCCGCTTTCATTCTCTTTCCTTATTCCCCACCCCACTAGTTATTTGGATTCTCTTTCCCAATCGGACCCCGCCCGGACCCCGAGACAAACACGTAGAAACAATTAGGTAATTACTTTCCTTTCCATTTCATTCACTTACTGAATTTCATTACGTTTAACTGCGCGAACCAAACGCACCCTCAATCTTTTAAAGAAAACCCACTAACCTTCCTTTCAATTTCTACTAATAATCCCAAATGCCAAAGAAAAAACTCATCACATTCGGGTTTCCTCATCTAACCCTAACCCTATTTGTACTACTATACAATATACAAAACTCCCTCAGAAAATAAAAAAAGGGGTAAACCTGATGGCCACAATTTTGACAGGCATAAAGGAGAATCTTTTGCTCAAAATGTTGTTACTGCAAAGCAAAATTCAAGAAACAAATCGTCACTATTTTTTGAAGTTAACAATAAGAAAATCAGTGGAAAAGAAACAAACCATTCTCGGTAAAATTTCATATTTGTTTTGATTTTTTACACAGAAAATATGCGATGTGTTCTATGAACATAAAAGAAATTTGGGTATTCTTTACATTCTACAATGGACACGTGGAAATCTAAAAGAAGAGACGTGAAACATAGGTGTTAAAGACCATATTGTCCCCGATAATTATACGCAATAGGAGACAATTTGAATGTCATGTTAACGTGAAAATAATTGGGAATTATTGAATATATAGGAGATAATCTTGACACGTGGTGCACATAATTATCTCCTGTTTTCTCTCTGCTCGCGCCATGTGCCAGCCAGCGATCGGCTACCATAAATTCATTTTCCACCACTATTTTAATTACTATTTTTTATCGAATTGGAAAAAACACTTTTTTATTTTATTTTTCAAGATCTATAAAAAGATTTAAAGAGACTAAGTTTACTTCATTTGGACACGTATTTTAGCTATTTTCTTCAAATTTCTATCTTCTTCCAAATTATTTGCTATTTTTTTAATATGAATTCTAATCAAAATTTTAATCTTCCTCCAAATTTTATATTTTCTAATCAACTACAAAATCCCAATATTCAACGTCCACAAAATATGTCATCCAATTTTCAAATGTCATATATGATGTCAACTAATTTTGGTATGCAATATCCGTATAATCAAAAAGTTTGGAATTTGGCAAAAGTTTGGAACAACCGAAAATTAATTTTCAGTTTGTGATTTTAATATTATCAATGTTTTAGTGTGTTTTTGATAAATTGTACGATTAATTTATCTTTCATTAATAAAATCATGTATTGTTGTGTTTTAATATTATAGTAATATTTGATAAGTGTCAAAATTAAATAAATATAAGTAATTTATAATTTTATTATTATATGTGTAATAATATGAATTACAAGAATAATATCATATATATCAAAATTAGTTGGCATCATATATGACATTTAAAAATTGAATGACATATTTTGATAATTTTGTGTACGTTGAATATTGGGATTTTGTAGTTGGTTAGGAAATATAAAATTTGGAGGAAGATTAAAATTTTTATTATGATCCATATTAAAAAAAAAACAAATAATTTGGAAGAAAATAGAAATTTGGAGAAAATAGCCAAAATATTTTGGTGTCCAAATGAAGTAAACTTAGTCTCTTTTTATAGATCTTGAAAAATAAAAAAAATGGTGGTATTTTTTAAATTCGGTCAAATTATTGATCAATAATAGCAATTAAAGTAGTGGTGAAAAATGAATTTCTGACAGTTAATCGCTGGCTGCCACATGGCGCTGCAAGATTAATTTGTCATTTCACATTCTCCACCCGGAGACATTGTCTCCACGTGACAAGATTATCTCATATATATTCAATAATTTTTAATTATTTCCACGTCAACATGTCATTTAAATTATCTCTTGTTGTGTATAATTATCGGGGACAATATCCCCATTGAAGAGATGGTCTAATAAGTGTGAGTCCTTTACCATTTTACCCTTGGTCGTACCAAGGACTTACACATTAAAAAGTTATTAAAAGTCAAATACACAAAAGAGATATCTGATGTCTAACCTCAAAGCAAAAATAGAAGATAGTGAGCGTCCCCACTATATTAAGTCAAAACTGTCAAATGCAGAAAATAGTAGTCATAGTCTCATAGATGGGGTCTTCACAAATAACACAAGGATCCCTTATTTCCCTAAAATAAGAACAACCAACAACCAATTTCCATTTCAAGATGCAAAAAAGAATAATTAAAATTAAAATTAATATTAAATTAAATAAATAACTTGAATAGACAAAAAGAAAAGTTTAATCTATATAAATAATTATTTTCTAAATCCTCGACAACGAAAGTTGAGTTCGGTTATCTGATAAGTGTGAGGCGGGCTTCCAAAAGCTCAAGACATTGTTGATCACCACTCCTATTTTGACTTTACTGGTGGAGGGAGAGGGTTTCGTCATATATTGTGATGCTTCTCAGATTGTCCTTAGGTGTGTGTTGATGTAGATAGGCAAGGTGATAGCTTATGATTTGAGGCAATTGAAGGTGCATAAGAAGAACCCCAATAATGATTTGGAGTTAGCGGTGGAAGTGTTTTCTTTGAAGATCTTGAAGCATTATCTTTACGTGGTGCTCTGTCAAATGTTCACGGATCATTATAGTCTTCAATATATACTAAATCAGAAGGATTTCAATTAGAGGCAACGAAGATGGTTGAGGTGTTGCTCAAATATTATGACATGACTATCCTTTATCATTCGAAAAAGGCTAATGTGGTGACGGATGCTTTGAGTCGGAAGGCGGTGAGCATGGGTGGTCTAGCATTGCTACAACTCAGACGACGTCATTTGGCTATGAATTGTTACACCTCGTAATTTTGAGGCAATAAATTGAGAACGTAACTAAGAAAATAAGATTCGAATATTGGATATAAAGTATATTTACATATGCTAGTACGGAGTAATTTTTTAATACTACAAGTGTGACGGTGGAAATTAATACTAGTGGTTGTGTATTTCTAACGGGGTTATGGACTTAGTGTTGTGATATAAAAATGGGGGCATCGACATTTTCAGATTTTTAATTAAGTGTGGGATTAATTTTAGTGAAGAGGATGAAAATAAGTGGACAATTATGGGAACTAGTACCCCTCCCCCCATCTCTTAGTCGAACAAGTGGCATCACCCCACAATAATTTTCACCATGCTTATATTTACCAATGCTCCATTCACTCTCTTCTCTTATTTTCGAAAAACACTCCCCCCATCCCTCACATCTTCTCTCATTCCCCACAGATTTTCAAACTCTCCCCATCCTCCATAGCCAAGAAAAGACTAAAATTAACTCTCCTTACAAGATTAAGCTCTTCTACAAGTTTCTAGGCAATGGTAAACCCTCACCATGTGGTTTGATGTCTGACCGATTTTAGCCCCAACAACTTTAGCTTTTGGAGATGAAAAATGCCCGCAGGTACATATACTTTGTTTGGTGGTCCTCCAGTCGAGGATTCTGCTCAGCTGTTTGGAGAGCTCCATTGTTCTGGAGCCTAGTTATTTTGGTACAGATCTTCTATTATAGACATGCATATTCGTGCTAGTCAGGGGTATGACGGGGCCCTGTTCCGTCATAATTCACTGTTATACTCTTAGAGGTTTGTAGTCACATGTGGGTTGGTCGTGTGTGGATTATGGACATGTTTTGGTCAGCTGTACAGTTGTGATTCATTTTGGGATATTTATGTATATAATAGCGGCCTTGTCGGCTTGCCTATTTTGATATGGTTTACGTATTTCTACATTGTCATTAGTATTCGTGTGATTATATGTAACATGTTTGTGTAAGGGTGTCCAAGTAGGGAGCCATGTTTACGGCTCGTCGGCTCGGGTCGTGACAAAAGTGGTATCAGAGCAGTCCGTCCTCGGAATGCTACAGACCGTGTCTAGTAGAGTCTTGTGTATGGGTATGTTGTGCACCATACTTATACACAGGAGGATGCAGGACATTTAGGATGTCATCTTTTCTTCTTACTCTAAGATCGTGCGATCGAGCTATGTTATTAGGGTAATCCCTCACTAACGAATTATTGCGTTTTCAGCTATGCTTCCAAAGAAAGTGACAGTGGTCCAGAAGGAAATATATGGACTTTGTATATAGGTTGGTAAGATTGGTGTATGGTTGGTGTGATGATGATGTGCATCTATACGAACATATTTATTAGGGTCATGTGTGTGTTGTCTGAAGTGATTATATGTTATCATGAGTTGTTTAAGTCTTAATAATTGGTTAGAAGATAATGTAAGCTTGGGAAGCGGAATATTTGAGACTCTTAGAATATTAAGTAACCGCTGAGACCTTAGATATCCAAGGTCTTCTTGAATATGATATTTGACGCTTGATCTTGGTTAAAGTATGTGGTGTATGGGATTGTTCAAAGATATACATGTCTAGACTTAAGTGTTGGTTTACTTGACTGAACTGTATCTATGCAAATATGAGTGGGATCCTTTGATGGTTTTGCCTATGTTAGAGTGAAGGAATGAATTTGTAGATTAATGTGTTTGGTCAACACTTTATACTTATAAGGTATATTTCAGTTTGTTTAGGTCCTGTTTTTAGACAACTGATAAATGAGAATAATCTGTACAGTTGAAATAGAACAAACAGGTTAATTTCATATTTGTCTAGTCGTGTATAGGCTACTTAGTTAATTCAATACTTAATATTGCTAATTTAAAGATATTAATTATGTAGGAAGTGTCTATATTTGATTTAATAAATTGACATGTTTGATTGAAGTTGGTTTTAGCATGTATGGGTTATTAACTTAATGTGATGACCAATGTACTGTTTTGGAAACTCGTTTGGCTATCTGTAAGTTTTTTAGTCATATTATCTACCTAAAATAAGCGCCACCGATTAAGAACAAAATTAGTTGTCCTATTTAACAAAACTTGTCTTATATCGTCTGATAGATTGATATGTTTGAGGTTATATGATGTTATTTATGATGGGAATTGATAAAGGATCGCCTATGTGATGATTGTGAGTTATGGATATTATCTAAATGTTTCTTGTTAAAAACTATCTTAATCTTTCTCTGTTGATTGGTGCGCGAAAAGATGCACACAATTTAACGCAAGTGCACGTTATCGTGACAAGTAATATAGTCCTGGTAAGACCGAATATCGTCCACAAGGATTAGGGTTCAAGTACCAACTATCTATCTTTTGGTATCTATTTGGTGATTGATATTTGAGTTTGTGGTTTATAACTAGTAATTATAAAAGCTAATTTAACTATAGGTTTATTTCAGTTGTGATGGGAATAGGGCTTCCATGTCTCTTCAACTATCTGCTTATGTTATTTATTAATGCAACGAACTATGGTCTTCTTCTTTCGGAGAAAGCAGGTTTACGAAATCGTTTTATACTCCCGTTAGGGTTATATAAACACTCAACCCCAGTATCGCACCTTACCTACCTTTCGGTGATAAGGATAACTCTATAGGAGGATTAAGAGCAAAAACCTAGTTAACCGTCACGCACCATGCACAAAATTAGGGTTTTTAAGCCTCTCATTAACGCTACATAAATAATTGAGGTATTTTCATCCCCAATCCAAGAATTTCTACCCAACTTACAGCATATTCACAATCTCTCCTTTCGAAGTAAATTAGAAATCATATAAGGATAATTAGTTGTCAATTAATTACCAAGCATTCAACGCAATTATTGGATAAATCTCTCAAAGAAGAATAATAACCATAAACATGTATTAATTCATAACATAAGTTTCTAGTGAATCAACATGGAAAGCCCTATAAGAGAATTAGTTCCTAGCCATAGATATGACAAGAACTAATTCAAAGTTCATCATACAAAACTGAAATAAAAGAAAGAAAAGAAAAGGAAAAGAAAGTACTTAATAATGAGTCTCCAAGCCTTCTAGCATCCAAGGGTTGTGTTGTGGAATATTTACAAGATGGATTGGTGGGAGGATGGATGTAGAATAGTGAATGGTGGAATGGAGAATGAATAATTCTTCTAATGATGTAGAGTATTTATAGCCAAAGAATCCTTTAGGTGAAGGGTTAAGGATTTGTAAGTAGGAAAAGTTATTAGAATCCTTTTAGGTAAGGGTTTTAAGGTAGGAAATGTTATCCCTTTAGGTAGGAAAAGTTATCCCTTTAGGTAGGAAAAATAATCCCTTTAGGATTCTGAAAACATGTCAAATTCGGCCCAGCACTTCATAATTCCCGCGTCGGCGCCTGATGCGCGAAAAGATGCACACACTTTTAAACGCAAGTGCACGCTATCGTATCAAGTAGTATAGTCTTAGATAAGACCGAATATCGTCCTCTAGGATTAGGGTCCAAGTATCAGTTATCTATTTTCTAGTATCTATTTGGCGAATTGATAATTGATTTGGTTGTTTATAACTATGAATTATAAAAGCTATTTAAATATAAAGGTTTACTTCAGTTGTAATGAGAATAGGGCTTCTATGTATCCTCACTATCCGCTTATGCTACTCATTAATGCATTACTTATGGTATTCTTCTTGGAGAAAGCAGTTTCTGAAATCGTTTTATACTCCCGTTAGGGTTATATAAACACTCAACCCCAGATCGTTCCTTACCTAACTTTCACGATAAGGGTAACTCTATAGGAGGATTAAGAACAAAAACCTAGTTGACCGTCCACGCACAATGCGCAAAATTAGGGTTGTTAAGCCTCTCATCAACGCTACAAAACTAATTGAGGTATTTTCATCCCCAATTCAAGCACATCTACCCAACTTACAACATATTCACAATCCCCTTTTCGAATCTGATTAGAAATCATATAGTGATAATTAGTTGTCAATTAATTACCAAGAATTCACTCAATTATTGGATAGATCTCTCGATAAGAAAAACAACCATAAGCGTCATTAAATTATAGCATAAGTTTCAAGCAATTCAACATAGAAAGTTCTATAAGAGAATTAGTTCCTAGCCATAAATATGACAAGAACTAATCTCGTTCTTCATAAAACCGAAATAAAGTAAAAGAAAAGAAAATTACTAAGAATGAGTCTGCCAAGCATCGAGGTTGTGTTGTGGAATATTTACAAGGTGGATTGGTGGAAGGATGGATGTAGAATGGTGAATGGTAGAATGGAGAATGAATAATTCTTCTAATGATGTAGAGTATTTATAGCCAAAGAATCCTTTAGGTGAAGGGTTAAGGATTTGTGTAGGTAGGAAAAGTTATTAGAATCCTTTTAGGTAAGGGTTTTTAGGTAGGAAAAGGTTTCCCTTTAGGTAGGAAAAGTTATCCCTTTAGGATTCTGAAACATGTCAAATTCGCCCAAAGATTTCACAATTCCAGCGTCGTGCACATGACCAGGCCATGGCTGAAATTCAGCAACTCTGGGACTTTCAGCACTTTGGCGGCTGCTACAGCCATGGCTGGCGCCGGTGACATTTTTTTCGTCGTCTTTTCTCGTCCGGACTTGGTCTGATTTTCTCTATAATTCCCGGAACTTCTTAGACTTCATTTCTTGGCCCTTTTGTGTGCAATTTCATCTCTTTTATGCTCATTTCATCTCCTTTTCGTCATTTCTCCATTTTTGACCGCTGTGACACAAAAGAAAGGAAAACGACCTAACATCATACTAAACATAAATGAAATGAGTAAAATACTAACTAAAAATGACTCAAGAGTGTATATAAAATACACCGATCAAATACCCCAACTTAACCTTTGCTCGCCCTCGAGCAAAGATAGAAAGAAAGAAATAAAAGACTCAAGAAACGAAAAAATAAAAGACTCACGACATTGATCACTTTGTTGCATTTAGTGTTATCTAGAAAACATGAAGGTTAGCGTAATAATACGCAGAACATGTAGCATGAAATTTTTCAAAGACACTAAACACATTGAGCTAGATATTTCGCAAACTCATATTTATCATGCTTTAATGGAAGTCAATATACTAAATCATGCATATAAATTCAAAAATCCTATGACATGCTTACTTGCTATTCTCCACTAATCACGGATATGCATAAAAGAGATCTTCGTGACTTTGGGGTTGTAATGTAGCTTAGGTAGGGTTAGTAAAGATAGGCATTTAGGCTCATTTTTCTGTACCATAAGCTCTTTGGCTTTTCAATTTTTCCCTTTTCTTTTGATTCTTTACTTCACTTCAATTCTATCCTTCCTCTTTGTTTTGGGAGAATGAAGTATATAATAATGACAAGACCCCCAAACTTAGGCTTTTGCCTATTTCTTATTACTTTTGTATTGGGTGCAACAGGACTTTTATTCATTCTTTTTGTTTTCTTTTAACACAATGTACTCCTACTGTTTCATAATTTCACTTATGGTACACTTTGTGGGAATATAGGTGTCAAAGAAGAAGTTTCAAATTTTAGGCTCAATGGGGCTAATTAGTGATATTTTTAAAGTGCGGATAGAAAAGAATGGTAAGAATTGGCTATCAAAGAAATGCGAGTCATCTCCCAACATGCATATCCTAACTATTTCGCCTCAAATAGCAAGCGCCATAACACATAAGCATTTATCATTTAGCATACATAACTCAAGCAAGAGACTCCAAATAGACAGATTCAGTGAGTTTTGGCATCTCTAACCTAAGTGTTTAGATATTGCTTCCATTCCTTTACATTATTCCACCTTACTTCACTAGGTGTTTCTAGCAACTACAAAGATACATGATCTTTGTGACAGCAATTATGACTCAAAAAGAAAAATTTGGTGACTCACAATAAACATGAAACAAATAAAAAGACTTAAATAAAACATAACATGACACACAAATAAAACTAAAACACAAAACACACCCCAAACTTAAATTACACATTGTCCCAATGTGTGCAAGACTCAAAGAAAATAAAAGAAAGGACAACCATCGACACAACACAAATGTCATAATGGAGGTCTAGGAGGAAAAATTCGGAATTTGCACTAAATATGCCTTTCGGTTCGCGCGCACTCGAGATTCGCGCGCACGCTGCTAATCTGTGTTCTTATGAAGTTCTGGCGCCATGTTCGATTTTAGCCATGCTGACGATTGCTTTTCCTTTTTTTCAGCATTTTTTTGCTCCTTTTTCCTCGGTTTTAGCTTTCACCCACTCATCCAACAACACAAAACAAGAACCCAAGACCGTGAGATCGTTTCTAAGCAAAATAACATAAAATAAAGATGAAATTAAAATAACATAATTAAAAATATTGGGTTGCCTCAACAAGCCTTGTCTTTAACGTCTTTTAGCCGGACGCACTTAACCTTTCCGAGTGCCCATTGGATCCTTCTGCGAACTGCTTGCAATCCGCAGAGTTATTGTTGCAGGTCTCACTTCAACTACAACAATTGCTTCAAACACGGGCCTCAAATATACGATTATCCTCAAGTATACAAGCATACGTGCTTTTTTAGGTTCTTCTAATGTAGGGATCGGTGAGATTCCTACATCTTTCAACTCTAGGGGTGCCTTGATGGTTTTGACTTCTGTTTGGGAGTCAACTTTGACGGTGGTGGTGTTTCTTCCGCAATAGGTACAAGAAAAGATTTTCCAAGGAATCGAGAAGGTGAATAATTGGATCTGCACTCTTCTCCTTCTCTACACCAACCGTCTTGCAGATTCCTCAATAGTTGGTTGTGATTCGTGCTCTCAATTTGTTGTTATTTGTTGAATATGATCGCGAGTTCTGCTATTTGTGTTTCCAACTTCTTTATACCCAACCTCATTTCGCCCATGAACCGAGTTTGGGACCTCGTGAGGCCGAGTAGAGTTTCTCGTAATTCCTCCTCTCTTCCTCTACATGGTTGAGCTCGATCATATTGATGAGAAATCCATGTCTTAAGGATCCTCGAGATAAATCAAAACCAACAATCCACGGCACTTTCGATTTTTTTTTTTTTTTTTTTAATAACGAAAAACGTAAAATAAAAAAATTAAAACCAAATTAGAAATTAAAATAGATAATTTGATATTGAACTATTGCCTAATCCGCAACATGGCGCCAAAAACTTGATGCGCGAAAGATGCACACACTTTTAAACGCAGTGCACGCTATCGTATCAAGTAGTATAGTCTTAGATAAGGCCGAATATATCGCCCTCAGGATTAGGTCCAAGTATCGATTATCTATTTTCTAGTATCTATTTGGCGAATTGATAATTGATTTGGTTGTTTATAACTATGAATTATAAAAGCTATTTAAATATAAAGGTTTACTTGATTGTAATGAGAATAGGGCTTCATGTATCCTCACTATCCGCATGCTACTCATTAATGCATTACTTATGGTATTCTTCTTTGGAGAAAGCAGTTTAAAATCGTTTTATACTCCGTTAGGGTTATATAAACACTCAACCCCATGATCGTTCCTTACCTAACTTTCACGATAAGGGTAACTCTATAGGAGGATTAAGAACAAAACCTAGTTGGCCGTCACGCACAATGCGCAAAATTAGGGTTGTTAAGCCTCTCATCAACGCTTACAAAACTAATTGAGGTATTTTCATCCCCAATTCAAGCACGTCTACCCAACTTACAGCATATTCACAATCCCCCCTTTTCAGAAACTGATTAGAAATAATATAGTGATAATTAGTTGTCAATTAATTACCAAGAATTAAGCTCAATTATTGGATAGATATCTCAATAAGAAAAAAAACCATAAGCGTGCATTAAATTATAGCATAAGTTTCAAGCAATTCAACATAGAAAGCCACATAAGAGAATTAGTTCCTAGCCATAAATATGACAAGAACTAATCTCGTATTCTTCATAAAATCAAATAAAGTAAAAGAAAAGAAAATTACTAAGAATGAGTCTCGAGCCAAGCATCCAAGGTTGTGTTGTGGAATATTTACAAGGTGGATTGGTGGAAGGATGGATGTAGAATGGTGAATGGTAGAATGGAGAATGAATAATTCTTCTAATGATGAGAGTATTTATAGCCAAAGAATCCTTTAGGTGAAGGGTTAAGGATTTGTGTAGGTAGGAAAAGTTATTAGAATCCTTTTAGGTAAGGGTTTTTAGGTAGGAAAAGGTTTCTTAGGTAGGAAAAGTTATCCCTTTAGGATTAAACATGTCACCCGCCCAAAGATTTCACAATCGTCGGCCGGCGCATAGATCAGCCATGGGCTACCAAATTCAAAGCAACTCTCGGGACTTTCAAGACTTGGGCGCCATGGCTAGCCAGGCCATGCACGGTGACATTTTTCGTTCGTCGTCTTTTCGTCCGGACTTCGTCGATTTTCTATAATTCGGAACTTCTTAGACTTCATTTCGCCTTTTGTGTGCAATTTCATCTCTTTTATGCTCATTTCATCTCCTTTTCGTCATTTCTCCATTTTTGACCGTGACACAAAAGAAAGGAAAACGACCTAATATCAGTACTAAACATAAATGAAATGAGTAAAATACTAACGAAAAATGACTCAAAAAGTGTATATCAAATACACGGATCAGCGCCTGCAGATCATGGCATACCAAAAATTAGAGATCTTTGGGCGGCTTGATGGCGCGCATGGCCTTTGCTGCCAGCGCCATGCTCGTGACGGAATTCTTCCGGATTTTTCGTTTCTTCGCCCTTTGTTCGTCCTGGTCCCCGATCTCCTCATAATTCCGGAACTTAGACTTCCTTTCTTGGCCTTTTTTGTGTGCAATTCCATCTCAATTAAGCTCATTTTCTCTTCTTTTCGTCATTTCTCCATTTCTGACCGCTGTGACACAAAAGAAAGGAAAACGACTCTAATATTATACTAAACATAAATAAAATGAGTAAAATACTTACTAAAAATGACTCAAAAAGTGTATATAAAATATACTGATCATTGATTCATGGAATTTGATATCTGCCACATGACTATATGTTGGAATAGTCAAGAAATAATGGACTATGCATAGGGAATGGTTAGGTTATTGTACTGTTAAATGTTATGAAGATGTAAATCTATTTTTTATGACTTAAAAGTGATGTGAGGGATATTAGTTGTAATTAATTATTGGCATTTCTCTCTTTGATATTAAGAGTACGATATGGTAAGCGTATTGGTTTTCAAATGTTTACTAGTCGCTTGTTTATCTTGTTATACCCTTGTATACTAGGTTGAGGTCCAGAGTTAATCTTATATAATATTTATAGGATTGAAGTTATTGAAGGATCAAGTGTATGTGTGAACTGAAATAGCATGTCAAGTTGTTTACCTTTTAATATGTCATGCTCTGCGTGATCAAGTCCATAGATGAACTTGCAAAACCCGAAGTGGATAAAAGAATATGTATTAATTGGTATGCAGACTGTTTATTCTTGAAATAATGTTAATATGATAATTTGGGAGCTTGTTTAATTAGATAAAACTGATTTGAGTTGATATAAAATATTGTGATAACATAAACTGACATGTGTGGTGTGTTAGTTTCAGACTCGTACAACGCCAGTGTCAGTTAATTCCATACCTAGATATTGTTTACTTCAGAAGGTTGCAAGCATATGTGATTGTCTGGATTGACTAAATGGTGTCTGAAATGATAAATTGAAACTTGCTTGGTTAGGTACACTAGTTTAAAATGTTAGCAAGAGGAAATGTATGCAGGACATCCCTAAATCTTGTATGAATATTCCCCTGCCTATTTGGATCAGGTCCAATCTGCATAAAAATTCATGCCATGAACTGAACCATATGATTAAGGAGCCCAGTAGCTAACAATCCCTACATTATCCATTATTTGTATACTTTGAATCTCATACTTAGTAAAGAATATTATGCATTTATGTCATGACTGTTTTCCTCTGATTCAAAGCCATGTTGAACTATTTGTTACCACATCAGTGTATTGAATAAAAATTGAGTCGGTATGACATAAATGTCTACTCATGTGATAGGTTAACCCCGCTTGCTATATGTATACTGTTTGATCCAAAATTGATTAGTCTTGTCTACTCTTGTGTCTCAACTTGCTCACCCAGAGATTAACTAAGGCATCTGAGTGCTTAGGATGATTAAAATGAAGTAAATTTCATACTTGTGTAATGCATTTCCACAATTTGATTTTATATGAAAGCTTGACCTTTAGTTGGTGGCCTTGCATGAATTGGGATTTATCTACATGTCTACTTGTATCCCTGGAGTGCATGAAACTAAGAATGTCTAGTGTGTATACCTATAGTGTGCTCATCTTCCGTTTTGTGAACAAATGTGCCAAAAGCATGTTAAGAACAAATTTTCATATGCTAATGAGTCTAGTTAATATTTTCCAACTTTTCTTAAAATCGGTTTATGTGCTGCAGAGATATGTTGTATCAGTCTTAAATATTCATAAATTAAGTGAACATCATGGGAATTTATAGGTTGTGAGGTTGCTAAATGAGTTGTTGAATCTGAATACATGAGCTGAAAGTGTTTAAAGAATCATTTAGACTTTGTTTGAGTGCATTATGATGAATATGTGCATCACTGCTGATCTAAATTGAGTTTAGTGTATGTTCCTACATTTTAGTTAATATCCAGTCTTGCCTTCCTATTATGTTGCCAATAATACATCTCTTGAATCACATGCTATAAGTACAATAATCTGTTTTAGCTGATATAGCTTTTGTGGTCAGTCTAAGATATGTTTCTAGGCCTTAATGTTGTTTGTTATTGCTAGATACATTCTGAAGGTATAGACTAATAGTAATGGTATTTTGAAACATGAAAAGTAACATGTATATATTTGACCTATACAAGTTGAGCTTGTAGTTTAAAATCCATATTTTGTGTATGTGTTAAGAATGTTAGCATAATATAGGAGAGGTGTATCCTTAGGTTATGCTACATTTTAAGTTGAAATGAGTTACATTTTTTAAGACAATTTTGAGGCTTGGAGGCTGCTGTACCTTAGCCATTAACACTTCATGTGATTTAAGTCCTGTATAAAGTGTCTGGGTTATGTAAAGATCTATACAATTACTCCTATGCATGTTTCTAGTGATGTATGACTTGACTAAGTTTCAATAACTACTCAAGATCATATGAAATGATACTTGGTCAACTGGGATGTGATCTGAATCCTTGAATATAATGTTAATAAAGGTGCATGACCCTTAGACCACTTTAAGTATTTCCTTTAATCCTATAAGACCTGTAAACTAGACTCAAGTAAGAACAGGGCAGAGTAATCTATATGTCTGTGATATCATGATATTTGGTAGGTGTTTTGTGGTATGTTTCTGGTAACATCTTGGTTTAAATATCACATGTGTTCCCGGGAGGTGATCAGCCTAGTTTTAATACTTGGTTTATTTGTGGATGGTATGGTTTTTGTAGTTTCATATTTAAATGTGTTACCCTAATTTAGAGATTTGAATTCTGGTATAGAGCATGTTGGTTAACTGTTTTGGTTTCCTATATGATATTTGTTTTGTATATCTGTTGAGACTAAATGAGGGGCAGGAACGAGATATGCTATAGAAGTAACCTTAACAGGGATGTTGGAGAAACTTAGGAGTTGTATCTATCATCTTATGTACATATATTAGGCAAGTTGCCTTGTGCCATTGGGATGCTTGTTTGTTTTGGTCTAAATCCCTATGTTGTCTGAACCTCATTTTCTGTTAAATGGTTCAAACACTAATTATAAGACTATGAAGTTAGAAGAAACTTGGGAACTTGATTTAAACCAGTCACAGGACAATAAAACAGTTGAAGCATAATTATTTGTACTAATTTGGTTATTGCTATAATAACTATGAGTGCCTATATGACTCTAAACTAGATGTCAAAACTCTACATTTCCTTTGCCTACTCTTTGAAACTGAAGAATGTATAAGATGTACTACAGACCTAGGCAAGAATTCATTAACCTATTAACTTCCTGTTTAAGCAGTTGACTAAATAATGACAGCTTCACACAAGACTACTGAATATTATAATTTAAAATGTGTCACTATGTGTGTATTTTATATGTAGAATTGTACATGTAATTGGCCTGAACTTGAGTCTATTAAGTAAACATAGATTGATGTGTGCTTTCAGTTCTAGATAATAATCTGAATTAATCCATGAGAATCTATTTCATGTTTAGAAGAATTAGTGTGACAATAGCATTGTAGAAGACTACATAGTACTGCAATATTACAAAGCTTAGGTACTGTAAGTATTAAGTTACGTTAGTTGCCTAGAATTAGTTAAAGTTAGTCAAATTCCTTACTTGACTATGTTGATTGGTAAATAATGTATGTGTTATATTGTGGCCCTGTGAGGCATCTTTTGGTTTGCTGAATACATGTTGGTAGGTATAGTTATAGAAGAGACTCTGCCGAAATTTTTATAGCATGAGACCTATTATGAACATTCGAGGACGAATGTTTCTAAGGGGGGAAGGATGTTACACCTCGTAATTTTGAGGCAATAAATTGAGAACGTAATTAAAAAAATAAGATTCGAATATTGGATATAAAGTATATTTACATATGCTACTACGGGATAATTTTTGAATACTACAAGTGTGACGGTGGAAATTAATACTAGTGGTTGTGTATTTCCAACGGGGTTATGGACTTAGTGTTGTGTTATAAAAATAGGGGCATCGACATTTTCAGATTTTTAATTAAGTATGGGGATTAATTTTAGTGAAGAGGATGAAAATAAGTGGACAATTATGAGAACTAGTACCCCTCCCCCCTCTCTTAGTCGAACAAGTGGCATCACCCCATAATAATATTCAGCATGCTTACATTTATCAATGCTCCATTCACTCCCTCCTCTTATTTTCGAAAAACACTCCCCTCATCCCTCACATCTTCTCTCCTTCCCCGCAGATTTTCAAACTCCCCTCATCCTCCATAGCTAATAAAAGACTAAAATTAACTCTCGTTACAAGATTAAGCTCTTCTACAAGTTTCTAGGCAATGGTAAACCCCTCACCACAGTGGTTTCGGTAATCTGGACCGATTTTAGCCCCAACAACTTTAGCTTTTGGAGATGAACAATGTTGAAAGAAAAAGAAGTAAGTAAGATGGATTTAAGTTTATAATGAATGCATGCATGTCATTAAAACTTGAAGAAATTATGAAAATGGAGCAGTGGTGAAACCGAGACTTTAGGGACTGTTTTAGCAAATTAAAGGTAAGATTTCTTCTTCTTATTTGAGTTATTGGAGTTAAATGGTGTTGTAGTTAAGAGATGAACTTATATTAAGAATAAATAGAAGTAAGAAGATTCATGTGGTTGTTGTTGGAGTTGTTGGTGCCGATTTGGGACTGTTTTGTATACATTGGGTATGATTGTTGTTTTTGTTGTTGTTATTATTGTCACTAATTGCATGTTGAAATTGAAAAGAAATCTGGATATTTAAAGTTGTAATTGGTTATATGAAAGTGTTGAAAGATGAAATTGGATTTTAAGAAGTTAGGAAGAGAGTTATGGTGTTGTGCTTGACTGGACCGTAATTTGTCCAGAAATCGTGAGCATTGTTAAGATGTATTTAAGGGTTGTTTTGTTGAAGTTAGAATGATGAAAATTTAGTTATGAACATGCATATACATTGTTGTAATTGTGGATATATATCTTAAGAAATTAAGGTGTAGAAAAGTGTTATTTTGCATTCTTGAACTCTCGATTTTTGCTAGAAGTATGGACTGTTTTTAAGGGATGTCTTAGTATGATTAAGGGGTTGGATTAACATGAGAAATAAGTGTATTAATCACCTTGGTTGCTGTTTTAGTTGTACCCCATGAATGTAAGGAGAAAGAATATATAATGGTAGCGTATATGGAGTATATGGGATTGTTTTGGTATATCCTTGAGTTGTATCTTGTTATTGGTATTGTTGGCCTTGTTTGTAAGTTGTGGATGTATGTATAAGTAGGGAAAATGCTGCCCAAATTGTTATATGAAAAGAGAGTCATCATTTGGTATACAACTTACACTAATAAGCATAGAGTTGACGGACATGTTATTATTATTATAGGTTGAAGTACTAATTGAGACGAATTCTAATTATTGAGTTGGCATAGACGATAAGGTATGTGAAACTATTCCTTCTTTCTTTTTTGGCATGATTTACTTAAAAGGAGCGTACGGAGGACGTACGTAATTCCATTGAATCCTAATTCCTAGAGATACTTGATATGATAGTGTCTTTGATTTTACAGTGATAGTTCATTCTACTTGTTCTGTTGAGAGTCAAATGATGATTTAAATTGTATATGGCTGCTCATGATAATCTATTCGTGCTTGATGTGATTATATCATTTCACCGCGTCCCGGACCGGAAAGTTTCGTGCTTGATTCCTTGCATTGCTCATGCGTCCTCACAGAGGTAAATCTGATATATATATATATATATATATATATATATATATATATATATATATATATATATATATATATATATATATATATATATATATATATATGATGGTATGTATGGACAGACATCCACGAATATGAGGTATGCGGACAAACATCCGCGGATATGATATATGTGGACAGACATCCACGGATATGACTTATGTGTACACATTATATGTTCACGCGTCCTCACTGAAAGGCGGACGATATATGTGACAGGCATCCACGGATATGATTTCATTTTACCGAGTCCCACATTGAGCCGGGTACGATATATTATATGGCTTATACATGACTCTCATTCATTTTATAAGGCACATGTGCAAAGGTATTTTTGATTATCATACTTATTTTATATGGACATATTTTGACTCTCATTTCATAAGGCACAGGTGCTTTGATATCTTGATTATTATACTTGGCTCATGTTATCCTTTGGCCAGTTATGATGATCTTTACAGTATTTCATGTTGTTGACACCCAATTTTGTCCCTCCCTTTCGATTAATAATCAACAAATTAAACTTTTTATTACCGCAAAATAATTTTTTATAACAATAATACGCAATAATAAAACAGTAATACATGCATCAATAAGCAATTTAATAATGGGATCGCATTTATAAAAGCATTAAGCAATCCTTAAATATCATGTCCGCATTGGTTACTTTAAATTTTATAAATAATTTAAACCTTATTTATTTACCACTAATTAAAACTCAACACCTAAAAATCTACCCAAATAATTTCCAAAAATGAAAGACCAGAAGCATGAGCCCAATATCTTTTATTTTTTCAGATTAGCCCAATAGAAACCCCTAACCCACGACCCAATTTCCCTCAGCCCATTTCTTATTTCTCTCATTCTCTTCACAACACCTAAACACAAAAAAAGAAACCAACAGAACCCTAAAAATGCAGCAGCCGATGCCTCTCCCCTTACGATAAACGAACCACCTCAAATCAATCCTAAATCATACCAAATCTTACCATAACAAAACTTACCATAAATCTCTCATTTGGTTTTTGGTAAAAATTGCCTAAATCTACCCGAATAATACCAAAACAAAGGTAAAGAATCGCCCAAAATCAATACTAATATCACCAAACCAGCTGTACGAATTATACCAAAATTGGAACACATACCGTGGCTATATAAAGGAACCAATTTACACACCAACGAACATCGATCTTGAACAGGGTAAAACATTGAGAAAAATCCAGAAATCGGCAAGAATCATCGGCAATCAGTCTAGAAACTCAGGAAAACATCGAAACCTAGCATTCTAGGACAAGAACAAGCATTCGAAAATCCCTCTTGTCCTTACAATACCAGTTAAGAACCAACAATTATCCAAGCCAAAGCGCTACACTTTTATTTCGCATAACAATATAATTCGAGTGTCGTCGACGTTCGAAATGTCGCTTTGGTTCGCTACCCAAAAAAGGTAAATTCATCTCCTTTCCAAATTTTCTATGCGATTTATACTACGGGTCTGTACGACAATTATATATATTTGTTAAATATGTTTAATGCAATTTAACTTGTCATTCGGGTATGATTGAAGTATATTTGTTTGGTGTTGAATCTGTTTAGTTAAATGGTAATCACTATTGATATTCGCGACTATGATTGCTAATGTAACTCTGTTGTAGTTCACACTCAAGGAATAACAATGCCTCATGTAGTATGATACGCACAAGGAATAATTTAGTGAACTCTTATGTATACTCCAATTGTCTTGAAGACTGTCTTGGCATTACTTCATACATTTGTAGCTTATGTGCACATGCTTGGTATAGGTTTCTGAGTTTAGACCTTACGTGGTGTCCATATTGAACCTTGCAATATCAGTTATCTAATCATCTTAAGGTCTTTAAGTTCTAGTCAAGTTCATGAAATTACTTGCACGCTGAAATTGACTATGCCTGTGTATATTGTGTCTCATATCATATATAGATAAACTATGTTTCCATGTCTGAATCATGCATGCTATCCTAACATCATGAAAAATTATGCCATAACCGCATCTTTATGGATTTGAACTCTGTTGAGCGACCCTGTCTTGTGCTAATCTATGAGTTTTCTATTTCTGGTTTATGCTTGGTACTTGTTGGAGATTGCTTTGTTAGAACTAGGGGATCACCACTTCCCTACTTTAGATTTGATGGTTTTGGTAATTAAAAAATAAAGTCATCTGGATATTGTCTCTGTTTGCCTAAGTGAATAAGTTTGCATATACACCCTGGAAGTCTTTAATAGACTATGAATATTAGAAATATCCTATGTATATTAGACTTCAGACATTACACTCTATTTTCGACATCTGCAAATGGGTCTATTCTCTATCTTAGCATTTTATTCTTCCGTTAAATACTACAACATGACGAGGTATACATTTTTTTATGTGGACTTCTATTTCCAGTTTTAGCTTTCAAATTTCTTCTCTTGTTTAGTTCATGACTGCTTAATGTTTTGGGCCCGTTGGGTTTTTATTTTGAATTACCGAGAATAAAAATTAAATTTTATGTAAATGTTTACTTGCACTATGGATAGATTTGAACATGTACTAATCTTTATCTTTTCGTTGTTTTACATGAAATGTATCGGAGCTAATGAAGAGTCTCGTTGCGAGACTCATTACGACCTCCGTCAAATGAAGACCCGCATTTATGTGCATCATCCTATTCGCATTCGGAAATTCCAAAACCACAGGCAGAATGACATCGCCACTCCTTCGAGTCGTCTTTATTAAATCTTTATTCTGCCTCATTTATTTGTTGTAAACTATTTGTCCAACACTACACTAATTAGTAGAATATTTAGAATAATTAAACCTTGAATCAATAGATTAGAAAGTAATTTAGCACTTGAAATTTGCTTCCCTTTAAGTTAATTATTTTAGGCTAGCCATGCATTGTTTAAGTTATACTAAATCACTTAATAACCTTCACTCGCATAACCATTCATTTAGCTAGGATATTATATTCCTAATTGATTTTCTCATAAATTCTCCTATTAACATTCATATATGAAGATCATTTTAGACACGTTACATGTTAGGTCTATTTTAAAACATGCATTTATCTTTAACATAATAATTACCTAGGTTTGGCCGGACAACCGCAAGTTAGCGGATCTTAGAGGGTGCTTAACTCATTCCCTCTAGATTAATAAAGAACTCTTGCCCAAAATCTCACATTAGTTTTGCAGACCATTAAAATGGAGTTAATGTTGACTTTACCTAGTTGACATTTAGGTGTCCTAATTCACCCAAACTTATTAGGTGGTGACTCCTCGAACCCTTTTATTTTATTTTGTTTTATTTCTAACATTAGTAGCAGGATTCGCTGGAAATAATGTCGCGGTCAAAAGAGGGTGTGACAACATGTCGACTCCGCTGGGGATAAACAGGTTCTTGACCACAGCAGACCTAGGGTTATTATTTGGCATTATTTTTTCTTTTTATGTGCTTTAATTTGTAATTGCTTAATTTCTATTTTTACCACATTCCTTAACTGGCATTCCGCTCATACTTCTTCCACTCTGGAAAATTCACACTGTCACACACTACACGCGAGGTGTGCTTTGCGCACCTGCAAATTTCTTTCAAATGTCCAAATTTAAGAGAGTTGGCATCTTGCGCGGAGAATCCGGTTCAACCGGTGGTCGCGTAGCCTTCTCGCTCGAGTAGTCCGCTCGGGAACCTTGCGTCAGTAAGCCAAATCTTAGCAAACTTAAGATATAGCTATACCACCCGTTTATATTAAGTCATGCATGCATAAACCTTAGGTAGGTCGGTCTTTGGTATCGACGCCACAATTAGGAAAACACCAAATTTGTCGACGGGTTTCTCAACCCAACGATCAATCAGCATACTATGTGTAGCGTGACAATGGTAGACAAATAGTCAAATACAAGCCTAAACATGACATGCCGAAATTGGAAAATGCACGTTCATTTCACCGTAATTTCCTATAAAAGCATTACAGTTTGACGGCTTGAACAAATCTATCATAATCTCGCATATCTGGCATTTAGGTCTACCTCTGGCATAAGAGATGTCACATACATGTTAGGACTCACTTTTGATGTGATGCTACGTGCTATCTATATGCTTGCAATAATTACATGCCTTACGCTAACACGATCATTGTGAAGGTTTTATTATCCCCCCCCCCCCCCAAACCAAAGTTTGATTCGTATCTGACTAAGAGATGGCTGAACACCTCCACTCCACAAAGGCACAATCACCCAACAAAATGACTGATTCAGGGTCATACGAACAGGCTAGCTTGGGACTTATCGCTCTTCCAAGAGATGAGCCGGTAAATCCAGAAAAAGAAAACACTACCATCCAAGAAGAATTTCTCGCCCAATTATTGCAACAGATGGCAACCATGCAGAATGAGATTGACCGACTTCAAAAGCTCAACAATACACATCATATTAACCCACAAAGTCAATCACAAAATGATCCTACTCCATATACACCTCAAGCTCCACTTACCCAAACTACCCAACTCGTTCAAAACTACCAGATGACTCAGCAATATATGTCACCGATACATGCATTAGAAGCCCAAACCTTGCCTACCATCTTATAAACCTGCCTCCCCATGATGTTGATCAATATAAGGAAGTGGAAAGACATGCGAGGATTCAGACAAGTGAAAATATAGCAAAGGAAATACATCGCCTAAAGGAAGCACTCAAAAACATGCAGACGGATAAAGAGCATGAAGGGCTCGAGTATGAGGATTTTTGCATGTACCCCGACGTCGAATTACCTGCAGGTTATAAGGTGTCAAAGTTTGATTTATTTGACAGAAGGGGAAACCCTCGTGCTCATTTGAGATCATATTGCGATAAATTGGTTGGAGTAGGAAAAGAGCAAGCCATAGTCTTGAAATTGTTCGTAAGAAGCTTGAGTGAGCAACGGTACATCACGTAATCCAAGAAAATGACATAGCTGGAGCACAATGGCACAAGACTTTATGGACATATTTAGATTTAATACCGAGACAGTCTTGGATAGATTTTACTTGACGAAGTTAGAACAGAAGTCCACAGAGACATTCAGGGAATACGCCATGAGGTGGAGGGCAGAAGCAGCCAAAGTTCAACCCCGATGACAGAAAGTGAAATGACTACTCTCTTTGTGCAATCCATGAAAGATGCGATATATTACGAGAGAATGATAAGTGTTATAGGGCGAAACTTCCCTGAGGTTTTAAGAATGAGAGACTTCATAGAAGAGGGTATCAAAACATGAAGAATCACAAACTTAGCAGCAATGCAAGCAACGAGTAAAGCAATCCAATCGGACGGAGTGTCCCCTATCATGACAATCCAGGAACACATGCCAAACCAAATGTCAGCCTACCAGAACCCAACAACTCAGCCTCCCTATGGTGACCAAAACACCAGAAATCCCCAGTCTTTCTACTATAGACAAAACGCCCAAGGCCATCAACCTTACCCTGTGTATCACACCCATCCTGCATACCCACGCCAGCCACGAGTCCATCCACGAGACGCACCCAAACCTCGCATAAATCTCGAAAAAAAGTCAACCAAAACTTATACACCTTTGGTCGAACCTCTAGCCCAAATCTATGAAAGGCTAAGAATGGCAGGAATACTTCAACCGATCCTAGAAAATATCCCTAAACCCACTTCCAAATGGCACGATGAGACTAAATGTTGTGCATACCACTCTGGAGTAATTGGACACAACACTAAAAATTGTTATACCCTCAAAGATAAAATCAAGGAATTGATCAAAGATGAAGTCATCCAACTGAAAGGAGCTCCCCCTAATATAGGCGATAACCCATTGCCAAACCCTGACAATGCCCATGTGAACATGGTTGCAGTAGAAGAAGAAAAGTTTGAAGGGGACTATTATGTCAGTCCGAAGAAGAAATAGGATTGAATCATAGACTAATCTCCAGAGGAAGAGAGATGCTCCTTTGTCAGAGCATGTTCTGCCTGAATTAGTCATTTGTCGAAACATGCACTGCGCAGGAATCAAAAGAAGATGATACAGAAGGCCGCGTGAAAAGACTCAAAAGTCGTTTCGTTGCTGAAAAGAAGCAGAAATGCAATGTGATCTGGAACGTTCCCGTTGGAGAAAGATAGAATAAAATTGGACATGTACCCCTGTCCTGGTCCTCCGTGAAACTCGATAGGATTGTGTACTAGTTGAAAACAAAATAATTTGAACTACGTTTGACCTGATTCCCTTGATGGGATACGTAGGCGGCCATATCGGCTTCGGTCCCACTTTTAGTAAAAACACAAATTCCCTTTATTTGTAATTTGAACTACGTTTGACCTAATTCCCTTGTCGGGATACATAGGCGGCCACATCGGCTTCTGTCCCACCTAAAAAAAATCCCAAATTCCCTTTATTTGTAATTTGAACTACGTTTGACCTGATTCCCTTGGCATGATACATAGGCGGTCATATCGGCTTCGGTCCAACTTTAGAAAAATCTCAATTCCCTTTATTTGTAATGAACTACGTTATGACCTGACTCCCTTGTTAGGATACGTAGGCGACCTATATCGGCTTTGGTCACACCATTAAAACTTTTCTCCCTCATTTTGGATATAACAAAATAATGCTTCCGATTATCTTGATAGAACATACAAGAAACCCCACAGGACTCAATCCCGCCTAAACAAAAGTTCAACACCCACACATACTTTAAAATTGGGACAATTTTTTTTTAAGGTTCGCCGCAAGCACATAAATGTTGATTTTGGAAATCCGACGAAAAAACTTTATTAAAATACATACTTTGTCGCAAACAATTTATTTTCAACAAAAAAATTCATTAACATCTAGCCAAGGCAGGAAACCAGACAAGGGTTACAGGTCCAAACAAGTCAGGCGCCCCCGCATCGAGGATCAAAGCTGCGAAGTCAATACGAATCGACCGCCCCTCCCCAAACTCACAAATTTCTTTGAGTGCAGGTCTTCAGATTTGACAGAAATAGGAAAGTCGCGACATTTATTCAATTCACAAAGAACTTTCATGTCACAGGCCGGCCCCACAAGGATCAGATTCTTGCACCACATCTATACTCGAGATGGGGCAAACGATGCGGATATAATGACACAGACGTCATTTTATTATGCATATGGGACGACTTTATCTATATTTTGCATTGCAACGATGATATTTACATCACGTCTACACAACGACGTCATTTATTATGCATGTGCAGTGGTATTATCTATATTTCGTCCACTCAATGACGATATCTACAACATGTCTACCCAGCGACGTCATTTTATTACATCTATGCAACAACGATATCTACAATACGCCTACCCAACGACGTTGTCTATATTCTGTTTGCTCAACGACGATATCTACAACACGTCCACTCAGCGACGTCATCTTATTACTCCCGTGCAACAACATTATCTATAATTCGTCTACTCAACGACGACATCTACAACACATCTACCCAACGACATTATTTTATTACGCTCGTGCAACAACATTATCTATAGTTCGTCTACTCAACGACGATATCTATATTTCAGATTAGCAGAGACATCTTTCAGCCTCAGGGAACAAATACCCTTAGAGGTGTTTCTGTCTCAGGGAACAAACACCCTTAGAGGTATTTCAGTCTCAGGGAACAAACACCCTTAGAGGCATTTCAATCTCAGGGAACAAACACCCTTAGAGACATTTCACCTCAGGGAACAAACACATTTAGAGGCATTTTAATCTCAGGAAACAAACAGCCTTATAGACATTTCACCTCAGGGAACAAACACCATTAGAGGCATTTCAATCTCAGTGAACAAACACCCTTAGAGACATTTCAACCTCAGAAAACAAACACCCTTAGAGGCATTTAAACACATTTGTCACCAAACACCATTCGAAAACTATGCTCCTTATATTTGCATGTAATGAAATATATTAAATGCTCACCTTGATAGACGGAGTTTTCATATTAGCGACAGAAAGAAACGATGCGATGAGTGCGGCTCAAATCTGACGCGTCGATACAACATCATCAATAACAACGTTCCCACAAGACGTCATTAGCATTTCGTTCATACAAGACGACAACATCCATACAAGACAACAACATCCATACAAGACGTCATTTGCATTTCGTCCATACAAGACGGCGTACCATCACATTGTTTCATTACATCGCATACACGATTGACTACAACCGTAACACAAAAATTCACATTCTTACATAATTATTTTATATCATTTTGTTTTAACAGTCATGCATTAATTTTTCTTGAGCTTTAGCCTGCAGATACCGTAATTTGTAGGAGCGGAGCACAACGTGGACCTACCTGTTATACAGCGAACTTAGGCAAATTTTGTTGGGGAGTCAAGCTACCTAACAAAGGGCAAAGGCGGCCTCGAACGTCGATTCACTCTCTTCAGCATCCCGTCACCCAATAACCCAGTGTCATCATTTGACACAAGGACAATTTTGAAGCCACATCAGCGTTGCTTTTAAGAATGTCACCACAGTAACTGAGTAACCCAGTGTCATCATAATTTGACACTGAAACAAATTTTAAATCTGCGTCAGCCCCACCTTTAGTTTTCAGACACTAACAACCCAGTGTCAGTTTCTATCACCACGACCCAGTGTCATCATAATTCGACACTGAGACAAATTTTTAAACCGACATTTGCCCTTACTTTTCTTAATCTTTGTGCTAATTCCGACGATCGAGACAAAATTGGCTATAAGTCAACGTCTTTGTCTGAAGACTCTTTCATACTCTCCATACAAAGAGAGACAACTGTTGACACCCAATTTTGTCCCTCTCTTTCGATTAATAATCAACAAATTAAACTTTTTAACACCGCAAAATAATTTTTTTATAATCATAATCGCAATAATAAAACAGTAATACATGCATAAATAAGCAGTTTAATAATGGGGTAGCATTTATAAAAGTATTAAACAATCCTTAAATGTCATGTCCGCATTGGTTACTTTAAATTTTATAAATAATTTAAACCTTATTTATTTACCACTAATTAAAACTCAACACCTAAAAATCTACCTAAATAATTTCAAAAAATGAAAGACCAGAAGCATGAGCCCAGTATCTTTTATTTTTTCAGATTAGCCCAATAGAAATCCCTAACCCACGACCCAATTCCCCTCAGCCCATTTCTTATTTCTCCCATTTTCTTCACAACACCTAAACACAAAAAAAAAAACCAACAGAACCCTAAAAATGCAGAAGCCGATGCCTCTCCCCTTACCATAAACGAACCACCTCAAATCAAGCCTAAATCATACCAAATCTTACCATAACAAAACTTACCATAACAACCTTACCATAAATCTCCCATTTGGTTTTTGGTAAAAGTCGCCTAAATCTACCCGAATCATACCAAAACAAAGGTAAAGAATCGCCCAAAATCAATACTAATATCACCAAACCAGTTGTAAGATTTATACCAAAATTGGAACACATATCATGGCTATATAAAGGAACCAATTTACACACCAACGGGAATCGATCTTGGACAGGTTAAAACTAAAGGTGGCTAACGGTGACCGATCGGGCCGTAGCCATAGCGAGTTTAGGATTCGGACGATTCCGGTCGATTCCGGACTCAAGACCGCCGATTCGGTTACGGATTCCGGAGTTGGCGATGCGGTTAAGTCGAGCCAGTCCAACGGTCCGATTTATTTTTTATTTTTATTTTTATTTCTAGTATTTATTTTCTATAATATAAACTAAAGTCAATTTAAATATGTAATATAATAATATAATATATAATTTAGTTGTATATATTAAAATTGAAACTTTAAATTTAACTTTTTATTTTATAGTTTATAACTTTATACTTTATAATTTATAACTTTATATTGTAAATTTGTAATTATACTTTTATTAATTTATTAGATTAGTAGATATAAGTCATATAACTTATAAGTAATATGATTAACAACTAAATAGATAGTAAAATTAAAATTAATGATAAGATGTAAACTTTTGAACTTTCATAACGTTAATAAGAGTACATAATGAAGTAATAATAATTTTATTTACATATTATGCATCCTTTCGCAAGTTCTTCGTAATCATAGGTTGATTGAATTGGTTATGCTCCATAGCCTCTAAATCGGAGTATTAATTCGATCCGCCTTCGCTCCGCGCTTCCAAAATATTGCCTATTTCTTCATCTTTTGGAGAATTAACGTCTCACATCCTTGATTTCTTCTCCGATCCGATCCGATCCATAGCGGACTAACACTTCTAATGTGCTTCCACTCCGATGAGTGGCGTGTGTCTCTATTTGATCTCGTGCTTGGCTAAATGCACTTTGAAGCCACCGTTGAGATCGACATTAAGAACATCCGGTCGTCATCGCAAGTACCGGGAATTGCCTTTTGTTATCCTGCCACCATTGTAAAGGGTCAAAAAATTTCTTCGGCTCCACTGGCTTTTGCAAATAAAATTGCATCTCATCGCAAGATCGGCTAGTGGTTGGTTGTGTTGTAAAAGTGCTCCGTATGTCTAAAGATTCTTCTTCATCGTCATCATCATTGAATCCTGCAGTGTAGACACAACCGAACTAGAAGGAATATTAGTAGCGAGTTGGTGTTATCGTGTAATGTAACATAATATTCATATAATGTAGTTAAATTAGTATCAAGGTTATTTATGCAATCAAATGAAGATGGAGTTTCTTTTCCACCTATTTCCATATAAGTATATAAACTAAATATTATATTATGACAATCTAATTTTTTAATAGAATGATTTAAGACTTTGCACAATACAATAAACATCATGAATATGAAATAAATATTTTTTAAACTTTTCAAACATAACTGTAACTGCATCTGTATATTTCACATTTGATTTTAAACAATAATGTAAATAGGAAATTTCAGCTATATGAGCTAAAGCATTACAAATCTGTTGGGTAATAAGATCTGAAAATTCAACGATTGCGATGTAAAATTTACGTAAATTTTTAAAAGTTCACCAATTGATTTCCAATGTTCGCTTAACATATACATCACGTTCTTACAATGCGCATTTGCAACATGTGTTATGGGGTCTTTATACTTATAACATTCTTTTAAAAATAAATAAGTATAATTCCAGTGTAATAATCTCTTACGGCATGAATTTAGGTCTCAAATTAAATTGTTTACATTTTCTTTAAATTCTATAATTCTATTTTTCCTATTATTACTGAATAACTCCAACAACTCTTTTGACAAGTTTTATTTGGTGAAAATAAATCAAGACCACTTTTAACAATTAAATTATAAATATGACAAGCCAACGAACATGAAATATATCAGGAAGTGGTGGTTGTACTTCGCTTTAAAAGATCTACAACGGCAGTATTATTAGATGCATTATCAAATGATACAAAGTATTTTATTATAAAGATTATATTTTGGGCATAAAAACAAATAGTTTAAACATATAGTTTCCAAGATGACTTTGATCCTCGCCATAAATAAAAGCAATATCGTTTTTCCATTTTAAAATTTTCATAAATCCATGACAAGTAATTGTTAAATAATCATAACTGCTCAATGCGTGTCGATATGCGAAGTAAAACTAACATGGCATGGAAGGTTAGCAAACAAATATTGCAAGAAAATAACATAATCATTATGAAGTCTAAAAATATCGGCTCTAGTAGTACTACGAGGAACACCTTTAAAAAAGGATTATATACTCTTTGAATATATGTAATTAAATATGAAGAAGAAAGCGAAAGAAAAGGCAAACAACCTCCGACAATCATTTTTGCTAATTCAACGCGATCTTTTTTGGATCGTACTTAGCCAACCCAGCTTAATGGATTAAGTTGTTGTTGGCCGGGTTCTAAATTAGGAATGACATTCCATTGTGTCGTATGATCGAATTTTATATGTCTAGCTATAGTACGTCCCGTCGCCACCCCGCCTTATGTTTATAAGTTCTCCCACAAATATTACATTTAACTCTATCAGTACCTGACTTTATCATAAAGAGCCACACTTTACTCCTTTTTCTTCACTCTGGTTGCGGTAAAGGAGGTGCGACCTTGACTACCATTTGGCGGTACCAACATTGACAGAAGGAACACTAGTAGGTGTAGGAGGTTCTTGTTCTTCAAGTTCAACAATATTATCTAATTGAACATTATCACATTCATTATCTTCTATTCCAAAATCTTCTTGCATTTGATCATAATCTATATTTTGATTAGATGATGAAGAACCTACAAATTTTTTACCCCTTGAACTAGATTTACGTAGCGATCCAAGCAATTCCTTAGTAAAGACATTATAAAATATTTAAATAATCAACAAATAAATATGACAATTTAATAAAATAATTAGAGAATGAAACGAGTGTACCAAACTTGGGATTGAATTCAATAGAAACTCAAGCTCAAGTCTTGCGTCTTGCTACTTTGAATTTGAAAACTAATAATAATAATAACTTGAAAATTGATAATAAATATGATTAAGAGAGTATGAGAATAAGAGAATTGAGAGAAATGTTGTGTGATAAAAATGAAGAAAATGTAGAGAATTTATAGATTTTTAAAAGGGTAAAAATGGAATTAAAATAAATAAATAAACAAAATAAAAAACAAAAAAAATAATAATAAAAAACGGTCAACGGTCGAAATGACCGTTGGCCATGCCCCGCCCCATCCTTCAAGCCCAACGGTGAAATGACCGTTGGGCAATTTTTTGTTTGTTAATGACCGTCCGGTCAGTTAACCGATAATGGAACAGTTTTCCAATACGGCCTAACCGGTCCGTATCTGGGTTTTAAATAACTCGTGCGGGTTGGGGTTGGGGACAATCAGACCAACCGGTATGTCATTACGTCCGGCCGGCCCGGCCGGTCCGGTTAAACCACCGTCAACTGTCCGGTCGGTCAACGGACCGTTGATGTGTATGGTTAAAACATTGAGAAAAATTCAAAAATCGGCAAGAATCATCGGCAATCAGTCTAGAAACTCAGGAAAACATCGAAACCTAGCATTCTATGACAAGAACAAGCATTCGAAAATCCCTCTTCTCCTTACAATACCAGTTAAGAACCAACAATTCTCCAAGCCAAAGCGCTACACTTTTATTTCGCATAACAATACAATCCGAGTGTCGTCGATGTTCGAAACGCCGCCTCGGTTCGCTACCTAAAAAAGGTAAATTCATCTCCTTTCCAAATTTTCTATGCGATTTATACTACGGGTTTGTACGACAATTATATATATTTGTTAAATATGTTTAATGCAATTTAACTTGTCATTCGTGTATGATTGAAGTATATTTGCTTGGTGTTGAATCTGTTTAGTTAACTGGTAATCGCTATTGATATTCGCGACTATAATTACTAATGTAACTCTGTTGTAGTTCACACTTAAGGAATAGCAATGCCTCATGTAGTAGGATACGCATATGGAATAATTTAGTGAACTCTTATGTATACTCGATTGTCTCAAGACATCTGGCATTACTTCATATATTTGTAGCTTATGTGCACATTCTTGGTATAGGTTGCTGAGTTTAGACCTTACGTGGTGTCCATATTGAACCTTGCAATGTCAGTTATCTAACCATCTTAAGGTCTTTACGTTCTATTCAAGTTCATGAAATTACTTGCACGCTGAAATTGACTATGCCTGTGTATATTGTGTCCCATATCATATATAGATAAACTCTGTTTCCATGTCTGAATCATGCATGCTAGCCTAACATCATGAACAATTATGCCATGACCGCATCCTTATGGATCTGAACTCTGTTGAGCGGCCATGTCTTGTGCTAATCTATGAGCTTTCTTTTCTGGTTTTATGCTTGGTACTTGTTGGAGATTGCTTTGTTAGAACTAGGGGATCACCACTTCCCTACTTTAGATTTGATGGTTTGGTTAATTAAAAAATAAAGTCATCTGGATATTGTCTCTGTTTGCCTAAGTGAATAAGTTTGCATATACACTCTGGAAGTCTTTAATAGACTATGAATATTTAGAAAATCCTATGTATATCAGACTTCAGACATTACACTCTATTTTCGACATCTGCAAATGGGTCTATTCTCTATCTTAGCATTTTATTCTTCCGTTAAATACTACAACATGACGAGGTATACATTTTTTTTATGTGGACTTCTATTTCCAGTTTTAGCTTTCAAATTTCTTCTCTTGCTTAGTTGATGACTGCTTACTGTTTTGGGCCTGTTGGGTTTTTATTTTGAATTACCGAGAATAAAAATTAAATTTTATGTAAATGTTTACTTGCATTATGGATAGATTTGAACATGTACTAATCCTTATCTTTTCGTTGTCATTGAATATGGTCAAGTTGATGCAGGATATACTTCTCACGGCTCTTAATAGGCAAAAGAGTTATACGAATCGTAAGGTTCGCGATTTGGAGAGCGAGTTTGCCGAAGGTTTATCCCATGAAGGGTGTGATTATGTTTGAGAAGAAGAGCAAGTTGAGCCTATGTTTATCGGGCCTTTTGAATTTGTTCAACATGTTGGTGATGTAGCCTATGAGTTGGCTTTGTCTCCTGGTTTGTTGGGTGTTCACCTCGTGTTTCATATTTCGATGTTGACAAAGTACCACTCGGATAGTTCTACAACAATATTCTTTAAAGAAGTAGATATGGTATTATGGACACACAAATTTTTTACATATTTATAAAATATATGTTTCACACTTGGGATAAAAGCGCGCACGTTTAATGTTTTTGCATACACGTAAATATTACTTTAGCAAATTGATAGGGCTATAAAACATAAACATAAATTCTAGTCAAAAGTTCACGACATTTTCAATCATCGTCTAACGATAGATGTTAAATGTAAAATAATCATATCAACTCAATCTAAGTCACCAAATATTTCAATAAATATTTTTATTTCTTGATCAAACAAGTGGTATATACTCATAAATATATACACTAAATAGAAAACTTAGATCTTATTATAGGTACACTTCTATATCAATAGAATAATTTAATTAGGTCTGAAAATTTAATTTTCATACTTTTACAAGAACAAATCAAAGGAAAAGTCAACATTTATAACTAATTTCATTTAGAAATAGGACTTTTTTTTATAACGCTTTAGGGAGAGTGGCTCACATAGGCATGTTGATCAAATGAATATTTTTCCAAAAAAATTATTTTCCAAAAGTAGCACAGAAATAACTAATACCTAATTAATATTCTCAAAATTATATTAATTACGGGAAAATATTTTTCCAATGGCTAAAAATTATTATAAAAATATGGAAAATTAGAAATTAAATTTCGAGCAAAACCAAAAAATAATAATCGAAAATGGAGCTGGGATGGGCCACACTCGCCGATGTAAGTTTGGGCCAAGAGTAGATTTCACAGTAAAATATTGTTTCAACCCTTCTTCACTCAGCCAAGACCAGGTCTGGAGAATGGGTATTTTCGCGACCCGAATGAATTTTCTCTATTTTAGGCAATTTTGATGGAATCAAAACACTAAGTTATGTCCCAAACGTAGTTTAGAATTGATTTCAAGCACCAATTGCTCAAACTATCATAAAAAACTTATCAAAAAATCGTGAAAACAATTATTTTTTTAATTCGGATTCGTTAAGGTTCCAGCCAAAAGACATGATTTCCGGTCAAAAGATCTTCAATCAAAACACTTGTTACGGTCCTAAATGTGTTTTAGGACCGATTTGAATAATCAATTACACGAAAAAAACATTTAAAATTGATCCATATGATCAAAGTTAATGTTTTTAGTTTTAAATAAATCCTAAATCAATTTCAAATTGAAAATCAATTATTTTTCCGATGAAAAACACAATTGATGAATTAGTTTTGCTCCATAAACATGTTGTAACAGATTACATAACATATTTCACACAAAAATAGCATGTAACATGAATAATTGAATTTTCTAGGATTAAATTCGTATTAATGAAACTCTAGAATTTAAAAGTTCAATTAATTAATCACAAACTACAAGGCCAAATTTTATGATCCACCTATCGTCGGAAAACTCTCGACGAGATCTTGCCCTAAAGTTTCATGCACAAAATAAACAGATTCGAACATGAAATTACGCAATTAAAATCATATTTAACACTTAAAAATCCTAAAATCACATACTGCGTATAAATAATTCACAGCAACCCATAATGATGTTTATATAAACTGTTATAGGACTTAGAGTTAGTTTAACTAATAATCCGTCTTATTTAGCTAGCACCCCTTATGGGTATATTAGGCCCAAAACATATATTTTTACTAACAAATCCCTACTACCACTTTCCTTTAAAGTGAAATTATTCTTTATTCATATAATATAAAATAAAACATGAATTGGTCGAATTTTGTAATGCGTATGGAACAGTTTGTAAAGGATCAACAAACAAATGAAACTTCTCATTCTTTATCTTTTTGTTTCCTTTATAGAGTATAATGATTGAAACTCGATAGCGGAATAAGCTGCTACAAATGCCCTTTAAACTGATGACCATTAGTTACAAAACTTGTCATCTTTATGTACATCAAACAACGTTAAAAAAAATTAATTACACCCAATTATTTGACAGAGAAAAATCATGGAAGCGAAAAGAAAATTCCCCAGCAGTGTCCCTATCATGCCTTAGTTCTGATTCATCATTGTGACTTCCTCTCTCATCTTCAACTTCTGGAGGCAATGGCATCACCTGATTATGATTCGTTTGGCGTGCCAACTGAACTTCAGGTGGCAACGGTCGTAGCATGGTCGGGGAAATAGTCGTCGACCGATTAATGCTACCACCATTTGGCACGGGGACAGAACGTTCCCAAAGAAACACGTGCATGAGAATGGGAACCTTTGCATGGTGATGCAAAGACAATTTTTGGCTGAGAGAGACGGTGTCAAAACACCTGACTGCCCCGGTCGGAGAAACGATCCATGGAGGTACCTTTTGGTTGGATATTCTTGATACAACTAAAAATTTGCACTCTTTGGCTGCTTCTTTGTATAGATTGCTAAGGCCTGATCTTGAGGAAGGTGCATCCTCAACATCTTCAATTACTGATGAATATGTGAATAAACCCCTAAAGAGTTGGAGTAATTTTTAGGTCAGTAGATAAGCAGAGCATAATAATGAAAAAGCAAAAAGTAGAATTATAATATATGGTAGTGATTGTTTTACATTATTAACGTAAATGTCATTCTAACCAGTTTGTTCTAGATTTTAAGATCAAACTATCATTACCATACTACCGGGCTAGAACATGGTTTAATTTCGAACAAACAATTGGTCTGACTTACAAAAATAAACTATCATAGCTAGTAAAAATGTGGTCTAAGATTTTGGAAATTTTCTTGGTGTGTAATGTTCCTGGAGTTTAACATACATATCACATCTAATCTCTAAAATTGATTAACTCAAATACATTTTCATGGATGAAATTGCAGAGTGATAAAGAAGTTAATTTTAATAAGGCTCTATGGTCTTCTTTGAGATTACGGTGAACATGCATAAGTGGGATTTAGTACTTGAAAAGTATACTTGTTACAATAGGTTAAAATATAATAATGTTATAAAATAATCAATGTATATAAGTTAAGTTATATGGACCGTCAGGTCAGGAACGAAGCCAGTCAATTTTTTCCGAGGGAGCTAGTACTATATTATCCAAATTTGTATGTGTGTGTGTGGGGGGGGGGGGATTTTTGACAATTATTAATATAATAGTAATAGGAAAAAAAAATTGTTGAGGTCTATAGCCCCGGTGGGATGATAGAGGCTTCATCCCTGTGTACCGTAATAAGTGATGGAAGAAAGAAGTTAGTTAGTTAGTTACCTCTTCAGTGATGGCAAAGCCAAGTTTGACATCATTTTCTTTGATTTTGATGTCAATAGGAATCTCTCCTCCAAGTGAGGAATACCAAAGACGAACTGCTCGGACAACACCGATATCCACTCCATGGTAATCTTCAAAACCATACAAGCTTGCATTTGCAAGGTTTGATAAATCAGAAAGTGATCCAGTACTTACAGTGCACGAAGCTGTCTCCCCTGATATATAACAGAATACAGGAACGTTAATTATCATAACTTTATTTTGCATAGATAATTATTCAATATATATATATTGGTCAAGCAACAATTAATAAGTATATTACTTGCAAATATTAAACTTCAATATTTAAAATACTGGTGAATTAGTCATTTGGACAATATTTGGTTGAAATTGAAAAGCAAAAAAAAATGTGAAGTTGAAATTGTGTGAACATATATTTCACCTGGAAAAAAGATATAAAATTTTATAAGTGAAAATCATTGTTTCACTTGAAATACTCCTAAAAAAATTCAATACTGAAGTTTGTTTACCCGTAAAACGGTATAGTTGAATTTGTATATGTGGTCAAAGACACGTGGATCTCAAGTGACACGTTAGATAATAATTATACTTATAAATAAAAATAATATAAAGTAAGCAATAATCAGCCTGAGTCTTGAGATAGCTTCTGAGTAAAAGTGACGGTACCTTGTATGTAAGCACATAAATCAGGAGAATATCGGTAAGTATATTGTGAAAAGCAAGAATCTAATGGATTACAATGTAATGATATGTCATATTTATACATGAGTACACAACTCATGAAATATGCTCTCATAAATGCAGGAGAGTGAATGTTGTAATAATTGGACAATCAATCTCTCAATAAATGCTATTAAAAGGTCGTTGGAAGTCGTGTGCCCGAATTTAGTAACGGTCGTCCGTTACGACGTGAAACAACACTCAACCTTCTTTAATATCAGTATCGGCTCTGCTCATGTCGCACTCGATACCACGCATATCAAACCGGTAGTGATACAAACTGATGTGGGTCTGACTCGATATCATACTCTACGTGTCAGGCCGTAATTCGTACAACCGTCTTATACGAATTTTAGCCTATACAAAGTACAATATTTATGATGATTGGTGGCCAAACCATTATTTGCCAATAGTGAACTCCAATATTTACAAATAATGAAATAATATATTACTTCTCTCAATTTATGTGGTACAATTGGAATTTCGAAAGTTAATCAAATTTTTCTTTGATCGGAATTTCTTTATATCTTTTAAATATTTTAAATTATTAATTATTATAATTTATAAGTACTTTTTACGTAGTTTTCATATATATAAATTTTATTTCAAAACCCTTAAAGCTTCTCTGTGTGAATTCACGGTAAAAATTTAAATCACGAAATTCGAACTGTGACACATAAAATTGGACAGAGGAAGCATATTATATAACTTAAATTCCTTAAAGTTCTATCGAATGAGACAATGAACTTTCAGGAAACACCAGAGGCTTGAGAAGCAATGAGCCAAGCATTTGCTCGGGAAAGAGTGTCTTCTAAATCATTATAATGAATTGAAACTTTGTCTGAGGCTTTTGGCAAGAGAAGCAGTGAGTAAAAGCTACTTGAATTTTGAACTTCTAGCAACTCATTCATTCTCTTCTCCCATGGATAGTTAACATATCCTTCTTGGAGTGGAGTCCTTGTGAGTGCTCCCACCATTCTTGACTTCCTTGAACCTGCATTATTTATATCATTTTAAAACAAATTTTTCATATATATGCGTTTATCTCCAATATAACATGTATAAATGTACATATCCATGAAAAACTATGTGTATACATTGATATATGGTATACAACTTGATATACACACGTCGCAGTGATATTTATGAAAAATTATATGTAAAACATTGACATACATGATATATAACGTGATATACACATGTTTCTATGTCTGTTTTTTTATTTGAAACAAGACCATGTACTTACAATCTTCCTCAAATTTAATATCATATGATCTTGTACAAGTGTTTGCGTTAAATTTCAATCATACTCACTCACACTCGGGAATCAAAGAGGAAAAGGAGAATGAGAGGATGAGAGAGAATAATAAAGCTAAAATTTGCTTTCCTTCTTCTCCTTAATTTTTTGAAGAGAATATGTATTTCAAGCTTGAAATTAGGAGGAGAATCTTCAGAATCTCCTATTATCTAGTTGGTTATCGCTAGGTGCAATCTATTGGACATAGATCCAACTTTTCACTTTTTAGGAATGCTTGAAATTTCTTTTTTCTATTCCTGGTGGTATTCATTAGGAAAATGGATATCTAGAGAAAAGAAAGTTCAATTCCTTTTTTTTCCTCTTCACCCGAACCAACCCACCGACTCTATACAATAACATTTGTTTTTGTACTTCAATTGCTAAATATTCTTTCTCCAAAAAATATATCAATCAGGATTTAATATTGTTAGAATATTCTAGAAGTGTAATTAATTGGTAATATTATGCTAGAATATTATGTTAGAATATTCTAGATATGTAATTTCTCATTAACGGTGGGGGCATTTTGGGCTCGGAAGATATTTTTGTACCAACCAGGCCCAATTTTGACCATCTTTAGAATCTTAAATCATGAGGTGCTATATTTTCCGTTCTTTAATCTGATTATGAGGCTATAATTTGCCTATCAACTATTTGGACAAAGAAAATAAGGTCATTCCAAGTATACAAATTTAATTTAATGGATAAATCTTTGTCAGTACGGGCGCAATTACCAAATAAGCAAAAATTAATAATTGACAAGTTAGACAAATACCTAGTCAAAGGGCCTAACAAGTACCAGCTTCATTAAGATTCCGACCCCACGTATGGCGGGAGTTTAGTACACTGAGATATTTTTTTCATGTAAAAAATTATTAAAATTATAATAATTAATAAATTATGAATCTATAATTTTAAAAGTGTAATGAATTCTATGATATGAATCTAATGAATAAATTCATCAAATCAAAATTTTAAATTCATCTTTGGATCCAAGAAAGAAAAAATGAAAATTTGTCCTACATGTTTTAGTACTTGAAAGAAACATTAAGAGTACTACTACTCCTAAATACTAAGCCCTTGACTTCATCTTTGTTTTGATCGAAACAAAGACTTCATACTTTTGATGAAGTCAATAGCAGACATTAAGATTACAAATGCTGAAAAGGCAAAATTAGTCACTTAAATCATCTCTCTTGAAATTGACTTTAAGAAAATGTAAATAAGAAATAAAAGACGTGAAAACTTTAACTTTCGAAAAGTTTCTTTAGTCATTTTTTATTCTGTGGAATACTAATAAATTTGCTGCTCTTTTTAAAAGAAGATTCCTAGAAGCTAGAACTTTCGTATTTCCATTACTATCAATGTTATGGAAGTTTCAATTCTCCAAGTGGGAGATGGTTAGTATTTCAATTTTAATCTATTCATATCACAACAACAACAACAACAACATAACCAGTGAAATCCCACAATGTGGGGTCTGGAGAATGTAGAATGTACACTCTGATAGGTTTTAATCGACTCATATATAATATAATTATACATAGGTTCTGCTATCAATAAAGAGTCCATTTTGTGATCTAATAAAGTATTAATAATATGGGCTATCCACATGGATCAATGTTAGTCTTGTCTATAATTATCTATTGATTTAACTTGTGATTCTGGATTATTATTTCCTAACAAATTCATATGAATTATGGTATTAATTGAGTTTTGTGTACATTCAGTGACGGCAGGCTTAGATGGAAGAGGCGAAGGGATACTTGGAGTTATGTCATAGTTATAAGTTTTGGCCGGATAGGTATTAGAGTAATTAGAATATATAGGGGTAAATTTTGGTAATTACTTTGAATTGTGTGGCTATTCTGTGTTGATTTCACAATAATATATATTGAAGTTTTTGCATGGATTTCCCTTCAAATGCACTGACCTTTAATGTTTGTCTTTTATATCTCTGCTATTCATTTATTGAAAATATTCAGACCTATCTCGCTCCACATAAGTTATGTAATATTTATCTTCGAAAATTGAACTTTTACATTGCTCGACATAAGTTCAGTAGGAATTAAGTTATATGACATAAATTGTGTAGCATTTTTAGAATTTGTCGTAATGTTCAGAAACGGGAGTTATGTTTTTTGAGGCATATGTTCCTCAAGCGACAACGACTTTTACTAGGTAATTATCTAGTCAAAACGTTCCTTTTCTCTAAGCATGGGGTGCTACTTTTGTTTGTGTTATTGTAGCCAAGTGTTGCCCTATACAATGAACAATTTATTTCTAGGCCATGGTAAGGATTTTCTGACATGCGTGAGGTTATTGTGTTCTTAACTTGTTTGGTTCACATGCCAATTATGCAGCAATGTTATGCACTATTAGTATTCAGAGGTTTATACGAAAAGCCAACAATTACACTTATGCAAAGATTAAATTAGTAATACACAATTTTAGATTGCAACCTAAATGCTATATTTGTTATACAAAACTTTACACAACAACAACATACTCAGTGTAATATCATAAGTGCGATTTGAGGAGGGTATAATGTACTCAGACCTTATCCCTACCTTGAAAGGTAGAGATTTTTCCAAAAGACCCTCGGCTCAAAGAATTATAAAAACTTTACACCCGGACTCTTTTTCCTTATAGCTTTGAACCAAATAACCCTTAACTACCCAACCTCTAGTTACACAAAATTTATTAGAACAAATGGGAAAATAGAGCCTAGCTCCACTATTGTGAAGGCCGTGCGTGTAGGACCTTGGTGTAAGCCCAATTCATGTCAAACCGGTGAACACCAACCTCAACCACATTATTGGGCTAACAGCTACATATTATGAATGGGCCTATTGCACCTGTGAGCAAGCACTTTCATGTCCATGGAAAAGTACCAAGCAATGTTAGTAACCAAATAAAAATGTGTTGTCATAAGTTGCAATACATACATACAGTGGGAAGAAGCAAATGTATCATCTCATAACAATAAATAGGAAGCATAATTGCTAGTTCACGCAACACCCAAAATTGCATAAATGACACATTTCATCTTTGCTACAATATAACAACAAGTTAACTAAATAAAAGACTAGCTACATCACTTTCATGTACTCTACTATTTTACTGCCTAGATATAATGCTGTCAATTTGGCATCTTTGTCAAAGGAATGATGGAGGTGCAGAAGCAGCCCTATGAGTTTGATGAATCTACACTGAAGCTCTTTCAGGTCCAGATACCAGGCCAACAGCTTCTTCTACTTTGCATAACCTATTCTACTTGTAACATTCATGATCGATTGCCTGAAGGGATAAAAGTTAACCACAATAAGAAAAATAAAGAAGGCTAATGTTAATGTTCTGTGCTTAAACAGTGTTATTGTGTGTCTGTGTTCTCTACATAATAACTCAAATGCTACATAGGTTTCTCTTGATCATTCAGTAAAGCTTTTGGTAATACTATATTAACGGAAGTGAGCATACAATTTCAAAGAGAGCACAGGGTCTTTGGAGGGACAAAAGACCAAGTGTTTGAAAGTTAAATCTATTAATTGCAGTCTTGAGTTAGAAAGAGAAAACTTACTACAGCCATCGTTTTTGTGCAACTGCATCCTTCGACTAGATTTTGCACCAACAGATGATGTCTGCTTTGGTTTCAATCTGGAGACTGAATCCTGTGTCTGATTCAATGGTTTCTCCTTCAAGGGGATTACTTGTCGTGACTTTGGATGTCTATCTGTTCGTTTCACTGATAAAGTTAAGCTTTCGACCTGTTTCTGGTTTTCCCTTAAAAGTATTCTCACTTAGATAATTTCTGATGTCTTGACTAGCAAAAAGAGGTTTAGCTATACTCCTTGGAGACCTATCTGAATCTGAAGACGAAGGGCTAGTAGTACTGTCCATATCATAAAGGATGTTGTTTGTCAACGGTTACGGAGGAAGCTGCACCCGCCGCTTTGAGCTTGTTGAAGATAAAGATGGCCTTCTAAGTCTTAGATTCACAACCTGTTAAAAGCCAAATTCAATCATAAAGCACAAAGAACTGATTTTAAGCTTACGCTTCGCTTAGCCCTAACAAATCAAATTACTAGTCAAATAAGTAGAAATAACTTTTCTTTTGGAACATAAAGTTTAAGCCTTCTGTTTTCAAGAATTCAAATATGCTCAAGCAATATACTGTCAAGATTAGTCCGTAATTCAGTTTACAAGACCATTTTTATCTCAGGCATCACAACAATAATCAGTAGGTATCGTGATGCGGACATTTACAGAAAAGTAGTGTAAATCAAAATTTTGCCATAACTAGTATCATAAATTTTGTAAAATAACTTGACAACATTGTGTTGCAACAAGTTCTTTCACATATACAAACACAGACTGCTAGCACTTTTTAAGAGGCATCATTACCTTCTGCTCTAAGGTTAAAATATCTTTCTTGAGTTTTGTTATAATCATATTCTTTCTACGGATGATATCTTCCAGCTCTCCAATCCTCTGTTAGATCAAACCAATGGAACAAAAATATAAGTAACGGTAAGAGTGGTAACATTGTTTTGTACAAAGAGCAGCACACACACATTTCTTCTTAATGTTGTATAAAGAAAAACAAATGTTACAATACCTTTGCACCAAAAGCTTCTGATGATTGAATAAACGTGGTTAACTCCTTGATGGTGGCATCTTTTTCTTCACATTCCTTCTGGAGATTATAAAAATCTCGTTCAACTGCTGAACTGTTCAGCTGAAAGGAAAAAACATATGTTGCAAATTAGACCACGATGGTCGAGAATTATTTCCTATCTCTCCTAAATTAGTTCAATCCTAAACTAATTTAGGTAATATCTTTCAGAATCAATTTGCTGAAATGCCGTCAAATCATAAAAGCGAAAAACATAATTATCATAGATGGAAAGTAAATGATGCCAAGACCTTACTCTTGATTTTTCACGCTCACTATTGAATGATTAAAGAAGAATTAAAATCATGTCCTCGTTTCTGAACAAAGAATGTGCAACTTCTATGACTCATCAGTAAAGATTTAAAAGACAGAATTAACACAGTATATAAATGGTGGTATATCAGTGATTATCTATTTGACTTTGACTTCTAAAAGCCGAAGTAGATACAAGGGAAAAACAAACTAAAAAAAAGAAGAAGGCAGCCCGATGCACTGAGCTCCCGCTATGAGCGGGGTACGGGGAAGGGCCGGACCACAAGGGTCTACTGTACATAGCCTTACCCTGCATTTCTTCAAGAGGTTGTTTTCACTACTGCTTGAACCCGTGACCTCCTGGTCCCATGGCAACAACTTTAACAGTTACTCCAAGGCTCCCCTCCACTGCCCTTAGAAACTATGTTTCTAAGTTCTGACTGCATCTTACCTAAATTCCAGGATATCCAATCTCAAGAAGTGCATATTCATCCGTTTGGAAACATTTTTCTTTTCTCTTGGAAAGTGTGGTCATCTAGATTCTTAAGAATGAGAATCCATAAGATGAGAAATTATGATGTAAGCAAAGCTCAATGCAGTTCATTGCATAATCGACAAATCTAACAGATATTGTAGTTACCTGAGTGTCTACAGAGGAAGTCACACTAGCAGTTCAATCTGACAAATCAGACATACGTCGTTCCTCTGGTTCAGCCTGATTTGCTGCTGGAGGCATTTCGACTTTATGCATCACCGCTTCCTTGATCATATTCCTCTAGTTAAAAGAGGAAAGAAATGGTAAGCACTGGATTCAAGCCCCAAAGGAGTACAAAAATAAACAACAACTACGCCTCATTTCCATACTAGTTGGTGTCGACTATTTAAATCATCTATATCCATTCCATTCTATTTGGGCCTGTTCATTCTACTATTCTTCTATATGATTTTGCTGTTGGAGGCATTTCATAACGAAACACCTCCTCTCCGTTGATCAGAATTTACTTTCAGCGAAATAGTACAAGGGCCAAATTGAGCCTGTCAGGATTCTTTACCTCGTAAAAGTTGTTAGACTGATCACAAAGAAAATAGCCATTTGTATCTGCTGCAGTCTGTGGCTGATCCTTGAAATAGTTGACCTGTTGACATAATGTCTCCAGCTTCTGTTGCATGCCTAAGAGCACTTGATCCTGCACATATTAGAAGAAGAGTTGAAAAACCGGAATGACACTCAAAAACAATTTCTATCCTAATTTAACTGACACTTAACATTTTGGAACACCCATATAAACATCATCACTAAGAATTTGAATTATATGTAGTTTACACTATCAGTGTATAAAACCTATGATATCATACCATTTTTACCAAGTTACCAGATAATCCTTATCTCACTAAGGGTTTGAATTATATGCAGTTTACACTATCAGTGTAGTTTAACCTATGATAGCATACCATTTTTACCAAGTTACCAGATAATCCTTATCCTTCAGACGGGATTACACTAGGTATGTTGTTGTTGTACCACATAATTCTTGTCATACGGATTTACTTGTAATTGCACTATATTTGAACTAAGTGTGTACTATGTTATTTAAGCCTGCATAGAACATAAACTCTTTCACTAACAATATTATTTTATACAGTTTCAGGACTTTCAAGAATAGAATATATCTAAGTACTCAACTTTTAAATTTGACTAAATGTTTTTCTATCAGACAACTATTAACTATTAACCTCCTACACTACTGATATAAGATACATTAGTGAATCAACACCTCATAATCTAATTTGGAACAAAGACAGTACTTGATTTCATTTAATAACTTTTAACTTTTGTAAAATAATACTCCCTCCGTCCCAATTTATGTGGCACAGGTGAAATTTCAACAGTCAACCAAATTTGTTTTACTGGAATTTCTTTATATTCCTTTTATATATTTTAAGTTGTTAATTATTATGATATATAATATTTTTTTTAGGTAGTTTCTAAATATATAAATTTTATTTCAGAAAACCTTACGCTTCTATGTTCGAATTCACGGTCAAAATTTAGAAGTTTGAACTCGAAATTCCAACGGTGGCACATAAATTAGTTTAGAGGGAGTACTTAAAGAAGCAAAATAAGTGAATTTATTTAGCACAAACGGAAAAACTAACCCTAAGTTCAACAGACATATTCAGCCGACAAATCCTCTTATTCTTGTTCGAGTTCGCAGCAACTATAAGAATCTGATGAATGGGACTAAAGAGTTCCCAAGAAACACCTTCTTTAGCATTTAACCCACCCACCACCAATATTCCTAGAAGTACTTGCTTCCTCTGCGCCAACAAGCCTTCCTTGAAGAGACACCCAAGCAAGCTTCCTTTTTGCTTTAGTACGTTGGCTTGGCTGTGAATAGCCGCCGAGGAGAAGGTGAAACTGATGGAGTGAAAGAGAAAGAGAAAGCCGAGCCGGGTATAAATTCTTGATCTTCTTCCATGAAGAATTCATCTTAAAGATCTTAGATTTCAATGGTGCTAGAAATGAAAAATGAAAAATTAGGATATGTTATTTAGGGGTGTATTCAATTCGAATTTTAAAAGAAAAAGTAACCTGGTATTCAATTAAGATTTTTAAATAATTTAAAAAAATCTTATGGTAAATCAATTAAAATTTTAAAAGACTAACAAAAAGTCTATTCAAAATTTTGAGATTTCTAAAGATTTTTTTAAAATATATATTTTGGAAGACTTTTTAGTGGAAGTTACAACTAACAAATCTTATAAATAATCTCAGTCTAAGCTATCACACTTTTTCTCATTCTTAAATTTCTATTTCATATATTTTTTTTACTTTTATAAAGATATGGATTTTTTTACCTCCCCTACCGCCCTAACCCTACCTACCCGACCCCCCACCCTATCATCAAATTTCTATTTCATATTTTTTGTTAATTTTTTTAAAAAAAATTATTAAAAATATGAAAATTTATCTTACATCCCCTACCCCGCACTATCCTCCCCGCCCTACCCCAATCTCAATTTTTATTTTTTATTTTTTTACTTTTATAAATAATTTATAAAAATATAAATTTTTTACTTACCCATATTCACACCTATCCCTATCCCTCCACCCTACCCACACTTACTTCCTCTGCCCCACCTAATTCTCAAATTTCTATTTCATATTTTTTTTACTTTTATAAAAAATATGGATTTTTTTCTTACCTCCTCCTACCGCCCTAACACCCGCCTACCCCCAGCCTCACTCATCCTCAAATTTATATTTCATATTTTTTGTTACTTTTATAATAAAAAAAAATAAAAAAATGAAATTTTATCTTACCTCTCCCTACCCCACCCTACCCCAATCTCAAAATTTTATTTTATATTTTTTTACTTTTATAAATAATTTATAAAAATATGAATTTTTTTCTTACATCATACTCACACGATCACACCTACCCCTACCCCTCCACTCTACCCACACTTACCCCCTCCACCCTCACCCCCATCATTTAGCTCATCTTGATCCACACATCTTAGCCCATGTAAGTTTTGGGTGGGTTGGACATTGGCTCATCTACAACTTCAACTCATCTTGACCCGCCCAACTTCCGTCCAAACGGCTTATCTGTCACCCCTAGTTGTAGCCCTCAAGTCATGTGAACAATTTAAGTGTAATAGGAGAAAGCATGAGATCCTTACATTTATTTGTGATATTTTATTTTACTTTGGTTGAACTATTTGGTACTTTGGTTAAATTTTTTGGGTTATAATTTTGTTGAACTATTGTTATTGTAATTTGATTAAATTTTTTATTGTTATTTATAGAATTAAGTAATATTTTAGACAATTAATGAGAAAGAATAGTTAATGAAACTTGAAATATTATATATTGTTATTTTAGAAGTATAATAACTGCTTTTGATATATTTTACATTGAAAACTAGTGATGAAAAATTATAAAAAGTGGTGATGACGAGAGCAAAATGATTGGAGAAAAAATCTACGTGGTATTTTCAAATCTTTATAAATCTTATGATGAGTCTTTTAAAATCTAAACATCAGAAATCTTAATTGTCAAAATAGTCTTTTAAAATCATAACAATCCTAAATAGTCTTTTAAAAACAATAAGACTTATTTATTCCAAAAAAATCTTTTTAAATCCTAATTGAATACACCCCCTTAATATATAAATAAAGATTGAATAGCATGATAAATACCTCTATTTATCTCGTTTTGATATCAAGGTCTCTCTACTTCGTGCCCGTTTGGTACAACTTATTAAAAAGAACTTAGGAGTAGAACTTTTATCAAAAAATTGTTAGGTGGTTGGTTGCCAATAAAAAAGTATTTTTGTATAAAAAATAAAAAAGTTGCAGGCCAAAAGAAGCTCTACTCCCATAAGCCCAAATTTTGGGCTTATGAAATAAGTGTTTATGTCATCCATAAGCTCTACTATTTTTTTCAACCAAACACCTCTAAAACTTTTCATAAGTGCTTATGAGCTTCCCATAAGCCCAACCAAACGGACACTTCATAAGGTTTCATCAAGACACATATGACATAATTGATGTTTTAAACTCATATGACGTTGTATTTTTCTTAATTACACTGATACAAGAAATAATCATATGGCACATCATTTTTTTTTTTTTATTAATTTTAGAGTACCCATGTTGCTCATGTATCCTATACTAATAAATATATTTTTTGTTAGAAAACACATAAATAAATATATTACAATGTATTTGAGTTATAAAAATAAAGAAAGAGAGACAAATATATGTCTAAACTTTGCGATATAGAACATATATACTCCTCGTTAAAAAGACAGTGCAAATATACCTTATCGTTACACAAATGATGCATATTTTCCCTTTTCAAATGATATGTATAATACACTCAAAAGTAATATAGTAGCAGTCTCCAACTAGGTGAGCAAGATAGTGATGGCTAAAAGGCCAACCGGTACAATTAGCGCAGCAAGTCAATGCAGTCTCCTTGTGAGATTCGTCCTCTGTTATCTGGAATAACCGTGAAACTTCTGAGTATGACTTGGCTTTTATTTGGAGATAATCTTTGAGTTGTCTAAAGATATCAAATCCAATAATAAGGTTTTTTCCTATGACATCTAAATCAATCAGTTTATCTCTAAACTTTTACCTTGGAAAGAATTCAATTGTGATTGGATGCTTTGTGATGAATGTGATGGTTATGATTTCATTTGATGAAGTGATGAAATCTTTGAATAGGGAATCCATTGATCCTCAGGAAGAATGTTCGGGTTCATCAATGAACATGTCGCTATTGATTTCTAAGAAAGTAATAACTTGGATTGACTTATCTCATTTGGATGGATAAACTTTAAGTTGAACTTGAGGGATAACCATGATGTTATTGATTTCCTATTGAACATTTACTTCTGCTTCTGCAATCTGGTAATGGTCATCTCCATAGTATTCGTATACATCTATGGAGAAAAGAGTTTTGTGGGTTCGTCTTCTAATGAGAGAATAGATTCAAGATAATCATCTTCACTAAGATGGATACCAGTGTAATCTAGTAAGAAGCTTGATTGACTTTCTTGATTTAGGACAAATTTTTGCATAATGTCCAATCTTGTTGTTGATGAAGCATCTGTCATTTTTTCGGGAATTACCTGGGCTTCTTTTTATGAAATAGTTTATACGTCTTCTGAACTTAGATCTTTCCCTTGAAGGCTTTGGCCATTTGAACCGCTTGAATTCTCTTTTCCGTCTAGGGGCATGACACGAACAACTTGACATAATGACTAGATCAGATCTACTGCATGCTTTATCAAGGGATGAATTATTTTGTATGATCTGCTTCAAAATGGACCTCTTTGTGAAAATATATGCTAGAAAACTTGCTTGCTTGATGTAGCCATTTGTGAGATTGTTATTGACTAGAACTTTTCTTCAATGACTGTCATGGTTCGGCCTTCTAGCATCTTTGGAAGTGATGAAACAAAGGCTTTCTTTAGACTAGTTTCTCCGCTTAACTCAAAACATATTTTTGCCATTTTCTGAAAGTGAATATCAATGTCATATCTGTCAAATGATATCCACATCATTTCGAAAATTGTCTTCTCAACTTTTCTTATCTTTGGTCATTATCTCCACAGAACACTTCATGTAAGATTCTAATGTTGAAAGCAAAATCTTGGGATGTGAGGAAAGTATTGTTGTCTTGTATCCCAAGTGAATTCTACTTGTCTATGAGAATTTTGGAGAACCTTAAAGTGAATTCTGACAAGATCAAATACGTTTCTCGTTCTACCAAATTTTTTGTATGAACAAATATCTCGACAACATTTGATATGAATGCATGAATGGACCTCTCGGCAATTTGTATGAATGCATGAATCGTCCTCTTGACAGTTTGTATGAATGATCCTCTCGGCAATATTTATATGAATGGCCCTCTCAATAATGTTTGATATGAATGGCCCTCTCGACAATGTTTGTATGAATGCCCTTTCGAAAATATCTGTATGAATGGCCCTCTCAGCAATTTTTTATATGAATGGCCCTCTCGGTAATGTTTGTATGAATGGTCCACTCGGCATACAAATGTTTGAAATGAATGATAGATATGGACCTTTTGGCTGAATTGTCTTTCTTTCGTTCTTTTTGTCGGCTGCGACCCTCTTGGTCATATGGCCATTTTGTCTATTATAACCCTCTTGGCTCGATTGTGTTGTCTTTATGGTGCTTTGTCCTTTTTATCAGTTGTGATGCTCTATGGTCATTTTTTCTATTATAGCCCTCTTGGCTCAATTATGTCGCCCTTACGGTGCTTCATACTATTTTCATGACCCTTTTGGCCAGGTTGAGTCACCTTTGGGGTCAGGATTTCTTTTAACGGTTTGTGCTTTAACTATTTTTATCACGAACAAACGGGCTAGCAAAATAACTTACCGTCTTCCTGACTGCATTTAGTGTAGGTGCAACCATTAGACGGTAACTCCAACCTCTTTTATTTTTACTCGACGATAAAGCTCTTTTTTTTGGGACAAGAGACAGAAAAGCATTCAGGTAAAGCTTGCTATAGCTTCAAAGAAATTTGAAAGGAAGACATTAGATTAAAACAAAGAAAGTGGATCCCCAGAGGGCTCTTCAAGGTTGTGCTTCCTTTTCTTTAAAGAGAGTAATTGCACGTTTGAATGGTGGTACACATATGTATACATCATATAAAAGAACCAAACGGACCTTTCACCCAAAAGTGGTCCACAAATAACACAAGTTCCAACATCTCGAACATGCTATACCTTTTATAGACACAAAAGGCTAAGTAAAATAGACACAAAAGGCTAAGTAAAATAGACAACAAAAGTATATGTACATTTTTGTGGTGGAAATAGTTATTCATACAAGTGACTGATAGTAATTCATTCAAGCAAGTGACTGAGAGTAGAGTAGAGGTGCGCGCAAATTGATCCGTACATCTCTTATATTATGTTACATCAAATGTCTTTGCTTCTATCTTTAGTCACCAAAATACCAACCCCATTGTCTTCTTCTAGCTACTTCCATTATCAATTCCCTTTCATCCTACCTTCACCTTTTGATCTGTAGCTTTTTACTTATTTGTGCATGAACATTTGGCACGCCTTTCTGCCAGTATCTGCAAAGAACCCAGAAATAAAGAGTGTTATTATACAATTTGTTCAAATGGGATCTTAAAAATACCTTGGCGTTGCTCATGAAATTCAATAGGATATACCTTGACTTGTTTCTCCAGCTCTCTAATGTAATCTACTGCAAAATCCAACATATCTGCTGTGTTTGTTTGCTGCAATAAAATTGAATACACTAAAATTTACACTGCATCTGATTTTGGTGAAATTCTCAAGTTAGGAATCTACCTTGTCCATGTTGGGAACGAGCTCTTGCAGCTTCCTCATTCTTTCGCTTATTCGTGTTCTTCTCACCTATAATTATCCTAATAATATCAGTACATGCTAAGACCCGTGCATGTCAAGAATTGGAACGATCAAACTAGTCATGGTACAGTTCAAGAAAGTCTAATTTTGATTGTACACAATATAGTAATAAAACAATTTGGTACTCGTATGTTATAAGTTTCTTACAATAAGGCAGAACCGAACCATTGGTCCTATTAAGACCATGCATGTCAAAAACCTTAAGAAGCTCCGTACTTATCTCCTTCACCCCTACTTTAGTTATTAGACACATCAATTTTGTCAAATCCAACGGTCACAGTTTTTATGAGCTGAATTTTTTATCAGGGAACTAGAGTGTTTGGTGTTAAAAATGATTACCCTTTCTGCAATGCTACGAGGGTGAGTGGCGCAACCCCTTTTTGCTCTAACATTCAAGGGTGTTGAATCGTGCAAGAGCTTCTCCAGGGTACTTGTGGGCAAACTCAAATGATGAAATAAAGGAACTGGAGGGCGAGCTAGACCTTCACTATTCTGATCATCAAAATCACCTAGGTGTAAGACAGTGATTAATCACACGTACAACACCTTTAACGAGATAACAAATACCTGATTATGGGATGTATTTACATCAGAGAATGGCTCAATCTCAATGTCTTCAGCTTTAAGGAAATCGTCGGACAAAATGTCTGAATGTTCCCAAGAAGGCATGGGGAAATCTGTAAAGCAACTCTCATCGTTTTTATGTTCATTTCCCGTGCTGTTTTCTTCCAAGACTTTATCTCCAATTTCAGAGATTGGATCCATTCGCGCGGAAGAACCAGGAGGTTTCCCTGATGAGAATCCCACTTGAGTCTTGAAACTTCTCGGAGTCGATAATGAAGTTTCTGCAGCAGCACTAGTACCAGTTCCATAACTCCCCATGTCTCGCATAGCACCATATTCTGTCAATTGCTGAAATTTTAGCAACAAACTTAAACTCTAAAGTCAGATTAAACAGTTGAAATGACCACTAATTTCTACTTAAAACTCATGAGCAATATTCTACTATTTCTTCATCTTGGCAAAATACTTATTAACATATTAGAGACCCTCTTATTTTTACCTGTAGGATATTTCAGTAGAATTCACTTATCAAGAATATAATTTAGTAGATCTCCATCTCTACCACTCCATTGATTCTTCGACTCGATATCTCTAGTGTCATACATTAAAGAAGATTAATAACAGGATATAAATGTTAAGAAGAATCCTATTTGTACCTTATCTAGATTTCAATTCCCATCAGTAATATCGATACACAAGAACCAAATGGCAACTCAACCTATTTGTTTCTAATCAAAGAGATCCTTTTTTTTTTATCTACAACAATTAAAGTTCTCTTCATATACAGTTTATTTTGATGGAATATAGAATGACCAATATACACTATGAACCTATAAGCTTAAAATGAGTTAAAAGCACGAGCACTGCTCTATATCGAGGCTTCTTCACATAGTCACACGAGACAAGGTTCATAACAAACATATTATACGAAGCTAGAATAAGCTTAAATTGGCATACTCATACACAAGCACTAGAAATTCTAATGATCAACACTATTTAAGTAAGAAAACACATACCATTATCGATATTGATTGAGGCAAAGAATCCAGCAGGCGAACTATTATAATGGGTAAGATTCGAACCACCACCGCTACTACCAGGTATCAAACGAGCTGAATTCACAGAACTCGCGAATACAAATGAATTATCCATTCCGGATGAAGTGGCCACCTTCGACTTGTCAATTTGTTGAGGTTGACTTTGGTAATTCATATGTGAAGCTGACGCATGATCAGTACTCTGCTGTTTCTGTTGCTGTTGCAGAGTCTCAGGTTCCTTTTTCACAGATGAAATAAATTGCTGACTCTGTTGTTGAGCTTGGTTTTGATAATTCATCTGTGAAAACATAGAGTGATCACTACTCCTATGTCGCGTTAAGCGTTGGGGCTGCTGTATAACCTCTTGGTTTGGAACAACAAAATTCATATTACTTGTAGGGTTTTCCTGAATTTGTTGGTTTGTATTCTGGTTACCAATACTAGCAACAAATCTAGCGAAAACTTGTTCTATATCAGGACTTGTTGAACCACGAGAATTTTGCAAGTGAGAAAAATCATCTCTTGCATAACCACAACCTCCACCACTAACAGGAGCACTACTACTTAATAGGCTAGAGAAATAAGAACTTGGCGCAGATCGATACCTAGTTAATCCTGAACTAATTGGTTGCTGCTGAACACGACTATGATCCATTTTAATACTAACTTTCTTTCCTTAAAATACCCGAAAAAGAAAATACTTTGTACTATGCTTTATATCAGCTGGAAACTCTCACTTCACTCTAAGCAGCAAAACTTTTAATACAAATATTTATTTAATTAAGACCTTATTTTAGGAACAGAGATGGTTTATCCAAAGCTACATAAATTTAAACAACCAACAAATTGTAGATAATAATTCATAGAAATTCAAGATTTACACATAGATCCTACTAGTACAAAAAAAAGGGAAACCCCCATCAATATCAAGTATGAAGCTAGAATTCAAGATAATTCACATGTAAAAATTAAGTGGAAGAAGAAGGTAAGCACTAAGAATAAGAAAATATGTAAAGTTTTAATATTGGAGTAAGCTAAGGTATAGTAAAAGAGAAGTCAAAACAGAAAGAACAAAAGGATAAGATTAAAAAGAAAGAAAACAAAGAGAAAGAAATGAATGGTAACTAAGTTGTTATTCTTAAAGTGACATCGGAAAATGGACACAACGGCTGCGAAGATGGTGGCGGCGGTGGTGTCAGTAGAAGGAGAATCCTAGAGGTGTGTGGGGGTAGTTGGGTGAGGCGAGTGAAAAGTAGTGAAGCCAATGACAAGTTCAGCAACAGAGATCAGAGAGAGATCTCGGGCTTTCTTTCTTGGGAAGTTGGAACTGTTTTTTCAAGGCTCTGTAATAAATACTTAATGCAATTTGATTCTGGTTATCCGCGTTAGTGAAAATGACAAAATTAATATATTTGATTTAACTTTTCAGAAAAGCACTAGTTCGGACAGAAGTATTTCTCTGCCATTTATTTCAATTTGAATTTTACCATTTCTTTATTACTCTTTAATTTTCATCAATAATTCTATTCACCATCATTACACTCTTTAAATATCTAGAAATAATTACTAAAAAAAATTCAAATATAAAACTTTCATTATCTTCTTTAAATATCTAGAAATAATTACTAAAAAAATCCAAATATACAATTTTCATTACCCTCTTTAAATATCTAGAAATAATTATTAAAAAAATCAAATATACTACTCATGTTCTATTTTAATTTTAAAAAATCAAATATACTACTAAAATTGATATTTGTTCATGTGTAATTGCAGATTGAAACTTTAAACTCCTCAAACATCCTAACGTTGTCCGATTATATGAAGATTATCCTTCTCATTTTTCTATTGTCTTCTTTCAAATACTTCAAATATACTACTATAATACATTATATTTTGAACAAATAGGAAATAAATATACTCAAGTTGAAGTATCGAAATTTTTTATTATTTTTGAAGAATTGCTTGAAGAGCGCCGCGCCGCCTCCTCCCAAGGGCCGCAGCTCCTTCTGCGTGAAACTTAGGCGTCCCGGCTCCTTCCCAAATTGGGTACATTGGCCCCCTCCTTCAGATAAGTATTATTTGGTAGATTCTGGTTATCCAACATCAATTGGGTACATTGGTCCCTACAGATGTGAACGCTATCACCTTCCTGATTTTAGGCGTTCTAACGGGTATGCAAATCATAATGAAGTATTCAATTATTACCACTCAAGGTCCACAATAGAAATAACTTTTGGGGTATGGAAGAACAAATTTGCAATTTTACGTCGCATGCCCAGGTTCTATTTTGAAACACGGGTTCAAATAGTCATCGCAACAATGACTATACACAACTTTACTAGAAGGAATGCAGAAATTGATATTGATTTTGATCTTTACGAAGATGAAAACACAATCATTCACAATGATGATTATCATACATCATCTAACTTGGATCAATCACAAATTTTTAATGTAGATTCTTCATCAGAGATAGATCACGTTCGAAACTTAGTCCGCAATCAAATTATAGAGTACATGCAAAATTAGTATTGTAATAATATTTAAATACTATTTGTACTTTAAATTAGTATTGTATTAAATTAGTTGTTGTTGTAGCCTTAAACAATGTAAATTTATCGCTCACGGGGTCTTTATATTTGGACAAAACAAAAAAGCCCCAAAAAACAAGATTGACGTTATTCCATTTAGGGGTGTTCATGGGTCGATTTTTTATTTAAATTAAAATTTAATTAATTTAATTAATTTTTAAATTATTAGAATCAAAATAAATATAATACATAATTATCGATTTGGTTGTTATTTGTGTTTTTTTAAGTTGGATCAGTTTTTTATTTTTAGGAATGTTATTTCTCTTTTTTATTTTCCCCCCTACAATTAGGAAAGATTTTCCATCATTTTTCAACTTATAACCCGTTATTATTCTTTTATTGTGCGAGCTATAATTTTTTTGATTTATGAAGAAAATGTCTTAGCATCTATAAGTTTTAATCAAGTGAGTACGGTTTATAAGAAATACACTATTTTAGGTAAATCTCATAGTTGTTTCTTATTACACGTCGTCACACTTAATTATTGTTTTACCATTTTGAGCAAAAATTAAAGGTAGATTCGAGAAAAAGCTAATGAATAATTTCTTATTTATCTAAGAACATCAAATATTTTAATTTGAAACAAATCTAATTTGTTACAAGGTTAATATTTGGAATATAAAGAAGTTTCAGGTTAAAACTTAGATTTTAGTGGCTAAATAAATTTATTTGTCGAAATATACTAATACTGAAATAGTATCAAATATTCTTAAGCATTTTAAAATACAAAAAAGAAAGTTGTTTCCCACTCTATTTTTTCTACTTATTCCATGTTCTTTTTTTTACTTCATCACCCCAATACAAAGTTGTTATGCAAGAATCAAAAGTAGGCACATGAAATCAAATTGTTGATATTGCTCATAACTTGAAGTTTGTTTATCAACCTTTTTTCTCAAGTTTCTATTTTTGCTGTATATCTCTATATATGGATATGATTATTCATGATTTAGCTGATACTGTCTCTATACACCCATTTTTGGACCACAGTTGACTTGGCCATAGAAGAAAGAAGTCCTTGCAAGCTACTACTACTGGTAATTATCGAAAGTCTGATTCATTAAAGTTGAAGAAACTGGAAACTATTTACTCAAAATAGTATTTTGCAAAACCACAATATTTCTTTACTTTCTTTGGGGGAAAAAAAGTACTCCTTGATGAAGAAAAAGGTATTCTCCCATCATGTCATGGACATTCTTGTATCTAGTTACTGTTCGATCCGGAGCGTGTATATTTATGAATCAGTCATTTTCAAGCGTGTACTTTCATAGATCGGGGACATTTTCACCCCATTGGTCCAGGACCGATCAATTGGTAGCATTTTGCTTCTCTTTTTTTTTGGGGCCCACATCGGATCTAGCTTTGATATCATGTCAAATTAGTCATTGAGCCTAATTTACAATTCAAAAATTAATTCAAAGGGAAGAGGATTGTCCAAGCCTTATAAGGAGCTCCGGGTTCTCATCTGTCACCGATGTGGTATATTTTTCTTCAATACCCCCCTCAAGTCTAGATCCGAACATTCTTTATCTGTAGTTCTACTGTCCGGTCTGGAGCGTGCACATTCATGGACCGGGAGAAATTTCACTACCTATCAGTCCGGGTCCGATCAATTGGTCTGGAAGCATTCCACCCTTTTTTTTACGGAGGCCCACTTTAGATCGGGTCTGAGACTGACTCTGATATCATGTCAAATTATGCATTAGATCTAACTCACACCCTAACAACTAGCTCAAAGGAATGAGGATTGTCCAAGCCTTATAAGAAGTTCAGGGTTCTAATCCCTCAATAATGTGGTATATTCTCTTCAAAGTCGTCCCAATTTTCGGGCCAAAAAAGAAAGATCACGTGAAAGAAGTAAATTAAAGCAATCAACAAGGTTTGTGGTGGATTCACAAATAATCTTTCGTCTTTAATTAAAAATCTCGGGTTTGAGTCCCTCTAATTCGGAGTCGCCTTTGCACTCCCTCTTCCCTCATCCTCCATCTGATGTGAGACTTTCTAACATGAAAAACTTAGTCGGGGCCCAATACAATATCAAACACCTGAGAGGAAATTAAAAAAAATTAAAGTAAAATGCGGGAGCGCCTTCACTCCATTGTTTATTGCTTAAGTATTGGTCAATGCAGCCTATGATGGCTGCCACATGTCTTCTTACATTTTAAAATTGGATTTATTTCATATTACTGATTCAATCTCTATTTATAGTAAGACTTAAAAAGGAAAAAACTAATATATGTCTGTGACTTTCTTTTCTTTTAACATATTTGTTGGGCCTGGACTATGAATAAGTAAAATTAAAATCGAAACAGCAAGAATAATTGAAACAGTTTCTGGATGTTGCCTCAACATTGATGGAAACATCTGACAAAAAACAGAATAAACCTTTAAAGAGTAATTGCAGCGGAAAAGTAAAAGACACAAATGTTATATTTTCAAGGGTATATATTAATATATCCCTTGATGGTCAATGACCAAAAGAATTGTATATATTATATACAATTAAAAATGAATTTCTTTTTACAAATTGTGCAATACAAACAAAAAAGAAATTACAAAAAAGGAAGTCACAGATGACTTCACCTAAGCTAAAAAGTCTAAAAAGACAAATACAACATCTTCATTACAATTGCATTTACATTTACATTCAGCTTAATCAGAATAGAGATAGCAATTGTAAATTTCTCCGTTTGGAAGTTGAGAGAAAGAAGACTGCAGTTTGGACCTATTCCAGCTCTGTAAATTTCTCAACAGCTTTGACTGGGTCAACTTTGACTTGGTTTTAAGTTGCTTTGATTTCAAGCTTGACTCATTCAATTTTCACGTTTTAAACACATCTCTGTATTCAGTTTGTCTAGGACATTTTAAACTCACAGTAACAAATACTGTTTTGGCCGGAAGAATAGGCAAAATCGTTTTCAAAGATGTAGGGTGAGATGTTGAGGTCAGGGTAAGTCTAATTGATTCAATTCTAGCCACAGGTGGAAATGTTTCGTCATAGTCCATACCTTTACCCTGAGTATAGCCTTGAGTCGCTTAGATGGGCTTTATTTTGAACTATAGTTCTCGATTAGTCTGACTTAAAGATTCATTTAGTTCCAATAACATTTGAATTGTTAAGACTTGGAACCGGATCTCATACATCATTTCGAGAATGTCGCTCAAGCTCTTCTTCCATTGCTTGAAACCAAAACTCATCTTTTAGTGCTCCCAAAATATTTTTGGTTCTAAAGTAGATATGAAACAAGAAAGACTAACCTAATGGTATATGGTAGACATACACACATACCTTACCATCTCTCGGTAGTTGATTGGCTCTTTCTCTCTTATTATAATTCCTTCACAAACTCCCTCTATCACCTGGTCTGAGGGATGATTCTTACTAATTCTTGATAGAGGGTCTCTTCTTACTTGATCTTGTAATTCAGTTCTGGACTCCTCATCCACCTTCGACCCTTGTGGTTTCTTCAGTTGATTCAGATGTTGCCTCTGATATTGTGACAACATCTGATTCTGCAGTTTGCTCTTTTTCTGATATAACTGCAATGCTGTTTTCTGATGACTTACCTATCACATCAGTAAGATCACCAAAAATAACATTGACCAACTCTTGTATGGTCTTGGTCCTCAGATTGTACATATGATAAGCATGACTAACCAATAAAAAATATTTTCTCATTCTTAGAGTCAAACTTCGCCAAATGATACATGTCATTTAATATGTAACAAATACACCCAAAAAAGATATAAAAGAAACTCAATTATTATTTCAAAAGGTGTCATTTAAGTACTTGGCCTTAGGTAGACTCTATTAGATATGTGGTATTTAAGGATTCTGCCATAAAACAAAAAAAAAAACTCTTTGTCATTTGTTTAGAACTTAACATTACTCTTCCCTTTCTTGCAAGGTTTTGTTCGTCCTTTCTGCTATCCCATTCTATTAAGGAGTTTTGGGAGCATAAAATTCATGAAAAAATCTTTTTCTTTTCACAAACTTTTGCAAAAGAATGAGTTTTTAAAATCCTTTCCATGATTGGAACTAATCCAAAAAAATAGGAGAACAAAACAGATTCATAACTGTAGAGTGTAAATTTTTAAACATATCAAAGGTTCATGATTTTTATTTAAATAAATATCTCCTTGTGTACCTAGAAAAATCATCCACAATAACAAAGGAATATCTCATGCCCGTAGGTTGTCTCCTTCAATTGGATCCATTAGATTCACATGTAATAACTGAAAACAGAGAGACATACCTGAATATTGTCCGTCGTGTTGAGCAACATTAAGGGCAACATGTGTTTGCTTATCTTTCATAAAACTTCAGAGACTGTTTTACCTTGAGATCATCATCATAAAGATGACTTATGCTAGGAAGATTAGCAACTAAGCCATCTACATGAAGTACATTCTTCAAGGTTGGTATATCAGGAACATTCAGTGTTCTTTTACCAAAAAACTTGATCTTACTCCCACCAAAAGTCACGTAACCACTATTGAACGACTCTTAATTCTTCATAAAGTCTTTCGTACTATTCATGTGGCATGAATGTTCACAATCAAAGTAGTAAGAACATGTAATGTTAGTTCTTTAATGCAGTAATATAGATAGTACCAGTTAAGACCATTTTAGAAACCCAATCTCTCTTAAAATATTTTCTCCTTGTCTGTTTAGAAATGTAGCTTCGAATGTTGTGAAATGTTTGGACAACATTTTAGACGACATTTTAGGCAACACCTTCTTCATAGAATTTTGAAGTTTGAAGTAGTATGACATTATATTTCCAAGGAAATTTAAGTAACTACCCACATACATATTATTCTTTGATTTAAACAAAACAATATTTTCTTTACAAAAAAGATTTTCTCATTTTTATCAACGAAACTAGAGTAAACAATTTTAAGAGATTTTTTATACTCAATACCTGCATATGAATACTTACTAAAGTAAAGAATTTCATCCAATTTTAAGATCCTCGTGTTGAGCTTCTGGAAAGTAGCTACGACATAATCCAAATTTAACACAAATCTACCAATTTAGAATATTTTTTTTGGTAAGTGCTACCTCTAAATGGGTAATTGTTCCTTTTAAATCATGATTCTCACAAGTTAAAGATTTGACTTTTGAGTCACGTTGCTCAGATTCAATGATTAAAGCTTTACAAAGATTTTGTGTTTCCTTAATCATGTCATCCTGAGAGTCAACTTGAACCAATCATAGAGCTTCACTAGTAGAAATAAAATCACTAAAGCAATTTACATCTGGATAGTTAAAATATTCATACCTTAGAGATGTTCCCGCAGATGTTGTTGCTGATGTTGCCACAGATGTTGAGACAACATTGTCGATGACATCTTCGTTATCGGACATAAACTGTTCGAAAATAGCAGCCAGCATTGCTTGTGATTTTGGTTCTGGATCTCCTTCTTCATCATCACTAAGAAAAATTCACCGACTCTTACCAAATTTCTAAGAGTGTTTGTACGTTTATTAGCATAATGACCCCAGCTTGAGCATGAATGTCCGGACTCAAGTTGTTTGAGATCAAATTTGGTATGATCCGAATTGAATTTCCTTAGTTACCTTTTTGTGTATTTGAAGAAAATATAGTGGACTGATGATTAAAGGTTTGACTTTGGTTCTCTTTGGATTTAGACTTAAACCTATCATTGTTGATCTTTCTCATCATCGAAATAAATTTTCGATAGAGCAAGACAACATTAGCACCATCACAAAGTTCTTCAATCGCATATTGAACTTCTCAGGAAGAGAACAAAGAGTCTTTTCACAAGTTGGGTGTTGGTTAAAGGAATACCAAACACTTGACATTTATTAGAAGGTATGTTGGGCAGAATGTTGTCCAACATTTGTCCCAACATATTTTTACATACATGAAATATGTTGTCACAAATGTTACAACATTAATTCCAACATTATCAATTTGGAACTGTCAGTCAACTTTTCAACATAGGATTTTACGTCTTCCGTTTCTTCCATCATCAAATGTTCATCTCGTCTCATGAGCATGCGGAGCTTCGTACGTTAAATACTCGAGGTACCCTCACAATGAGTTTGTAAGGTTTTCCAAGCATCCTTGGCCGTTGTACAATTCTGGATAAGCTTGAACATATAGAGATCTACTCATCCAAATATCGCATTTAGGGATTTTTCATTAAAGCTTGCATTATTGGTTTCTTCCGGCGTCCATTTGGATTTGGGTGTAACAAGAATGTCACATTTCTCATCCGGCGGCTACATTGGTACAACATACTCATGGATTAGAGATATTCATGCTCTAACATCAATTAATTTGATATGAGATTATAGACGATCCAATAGGCATAATTTGAACCAATGGGAAGTCTACCAATATTTTGAATTTGTCGGATCCATAGCTTAGAATAACAGGACCAAACACTTATTGTGTCAAGTGTTGGCTCTGATAACTCTTGTTGGGTCCCGGGCTATGGATAAGTAAGATTAAAATCGAAACAAAGAAGAATAATCAAATAGTTTACGATGTTGCCTCAACATTAGTGGCAACATCTGACAAAAAACAAAATAAACCTTTAAAGAGTAATTGCAGCGGAAGAGTAAAAGACACAAAGATTATATTTTCAATGGTATATATTAATATATCCCTTGATGGTCAATGACCAAAAGAATTGTATATATTATATACAATTACAAATGAATTTCTTTTTACAAATTGTGCAATACAAACAAAAAAGAAATTACAAAAAAGGAAGTCGCAGATGACTTCACCTAAGTTAAAAAGTCTAAAAAGACAAATACAACATCTTCATTACCATTGCATTTACATTGAGCTTAATCTAGAATAGAGATAGCAATTGTAATGTGGGACAAATGTTAAAAGACTTAGGCTAAAATAAAATGTTTTGATCCAGATTTCTGAAGCAAAATCCCGAGAGCTCTCTTGATATTTTTTACATTGTGATTTTGGATAACAATACTCTGAAGTTCCTCCTCTATTTATAGTGCGGAACTTCCTTGAAACTCTCACTGGTTGGTTGTGGAAGTTGAGAGAAAGAAGGCTGCAGTTTAGACCTATTCCAGCTCCGTAAATTTCTCAACAGCTTTGAATGAGTCAACTTTGACTTGGTTTCAAGTTGCTTTGATTCCAAGCTTGACTCATTTAATTCCCACGTTTTAAACACAGCTCTGTATTCAGCTTGCCTAGGACATTTTAAACTCACAATAACAAATATTGTTTTGGCCGGAAGAATAGGCAAAATCGTTTTCAAAGATGTAGGGTGAGATGTTGAGGCAACATCAGAGACAACATCTGCAGGTGACTGCGGATGTTGCGCAACATTGCGGGCAACATCTGCAGAACACTGCGAGATGTTGTCACAACACTCACACAACATCAACAATATTTTATCATTTTTTAAAAATTAATAGAACATTATGTTTTATAAATTTTAGGCAATAAATTCATTTATTATTTTATGGATGAATATTACTCCTACTTGAGAATAAATACCTCCTCCTTGGAGAAAAACTAGTCGTTGTTAATGTGGTGATATACATTTCCGCTACCACGCGCGTATTAATATTTGGATGGACGTATTTACTCTAAACATATTCACCATTAAAAAAATTTAACTCGCCACCAGCCTGATAGTTGTCTTCCCTTCATCTGCATTTGAGCTACTCCAGGAGATAACCAACTTTGCAAAAATGAACATTTAAATATGTATTTACGAGATATTTCAAGTAAGAGTAATATTCAGCCATAAAATAGTAAAATAAACTACAACAAATCGCCTCAAAGAGGGCGATTTTTTTAAACAAAAAAGGACGATTAAAAAATGCCTTTTTAGTTCGGATAAAAAAGGGCGACATTCGCCCTTTTTAATTTCACCAAAAGTCGTCCTCTTTGGTCTGAATCAAAAGGGACGACTTGAAAAAGTCGCCCTTTTTGCTCTACTTTATATTTGCTTTTATTATTTATTTTTAATAAGATATAAATAACCGAGACCTTATGAAAGAACAAAATATAAAATACGATGAGAAATATCATCTCTCGTGATTTTTCCATCTCCGTTGTTATCCGCCCTATGATAATTAATCACACATAATATCATGGTCAAGTAAAATGTTATAATGAGTACAAATGAAATAACGAATTATATTATCACGTTCTAATATTTTCTTTTTCAAACGTTAGTTTTCTTCTTTCTTGTTCCAACATTCAATCTTCACGGAATGCATATATCATAGTATATAAATATTATGACGTACTAATATTATCACGTACTAATATTTTCTTTTATTATTTATTTTTAATAAGATATAAATAAATATGTATTTTTATTACTTTTGAAATTTTAATTTATTTCTAAACTTTTATTCTACTGCCCATAAATATTTAGATGTTTAAATTTATCTATCATATTTTATTAAAAAAATCAAATTACTACAAAATATAAATAGATAATATATATATTTGAACCGATTTGTTGTAGTGTTGATAATATAACATTTTAATTAAAGGCGATTTTGATCTACCAAAGGGGGCGATAACAATCGCCCTTTTTGGTCCTTATCAAAGGGGGCGATTTGAAAAATCGTCCTTTTTTATCTAAGACAACGGACGTAATAAGACGACTAAAAATCACTTCTTTTGATCTAAGGGGGCGATATTCCAACCAAAGAGGGCGACAGTCGTCTTCTTTGAACCGATTTATTGTAGTGGAATCTTGGCGGCCTAATATTATGCTGGTGCCATTACTCTCTAATGTCTTATAAAATTTAATTTACAAAATCGACCTAAAAATGAGTCTTCAACTAATTTTAGGGGTACACAAGTCTTCCGGAAAAAAGAAAGTGGATTTCAAGATTTTAAGGCCACGCTATAGTTTCAAATTCTATACCAAAAATTTTACAAATCAGAACTACTTCGAGATAATTATTAGTGACTAAATGAGGGTTAAATGTATGTAATTTTAGGAGTTTAACGAAATTAAATAAATTATCCCAATGAAAGTAATTTCGTATTATGGTTAGAGTGGTTGGACTAGCTAGTTTACTTTAGCACAAATCGATATCTGAACATTAAGACCAAAGATACTTGATCTTTAAAATAGTGATGTTTTAGATCACCAGATGCACAGGTGTATGCTCTTTTTGGCTTCGTGTTATTTGTTTTTGTAAAGTAAGTGCACAGGTGTATGCTCTATGATAGGGAGAGATGTTCAAAGATTCCTAATTTATTAAATAACAATAAATTAAACGATAGTTAATACGCTGATTACAAAGGTAGATTTCGTAATCTATAAAGCCTGGCAAGGACTAATAAGATAACAATAAACTTCCTTTACTATCGGAGATTAGAAGAGGATTTAAGCAATTGTTTTTTTTATAAAGGGCTGTTATCCTTTGGTTTTATCTTTATTTAGGATGCTTACAGATGTTGAGTGTAGACATATACGACGCGTACACATATAGTAAACTTGTTGCTTCAAAACGCACGTATTGTGAGTACAATAATTGATAGAAACGGGAAGAAAGTAACTATTACAAAGATTTTCAAATTGAAATAAGAATAAATACAAGGTTTTGATGAGTCGAGTGATATTCACTCTGTCCTTAAGACAATATTGCCTCGTATATATCCTTTTACGTTAATGGACAACTGTCTCCCAAGATAAAACAACAACTAACAAATGAGCAAAAGAAACTCAAGTATTTACTAGAAGAAAAACATTGAGTGTGTGAAAGAATGCTTAGAGAAGAAGTTCAAAAAATCGGAGTGTGTTCTTCCAATTGAGCCAAGTCCTCAATTTATATTTTATAGTGCTAGGAAGATGACATCTCAACTAGCCAACTAATGACCTTCGATAGTCATTTCAATAGTCATGTAATGACACTTACTGAGAGGTTACAATCAACCAAATAATGGCTGAATTAATGTGCCAAGTAATGGAGATTCAATGCTCCAAAATCAGCCCAAGAGTCAGAAACTTTCAGCTTCATGTCGACCTTTCTGCCTCTGAAACGTCGCGGCTCAGCTGAACTAGCGTCGCGGCTCCAGTAACCGACATGAGAATTAGCGTCGCGGCCTTCGCGGCTTCGTGGTCCTTTTCGACTCGTTTCATCTTACACGTCGCACACTTCTTCCTTCATTTACTAACGTGGAATCTCTGTCATTTCGTCAATAATCGTCCATCATTTTATGTCCTGAACATTATAATTATGCACAAATATCTCTTTCACTAATTAAATTTACGATACTTGAGACTACGAATGCACATGTGTGAAAACGACGTTTCCGACGTGCAGGGCCCCAATTATCCGAGTCATAAATAACAGAATAAACTTAATCCACATGTTTAGTAAATTTTCAACACCTGCAGTATACATGATCGACAAGTAATAAAATGATCAATTAAATATTGTGCCACAAAGACTTATTATTACTGATACCTAATTAAAGTAATACTAATTATTTAATCAAGCGAATTTGTCAAAGTTATATTTTAATTAATTGTACCTAATGCGATAATTGTAAAGAAAAAAATTAAAATAACTAATCAAGCAAAATAAATAGGCAAGTTTAGGTTGTAAAGAATCAATGAGAGTGCTCCAGGTCGACTAAAATTTATGTAGAATTGTCCACTTAAATTATCTAGTTTATTGATTGTCAAGGACAATATTGCTCGTCCGAATTTTTTGAGTTATTACTCGCTTTTGCAAGTTAACCTGACACCTATATTGTTGAGTTTTGTTATTGGCGAATAGAAAATGATGGAATGCAAATTAAAGGGAGTAAAAGACTCTTTTGTCCCACATCGAAAAAAGAGAAGGAAAGAGAGGTGTATATATTACATTACACCTTCTCTAATTGCTAAAAGGATTGAGAGGGCAAGGACCCCTTGCGCCGTCATCGTCGCTCGCTCGGCTTCGGCTTCGGATTGATTGATAATCTTTTTGGACAAACTTTTCTTTAATTAAATAAATAATTAATTATTTAATTAAAATAAATCCAAACGGATCGACCCAAGACCCACGACTGACCCGTCCGGTTTAAGTCCTTTTTCTTTTCGAATTTCCCTCCAAATTTTGGTGACTATTCTGAATGGTTGCAAACATTCAGAAATGGTACCTCCAAAACCTATAAATTCTTGATTTGTTCCAAGAATTTATTCACTCATTCTAATACGAATTTCTCTACAATTCGAAAATTCATTCTTATTCATTCTGTGTGATATACTGTTGTTGAGTGGTTCGCTGCTACCGGAATTTAGAGTACTACTATTCTGATAAGATAATCGTTCTATCTTGGAAGGCGATATTCCATTAACCTCGAGTACTGAGGGGAATAATTTTCTTAAGGACACACTTTGAATTAAGTGGACTCGATTATATTCTGAAATTATTTTTCAAAACAGATTCTGTTTTCGTTTACTGTTTCATGATCAATTTATTGTTAAGTAATGTTTATACCGTATAATCTGTTTTACTAAGTGTTTAACAGATTGTGTTGAAACGTTATTTAATCGAATACATATTATTATACCAACATATATTTGTATGGAATTAGAGTTAAAAAGAATGCATTATTCCTGTACAATAATCAAGATAGACAATTATGTATATGTCTATCTTAATTATGAATATGTTCCCCGATATCGAGGTTCAAGAATATGCACTATTTAGTTCTGTTGCACCCAATAAATTCCCAATTTCGAATTCAATTAAGTAAATAGTATTTGATTGTTCGTCAGATAATTGAATAATTAAGCGCAGAGTTAAATTCAATTTGATAAAAATGTCAATTCAAGTTTCAAAAAATCAACATTTATATGAATCACGTAACCCTAAGAATAAGATAACGCTACACACACAGCTTATTGGCAGACGCACCGAATCCTAAGAAGGAAAAAAACACAGTGGTGGAGGATTGATTTGAGTGCGGTGCTAGGGCGGCGCGCTGAAAAAGTGGAATGTACTGAGGTTTGTTTTGGACGTGAATCGCAGCGTGAGTAGGGTGTCAATGGGGCGGGGCGGGGGCGGGGGAAGGGTATCTCATACCCGTACCCACCACCTAAAACACATCCCCATCCCCGCCCCACCACCCATCACGGGTAGTATTTCCTCCACCCGCCCCCGCCCCACTTACTTCATGCGGATACCCACTTACCCGGCGGGTACCCATTAATAAAATGCTCAAATAATGTCTAGCAATTGTTTTAGTCACCAAAATGAAAGTTATATAAGAAAAGGGGGGGAAAATGAGTCTTTCCACTATGGTGTATCGAATATCAAGTCTAAAACTCACAAAATATTATGAATATTAAAAACAAGAAAGATGAAAATATTTAACAAAAAGGAGAACAAAGAGAATGAGAAAAGAAACGTGTGCATTTGTGTTTAACAAGGTGACATCACATGCAAGTTAGCTAAAGTCACATTTTTAATCAAGAAAGGGCCAAATAAATTCGTAAATAGCCTAATTAAACTAATAGATGATACGGATATGGCAGTGCGGGTACGGTGCGGGTAGCGGGGCGGGGCGGGTGCGGGGCGGGTCTTATATGAAATCCACCTCCGCCCCACTACCCATGGCGGATAACACTTTTGATACCCATACCCGTCCCACCACCCACCAAACCATCCCCCATACCCGTCCCAATTGGAGCGGGTGCGGGGCGGTACCCGCATTTACCCGCTCCACTGACATCCCTAAGCGTGAGCACTGAAATTCTGCCTTAGCATCTAGGTGCAGCAATGGGGCGACGCGCACCCTAGGAGCTGACCTGCCTTGCCCTCCTTTATCATTTTTTGGCTCCAAGTCGCATGCTCTTCTTCTATATTGGCCCACATATGACTCCTACATATACAAAAATTACAATTAGGCTCAGATTATATAATTCATACTATGAACGATAATACAACTATTAAGTGTGAAGTAAATGTCACTCAAATACAAATATTTGTAGCCATATATTACCACCCACTACTTAGACCATTGATCATCCCCGAGTAAATCAAAATAAATGGTAGCTTCGTACTATACTTTACACAAAGACTTTTCTTATGACTTGATTAATTTTTAAAACACTTCATTTACTCTTCATCGTGGTTCCATTATGTTTTCATCACACGAGTCAAGGCTTAGCTTGAAGATATGAGGTGTTACAATATCCCCCTTGAGATCATTCGTCCTCGAATGATTGGTCATGGTTAGGAATATGATTAACTCAATAACTTATGGACATTGCATGAGTACATGAGCATGAAGAACCGTGACATAAATTATGGGGACTGAAATGATATGATTACATGAAAAAATGAATGTGGGGGCATGAGACATGAGTAGAGAATACATGAACGTTAATCATGAGACATGGATCATTTGTCCTCGAATGATGGTTATGGCTAGAAATGGGACTACCTAATGAATTATACAGAAATTTCGATAGAGTTTTCTTTGTAGATAGGACTATTCCAACATTCCTCAAAAACCTAATAGTTAATCATAGCACAACGCAAGCCTCATGGGGCATCTTAAGATGCATGACATAATATTACATGGTAACTGAAGCATGAACGTGACTAACATGAATGCTGAACTAGCTTGAATACGTGAATACCAACTATCATGAATATCGGTATGGCATGAACACATGGATATTGAACTAAATGAATACATGAATAATATACATGTGATTTAGAAAAGAAGTTGTAGGCACGAATGACATGAGTGCTAGAATATAATAATCAACATGACATGATTACATGGACACGAGGAGCATGACATGGAACATGAATGCATGAAAACTAGCTGATATGGAACATGAATGCATGAAAACTAGCTGACATGGATACATGAGTGCTAAATTGACATGAGATATGAATACGTGTAAACATGGATATCATAACATGATATTTGATTGCCGAAAAGATAAAAGTTACATTATGAGATCTGAATATTGAGCGGAGATGGGACCTAAACATAGAGGTATGGATACTTGAGATAGTTAGATATTTTCTATTTGTCCATCAATAAGTGTAGATATTTGGTCTCGATCCACCCGAAGGTAAACGCACACCTCCCACCAAACACACACGGCCTGGAAACCCGCCAACCTCAATTTGACCAAATTTTCGTGTCCATCCAGTTTCAATACAACTCCGACCTATCTAACCATAATCCCCTCATTATATGCATCAGTTTGGTATCAGAGCACGACTTTTTCATCCCACACCTTGATGATATGTCGAACATGAATGAAGAACTGCGGAGGACCATAAGTGAACTTGTGGAAGAATAAATGCAACTCTCGAGAAGAGAGTTTGCGGAGCGTGTCATGATTAATAATGTCGAGTCTAGGGAGGAGGTAGCACAAAACAACCCGAGACATGAAAGGGAAGATGTCCAAGACAATTTGAGACATGAACGGAAAGATAATCGAAGTTTACGGTTTGATCTTCCAATCTTTGAAGAAAATATAGACCCAAAAGAGTTTCTTGAATGGTTAAGGACCATTGAAAGACTTTTAGAATATAAGCAATATGATGACCACAAGTCTTTTAAGGTTGCTACATTGAAGTTAAAAGATTTCGCTTTTGCGTGGTATGAAAATCTCAAAACAAGCAAGAGGAGGAATGGGAAAACCAAGATTTAATCTTGGGACAAACTAAAGAAATATTTGAAGAAGAAGTTCTTGCCAAGGGAGTATGAACACGACCTATACCTCAAGCTCACCAAACTTCGTCAAGGAGTTCTTAAAATTGAGAAATATGTCCGAGAGTTCGAGAAGATCACCATGCTTTGTGACTTAAAAGAAAATGAGACTCAAAGGATTGCATGATTCATTGGAGGCTTGAACGTGGAGATTCAAGAGAAGGTTGAAGTTGCAACATACAACACATTTGAAGACGTATGTCATTTAGCACTCAAGTTTGAAAAACAATAAAAAAAAGTACCCCAAAATCCTATATAAGGCCCGCTAGTGTTAAAGAAAAGGGCAATACCTCTTTTTCTAACCCATTGTATAGCCAAGAAAGTGTGGAAAAGGATAAATGAAAGAAAGTAGAGGTTACAAAGGGGGTAGAAAGAAGTAGAAAAAAGTGTTTTCAATGTCAAGGATTATGACACTTTGCAAATGAATGTCCTTTCCCTCGGGTAATGACTATTGAAGAATATCAAGAGTGTGGGGATTCCTTTGTTATTGAGGAACCTGAAGTAAAAAAGGTCCTTGAGGAAGATGTTTATCTTGAAGAGGAGGGTGAAAGTTTAGTACTCTGATGTGTGTTGAAAGTTCAACTTGAAGAACCGGAAGAGACACAGAGAGAGCAACTATTTCACACTCGATGTAAGGTGAATGTCAAATGTAATGTGATCATTGATGGAGGAAGCTATACCAATGTGGCCTCCATGAAAATGGTAGACAAATTGACATTGCCTACCCGCAACCATCCTAAACCATATGCACTCCAATTGTTTAACAAAGACAATGGGCTAAAGTAATGAAACAAACTCTTGTTAGTTTTCGGATTGGTAAGTATGAAAATGAGATATGGTGTGACATCATACCTATGGATACTTGTCATATCTTATTGGGACGGCCATGGAAATTTGATAGGAAAGTGCAACATGATGGAGAAAAGAATGTCAATTCTTTTTAACAGAATGATAAGAAGTTGATACCATTGTCACCTAGTGAGGTGAAGAAAAAGATGATCCAAAATGCCAAGAAACGCAAGGAAAAGTCTGAGGTACTCTTGCTTAATGCATCAAAGATAGAAGAATAATCGAAGAAGGGGAGTTCTATAGATGTGTTGGCGTGCAAAGAGAAAGAAAGTCTTGTGGGAGATATACAGTTGAAGATGTCGACTCGGATGAAGTCTTGAAGAAATTGGAACATGTGTTTTCAGATGTTTTTGCACTCGGATTCCAACCATTAAAAGCCTATAGATGCAATCCGGAAGAGGCTAAGGAGTGGCAATGACAAGTGGCAGAATTACTGTCACGACCCGACGCCATAATGACGTCATTATACTAACCTGCCACGTAATCCAACTTATACCAAAATAACATAAATCCGACAACTCATGTCCACGTAGGCAAGCCTACAAGGCTGCTTTTACACGCGGATGAACCTGTCTCCCAAGGGAGTCACAACTAGTTAATATATCAAATAGGCGAGCCGACAAGGCTGCCACTATATACGGAAATCTCCTCAAAACATAGTACAACAGCACATAAAAAAAAAAGATTCTCAACTCTCGATACGTACAACCCACAACTGTCTACAGACCTCTAAGAGTACAATAATGACATATGAATGAACGTAGGTCCAAGATTAAAGATTTGTACCAAACTGACTAAGCCCCGAATCAATGGAGCCCTTCCAAAAAGCTGAGTGGAAACTCTAGACTGGTGGATCACCAAACTGACTACCAGACTGCGCATGAAACACAAGCACTCGAGGAAAGGGGTCGACGAAAATAATGTCGAGTATGTAAAACATGTAGTGATGTAAAGAAGATATAACTGGCCAACAGATAACATGAGACATGTAAGATTATCAAATACCAATCCCAACTGTACCATAGAAAATAGAGGATCAACTGTGTCTTACCAAAATGAGAGTCAACTGTGCCTTATTAAAAATGGTGAGAGTCATATCAAAATCAGAGATGCATGTCCATGGAATCCTATTGTCTATATACATTGTCGGCCCTTTAGTGAGGGACTCGGTGAAGTCATCATATCTATATACATTGCCGGCCCTTTACTGAGGGACTCGGTGGAATCATCATATCTGTATACATTGTCGGCCCTTTACTGAGCGACTCAGTGAAATTATCATATCTATATACATTGCCGGCCCTTTACTGAGGGACTCGGTGAAATTATCATATCTATATACATTGTCGGCCCTTTACTGAAGGACTCGATAGAATCAACATATATGTATACATTGTCGGCCCTTTACTAAGGGACTCGGTGGAATCATCATATTTGTATACATTGCCGGCCTTTTACTGAGGAAATCGGTGAAATTATCATATCTATATACATTGTCGGCCCTTTACTGAGGGACTCTGTGAAATTATCATATCTATATACATTGCCGGCCCTTTACTGAGGGACTCGGTGGAATCAACATATCTGTATACATTGACGACCCTTTACTGAGGGACTCGGTGAAATTATCATATCTATATACATTGCCGGCCCGTCATGGGACTCGGTAACATAATCATCTCATATTAGGCATGAATAGAATATCATGAGTAACCATATATAACTTAAATTATCACTTGGCTCTCAGTGGAATAAATGAAAGACACTATCATATATCATTTTAAATTATCAGATAGAAATCGCAGTATGTCCGTGACGCTCACTTCATATATAAATCATATCAAAACAAAAGAAGGAAGAGTTTCACATACAGTTTGTCGTCTGTATAAACTCATATCATATCGTCCTGGGTAAAATATGAATGCATGAATGACAATAAACATTTCCGGAATTTATTGGATGATATTAAGGTCCTTGCTTTTCTGGTTAACATTATGGAGTTATCTGATTGGTGATAACAGATCCTAATTGCTTAATTAATTCATTATACGCACCGTTAGTAGGTTATATTTTTATAGTGATCTTATCTAATCAGCTGTGAACTAGAAAATGTAAAGCAAATTGGTTCTATCTTAGTTTCTATGCAGATGGAATTCTAATCATTTTTAGTATAATTGTTTGTCGATACTTTATTTACGTAATGCTACAATGGTTTATTTTAACATGTTTATTTAAAAATATACCTTCTTATTTATTAAACCAGTTCCAGCGTTTAATACTTATTAGTTACTTTGGATTTGCAGAGTCAAATTGGCTTCAGTGCTTACTACAAACTCTCATGGATACCAACATGTTATACCCCGTATTTCCAGAGTATGTACGTAAGGACGTACGTAGAAAAGTTTGGGCTTTAAAGTAGGCTTGGCCGAAAATGTTTTGTGCACAACACCCGGTTAGAGTCGTTTTTCGACGAAACGTTTTGCACAACTTGCGAAGGGAAAATTCCGGCTATGTCATTTTTAATTTTTGCGAATTTTTCCGAGAGACGAAACATTTTGGACCAACGAGAGGGCGACACTTGGCACCCTCTCATCAGCGTGGAGGCGCATACATGGGACGATTGGTCTTGGCTTTTTGTCAAGTAGTTGGTAAGATATTTGTGAGGGTTTTAAGGAGTAGGTCTGTGGGCACTTGGGCATATCTTGCCTCCACTTGCCCCACTTGGCTAGATCTTGACCCTCGGTCTTCCTATAAATACCCCTTTGAAGACTTCTTCATCCATTCCTAAACTTTCCTAAGTCTTGAGAGCTCTTTCCCCCTTTGAGTAGTGTCTCGTCCAAAGAGTCCCCCGCCCCCGGTGAGAAGGCCCCTTGGCCGAGAGCCCTCCCTCGCCGAGAGTACCCTCCTAGTGGGGTAGGCCGCGGGGTATACACCCCCCCCTTGTGGTGTGGTCTCGTATAAATACCCCTCTTGGTAGAAATACTCTCCATAGTATTGTTACTATACCCAAATTACCTTAGCCGTATACCTTGTAGTATTCCAAAGATACCTCTATACGTAGAGCCCGGAAATACTACCTAATGTCCTTTTTGTCTCAAACCGAAACCCTAAGGAAAACCTTCATAGTTGGTTGAAGTGTTAAGTAGAAGTTGCGTAGAACTTCTAAGGGTTGTTTGGAGCAGGTTGAGCGTGCGATTTAGAGCTAAACCTCGCTCAGATCGACTTTTATCTCGGATAATTTTGGGCTTATCGAGGTAAATAATCTTGTTCCCTATCGAATTGGAAATTACTTGTCTTTGTAATATATAGTTGAAGTATACTATATATAGAATCGAACATAGTTTTGCAATGTCTTTTGACTTAAGCCCAATTTAAAGAAAGAGAATCGAATCAGTAATTACATAGATCAGACATGAGACTTGTGTAGCATTACTGTGAGTAGAATTGTACACGCCGGTTAGACGATAAACCCTCGGTTGGCTTGGTAGCGGCTTCGATAGAGGAGGAGATTTACGCGCCATGTGGGGGGGGAGGCGCCGAATTTTACGTAGAATATTCTACGTTGAGATCTAGATGTTAATAGGCGCCTTGTGGCCTCTATAGGTTGAAGTACTACGTATGGCGTGATATACTGGCTTAAGGAGAGTAGCCCGGTTTGAGGTACTTGGAGCGTTTTGCTATTAGTCGATAATCGTCGCGAGGTATGTGAACCTCTTCCTATCTTTTCTAGCATGATATGTGTATAACTATGTAGTACCAGACGCATACGTGTTAAATGTATTTGATTGGTTTAAAACATAAAGTGTTATAACGGCTTTATGGGAAGTTGGTTATAACAGCTTTATGTAGGTAAGAAAATGCTTTGTGGTTTTAAAAACTTAAGTGTTATAATAGCTTTATGGGAAGTTAGGTATAACGGCTAAGAGAGATAAAATGAATGATTTATTGATTTTAGAAGTTAAGAGACTTGATCTTAAAAGATAAGAGACTTGACTTAATTAAATTAATATGAATTTTGTATGAAACCTCATTCGTGAGTAATGAGTACTTGGTTTGTAAAAGGAATAATGTTTTACTGATTTAGGAAATCAGAACGAGTATCGACAAACCATCGCGGCTAATAAAGGGAAATGTTTTGATTAATGAAGTATTATTAAAACCAGTAGAAACCTCCATCCGCATAGAAGCTAAGATGAGACAAAATGATATTACATTTCTAGATCATGGCTGCTTAATAAGATTTATTATGAACAAGAATAACCTACTCACATATAAGGCATATGTTTTCTCAGATTGTTTAAAAGAGAATTATATTCTTAAATGGATAAGACTATGAACTACTTAAACCTTTCTAAAATAAGAAACGTGAACATTTGAAATTAGGCAAACTTGAACGCTTGGAAAATAATGTTGTTACTTGATTTTACAAAGGGAAGTGTTTTGGTTTACTTAAAAAGATAGTCACTCTATTTTATACTACTGTATTGTGTGACTTCGTGAAAGAAACGGATCTTTTAAAAGAGTTAATGTATGAAGTACTTTGGGGATAGATACGAACTTATTAGCATAAAGTACCTTGTGTGAATAACTTAATTTTGTTGTTTTGTGATAGCCTTGTAATACTTTCTTGTTGATTTGATAAGTAAACATGTTAGGATGCTACGTGTGTTAGTATCTTGTGATTGTTGTGTAAGGGGTCATTCTTGCTGGCTTACGTTGCTTAACCGTAAGTCCGTTGTACTATTATTATATCACCTACCCTCGACTTATTATACCGAGGGCTTGCCACCTCGACGCGGTCTATACGGCCTACGCGTTCGTGAGACTACGCGAGCGCGGTATGCTCGTGATTGATCATTCCGGTGTTTAGCCCGACGCGGGGATGCCACGCGTCCGTGGACTATGCGGTCTATTGAGACTATGCGGGCCGCGGAGTCCGTGCAGATACCGGGGTTAAGCCGCCTCCGACGCGGGTATACCTCAGCGGTGGGACCACGTGATTCGAGGAATACCTCACGCGGTGCAGGTGTGACCTATGCGCGAGTGCGGTAAGTTCAGGAATAGACGCGCACATTGATATCGGGCGAGTGGCCGCCTTCGATCATGTAGTGCGATGCAGAAAGACCTCGTGATACGCTTTTATAGCATTGTTGGTACTGTGGGTTTTAGTAGCTGGCTATGCCTTCCTACTTACCCCGTACGGTTTTATTATGACACAGGTGGGACCTCGTGTTTATGTGTATTCCTTGGTGCTTTTATATCATGGACTGCAGGCAGTGATGAAGGTATTCCACTTGAATGATTGATGTTGTGGGCGTGAGACCCATTGTTATACTTGAGTAATGACTTGAGGCGTGAGTCCCGACTTGATACATCGCTTTATTGTGAATCGTAGTTTGGTTATCATACATGTCTCTGCTTTATATAGACTACTATGATTTCATTTACGATTTTTCGCCACATACTTGGTACTGTTGTAATCGACTCTTCGGGCCGCGCTCATGCCGCAGTAGAGGTACACCGTTGTTGATCCTCGCCATGTGGTCACAGCGTTTGGGAAGCTCCGCTTTCTCGAGGCTTATCAGGTATAGTCCCCTCGTTGTAGTACTTACATTCGTGGTATGGCGGCCCCGTCCCCGCCATTGTTGTCGTATCATTCTGTGAGGTCCAGAGTATTGTGGGCGAGTTGTAGAAAGGGATGAATCGCTCAAATTGTTATTTATATGTATACCGGGCGTAACCGCTGGTTAACCTGCCTTCTTATTTCACCGTCTTATTACATTGGTTTCATGTATTGTCTTTATATTCCGCCGATTTCTCGATGTATGACTCTTTGGGGTGCCGGGTAAGGCACTACCACGCCCCGCTCGGTCGTGACAAAAGTGGTATCGTGAGCGCTTAATCCTCTGAAAGTGTCTACGCATCGTATCCGCAGAGTTCTTGATTATCGGTGCCGCGCACCACACCAATAATCGTGAGGCTATAGGATATTTAGGATTGGTTTCCATTCTTCTCACTCGAGATCGTGCCTCAGAGCCGTTGTAAGTTGGACCTCTAACGTATTTCTTTCCTTACCGCTATGCCTCCGCGTAGGGCAAACCCGCCCAGTGAGGCAAGGCGGCGGAGTCGCGAGTAGAGCGCAGAGGGTCGCGAGGGCACAGTCCAACCATCACCCGAGTTAGGTGCTCATTCGGGAGTTCTGCGACGTCACTAGCCCCGAGAGTTTAGCACGGCGGCGGTTCCTCGCGCGCCATGATATTTGAACCTTCGCCCAACCGAACAGAGAATATAGATTGCAAAGAGTCGACCCTGTTACTAAATATGGATTTGGCTGCCAGAGAGTATACCGATGTACCGCGAGTCTTGATGACTATCTAAGAGAGGGTTGTACAAGAGTAATTCTTCAGTTAGGCTTGAGCATGGCATGTGTACGGGCTTATGCGCAGCAGGCCGAGAAACGTAGAGATCGACGGGTTAACCAAGGACAGCAGAAGAGGGTCAGAACAGCAAGGTCCTTTGGTAATTTTCGAGGCGAATCGCCTCACCAGCAGATTAGATATGCACCTCCGCCAGTGCAGAGTGGTCTTCCACGGATTTCAGGACTTTCGTAAGCGGAGTCGGTCGAGCTCCGTGGCTTCCGGCTCACGGTGACAGCGCCATCCCGGGAATGTCGTCTTTTAGTCGGGTACTTATTGCCGCGCCGTCAGGGCCATGTGTCGAAAGGATGTCCTAATAGGAGGGATGCATGTAGGAGGACTCAACCTTCAGGATCGGTGGGTAGTTCGTCATCTTCCCTAGCTATGCGCCCTACGGGGCAGGTTTGATTAGAACGACTAAGGGGGGGTGAAGCAGTAGATATAGATATATCCTTAACCCTCTAGAGATTAGTACGTATGATGAGATGTGTATGACTTAAAGTGTTATGTTCAGATAACATGAGTGTTAATCATGGTTAGTAACCGGGAAAGATTGGGGGATAGGAAAAGTGTAAGCCTTAGAGCTTTATACGTAGAGACCTTAGAGGCAAGACAATCTTGAGTAAAAGATTACATTTGTGTTTAACCCTTATCGGAGTGCATAGTGTACGTGAGCTATGTTTGTCGGATAAGTCCCTGGGTAGTGTGGAATGAAAGAGGGTAGTTGAGCTAAGAAGACCGCTAGGTTTTCGTAACGTGATTAGTGAAATTGTTCCGGATCGGGGAGCTAGTGTTTTGCGCGTTGCCGGGTCGGGTTGAGGCCATGCGCGGTCAACCCGCGACTGCTTTATGGTGGTCGGTTTGTGGTGGTCCCGGGTGGTAGGTCACGCGGTGTTTGGCCCAAGTTCGCTTAACCACGTACAAGTTCGTGGATGCGTCGACCGCAGGTCGGGCCGACGGGGTCACCCATCCGGTCTTTTAGTCGGGACCGGTTACTCGGCAGAGGTTACGCGAGATGTTACATCGTAAAGGTGGTAAGGTGCGCACGGGTGCCTACCTTCACCTTATGGCGCATGTGGAGCCAGTGGTACTACTGCTTTTTTCCGAAGTTTTACCAGCAGAGTTAGAACTCGGTGAGTCTCCGATCGTATTCATCCTCGCCGATGTTTGGATTTCAGGGGTAGTTGTGAGGATTGTTGTCTCCTGTTGGGGAAATGTTTTATAGCTACCATTTCAGTTTTCGAATGTCGCCTTATGAAGCCTTGTAGGGGCGGAAGTGTAAGTTGTCGGTCGATTGGTTCGATATTGGCAAAGATTCAGATAGTTGGTTTATACTTGTTCAACAGAAATGTGGTAGGTTATGAGAAAGAGTTCGAGTGTACAAGGAGGGTACGACACGTAAGGGAAGAAGCGAGAATGTATGGCGAGCATAGATGTGATCATTTCTTTTGTAAAAAGAAGGTGCGAAGGAAGTATATTTTAGACCCCGGAGAGAGGTATTTGTGGTGATGTTAGAGGTGTTTCCTCGTGGACTTGGATGTAAGTTTTTGCGCAGGTGTTTCTGTGGCCAGGTGTGGCAGGTTTGTTCTCGTAAGTATAGTAGTGAAGACTATACTGGCGCGCATTTGTTTTGAGACTTAGAAGGAACATTCGGGACGAATGTTTCTAAGGAGGGGAGAATGTTATACCCCGTTGTTATACCCCGTAGTTCCAGGGTATGTATGCGAGGACGTACGTACGAGAATACGACATTGAAATTGGAAAGGAAGAAAGAGGTGATTTTTCCACGGAAAAGTTTCCGGTTTTTGTGAAGGAAAAAGGTTCGTTAATGGGAATTGGATTCCCAGATTTGGTATTCGGACTTCTTGGAATATTAGAGAATATTGGAATTTTATTTTCGAAAATGGTCACGTGGGGCCCACGGGAGAAATTTACGGTTTTGTGGGGCCCACTTTGTTTTCGAGATTTTGGCCATTTTGGATATTTTCGGAAGATGAAATATTTTGAACGAGTAGGAGGGCGACACGTGTCACCCCTGCGTGGCTTGGGCCGAATTATCTTTGTGCACAACACTTGCTAGAGTCGCTTTTCGACTAAACGCTTTACATAACTGCGAGGGAAAATTCGGCTATGTCTTTTCTTATTTTTGCGGATTTTTCCGAGAGACGAAACATTTTGGACCAACGGAGGTGGCATGTGTCACCTCACATCGGAAGCAAAGTGGGCACTGACGATTAAAGTGCCAGTGGGTAGATATTTTGGTAGATATTTGTGAGGGTTTTAAGGAGTAGGGACTAGGGGGGCACTTGGGCATATCATGGCCCTACACTTGCCTAGCACTTGGCTAGATCTTGGCCATTGGTTGGCCTTTACTTGACCTATAAATACCCCTCCTTTGAAGACTTATTCATCCTAAAATGTTCTAAGTCTTAGAAATCCTCCCCTCTCTTGTGGTGTTCTCGTCCCCCGCCCCTTTTGTGAGGCTTTGGCCGAGAGCCCTCCCCTCGTCGAGAGTACCCCCAGTGGGTTGGTAGGGTACACCCCCTTGTGGTGTTGTCTCGTATAAATACCCCTCTTGGTAGAAATACTCTCAAAAGTATTGTTGTTATACCCAAAATTACCTTAGTCAGATACCTTGTAGTATTCCAAAGATACCTCTATCGTAGAGCAGGAAATACTACCGTATGTCCTTTTTGTCTCAAACCAAAACCCTAGGGAAAATCTCCATAGTTGGTTGGAGTATTAAGAAGAAGTTGCGTAGAACTTCTAAGGGTTGTTTGGAGCGGGTTGGAGCACCCGGAGTAGGAGCTAAGCGTTGCTAAGGATCGACATCTATACTTGGATAATTATGGGCTTATCGAGGTAATTATCTTGTCCCCCTATTGTAATTGAAAGTACATGTTGTAGGAATATATAGTTGAAGTATACTATATATAGAACTAAACTTAGTTTTGCGGCAATGTCTTTGGACTTAAGCCTGAATCTAAAGAAGAGAACTGAACTGTAATTACGTAGACGTATTACTGAGAGACTTGTGTAGTTGTGGATATGGAAGTCACGCCGATTTTCCGTAGGATCTTGTATCTAGATTTATTCTACCAGTAGTCTAGACTTTGATAGACTTGTATAACTGTTTAGGTTGAATGCTCGCGAGCAGTACGTGCTACTTGAGAAGTGGACAAGGCTAGCCGGGTTATAGCCGTGGAGCGATTTGCTTATAGTCGATAATCGTCGCGAGGTATGTGATTCTTCCTATACGCTTGAGCATGATATTTTAAAGAAGTATATATAGTACGGTAGACGTACGCGTGTTAACTGAACGTAGTTGTATGGCAATGTCTTTTGACTTAAGCCTGAATGATAAGAACTTTGAAGTATTTCAAAAAGTATTAAGAACTGTTTTTGAAAGAAGAGTAACACTTGGTTTTAAAAACATAAGAGTTATACTAGCTTTATGGGAAGTTAGGTATAACGTCTTAAGAAAGATAAAATGAATGATTTATTGATTATAGAAGTTAAGAGACTTAACTTAAATGAATTGATATGAATTTCGTGCGAAACCTCATTCGTGAGTAATGAGTACTTGGTTTTAAAAGGAATAATGTTTTACTGATTTCGGAAATCAGAATGTGTATCGACAAACCACTGCGGCGTTAATAAAGGAAAATGTAATGAATAATTAAGTATTATATGTATCCAGTAGAAACTTCCATCTGCATAGAAGCTAAGATGAGACAAAATGATATTTCCTAGATCATGGCTGCTGTAATAAGATGGTTATAAACAAGAATATCCTACTCACATATAAGGCTTATGTTTCTCGGATTGTTTAAAAGAGAACTATATTCTTAAATGAATAAGACTATGAACTACGAAACCTTTCTAAAATAAGAAACGTGAACATTTGAAATTAGGCAAACTTGGACGTTTGGAAAATAATGTTGTTACTTGATTTTACAAAGGTAAGTGTTTTAGTTTAAAAGACGAATACTCTATTTTATACTACGGGTATAGTGTGACTTACGTGAAAGAAACGGATCTTTTAAAGATTTAATGTATGAAGTACTTTGGGGATAGATACCCGAACTTGTTAGTAGAAAGTACCTTGTGTGTATAACTTGATTGTGTTGGTTTGTGATAGCCTTGTAATACTTTCTTGTTGTTTTGATAAGTGAACATGATAGGATGCTCCGTGTGTTAGTATCTTGTGATGTTTGTGTAAAGGGTTTCGATTGCGCTTTAAATTGTTTCACTATCACCGATATGTTGGTATTGTACCACCACCTTGACTTGTTTCGGAGGTTAAGCCGCCTCCACGGGGTGACTCAAAGCGTCCGTGTGACCTATGATTCGAGAATACCTCACGCGGGTCCTGTGGGCCTATGCGAGCTACGAGAGTTCGGTGTTAGTGTGCGGCGCCTTTATGGTCATGCGTCTATGTGGCCACGCGGATGCGAGTCCAGCGGACGCCGGAGTAATACCCTCGACGGGGTTATACCTCATGCGCCTATGAGTTTGGCCTATGCGGAGTCGCGGAGAGTTCGGGGCTGACGCGCACATAGATCGCGGCGAGTGGCCGCTTTGATCATGTGACGGCCTAGCAGATCTCATGATACGCTTTATGACCTTGTTGTATCGTGGTTTTAGTAGTCGGCTATGCCTTCGCATTTACCTGCACGGTTTTATTAGGACAGTGGGACACGGTGTTCATGTGTATTCTGGATGCTTTTATATCATGATCGGTGAGGAAGGTATTCCACGGACATGATTGATGTTGTGGGCGTGAGACCCATAGTTATATTTGAGTGATGACTTGAGGCGTGAGTCACGACTTGACATAATCGCTTATTTATCGCGAATCGTAGTTTGATTATCATACATGTCTCTGCTTTATATAGACTACTATGATTTCATTTACGATTTATTTTAGTTTCACATACTTGGTACTGTTATCCGACCTCCTTGAAGTGCGTTCATGCCGCAGTAAAAAGTGGTACACCGCGTTGATCTCGCCTTAGGGTCGCGATTCAGCGTTTGGGAAAGCTCCGTTTCTCGAGGCTTGTCTCGTATTGTCCCTGTTGTTGTAGGTGCTTACATTCGGGTATGACGGGCCCCGCCGCCGTTGTTGTCATATCATTCGTAGAGTCCAGTAATCTGTTGTGGCGTGGTTTGTAAAAGGATTAAACCGTTCTTTTGAAAGAGGTGTTATTTATATATATGCCGAAAGACAACTTTTCTTCAGAAACATGTGTTTCCTTTGCATTATTTCATATTGTGTTTTATGTTCCGCTGATTTCTCTGATGTTGTATCACTAGGGTGCCCGGGGTAAGGCACCAGTCACGGGCCCGGGTTCGGGTCTTGACAAAGTGGTATCAGAGCAGTTAATCCTCGGAAAGTGTCTACGAGCAGTATCCAGAGTCTTGATTATCGGTGTGTTGCACCACACCAATAATCGAGGAGGCTATAGGATATTTAGGATTGGTTTCTATTCTTCTCACTCGAGATCGTGCCTTAGAGGCGTGTTGTAAGTTGGACCTCTAACGTATTTCTTTCCACACCGTTATGCCTCCGCGTAGGCAAACCTGTGCCCGTGAGGCGCGGCCGGCGGAGTCGCGAGTAGAGTTGAGAGGTTACGAGGCACAGCCCAATCATTACCTAGGTAGTGCTTCATTCGGGAGTTCTGCGACGCCACTAAGCCCAGCAGAGTTTAGCACGGCGGCGGTTCTCTGCGGCATGCTATTTGAACCTTCGCCCACGGACGAACATTGAATTTAGATTTCAAGAAGGCGACCCTGTTACTAGCTATGGATTTGGCTACCAGAGAGTATACCGATGTACCGCGAATCTTGATAAATATCAACGAGAGGGTTGTGCAAGAGTAGTCTTCAGTTAGGCTTGAGCACGGCTCGCAGACGGCTTAGCGCAAAGGTAGAAACATGTAGATCGACGGGTTAACGAGGATGCGAAGAGGCCGTAATGAAGGTCCTTTGGTAACTTTCGAGGCGAATCGCCTCACCAGCAGATTAGATATGCACATCTACCAGTGCAGAGAGGTCCTCCACGGGGTTCAGTACGTTCGGGGTATGCAGGAGTTGGTCAGAGCTCCAGATCTTCCGGTTCACAGTGTGGCAGACGTCATTCCGGGGAATGTCGTCTTTTTGTTGGTGCTCGTTTTACCGGCGGCCGTCAGGGCCATGTGTCGAATGGGTGACCTAGTAGGAGGACTCAGCCTTCAGGATCGGTGGGTAGTTCGTCATCTTCCCTAGCTATGCGCCCTACGGGGCAGGTTTGATTAGAACGACTAAGGGGAGTGAAGCAGTAATTACAGATAGATCTTTAACCCTCTAGAATTTTGTGTATGTGATAAGGTGAGTATACCTTAAGTGTTATATTCTGATAGCATTGTGTAAATTGTGATTAGAAATCATGGTTAGTTAACCGAGTAAGATTTTGGGGGATAGAGAAAGTGTGAGCCTTAGAGTTTTATACATAGAGACCTTAGAGGTAAGGCCATCTCGAGTAAAAGACGTATCTTTATGTGTGATCCTTATCGGATTGCATAGTGCACGTGAGGGATATTGTGTGATAAGTCCCGGAGTAGTGTGGAATGAAAGAGGGTAGTTGAGCTAAGAAGACCTCTAGGTTTTCGTAACGTGAGTAGTGAGATTGTTCCTTCGGGGAGCTAGTATTTTGCGCATTGCCGGGTCGGGTTGAGGCCACGTTGCGGGTCAACCCGGCATGTTGGTGGTGGCGCGGTTGTGGTGGTCCCGCCTTGTGGTAGGGTCACGAGGGTGTTAGGCCCAAGTTTAGTTAACCAGCGTACGAGTTCGTGGATGCATTCAACCAATAGTCGGGCCGATGGGGGCAGCCCGTCGTGTTTTTCGGTCAGGACCGTTTACTCGGCAGTGTTGATTTATCAGAAAGGTTGTAAGGCTGCACGGGGTGCCTACCTTCACCTTATGGCGACATGAAGCCCGGTTGTGCATTCGTTTTTCTAAAAGTTTTACCAGCAGGGTTAGGAACTCGGTGAGACTCGAATCGCATTCGCTTCGGGCAGTGTTTGGATTTCAGGGGTAGTTGTGGGGATTGTTGTCTCCTGTGGAGGGAGTGATTAAGCTACCATTTCAGTTTTCGAATGTCGCCTTATGAAGCCTTGTAGGGGCGGAAGTGTAAGTTGCCGGTCGATTGGTTCGATGTTGGCAAGATTCAGATAGTTGGTTTATACTGTTCAACAGAAATGTGGTAAGTTATGAGAAAGAGTTCGAGTGTACAAGAAAGGTACGACGAGTAAGGGGAGAAGCGAGCATGTATGGCGAGCATAAATGTGATCATTTTTTTTGTAAAGAGAAGGTGCGAAGGAAGTATATTTTAGACCCCGGAAAGAGGTATTTGTGGTGATGTTAGAGGTGTTTCCTCGTGGACTTGGATGTAAGTTTTTGCGCAGGTGTTTCCATGGCCAGGTGTGGCAGGATTGTTCTCGTAAGTATAGTAGTAGAGACAATATCGACGCTTGTATGTTTGGAGACTTAGAAGGAACATTCGGGACGAATGTTTCTAAGGGGGGAAGAATGTTATACCCCGTAGTTCCAGGGTATGTATGCGAGGACGTACGTACGAGAATACGACATTGAAATTGGAAAGGAAAAAAGAGGTGATTTTTCCACGGAAAAGTTTCCGGTTTTTGTGAAGGAAAAAGGTTCGTTAATGGGAATTGGATTCCCAGATTTGGTATTCGGACTTCTTGGAATATTAGAGAATATTGGAATTTTATTTTCGAAAATGGTCACGTGGGGCCCACGGGAGAAATTTACGGTTTTGTGGGGCCCACTTTGTTTTCGAGATTTTGGCCATTTTGGATATTTTCGGAAGATGAAATATTTTGAACGAGTAGGAGGGCGACACGTGTCACCCCCCCCCCTAGGTGGCTTGGCCGAATTATCTTTGTGCACAACACCCGGTTAGAGTCGTTTTTCGACGAAACGTTTTACATAACTTGCGAGGGGAAAATTCCGGCTATGTCTTTTCTTATTTTTGCGGATTTTTCCGAGAGACGAAACATTTTGGACCAACGGGAGGGTGTCCTGTGTCACCTCACATTAAACAAAGTGGGCAAGACTGACGATTTGGGGTGTCAAGTGGGTAGATATTTTTGGTAGATATTTGTGAGGGTTTTAAGGAGTAGGGACTAGGGGGCACTTGGGCATATCTTGGCCCTACACTTGCCTAGCACTTGGCTAGATCTTGGCCATTGGTTGGCCTTTGCTTGACCTATAAATACCCCTCCCCTTTGAAGACTTATTCATCCTAAAATGTTCTAAGTCTTAGAAATCCTGCCCCCCTCTCTTGTGGTGTTCTCGTTCCCCCCCTTTGTGAGGCTTTGGCCGAGAGCCTCCCCCCACGCGGCGAGAGTACCACTAGTGGGGTTGGCGAGGGTATACACCACTTGTGGTGTTGTCTCGTATAAATACCCCTCTTGGTAGAAATACTCTCAAAAGTATTGTTGTTATACCCAAAATTACCTTAGCCGTATACCTTGTAGTATTCCAAAGATACCTCTATCGTAGAGCAGGAAATACTACAGTATGTCCTTTTGTCTCAAACCAAAACCACAGGGAAAATCTCCATAGTTGGTTGGAGTATTAAGAAGAAGTTGTAGAACTTCTAAGGGTTGTTTAGAGCGGGTTGGAGCACGGAGTAGGAGCTAAGCGTTGCTAAGGATCGACATCTATACTTGGATAATTATGGGCTTATCGAGGTAATTATCTTGTCCCCCTATTGTAATTGAAAGTACATGTTGTAGGAATATATAGTTGAAGTATACTATATATAGAACTAAACTTAGTTTTGCGGCAATGTCTTTGGACTTAAGCCTGAATCTAAAGAAGAGAACTGAACTGTAATTACGTAGGGTGTATTATGAAACTTGTGTAGTTTGATGGATATGGAAGTGCTGCCCGATTTTCCGTAGGATCTTGTATCTAGATTTATTCTACCGAGTAGTCTAGACTTTGATAGACTTGTATAACCTGTTTAGGTTGAATGCTCTGTGAGTAGCATGTGCTACTTGAGAAGTGGACAAGGCTAGCCGGGTTATAGCCGTGGAGCGATTTGCTTATAGTCGATAATCGTCGCGAGGTATGTGATTCTTCCTATACGCTTGAGCATGATATTTTAAAGAAGTATATATAGTACGGTAGACGTACGCGTGTTAACTGAACGTAGTTGTATGGCAATGTCTTTTGACTTAAGCCTGAATGATAAGAACTTTGAAGTATTTCAAAAAGTATTAAGAACTGTTTTTGAAAGAAGAGTAACACTTGGTTTTAAAAACATAAGAGTTATACTAGCTTTATGGGAAGTTAGGTATAACGTCTTAAGAAAGATAAAATGAATGATTTATTGATTATAGAAGTTAAGAGACTTAACTTAAATGAATTGATATGAATTTCGTGCGAAACCTCATTCGTGAGTAATGAGTACTTGGTTTTAAAAGGAATAATGTTTTACTGATTTCGGAAATCAGAATGTGTATCGACAAACCACTGCGGCGTTAATAAAGGAAAATGTAATGAATAATTAAGTATTATATGTATCCAGTAGAAACTTCCATCTGCATAGAAGCTAAGATGAGACAAAATGATATTTCCTAGATCATGGCTGCTGTAATAAGATGGTTATAAACAAGAATATCCTACTCACATATAAGGCTTATGTTTCTCGGATTGTTTAAAAGAGAACTATATTCTTAAATGAATAAGACTATGAACTACGAAACCTTTCTAAAATAAGAAACGTGAACATTTGAAATTAGGCAAACTTGGACGTTTGGAAAATAATGTTGTTACTTGATTTTACAAAGGTAAGTGTTTTGGTTTACTTAAAAGGACAGTCACTCTATTTTATACTACGGGTATAGTGTGACTTACGTGAAAGAAACGGATCTTTTAAAGATTTAATGTATGAAGTACTTTGGGGATAGATACCCGAACTTGTTAGTAGAAAGTACCTTGTGTGTATAACTTGATTGTGTTGGTTTGTGATAGCCTTGTAATACTTTCTTGTTGTTTTGATAAGTGAACATGATAGGATGCTACGTGTGTTAGTATCTTGTGATGTTTGTGTAAAGGGGTTTCCCCTCGATTGCGCTTAAATTGTTTCACTATCAGCCGATATGTTGGTATTGTACCACTCACCTTGACTTGTTTAGGAGATTGGCGCCTCCGATGCGGGGTAGACTCGGTAGTGCATGTGACCTATGATTCGAGAATACCTCACGCGGGTCCCGGGGCCTATGCGGAGCTACGAGAGTTCGAGTTAGTGTGCGGCCTTTATGGTCATGCGATGCATGTGGCGTGCGGATGCGAGTCGAGCGGATCGCCGGGAGTAGCTACCTCGATGCGGGGTTATACCTCATGCGGGCCTATGAGTTTGGCCTACGCGGAGTCGCGGAGAGTTCGGGGCTAGCGCGCATAGATGCTGCGAGTGGCGGCTTTGATCATGTGATCTGCAGACAGATCTCATCTGATTTATGACATTGTTGGTCTTGCGTGGGTTTTAGTAGTCGGCTATGCCTTCGTACTTACCCTGTACGGTTTTATTAGGACACAGGTGGGGACCTGGTGTTCATGTGTATTCCTGGATGCTTTTATATCATAGACTGCCGGCAGTGAGGAAGGTATTCCACGGACATGATTGATGTTGTGGGCGTGAGACCCATAGTTATATTTGAGTGATGACTTGAGGGCGTGAGTCCCTGACTTGACATAACTTCTTATTTATTGTGAACTGTAGTTTGATTATCATACATGTCTCCTGCTTTATATAGACTACTATGATTTCATTTACAGTATTTATTTTAGTTTCACATACTTGGTACCTGTTGTACTGACCTCCTTCGAAGTGCGTCATGCCGCAGTAAAAAGGTACACGATCGTTGATCCTCGCTCTTGGGTCCGCGATTCAGCGTTTGGGAAAGCTCCGTTTCTCGGAGGCTTGTCTTGCATTGTCCCTGTTGTTATAGGTGCTTACGTTCGAGGGTATGGCGGCCACTGTCCGTCGTTGTTGTCATATCATTCGTAGAGTGCGTAATCTTGTTGTACAAGCGGGTTTGTAAAAGGATTAAAGCGTTTCTTTTGAAAGAGGTGTTATTTATATATATCAGAAAGACAACTTTTCTTGAAAACATGTGTTTCTTTGCATTATTTCATATTGTGTTTTATGTTCTGATTTCTCGATGTTGTATCACTAGGGTGCGGGTAAGGCACGATCCGGGCGGTTGGGTCTTGACACGTATTTCGAGTATGTATGCGTGGGGCGTGCGTAGAAAAGTTTGGGCTTTAAAGTAGGCTTGGCGAAAATTTTTGTGCACAACACGGTTAGAGTCGTTTTGACGAAACGTTTTACACAACTTGCGAAGGAAAATTCCGGCTATGTCATTTTTAATTTTTGCGGATTTTTCAGAGGCGAAACATTTTGGACCAACGAGAGGCGACACTTGGCACCCTCTCATTGGTGGCGTGTGGGCGCACGTGGACGATTGGTCTTGGCTTTTGTCAAGTAGTTGGTAAGATATTTGTGAGGTTTTAAGGAGTAGGGTCAGGGGCACTTGGGCATATCTTGGCCCTCCACTTGCCCCACTTGGCTAGATCTTGACCCTGGTCTTCCTATAAATACCCCACTTTGAAGACTTCTTCATCCATTCCTAAACTTTCCTAAGTCTTGAGAGCTCTTCCCTTTGAGTAGTGTCTCGTCCAAAGAGTCCCCTAAGCTGAGAAGGCCCTGGCCGAGAGCCCTCCCCTTGGCCGAGTACCTCCTAGTGGGGTTGGCGAGGGTACACCCCCTTGTGGTGTTGTCTCGTATAAATACCCCTCTTGGTAGAAATACTCTACATAGTATTGTTACTATAACCAAAATACCTTAGCCAAATAACATTTAGTATTCAAAAGATACCTCTATACGTAGAGCAGGAAATACTACCTAATGTCCTTTTGTCTCAAACCGAAACCCAAGGAAAACCTTCATAGTTGGTTGAAGTGTTAAGTAGTAGGTGCGTAGAAGTTCTTAGGTTTGTTTGGAGCAGGTTGGAGCGTGCAGTTTAGGAGCTATACCTTGCTCAGGATCGACTTTTATCTCGGATTATTTTGGGCTTATCTAGTTAAATAATCTTGTGCCCTATTGGAATTGGAAATTACTTGTTCTTTGTAATATATAGTTGAAGTATACTATATATAGAATCAATATAGTTTTGCGGCAATGTCTTTTGACTTAAGCTGAATTTAAAGAAAGAGAATCTGTAATTACATGGATGTATTCTGATGACTTGTGTAGCATTATTGTGTGTAGAATTGGACACGTCCGGTTAGACGTATAAACCCCCCCCCCCCTGGTTGGCTTGGTAGCGGCCTCGATAGAGAGGAGATTCTGTGATGCGGAAGTGTCACGACCGAACCGGACCTTAACCCGGGCACCCTAGTGACACAACATCAGAGAAAACCAGCGGAATGTAAACTCAAGATAAACAACCATCAAGATATAGAATAGTCTAGCCTAAACTGGCTAACCCAAAAGTACATAAACCGACGATTACATCCTTAACGAACCAAGTTCGACAAGACTACGAGCCTCTAAGAATGAATAACACTATGACGGGACAGGGCCGCCATACCCCGAATGTACAAAAGTCTACAACTCGTGGAATCGTGCCAAAAGACGAGGCCTCGGAGAAATGGAGCGTCCCCAGAACCGAACCGTGATCCTAAGAGTGCGGCTCAGCAAGCTATGCACCTCAACCTGCGGCATGAACGCAGCCCCGAAGGAGGTCGGTCTGACGTGTACCAAATATGCGGCGGAAAATCGTAATAATATCATAAGTCAAAATATAATTTGGAGTTATAGGCGAAATCAGTTTACCTTGACCGTGCCTTACTAACAATGAGAGTAACAAGTATAAGTTTTATAGCGTAAAAATAGGAGGCTCACGATCAAACAGGGTACCTCGCCTGTAGTATCATTAAGCAATCCTACTCGGGACTATTTCACCCGCATAGGTCCCGTGGACGCGCATGAGGTCATCCGCCGTCGTAGGACTATTTCACCCGCGTGGGACTATTTCACCCGCATGGATCACGTGGATCCGCATGAGTACCATCGCGTACTCGCGTGGACTATTTCACCCGCATGGATCCTATGGTCGAGATCCGCGTAGTACAAGCGCGCGCTCGCGTCATGGGTAGCAAATCCATGGCATAAATAGTAAACCATCCTATTGAGCATACCCGTGGCCACCCATCGTGTCAGTATGTCCAAAGGAAATAACAAGAATAACCAGGGGTTTACACGTAATAATATATATAACACAGCTCATCCGTCTATCATACATACATAAGCACTACCGGCATATCATATCATAACATAAGCACTACCGCCTATCATATCATAACATAAGCACTACCTACTATCATATCATAACATAAGCACTTCTGCCTATCATAACTTAAGCAAGTTAAGAATCACCTAACTTCTTATTAATAGTATTAATACATCCTCTCATTTTAGTATACCTAAGGCACGATCATGTCTTTTAATAAAAATCCGGGAATTTAACCCAAGTATCATGTACCTCTAACCTTTTAAGAAATAACTCCTTTTATACAAAAATTCCAAGATACTAATCACCGTAGTATCAAGTTACGATTTCTTTTCAAAACAAGTCACATTTCCTTTTAAAACTATCTCAAGCTTCTAAATTAAGTGTCTTCCTTTCTTGTAAAACCTTAGGCAATTCATGCCTTAAAACCATTTTCCTTCCACAAGTTCAAATCATCAAAACCTTTCTCCATTAAACTTTCACAAACTAATATAACCAACTCCCCATAAAGCCGTTATATTAGAGTTAAACAATAGTAAAACACATTCACTTAAGTCGAGGATTTTTATACTTTCTTTAAAACGGCAAGTATCAAATACTTATAACAAGCGAAGATTTCCAAATCTTGTCGCTCACCGTACTACATAGGTACAACTAATCATGCTCAAGAGATAGGAAAGCTCCACATACCTCTTCGGTCAATCCACAAGCTAAGTCCAATTTACCGCACGTAGTATGTCAACCTAAAATGACCACAATACGTTTATCAAGCTCTAATTATAATGCAGAATTTTTCCAAGTTAAAGTCACCAATTTCCTACGGAAAATTGGGCAGCATTTCCTTTGTTTCTACATACTTTGCCACCTTTTCCAAGGTCGATTTATAACGCTCAAATGCCATGTTTAAGGCTCAACAACCAACCAACACCAAGGGGATTACACACCTAAATTTTGGTGTGTAAAATTCAGCCCCACAAGTTACAACAACTAACCCAACAAGTCTAATGTAGTATTTAGGCAACAACATGCTCATAATATCCCCCTAACCAATTCTTTCATAATCAACCCCATTTCTTACATGCAACTACTCTCAGTGCCTTTTCCAACTCCAAGTTCTTCCTATTAAACATGCAACACCCAAACCAACTCTGAGAAGAAATGTTACCTTAAGTTTTAGCCAAACTTATTCCAACACCTTGCTAGCCTTTTCTCCAAGAACACCACCACAATAGTCTTCACAAGCTTGTAATAACCTTTCCCTCCTATTACACTTTTCAGATTTTTCCCCTTAGGCTAGAATTCCTCTTGGGAATTTAGAGAGAAGGATGAGCTTTTTAACTTAGAGAGAGATGGAGTGTAAAGATGAAAAGTTGAATGAAATGACCAAGCCTTGGTCAATATAATGCATGTAGCAGAAAATCGGATGGGGACAACATCACCCTCCCATGGCCTCTTTTAAAACAAAATCGGACTTTCTAAGTTTTTCCGCCCAAAATTCCGCGGCTGTTCGCTTCCCGGCCGTGGCCGCAACTCTGCGGACTCGGAACTTTAGCGCCATGGCACGATTTCGCGCGCCATGAATTTCGCCATGCCTGCTGCGCCTCGGGCCGCGTACTGAGGCCCCGGCCAAGTTTTACGATTTCGAGTCCTAACTCCTTCCGCATGGCCCATACGCACGGCCGAACCACGAGGTATAACATTCTCTCTTAGAAACATTCGTCCGAATGTTCCTTCTAGCCTTACACAAAACACAATATAAACATATCTTCTTAACTATTCCTTAGCAAATAAGAATGCTCCCGAGCCACAACATTACTCAAGCATAATCAACCAAATTAACACGAATCGGTAGGAAGGGGTTACGGAGGTATAGGGAATAAGTGTGGGTATTTCTTCATCATATCATCCTCCGCTTCCCACGCCATCTCCTCACCGTTCTCGTTCCGCCATAAAACTTGGCGGAAGCCACCCTTCGTCCGAGTCGTCTAACTTGGCGATCGAGTATCGCTATGGGACTCTCCTCATCGACAACTCCTCTGTCACTGGATATCTGAATCGTGCACTCACAGATGGATTTCCAACGCATTTCCGTAACGTAGACACGTGAAAACTGGATGTACCGCCAAGATCGGACGGCAGATCCAACTCATAGGCAACCTTGCCCACTCTTGGACAATCGATACGCCCAATGTACTGGGTGAGTTTCCTTTCCTCCCAAATCTCATCACACCCTTCACGGGTGACACTTTCGTAAAGACCCAATCGCGACCTCAAACTCTGTCGACGCCCGATGATCTGCGTATGATTTCTGCCGACTGGCTGCTAATAACCGCTCTGGATAAGCTTCACCTTATCCATCGCTGCTGAACCAAATCGGCCCGATTAATCGCACTTCTCCCACTTCAAACCAACCTATCGGTGACTGCACTTCTCCCGTATAAGGCCTCATGGCGTCATCGAACACTAGAATGGTAGGCGTTGTTATAAGCAAACTCCATAAAAGGTAAATGATCCTCCGGCTACCCGAAATCAATAACACAAGCCCGCACATATCCTCGTTGTATGCGGATAGTGCGGCTACCGTCCGTCCGTCACGAGGATGAAACGCCGTCTTGAGACTCACTGTGTCCTAATCCCTTCGGAAAGACCTCAGGAAGTTAGCCGTGAACTGGGCTCCTCTATCGATATAATCGACACCGGACTCCGTGCAATCTCACAATCTCTCTAATATATAATCGCATAGTCTCTCGAAAACGTCGTCTGTTGGAAGAAAGTGGGCTGATTTCGTCACCACAACAATAACCCAAATGGAATCATGCCTCCCGGGTGCGAGGTAACCTGTAATAAAGTCCATGTTGACCACCTCCCACTTCCACATCGGAATATCAATAGCTGTAATAGCCCACCGAACTTCGTGCTCAACCTAACTGGCGACAATTAGGACACTGGCGACAAAACCGCCACGCCCTCTTCAAACCATCCCACCAATATATACACGAGGTCGTGGTACATCTTAGTCGACCGGATGAATCGAATAACGAGCACCGGGTGCCTCACGAAATCTGGCGACGAAGTCTGCCACATCGGAACACCTGATCGGCCTTAAACCTTAGCACCCCATCCGGTGCTACCTCGAATAGACTCTTCTTCTGGAGAGCTGCGTCTCGATGCACCAAAATCGGATCCTCATCGTCGCCTCTTCACCTCCTCGGCGATGGAAGACTCGGCCTCTCGAACCCGAATTCGTTACCAGCGGAATCAACCAAACGAACCCCAAGGCTTGCTAAGCGGTGTAACTCTCGGACCGTATCCTTCTTCCCCGCTGCACCGACGGACTACCCGTCAATCTGCGACTAAGGACATACGCAACTACATGGCCTTCCTGGGTGGTATAGGATATCAATATCACAATCCCAAGTAGCTCGAACCACCGTCTCGCGCAAATTCAGCCGCCTCGACGAAGATATACCGAGTTTCTGTGGTCTACGCAAATATCCACATGAAATCTATATAAGGAAATTGCCTCCAAATCTTCAAGGTACGATTAACTGCCACCGACTCTAAATCGTGAGTAACGTAATTCCTTTCTTGCTTCCCTAACCGCCGGGAAACATAAGCTCTAACCTTATCGTGTTGCGTCAAAGACACAACCTAGCCCAACACCCAACGTGTTACAATAATACCCTAACCTCTAGTCTCTCAGAGGGTTAGAAGCGTAGTCGTGGTCAACTTCTCTTCCAATAGCGGAAGCCTCTCTTGCACTTGCAAAACATTCGAGCATCCTTAATCTCGGTTATGGTTCTGCTTTCCTTTCTGTTGCAACCAAACTTGGTTACTACACTTGGATCTGATTCTTTTGCTTGCACGCATGGCTAAGACTTCACGCCAATCATAATTTGGGGAAGACTTCCTTGATCTTGTCAAGTAGTAATCCTATTATCCTCTCTCATTTCGTAGAGCTTATAGTCGATGTTCAACCTCAATTCACTATTACATAATCCAATGACTTGTCAAGATTTCTTATCGTTCGAGTGTCTACTCGCCTTTCCTTTATAAGTTAATTCAAGTTGTCACGGGGTCCTTTACCTCGCCGTGTTCTCTTACTATCTTTCTCAGTCTGATGCTACTACCTTTCCTCGAGGTGTTCCTACGCCCATTACCTACTAATGGTCTTACACTAGTTCTGGGTAAGCGTGTCTCGTGCAACTTACATAACCATAGTTGTATTCTCTTTTATCCTTTTGGTCATAACCTACCTTATGCTTATTAATAGTAAAGTGTTTCTAATTTGATCCATAATCGCATCTTTCAAACATGTGTACTACCTTCATTTTTCTTACGACACTTCCGACCGTTTCGTGGCGTCGTTCTTAATTACCCCAACATAATACTTTTTCCACGGTTATCTAAAATCGTAACTTATGGCGTGGCGATCAAGACCTACCGGTCTCCCATCCTTCGTCTAACTACACGGGTACACATAACCCATAATACGTAAGACTATCCTTTTATGTATGGAGAGAACTTATCTCCCTTCAATAAACTTTCCTTGTGTCACAACCCTAATCACCGCGTCCTCTCGTGGTCTGTAAATATCTAATCATTACGCACCGCCTTAAAATCGTGTAGATTTTCAAAACCTACCAAAGATGCCCTCTTCTTTCCGTTTAGCGCCTGCATTTATTTTATTCTTGCCTGCACATTTCCTTGAAATTATCAGGAAGGTCGTGGCCCCGACCGCCACACCAAACCAACTCCAAGTACCTCGAAGGAACTTAACATAAATTCCTTCAAATTCAAGTATTACTTACTTTACTGCGTCAATTTTTTCCAACGAACAAGTCACACAAACTTATTAAAACAATGATGCCAAAGAAGGAAGGATAATTCATCGTTACTACCACTTCCTTCCTCTCCACGATAACCGCTTATCGGAAAATTGGTACCGAATCAATCTCTTACGTAGTCCACGTTGGCATAACATGAGGCCAACTAGCCCGACTCATAATGACCTCAACGTCCGTCATAATACCGCTAGTGGTCAAGCGACTATATCGTTCTCGACAATTATTATCCGCCCACTCGCCTACCACCCAACACTCACGGGTGTGGTTACCAATAAAGGTGCTTTCATGGATTAAGCCATTTCTTTCACACTTGGTTGCTCACTTCCTTACGGTCGTACTTTTCCGCATTTCCAAACTTATTCTAGCTACGTACATAACTTCCATAATAAAGTGGCCTTCGATCTTGGAGTTACTAAGTTAAAACAATATAAGGTCATTTCCGGCCACAACCTGGTTCGGTGGGATACGTCTGCGAACTCGTAAAATGATTAATTAGACTCGCTTGTACCTGCGTGACCTGTCACGTAATGACTACTATCAATCGATCCCACCCCATGCGGGTATACTAACTTCTCATAATACCATAGTCGTGTCGCCTTGGTCACAACAACCATTACTTACTCCACACGGATCCCATCCGTACTATCCTCTTAAGCGTACCACGTAGCAATTTACAAACATAGTCTCCTATTGGGCCCCTTAATTAAGCTTCTTAAGGTTCCATTACTTTTTCCGACAACTCATCGTCTCCTAATTTTCTCAAACTAGCACGTAAAACCTCGATGAGAGTTCCTTAGCTGCTCATACCTCCTGGTACCTATTTAGTCCTTACCAAATCCTCGGTAATCTAAAATCATTCTAGGCAACACATATGTGACTTCACGTAATCCGTATAGTATGTCACAATACCAACTATACTACAAGTATTACCAACCCGATACGCAATCCGCATAATCTTCCCCGGTCATCACTGCTTTCGTGGCAGAACACTATAACTCGTTAGGGAGAGACGACCTAACCACAGCCTCTATCGCACGATCTTAGAGTGAAAGAATGGAAACCAATCCTAAATATCCCGCGACCTCACGATTATAGATGTGCACAACACACCGATAATCAAGACTCTACTAGATACGGCTGTAGACTCTTTTCCGAGGATTAATCGCTCGATACCACTTTTGTCACGACCCGGACCCGTGGCAGGTGCCTTAACCCGCACCTAGTGACACAACATCGGAGAAAACGGCGGAATGTAAACTCAAGATAAACAACCATCAAGATATAGAATAGTCTAGCCTAAAGCGGCTAACCTAAAAGTACATAAACCGAGCGATTCATCCTTAACTAACCAAGTTACGACAAGACTACAGTGCCTCTAAGAATGAATAACACTATGACGACAGGCCCCGCCATACCCCGAATGTACAAAGTCTACAACCTCGGGAATCGTACCAAAAGACGAGGCCTCGGAGAAATGGAGCCGAGAACCGAACCAGTGATCCTAAGAGTGCGGATCGACAAGTTATGAACCTCGACTGCGGCATGAACGCGCCCCGAAGGAGGTCGATACAACATGTACCAAATATGCGGCGGAAAATGCGTAATAATATCATAAGTCAAAATATAATTTGGAGTTATAGGCGGAAATCGGTTTACCTTGCAGACCGTGCCTTACTAACAATGAGAGTAACAAGTATAAGTTTTATAGCGTAAAAATAGGAGGCTCGCGATCAAAACAGGTACCTCGCCCGTAGTATCATTAAGCAATCCTACTCGGGACTATTTCACCCGCATAGGTCTGTGGACCCGCATGAGGTCATCCGCCTCGTGGGACTATTTCACCCGCGTGGGACTATTTCACCCGCATGGATCCCGTGGATCCGCATGAGTACCATCAGCGACTCGCGTGGGACTATTTCACCCGCATGGATCCCATGGTCCGATCGCGTAGTACAAGCGCCGCACTCGCGTCATGGGTAGCAAATCCATGGCATAAATAGTAAACCATCCTATTGGAGCATACGTGGCCACCCATCGTGTCGGTATGTCCAAAGGAAATAACAAGAATAACCGGGGTTTACAGTAATAATATATATAACACATTTCATCAGGCTATCATACATACATAAGCACTTCTGCCTATCATATCATAACATAAGCACTACCTACTATCATATCATAACATAAGCACTACTGCCTATCATATCATAACATAAGCACTTCTGCCTATCATAACTTAAGCAAGTTAAGAATCACTAACTTCTTATTAATAGTATTAATACATCCTCTCATTTTAGTATACCTAAGGCACGATCATGTCTTTTAATAAAAATCCGAATTTAACCCAAGTATCATGTACCTCTAACCTTTTAAGAAATAACTCTTTTATACAAAAATTCCAAGATACTAATCACCATAGTATCAAGTTACGATTTCTTTTCAAAACAAGTCACATTTCCTTTTAAAACTATCTCAAGCTTCTAAATTAAGTGTCTTCCTTTCTTGTAAAACCTTAGGCAATTCATGCCTTAAAACCATTTTCCTTCCACAAGTTCAAATCATCAAAACCTTTCTCCATTAAACTTTCACAAACTAATATAACCAACTCCCATAAAGCCGTTATATTAGAGTTAAACAATAGTAAAACACATTCACTTAAGTCCAAGGGATTTTTATACTTTTCTTTAAAGCGAAGCAAGTATCAAATACTTATAACAAGCGAAGATTTCCAAATCTTGTCGTCACCGCACTACATAGGTACAACTAATCATGCTCGAGAGATAGGAAAGCTCCACATACCTCTTGGTCAATCCACAAGCTAAGTCCAATTTACCGCACGTAGTATGTCAACCTAAAATGACCACAATCGTTTATCAAGCTCTAATTATAATGCAGAATTTTTCCAAGTTAAAGTCACCAATTTCCTACGGAAAATTGGGCGGCATTTCCTTTGTTTCTACATACTTTGCCACCTTTTCCAAGGTCGATTTATAACGCTCAAATGCCATGTTTAAGGCTCAACAACCAACCAACACTAGGGGATTACACACCTAAATTTTGGTGTGTAAAATTCAGCCCCACAAGTTACAACAACTAACCCAACAAGTCTAATGTAGTATTTAGGCAACAACATGCTCATAATATCCCCTAACCAATTCTTTCATAATCAACCCCATTTCTTACATGCAACTACTCTAAGTGCATTTTCCAACTACAAGTTCTTCCTATTAAACATGCAACACCCAAAACCAACTACAAGAGAAGAAATGTTACCTTAAGTTTTAGCCAAACTTATTCCAACACCTTGCTAGCCTTTTCTCCAAGAACACCACCACAATAGTCTTCACAAGCTTGTAATAACCTTTCCTCCTATTACACTTTTCAGATTTTTCCTTAGGCTAGAATTCCTCTTGGGAATTTAGAGAAAGGATGAACTTTTAACTTAGAGAGAGATGGAGTGTAAAGATGAAAAGTTGAATGAAATGACCAAGCCTTGGTCAATATAATGCATGCAGAAAATCAGATGGGGACACTTGTCACCCTCCCATGGCCTCTTTTAAAACAAAAATCAGACTTTCTAAGTTTTCCGCCTAAAATTCCCGCCTCGGCGCCATGCTTCCCGGCGCGGCGCACTGCGGACTCGGAACTTTAGGCGCGGCAGTTCGATGCGCGCCATGAATTCGCTGGCGCCACGGCCTGCCGCCCGGCCATGGCGCCGAGGCCCTGACCAAGTTTTACGATTTGAGTCCTAACTCCTTCCGCACGGCCCCACGCACGAACCACGAGGTATAACGGGGAGGTCTTTGCCGAATTTTACGTAGAATATTCTACGTTGAGATCTAGATGTTAATAGGCGCCTTGTGGCCTCTATAGGTTGAAGTACTACGTATGGCGTGATCTACTTGGCAAGGAGTAGAAGCGGTTTGAGGTACTTGAGCGTTTTGCTATTAGTCGATAATCGTCGCGAGGTATGTGAACCTCTTCCTATCTTTTCTAGCATGATATGTGTATAACTATGTAATGCGGTAGGCATACGTGTTAAATGTATTTGATTGGTTTAAAACATAAAGTGTTATAACGGCTTTATGAGAAGTTGGTTATAACAGCTTTATGTAGGTAAGAAAATGCTTTGTGGTTTTAAAAACTTAAGTGTTATAATAGTTTTATGGGAAGTTAGGTATAACGGCTTAAGAGAGATAAAATGAATGATTTATTGATTTTAGAAGTTAAGAGACTTGATCTTAAAAGATAAGAGACTTGACTTAATTAAATTAATATGAATTTTGTGTGAAACCTCATTCGTGAGTAATGAGTACTTGGTTTGTAAAAGGAATAATGTTTTACTGATTTAGGAAATCAGAATGAGTATCGACAAACCACTGCAGCGTTAATAAAGGGAAATGTTTTGATTAATGAAGTATTATTAAAACCAGTAGAAACCTCCATCTGCATAGAAGCTAAGATGAGACAAAATGATATTACATTTCCTAGATCATGGCTGCTTAATAAGATTGATTATGAACAAGAATAACCTACTCACATATAAGACATATGTTTTCTCAGATTGTTTAAAAGAGAATTATATTCTTAAATGGATAAGACTATGAACTACGAAACCTTTCTAAAATAAGAAACGTGAACATTTGAAATTAGGCAAACTTGAACGTTTGGAAAATAATGTTGTTACTTGATTTTACAAAGGGAAGTGTTTTGGTTTACTTAAAAAGATAGTCACTCTATTTTATACTACGGGTATTGTGTGACTTCTGTGAAAGAAACAGATCTTTTAAAAGAGTTAATGTATGAAGTACTTTGGGGATAGATACCCGAACTTATTAGCATAAAGTACCTTGTGTGAATAACTTAATTTTGTTGGTTTGTGATAGCCTTGTAATACTTTCTTGTTGATTTGATAAGTAAACATGTTAGGATGCTACGTGTGTTAGTATCTTGTGATTGTTGTGTAAGGGGGTCATTCTTGCTGTGCTTACGTTGCTAACCGGTAAGTCCGTTGTACTATTATTATATCACCTACCCCCTTGACTTATTATACAGGGCTTGCCACGCTTGATGCGGTCTATACGGCTACGCGATGCGTGAGACTATGCGAGCGGTATGCTCGAGATTGATCATTCGGGTGTTTAGCCCGACGCGGGGATGCCTATGCGGTCCATGGGACTATGCGGTCTATTGAGACTATGCGGCTGCGGAGTCGAGCGGATCTGGGGTTAAGCGCGCTCCGTCGCGGGTATACCTCGAGCGATGGGACCGTGATTCGAGGAATACCTCATGCGGTGCATGTGTGACCTATGCGGAGTGCGGTAAGTTCGGAATAGACGCGACATTGATATCGGGCGAGTGGCGGCCGATCATGTAGTGCGATGCAGAAAGACCTCGTGATCTGATTTTATAGCATTGTTGGTGCGTGGGTTTTTGTAGCTATGCCTTCGCATTTACCGTGCGGTTTTATTATGACACGTGGGACTGGTGTTTATGTGTATTCCTTGGTGCTTTTATATCATGGATCGCGATGAGGAAGGTATTCCACGGGCATGATTGATGTTGTGGCGTGAGACCCATTTTTATACTTGAGTAATGACTTGAGGCGTAAGTCACGACTTGACACGATTGTTTATTGTGGAATCGTAGTTTGGTTATCATACATGTCTCTGCTTTATATAGACTACTATGATTTCATTTACGATTTTTTGTTTCACATACTTGGTACTGTTATCGACCTCCTTGAAGTGCGTCATGCCGCGGTAGAGTACACGATGTTGATCCTCGCTCATAGGGTCACGATTCGGCGTTTGGGAAGCTCCGTTTCTCGAGGCTTATCGGTGGTATAGTCCTGTCGTTGTAGGTACTTACATTCGGGGTATGGCGGGCCCCGTCCGCCATTGTTGTCGTATCATTCTTAAGTGCGTAGTAATGCTTTTGGGCGAGTTGTAGAAAGGATGAATAGCTCAAATTGTTATTTATATGTATCTTTGAAGGTAACCGTTTTTAGTTGCTTTGTCTTCTTATTTACCTGTCTTATTACATTGGTTTCATGTATTGTCTTTATATTCCGCTGATTTCTCTGATGTATGACTACTGGGGTGCCCGGGTAAGGCACCAGTCACGGGCCCCGGTTCGGGTCGTGACACAACATCTTACCCATATGCCTTAATAAGGACTTAGGAACAACTTAGACATGCTTTTAGCTTAGAATCAATAGCACGAATATTCCTTAACTTCTAAGAGTAGAATAACTTAATGAACAATACCACAACTATAGTTCATACGCAGAACATGCCAAAAGAAAGAAGGATTTGTCTTAACATACCTTTTATTCGAACTAGCCAACTCAATATCAAGATGCGTCTCATCTAGTACTTCCACATATAATCATAGCAACATGCCCATTAACCTTACGATTACTAGCATACGTTATAACGAACGTCGACTCCTTATTCTAGGAAAATTCGGGCAACACTTCCTCTGTTTATATGTATATCCACAACTTCTCAACCAAGCCAACAATACCAACAACAAGTCATAACTTAAGAATGTAGTCAAAATAATCTCAGTTATTCCATATACGCTACCAAAATACCTTCTTTCTCTTTCTATTCACGAAGGACAACTATTACAACAATCAGGGGAAATTACGCATTTATTTCTTATGCTAATCCAGCCGTTAAATCATGTTAAAACAGCCCATTATAACAATCCATAATCCAACCAACAACAAGGGTGAAATGAGGATCTTTTCTATATCTTTTCATACCTTAATTCCTTCAAGACATGTATTGGTAATTACTATAACGTATATACATGTTCATAATCAATTTTCCAACATTTTAACTTCATTAGATCATCCCCTAACTTGACGCAACAAAATCCAACAATTTTAAGCAAGTTTCTGATCAATCTCCATAAACCAATTCTTTTCTTAATTTCTAGAATTCAATTCATGTTTCAATAATTTATTATGAATCATTATAATCTAAATGTCAAGATTTCTTTCAATACTTCCTTCAATATCAACGTGCTATTAGCGACGATAATAAGAACAACAACAATTAAATCGAACAATTTCAAAATTGGTAAAACTAGTTCCAAAAATCGATCCAACAACATTACAACAATCACATGCATGTTTAAATTCCAACCTTCCCTTAATCACAATTTCATTTCCTCAATCCTAAAAATATGCATTCCAATTATATCATAAAAGGAAGAATTTTATACCTCAAACGAAGCCAAAACAATCCTACTTTGAACTCATTGTCCACTGCCGAATTGCCCACTGTTTCATCAAATTTCTTCACAATTTTTCACACTTCTTCAACTCCAAATTGACATGCATACAATATATGATGTTAACCCATCATCCTTACACATTTTCTCTTCCAAAACTTCGTCCAAAACTTGAAAGAATCACTGCCCAATTTCGGTCCAGCATTCCCAGCGAAATGGGTCACTGTTTTGTCAGCTTAACTTGTAACGTCCATAATTCTCTACTTCGATGTCCTATCGACGAACGGTTTATTGGGTTGGAATCTAGACTCGACGAACTTCATTGTACGCTTTTGAAATACCTAAATACTCGTAATATACTAGGAGATATACCCCTCCAAAGTTGACTAAAAATCTGCCCAAAACTAAAAAAAAGCCGGGCTACAATTACATTGGTGGAGTTTTGCCACTGCTTTGCATGTAAGATTTGGCTTGAAATGTTGTTTTGGAGTTTGGTCTAGGAAGGGAGAACACAACAAGGAAAAGCAATAGCTATGGTAATGGGGGAAGGGGAGGGGTCTCGACTAAGGGGACGGGAAAGAGAGGGTGAGGTGTTTTGAAATATTAAATGGGGAAAATGAGTTTTGTTAGGTTTATAATTAAGATTTTCAGATTTTAATAATACACTTTGGTCCCCTAAATATTACACTTCGGTCTTCTAATTGTCTATATAAATCAATCCCCCAAATAATTAAATCTTAATCTCACTTCTTTTAATCTTAACTCCCGTTTCTTTTAATTCCCAGGAATTTCATAAGGTCTCGTATTCTCCATGTCGTAATTCTTATAATATGTTACTAACCCATAACGGGAATATACAACACTCATTTTCGATTTCCATTATCACGCCCGTTGTAACAAAAAAAAATGGAATCACATCCTTAAGTATATTAATTTCCTTAGTGACGTTCTTAATTATCGTCTTATCTTACGAGATGTAACATCCTTCCCCCCTTAGTCGTCCTCGAATGTTCATAATAAATCTTATGCTAGAAAAATTTCGGCAGAGTCTCCTTTATACTTATGTCTATCCACCTCTATTCAGCAAACCAACAGATGCCACACCGGACCACATTATATCATACATATACAATTCACCAATTATAAGTACTGCCTTTTTAAACCCAAGTCAGTTACCTCACAGTTTTGCATATAAGCTCTAAAATCTTGAACTTCATTAATTATGACTAATAGCCTCCCATATTTTTCTAAATCTGTCACAATAGTGTTAAAATCACCTCCTATTAACCATGAAGGTTGCATCAACAGTTGTCACTTTGGCTACATTACCCTGAATATCTATTATCACTTTGTTGAATTCATCTATATCTTTGTACCTCTCTTATCTGTTTTCCACCCTTCTCATATCAAAGTATCCGACCCTGTACTGAATTCATATGCCTCTTTCCCACTTAATTTTTCCAAGTTAATGATCATATAGGCCTGGTTTCATGAAATGCACTGTTAGAAGCACGTAGAGTATCAGTCCATACTTGATTAGTAAGTACTGCTATATACTTCTCAAAATTCCTTATCTCCGTCATAGAGACATGACACTTCACTCTTTCATTTCCCCTGAATACCCGGTGGAAATCACTCATTATTGCCTATGGACCTTGTACCGGGCCACGTAGCCTTCTAATATCCATCTACAGTTCCCCTTTTAAGAGCCTCGTCATTGAATGTACACATCAAGGTCCTATGTAAACTTTTCTTGTATCTTCTCACTACTCGTAATTATAAACAACTTCGTTTCTTTTAACATTTGTTCACTCCTTTCTTACTTATCGTACTTTTTATAATTACAACATATTCTAGTATACGTACGTAATCTCAGACATTACTCCTAGTTCCAATCCTTGACAATATCATCCCTTAAGTGATGAATCGTTAACTTATTTCCTTATTCAGTACGTAGAAGATTCTGAAGAGTTACATTACCTGACGTTGACCTAGCATCTCCACACCTGGTCATTATACCTTTATTCAATTTCTTTCACTTTCCTTATGGCTTGATGCACTAAGTCAAGTGCAAATAACTCTGATTTTTCCCTTCCGGGCCACTGTCGCGTTCCTTTGGGACATGCTGCAACCACAATAATTTATTAGAGATGGGGGGATTACCCTATGAAATAGCTTTATGGCACGATCTATGAGATGAAAGAGTAGAAACCAATCCTAAATGTCCGGCAGCCTCCTGCGTATAAGTATGGTGCACAACATACCCATACACAAGACTCTACTAGACACGATATGTAGACATTCCGAGGACTAACTGCTCTGATACCACTTCTGTCACGACCCGACGCCCTAATGACGCCATTATACTAACCTGCCACGTAATCCAACTTATACCAAAATAACATAAAATCCGACAACCCATGTCCACGTAGGCAAGCCGACAAAGCTGCTTTTACACGCGGATGAACCTGTCTCCTAAAGGAGTCACAACTAGCCAATATATCAAATAGGCGAGCCGACAAGGCTGCCACTATATACGGAAATCTCCTTAAAATAGAGTACAACAACACATAAAAAAAAGATTCTCAACTCTCGATACGTACAACCCACAACTGTCTACAGACCTCTAAGAGTACAATAATGACATATGAATTAAGGTAGGTCCAAGATTAAAGATCTGTACCAAACTGAGTAAGCTTCGAATCAATGGAGCTCTCCCAAACAACTGAGTGGAAACTCTAGACTGACGGATCACCAAGCGAGTACATTGTACTGCGGGCGTGAAACGCACCCAGAAAAAGGGTCGATCTGAAATAATGTACTGAGTATGTAAAACATGTAGTGCTGTAAAGAAGATATAACTGGCCAATAGATAACAGGAGACATGTAAGATTATCAAATATCAATCCCAACTGTACCATAGAAAATAGAGGATCAACTGTGCCTTACCAAAATGAGAGTCAACTGTGCCTTATTAAAAATGGTGAGAGTCATATCAAAATCAGAGATGCCTGCCCATGGAATCCTCTTGTCTATATACATTGTCGGCCCTTTAGTGAGGGACTCGGTGAAGTCATCATATCTATATACATTGTCGGTCCTTTACTGAGGGACTCGGTGGAATCATCATATCTGTATACATTGCCGACCCTTTACTGAGGGACTCTGTGGAATTATCATATCTATATACATTGCCGACCCTTTACTGAGGGACTCGGTGAAATTATCATATCTATATACATTGTCGGCCCTTTACTGAGGTACTCGGCGAAATCAACATATCTGTATACATTGTCGGCCCTTTACTGAGGGACTCGGTGGAATAATCATATCTGTATACATTGTCGGCCCTTTACTGAGGGACTCAGTGAAATTATCATATCTATATACATTGCCGGCCCTTTACTGAGGGACTCAGTGAAATTATCATATCTATATATATTGCCGGCCCTTTACTGAGGGACACGGTGGAATCAACATATCTGTATACATTGCCGACCCTTTACTGAGGGACTAGGTGGAATTATCATATCTATATACATTACCGGCCCGTCAATGTGATTGACATGCATACAATCTATGATGTTAAACCATCATCCTTACACACATTCTCTTCCAAAAATTCGTCCAAAACTTGAAAGAATCACTGCCCAATTTCGGTCCAGCATTCCCAGCGAAATGGGTCACTGTTTTGTCAGTTGAACTTGTAACGTCCATAATTCTCTACTCGATGTCCTATCGACGAACGGTTTATTGGGTTGGAAGCTAGACTCGACGAAATTCATCTTAGGCTTTTAAAACACCTAAAAACTCGTAATATACTAGGAGATATACCCTCCAAAGTTGACTAAAAATCTGCCCAAAACTCAAAAAACAAACGGGGCTACAATTCGGTGCCACTGCTTTGCATGTAAGATTTGGCTTGAAATTTTGTTTTGGAGTTTGGTCTAGGAATGGAGAACACAACAAGGAAAAGCAATAGCTATGGTAATGGGGGAAAATGAGGTGTCTCAACTAAGGGGAGGGAAAAGAGAGGGTGAGGTGTTTTGAAAAATTAAATGGGGAAAATGAGTTTTGTTAGGTTTATAATTATAATTTTCAGATTTTAATAATACACTTTGGTCCCCTAAATATTACACTTTGGTCTTCTAATTGTCTATATAAATCAATCTCCAAAATAATTAAATCTTAATCTCACTTCTTTTAATCTTAACTTCCGTTTCTTTTAATTTCCGGAAATTTCATAAGGTCTCGTATTCTCCATGTTGTAATTCTTATAATATGTTACTAACCCATAACGGGGATATACAACACTCATTTTCGATTTCCATTATCACGCCCGTTGTAACAAAAAAAATATGGAATCACATCCTTAAGTATATTAATTTCCTTAGTGACGTTCTTAATTATCGTCTTATCTTACGAGATGTAACATCCTTCCCCCCTTAGAAACATTCGTCCTCGAATGTTCATAATAAATTTTATGCTAGAAAAATTTCGGCAGAGTCTCCTTTATACTTATGTCTATCCACCTATATTCAGCAAACCAACAGATGCCACACCAGACCACAGTATATCACACATATACAATTCACCAATTATAAGTACTGCCTTTTTAAACTCAAGTCAGTTACCTCACAGTTTTGCATAAGCTCTAAAATCTTGAACTTCATTAATTGTGACTAATAACCTCCCATATTTTCCTAAATCTGGCAGAATAGTGTTAAAATCACCTCCAATTAACCATGAAGGTTGCATCAACAGTTGTCACTTTGGCTACATTACCCTGAATATCTATTATCACTTTGTTGAATTCATCTATATCTTTGTACCTCTCTTATCTGTTTTCCACCCTTCTCATATCAAAGTATCCGACCCTGTACTGAATCTCTATGCCTCCTTCCCACCTAATTTTTCCAAGTTAATTATCATATAGGCCTGGTTTCATGAAATGCACTGTTAGAAGCACGTAGAGTATCAGTCCATACTTGATTAGTAAGTACTGCTATATACTGCTCAAAATTCCTTATCTCCGTCATAGAGACATGACACTTCACTCTTTCATTTCCCCTGAATACCCGGTGGAAATCACTCATTATTGCCAATGGACCTTGTACTTGGCCACCTAGCCTTCTAATATCCATCCACAGTTCCCCTTTTAAGAGCCTCATCATTGAATGTACACACCAAGGTCCTATGTAAACTTTTCTTGTATCTTCTCACTACTCGTAATTATAAACAACTTCGTTTCTTTTAACATTTGTTCACTCCTTTCTTACTTATCGTACTATTTATAATTCCAACATATTCTAGTAAACGTACGTAATCTCAGACATTACTCCTAGTTCCAATCCTTGACAATACCATCCCTTAAGTGATGAATCGTTAACTTATTTCCTTATTCAGTACGTAGAAGATTCTGAAGAGTTACATTACCTGACGTTGACCTAGCATCTCCACACCTGGTCATTATATCTTTATTCAATTTCTTCCACTTCCCTTATGGCTTGATGCACTAAGTAAAGTGCAAATAACTCTGATTTTTCCGCCAAGACCCGCTTAAGCTTTCGCTGGGACATGCTGCAACCACAATAATTTATTAGAGAGGGGGGGATTACCCTATTACATAGCTCTATTGCACGATCTATGAGATGAAAGAGTAGAAACCAATCCTAAATGTCCGGCAGCCTCCTGCGTATAAGTATGGTGCACAACATACCCATACACAAGACTCTACTAGACACGGTCTGTAGACATTCCGAGGACTAACTGCTCTGATACCACACATCACGACCACGCGTACTAATGAGACCATTATACTAACCTGCCACGTAATCCAACTTATACCAAAATAACATAAAATCCGACAACCCATGTCCACGTAGGCAAGCCGACAAGGCTGCTTTTACACGTGAATGAACTCATCTCCCGAGTCACAACTAGCCAATATATCAAATAGGCGAGCCGACAAGACTGCCACTATATACGGAAATCTCCTCAAAACAGAGTAAAACAACACATAAAAAAAGTGATTCTCAACTCTCGATATGTACAACCCACAACTGTCTATAGAACTCTAAGAGTACAATAATGACATATGAATGAACGTAGGTCCAAGATTAAAGATCTGTACCAAACTGACTAAGCTCCGAATCAATGGAGCCCTCCCAAACAGTTGAGTGGAAACTCTAGACTGACGGATCACCAAACTGTACCTGTACCTGCGGGAATGAAACGCAGCCCCCGAGGAAAAGGGGGTCAGTACAAAATAATGTACTGAGTATGTAAAACATGTAGTGTTGTAAAGAATATATAACTGGCCAACAGATAACATGAGACATGCAAGATAACAGGAAGAGTTTCACATACAGTTTGTCGTCTGTTTAAACTCATATCATATCGTCCTGGGTAAAATATGAATGCATGAATGACAATAAATATTTCCAGAATTTATTGGATGATAGTAAGGTCCTTGATTTTTTGGTTAACATTATGGAATTATCTGATTGGTGATAACAGATCCTAATTGCTTAATTAATTCATTATACGCACCGTTAGTAGGTTATATTTTTATAGTGATCTTATCTAATCAGCTGTGAACTAGAAAATGTAAAGCAAATTGGTTCTATCTTAGTTTCTATGCAGATGAAATTCTAATCATTTTTAGTATAATTGTTTGTCGATACTTTATTTACGTAATGCTGCAATGACTTATTTTAACATGTTTATTTAAAAATATACCTTCTTATTTATTAAACCAGTTCCAACGTTTAATACTTATTAGTTACTTTGGATTTGCAGAGTCAAATTGGCTTCAGTGCTTACTACAAACTCTCATGGATACCAACATCTTACCCATATGCCTTAATAAGGACTTAGGAACAACTTAAACATGCTTTTAGCTTAGAATCAATAGCACGAATATTCCTTAACTTCTAAGAGTAGAATAACTTAAGGAACAATACCACAACTATAGTTCATACGCAGAACATGCCAAAAGGAAGAAGGAGTTGTCTTAACATACCTTTTAGTCGAACTAGCCAACTCAATATCAAGATGTGTCTCATCTAGTACTTCCACCTATAATCATAGCAACATGCCCATTAACCTTACGATTACTAGCATACGTTATGACGAACGACGACTCCTTATTCTAGGAAAATTATGGCAGCACTTCCTCTGTTTATATGTATATCCACAACTTCTCAACCAAGCCAACAATACCAACAGCAAGTCATAACTTAAGAATGTAGTCAAAATAATCTCAGATATTCCATATACGCTACCAAAATACCTTCTTTCTCTTTCTATTCATGAAGGACAACTATTACAACAATCAGGGGAAATTACGCATTTATTTATTATGCTAATCCAGCCTTTAAATCACGTTAAACAGCCCATTACAACAATCCATAATCCAACCAACAACAAGGGTGAAGTGTGGAGCTTTTCTATATCTTTTCATACCTTAATTCCTTCAAGACATGTATTGGTAATTACTATAACGTATATACATGTTCATAATCAATTTTCCAACATTTTAACGTCATTAGATCATCCCCTAACTTGACGCAATAAAATCCAACAATTTCAAGCAAGTTTCCGGTCAATCTCCATAAACCAATTCTTTTCTTAATTCCCTAGAATCCAATTCATATTTCAATAATTTCTTATGAATCATTATAATCTAAATGTCAAGATTTCTTTCAAGACTTCCTTCAATATCAACGTGCTATTAGCGACGATAATAAGAACAACAACAATTAAATCCAACAATTTCAAAATTGGTAAAACTAGTTCCAAAAATCGATCCAACAACATTACAACAATCACATGCATGTTTAAATTCCAACCTTCCCTTAATCACAATTTCATTTCCTCAATCCTAACAACATGCATTCCAATTATATCTTAAAAGGAAGAATTTTATACCTCAAACGAAGCCAAAACAGTCCTACTTCGAACTCATCGCCCATCGCCGAATTGCCTTTGTTTCATCAAATTTCTTCACAATTTTTCACACTTCTTCAACTCCAAATTGACATGCATACAATATATGATGTTAACCCATCATACTTACACATTTTCTCTTCCAAAACTTCGTCCAAAACTTCGTCCAAAACTTGAAAGAATCACTTCCCAATTTCGGTCCAGCATTCCCAGCGAAATGGGTCACTGTTTTGTCAGCTTAACTTGTAACGTCCATAATTCTCTACTCCGATGTCCTATCGACGAACGGTTTATTGGGTTGGAATCTAGACTCGACGAACTTCATCGTAGGTTTTTTAAACACCTAAAAACTCGTAATATACTAGGAGATATACCCCTCCAAATTTGACTAAAAATCTGCTCAAAACTCAAAAAAAAACTGGGCTACACTTTGCATGTAAGATTTGGCTTGAAATTTTGTTTTGGAGTTTGGTCTAGGAAGGGAGAACACAACAAGGAAAAGCAATAGCTATGGTAATGGGGGAAGGGGAGGGGTCTCGACTAAGGAGAGGGGAAAGAGAGGGTGAGGTGTTTTGAAAAATTAAATGGGGAAAATGAGTTTTGTTAGGTTTATAATTAAGATTTTCAGATTTTAATAATACACTTTGGTCCCCTAAATATTACACTTTGGTCTTCTAATTGTCTATATAAATCAATCCCCCAAATAATTAAATCTTAATCTCACTTCTTTTAATCTTAACTCCCGTTTCTTTTAATTCCCGGGAATTTCATAAGGTCTCGTATTCTCCATGTCGTAATTCTTATAATATGTTACTAACCCATAACGGGAATATACAACACTCATTTTTTATTTCCATTATCACGCCCGTTGTAACAAAAAAAAAAATCTGGAATCACATCCTTAAGTATATTAATTTCCTTAGTGACGTTCTTAATTATCGTCTTATCTTACTAGATGTAACAATTACTAGACAAATGCTTTGTCTGAGAGAGCCTTAGTCCATGTGTGGTACCCGCCTTGTTGGTGCCAAAAGAAAAGATGGAACTTGGTACATGTGTATTGATAGTCTAGCGGTCAATAACATCACCGTGAAGTACAAGTTTCCTATGACAATAGTGGATGATCTTTTAGATGAATTGAGTGGGGCTAATTTGTTCTCCAAGATAGATTTTAAGAGTAGCTACCATCAAATGAGAATACGAGAGGGGGATGAATGGAAGATAGCTTTCAAGTATGGCTTGTGATGCCAGTTAGATTGTGTAACGCTCCAAACTCTTTCATGAGGTTTGTGTATGAGGTACTGCGACCATTCATGGGTTGCATAGTATCATCCGGGGGCATTCATGTGAATCCATCCAAGGTGGAAACTATCCGAAGTTGGCCCGAGCCTACGAATGTAAGTGAGGTAAAAAGTTTCCATGGTTTCGCTTCTTTTTATCATCATTTCGTTTGAGATTTTTTTACCCTTACTGTCCCTATTCAGAACCTTAAGAAACTACTTGAAGTTGAATGTAATGCTAGTAGAATTAGTACCGTCTTGATTCAAGACAAAAAATCCATTGCCTTTTCTAGTGGAAAATTGGGCGGCACAATTATTCTACTTACGATAAGGAATTTTATATGGTGAGATCCTTGGCCCAATTGAGACATTATTTGAAGTCAAAATCTTTTCTTACATTCAGATCATTTGGTTTGGCCGCACCTAAGGAAGGATTTTACGACATGAGAAATAATAAACGAATTCCAAGGGCAGATGGTCCTTTCAAGATATTGGCACAGTTTGGGGAAATCACCTACAAGGTAGAACTTCCGGACAAACATGGAAGCACTAGTTCAACGCTTGATGTTGGAGAATTATCATCATACTTAGACGACGAGAATTTGAGAGCAAATATATGTTAAAGAAGAGAAGTATGAGGAAAAGAAGATAGTGAACTTAAGCGTCCAACATGAGTCGCGAGGTGATTTGTTATGGGTGCCAAAAATTGTCGTCTGTCATATGATGATATGCTTAATATGGAATGGAGTCTGGAGTGGAGTTGAAGAAAATACTTGAAGACCCAAGAAGTGCCATAAATTTTCGGCTTTATGTAAGTTTTGCCCAAAATAAACTTTTAGCTTATTTTAAATTCCTAGCTTAAATTTCTTATAGCTTAATTAATATGTTGTGTAATAGGATGAGATGACTAACACTAGCCATGTAATAATATAAGATGACTAGGACGAGAATCATCTAGAATGAGAAGCTTCCAAACGTACCTCAAGGAGGTAGTTCATGCACTTATCTACATGGATGACACAAAGGCCTAGAGAACATGAAGGGTTGGTTCTTTTCCCCTCCCCAAGTCGGTAGAAGCATCTCCTTTTTCCCATTCGGCCGAGTGCCACGTATGATGTCTATCTAGTTGATCTTCTAGAAGGTTTAGAACTAGTATAAATAGGGCATGTAGTTGATGTAAAGAGACATTGAAGTTATATGAAATATATTTGAGTTTTCTCAAACTTTGTTAAGTATTTCAACTTTTGTGTTGTTATCCTTAGTTGGTCCTTTTGTGGTCCGAACCCCGATCCTTTTGTGGTCCGAACCCCGATCCTTTTGTGGGCCACCCCTTGGTCTTTTTGTGATCCAAATCATCGGTGTAAGTCTAGTTAGAACTTTTGTGATCTAACTATATATACCCAAGTCAAGGTTCTATCCGGTTACTTGTTACAATTACATTGAAGGTTTTTTCTACTTTCATCACCTTATCCGCACACGAATTTGTCTATCAATTTTCTGATCCCTTTCACCTCAATACAACAACCCCCCCCCCCCTCCCCAACCTACACCCAAAAGGTCGCTAACCGATTCCTCCCACAAACCCCCGAAATCCCAACCAATTTCCATTGTCCCTATCTGAGTCCCTAAACCGCCATTCGCCACCTTACCACCAAATACCAACCACCAACATAACCCATAATGTGTCTAGATCAACCCCTCCAAACGTCTCAGCCCGATTCCTCCTGAAGGTACCGACACACCTCCCACCAAACACACACTGCCCGGAAACCCGCCAACCTCCATTTGACCCCATTTTCATGTCCATCCGGTTTCAATCCAACTCCGACCCACCTAACAATACAATCCCCTTATATACATCAAAGTATCTTCTAGAATGAGTAAGCTGTGAAAAATTAGTTAGGACTGTTACATAGATTTTTTTTTTTTTAAAATTAATTGTAGTCTCTAGTTATTTGCACAACAGACCTTAATAGTTTCTGTAAGGAGATTTAATTAGAAGGCATGAATACACAGAAAAATTTCCCCTAATCTTTCAGTTTGTGTTGTTAATCCTTAACATAAACAAATACTATTGAACAATAAAAGGGCTGAAAGATTGGGTGTATATGTACAGTGGTTTGATCCATGTTTGATGGCATGTTTTTCTCCGAGAACACATGCACTTACGTTGCAATCTGTCTTAACCATGTGAGGATTCTCTGGACATCCTTTGAATATATTTAATCCTTTTCTTTCATTGTTGTCAACCGGAAAATCTTAGTGAAGAATCCCAGAAATTAGGGGATAAACACTTCACTAGATAATACCTAGGAAAGGGAAGCTACATTTCAAAAATCAAAACTGGATTTACGCCCAAATCCATGGGAATTAATATGTTTTATTAATTAATATAAGCTAATTAGAAATTATTTTAATGGAAAAAGTTAGAAATTAATATAATTCTTTATGTGTTTGTGTTTGTGTTTGTATGTACATATACCCAACCATAGTAGTCATAGGTAATAATAGATCTGACATATTTTTTCAACCATAGTTAGAAATTAATCTGTGTTTACTAGTCATTTTAACATCATAATCTCAAATTACAAAAACTAATTCGAATTAAGAAATACAATTTTTTTGTAAAGTATGATTTCAAAAATTAATTTTGAAATCCATATGCTTGGGAATGCTTAACGCCCGTTGGAAATATTCTTCCCAAAATCCTGATTTAGTGGGAGCAAACATGATTTACATGGATTCGCTTCTTTTTCATTTTTTATCATCTTTTAAGTTTTTATTTGCCATATCCCATGTTAATATTAATAGTTTACATTTACATAATTATTGGATCTTAATTATAGTTAAGGATAATAAATATTTTCATATGCTTTCTCCAAATTAAATTAGATTTAGCAATCCCACATTATTCATATATTATATTGCAGCTTAATTCTGACAATTTCGCGTTTTATAGTTCAATGATTAAAAAAAATGAAGGCAGAAAAAATTCCTTAAATTCGGACGATTTGATTGTTGTAAGATTGTGATATTTCGTTGATAATAAAATATTATAGTTAATGATCATCCCGAATTGCTGCAATAAATGTGAGATTTCTAAATTTAATTGGGAGCAAATATATGAAAATATTTATTAACCTAATTGTGGTTAGGATCCAACTTTAATTAAGTAAATATATATCATCGATATTAACATGGAAAATATGTTATCCATCTAAGTAAAAACTTGGGGAATTGGAGACAATAAAAAATGGAAAGGAGCCGAATTGTAACTCTTCTTCTATTTCCTTTCAATAGAAAAAGATCCTATTATCCAGAGATAGTGGCCCAGTGGCCATTAGTCAAATTTGTGGCGTTAGGGTCACAAATTCGATTCTCGGCGGATACGTTTTTCGGGGCATATGTCTCGTATTAAAGCCTGGTAGCTTAACCGCGCGGGCATGTTGCAGTGTGAGTTTGATACTCCCACGGACAATCCCTATTGGGGGGTGGACCTTGTAGCATTGATATGTTGGTGGCGATCAGACACTGAATGTGGGGCGCACATCTCGCGATTTACCTGGCGGTGACGGCTAAGAACGGGTTCCATTCGCCTCCAGGAGCATAGTACCAGTACCTGTGCAGGTACTAGCGATATGGGGTACTAAAGCCACCCCGAGACCTGGATTATCAAAAAAAAAAAACTATTAATTAGATCTTAGCTGGTTATCATATGTAATCTTTCTTAAAGTTTTAAGTTTTCATTTATCACAATATACTTTGTAAAGTAAATCATTATTCCTAAAGAGTTAGAGAGAAGTTTCTCTCACTAGGCGAAAATGCTCTCAACATTTCTCCCTAGTCGCTCTTCGCAATCCGCCTCATTCTTATGATTTCATCTTAGATTTCATACTCCTTAAATCTGATTTCATCTTTGATTTCATGAGATTGTTCGTTTGTTCATCTTACTTGAATTTGATACGAAGTTGTTTGAGTTTATTACGTTTGAGTTTATCAACTTGTTCAAAGATTGCTACGAAGATACTCCAACTTGATTAAAGATTGCTCAAGATTTGCATTATCTTCCTTCTAGCCATGAGAAAGAATACAAAGATTTCAAAAAAAGAATGAACGAGATTATTTTGATTGTTCAAGATTACAAGATTCAGGATATGAATTTGAAGTTTGCATATCAGGGGCGACAGCGGTGGCGATTCTTCTCTGGATTTTGTGGGGTATTCGGGAAAGGCGGGTGGTGCTGGGTTGTTAGCAGGCCAGGAGGATGTTCTTGGTGTGCAAGAGGGTCTTGTTGGTGATCTTGGGTTGAGGTTTCAACACTTTGATTCTCCCAACCTCGGCAGCACGCGGGCGTCGGTAAGGCTGCTGCGTTTCCGGTGGGCGCTCCGGACTCCGGAGAGATTGCGGATCTTGATAGGGATCCCGGGTCGAAAGTGGGTATGGAGGGTGGTTGCGGGTTGCAGGTGGGTGGTGTTTATGTTCAGGGTTTGTGGTTTGAACCCTTGGGTCTCCGATCCTTGGCTTCTGAGTGCATTGAGACTTTTCCGGCGGCCACTTTTGATTCCAAGGTGACTGCGGGTCTAGAGGTTGGTCACGGGTTGATTTCGGTCGAGGGTGGGCATGGGTCTTGGGAAAGTCCATGGGTCACCACTTTGGTTGTTGAGTTCGAGAATGTTTCTTTTCCAATTGGCCTAGAAATGCTAAGGTTTTGGAAGTCGAGGGTTTTCATCCAAAAGAGGTATAGGAATTTGATGCACTCGATGGGTGCGGATGTCGATGGCATGCCTCATTCATTTCTTTGCGGTTGTCGATGTCACGCCTCGTTCATTAGGTGCAACTTTCGAGTTGAGGTTGTTGGGAATTCAAGTGTTGCGGTTTGAACGTCACCTCTCGAGGGTTGGCGGTACCGTGGGTGGGCACGTCAATGGCGTTTCTTGGGGGTGGTTACGGGTTGAAAGAGGGTCGGAAGGGTGGTCATGGGATCTTGATTGGTCTTTTTGGTGGTCGCGGTCAAGACCGAAACCAGCGGTCATCGGTTCAATTGTAGGTCGGAAGTTGGTTCACTTTCCATGGCTCTTGGTATTGCAAACCGTGCGGAAGTTGAGCGACTACTCTTCAAACGAGACTTGGTAACTGGGCAATTTAATTCTTGAGCATACGAGGAAGGATCGTTCAATGGGACATCGTAAATTGTTAAGGGTGGGAACCGAAGTGTCACCTCTTCTAATGAATTCAATGGTTGTGGAAATCAAAGGCGGCCGTCAAAAAGTTTGGAAACTTGATGGCTCACGAGGCGGAAGGTCTACTCTTGAATGAGTCTTGGAAGATCAACTTATGTGGAATTCGAAGGGTCATTCTTTTCAAGACACCAAAGAATTGTTATTTGGTTTGGCGATGTAGCGTTCAATCCGAGGGACATAAGCCATTTATGGCAACCATTCCCGATGATGCAAGTCTTGATATCCCCACGAATTCAACTATTGCACCTAATAAGCGTCTGAATGATCTTGATTAATTAAATGAAGATACTATCTTGGAATGCACGGATAGTAAGAATTTAATTTTCATGATTTAATCTCCCATTGTAACGTCTCCTTGGGTAGGCGCCCATCCCTCCTCTCTTTCATTTCTTGTTTATTGCTTACGTTGAGGATTGAGAACCCTCGACGAATGATTGTAGCTACCTGTTTTTTCGTCTTTCTTTTATAATATTAGCATTTACCTAAAAAAAAAAAAAAGTAAATCATTATTCCTATTGAATTTTATCAGAAATTATCCTCCTACTATCGTGCTTTATTTTTTTACTGGTCCTGCTTCAATTAGATAGGATATTTGTCAACCGCTAGAGAAAAGGATGATTAAGAAAATAGTACTTCTTCCGTCCCAAAAACAATTGGTCTAGTTCGATTTGGATTAAAATTTAAGAAATAAATTATTTTAAAAAAAAATTCATAATTCAGAACAAATTTTAAATATTTATTTAGTTATAAATGATCTTATAAAGTTAAATTCTTTCTAAATATAAAAATGAGTCAATTTTTTTAGACAAACTAATATTATTTTTTTTTTTTTACATAATGAGTACTTTTTAGTAGGGCTGGCTAGTGGGCCGGGTCGGGCCCACTGAGATCGGGATCGGGACGGAGAGAGAAGGCGGGCTGGTGGGGCCGGGGCCAAAGGATCGGCCTGACGGCGGGACGGGCGGGACATTTTTTTTTAAATTTTTTTTCACTAAATTAAAAATACTAACAAAGTAACATATAGTCATAAAGTGATAGTCATATACTCATATTATATTTATAAATTAAATAATTAAACAAAGACAAAAAGAGAAAATAAGGTATTTATAGTTGGGAAATTGAATTAAAGTGTAAATATAATAATTTAGGGGTTAAAAATAAATATAAAGGAGATATGGGGGTTGGGGGAGACCAAAAATAACCTTTGTCTAACGGCCAAAATGTAAAATGGATCGAAATCGGGTCAGCCCGACCCACTGATCAGCCCTACTTTTTAGGAAATCAAAAGTTTAGTTACAAAAAATAAAGTTGGAATTGAGGACCATGTCTAATCAGCTGTCAAGTTCGGGACATTCAATACGATGAGGATTTTATCGATAAGATTGCACGTGTTTATACTCAAGTCTCTTTCTAATTGCCTAATCATAAATAATTATTGAAGACAAAATTGTTGGTGCTAATTAAATTAATTATATTTCAATTGTTCAAATGCTCCATCTCACTGTTACTTTAACTTTATTGTTTTTTTTTTGGATTCTTTAAGGAACAAATGCAAATCTTCATTAGATACACTAACAAAAGTTTAAATTTAACTTCACCACTTAAAGAGCACGTCAGGACAAGAAAAACATAGCTCACTAAAAATACTACAATGGTAAATGAAACTAATTATAAACCGGTAACTACCTATAGAAAAAGATTGCAAGATGGAAAAGAAGATAAATAAGAACAATCAGTTAAAGTATTATTTTACATGTATAATTTAAACGTTCATAAAAATGGTGAAAATAGTAATACTAGTTTATTCCACACTAATATTTTCAGTAACCCATACAATAGATCATTATGGTCCGCCCTTTCTCGGACCGCGCATAGCAAAAACTTAGTATACTGAACTGCATTTTTAATAATATATTCTTGGAATAATAGAAAGTTTCTTCTTATTATGTAAAAGTTTATTATTTTCCTCGAAGTGTTGCATTGACTATGTTTCTTTTGAGCCGAGGGTCCATCAAAAATAATATCTTTACCCCACAAAGATACAGATAAGATCTGCGTACATCCTACCCTCCCTAGCTGGATTTGTTATTGTTGTTATCATTGATATGTCTAAAAGCTTAATTGCAGGCATTGATATCATCCTTAATAAAAATTAAAAAGTAATCCCTCCGTTCTATATAAGTTGTCAAGATTACTGAAAATATTCGTCCTAAAATACTTATCATTTTTACAAAATCAAGATGAAATTAATTTTTATTTTATTTTATTTTATCATTAATATTAAGTATTCTGAAAAATAAGTAAATATTAAGTAAATATATATTTTTTATTTATAATTTCTTAAATAAAATGCAAAAGGCAAATGTGACAATTAATGTGTGAAAGAGGGGAGTAAACACTTGAAAGATGAAAAAGATAGTACTAATACTCTTGGAAGAATTTTTTTACAATAAGAGAATCCTTGTTCTTCACTTGATTTTCACATCATAAATAATTCGTCATAACATTATTGTTCCTCTATTATTGTTGGCCAATAATAGTAAGAAGATAAGTAGGGTTCATTTACCTTTGCCTAAGGGACCCTCCTTAAAATTAGAGGACACATTTTTTTCTTACATATTCCAGTGAAATAATCAATAGAAAATTGGACGGTTTCCTAACTCTGCCAAATTGGAGATTTTTCGAGGAAGCAATGATTCAGATTACTGTCTGAAACAATATATTTTGTGGACCCAAAATCACTTCGCAGGACACTTCTTTTGTTTTTTTTACTAGAAAATCCGCATTATTATTCTTTCAGTCTTGTATATAAACGAATTGTGCAATGATGCATAAATCACGTCGGTAGATTAACTTGGCAAGCTTGTGTGTGTGATTCAATAAGAAGGTTTATGTAGGGAATCGAACTCGTGACCTTGCGATCCCGCGTGTAAGATATTGGAATAATTTACCTTAGAGATTTCTTTCATTAATCACAATATATATAGTAGTACAAATGTGATTCTTAATACAGTAAGAATCCTAAGTTACTTTAAATACATGATACTAATAAGTATAATATATATTGTGAATATTTGAAGAATATTCGCTAACACACCCCCTCAGACGGAATGGAGGAGGTGAATGCTCAGTGGATCAAGTCCAAACAGTTGTGCAGGTAGTCCCTTTGTGAAGATGTCTGCATACTGATAAGAGGAAGGTACATGTAGAATTTTGACAAGACCACGTGCCACCTTCTCACGAACAAAATGAATATCCATCTCAATATGTTTGGTCCGCTGATGTTGGACCGGATTATGATACATATAGATAGCAGATATGTTATCACAATAGACTATAGATGTCTTACGCAATGGATAACTCAGACGTGGCTTGTCGTTTGACCGACCAAGAGATCAAATTATCCCCTAAGAACACACAATAACCTGAAGTAGAGCGTCTCGTGTCCGGGCACCCTGCCCAATCAACATCTGTGTAGGAAAGTAACCTGTTCGGAGCGGAGGGGTAGAGATGCAACTCATTGTCAGGAGTGTCCTTAATGTATCTGATAATACGCTTAAGAGTAGCAAAATGGGGTTCTCTCGGAGCGTCGTGAGCAGACATTTCTTTGGACGACATATGCGATGTCGGGCACGGTGAAAGTGAGTCTTGAAGAGCACCGCAAGACCCGATAGAGAGTAAGATCGAATGTTTGGATCACGCCGGAAGCGAGATTGGATTTACATGAGTGGGCATAGCCTTGCAATTCGACATCTTAGCTCTGAACACAATTTCTTCTGCATACTTACGCTGACTCAGGAACATAGTATCTGCAGATCTAGTGACTGATATACATAAGAAGTAATTCAGCTTCCCCAAATCAGTCATAGCAAATTCAGTTTTGAGAAGAACAATAATGTTATTTTTCAACTTATCAGATGAGGCAGTGAGAACAATGTCATCAACATATAATAACAAGTAAGCGATGTCACTACCATGATGAAAAATGAACAGAGAGGTGTCACACCTGCTGCAAATAAACCCAATCTGCATAATATACCTGACAAATTGGTCATACCAAGCACGAGGTGTCTGCTTTAGACCATAGAGTGACTTCCTGAGACGACAAACATAATGAGGAACAGTAGGATGAACAAAACCAGGTGGCTGATGCATGTATACAGTTTCTTTCAAATCCCCATGAAGAAATGCATTCTTGACATCCAGCTGATGAATCAGCCACTTCTTACCCATAGCAATGCTAAGAACAGTATGAATCGTAACCGGTTTAACAACTCGGCTGAAAGTATAGCCTTGTATCGTTCCAAAACCCCACTATCTCTGAATTTATGACGAAAAAACCACAAGCATCTGATCACATTCACCCCCTCTGGTCTAGGAACAAGATTCCAAGTATGCTGCTTAGTTAAAGCATTATATTCCTCAGACATGGCTGCATTCCAATTAGGGTCAATTTTGGCCAATTTAGGGTTCTTTGGAAGTGGAGAAATGGTTTGGACAGACATGTTAAACTGAACTTTAGGTTTGAAAATCTCGTGTTTGACACGAGTTTTCATTTGGTGACTGGGGACATTGGGTGTTGGCATTGTTGAAGTGCGAGTTCGAGGTTAGTTTCTTGGAAGGGTGGCCGCGATCATCCTCGAGGACATGGTCTTGAAGGCGATGGAGGATCATTGAACTCTCTGGAAGAGGGGCACCGCGGTGCATCCTCGAGAGACCGCGGTGCTAAAAGTTCTGCAGGAAGATGGGGCTCACTGGAAGGCAGACACCGCGGTGCATCAACTGTGGACCGCGGTTCTGAAGTCAAAATTTGGGTAAGCTGACTAAGAATGGTTGGGGATATGAATGGTTCATCAAGAAATGAATAGTCTGGTTTTCGATATTTTTGAGGATTCAAAAACGGAAAGATCGTCTCATCAAAGGTGACGTGACGAGAGATGTGAATTTGACGAGTGGACAAGTCATATCATAGATAACCCCTATGGTTAGGTGGAAAACTGAGGAACACACAGAGTGTAGTTCTAGCAGCCAACTTATGAGGGGCGGTGGAGGTAAGATTGGGATAGCACAAACAACCAAAGATCCGTAGGTGGTCATAAGATGGAGTTCTACGATACAGAATGTCTGTGGGGTCTTGTTTTGTAAGGTGCTAGTAGGTAAAATATTTAGGAGGTGTTCTGCCATTTTGACAGCATAGACTCAGAAAGATGATGGCAGACATGCATGAAAGAGGAGTGTACGAACCATGTTATTAATAGTGCGAATAATACGTTCAGCTTTACCATTTTGAGGTGAGGTATAAGGGCAAAAGAAACGGAATACCATGCCTTGTTGGGAGCAAAGGTTATGGAAAACCGAATTATTAAATTCACGTCCGTTATCACATTGAAAAGATTTTATGGATTTTTCAAACTGAGTTTTAATAAATCTGTGAAACTCAAGGAATTTAGCAAAAACCACATATTTGAATTTGAGTAGGTAAATCCATAAAAAATGTGAAAAGTCATATAATAAAACAAGATAGAATTTGTGGCCTAGAGAGCTAACTGTTACACCCCGTAAGTCCAGGACATATTTAAGAGAATGTAAGTAAGGAACACAAGACTTGAAAAGGGTTCGAAAGGAAGAATTGTTTTTCCGACGGAAAATCTTCCGAACATCGGAAAGGAAAAATGTTCGTTGGTGAGAATTAGATTCTCAAAATGCATTATTTGAAGAGTATGGAACTTATTATCCTTATGGAAATTTATTTTTACGGATTTGGTCACGTGGGGCCCACCCGAGGAATTTTACGTTTTGTGGGACCCACGAGGGTTACAGAATTTTATGGACGAATGGGAGGGCGACACGTGGCACCCCCCCCCCCCCACAATGGTCTTGGACGAAATTATGCAAGGGTATTATGGTCATTGACCATGGTAGAAGACCAAGTCTTGCTAATTAAAGAGCTTGATATTGTTGACTAAGTCCAAGGGCCACTTGGCTTGATCTCTTCCCTCCAAACTTAACAAGTGTTATAATCTAGACCCTCCAATGTATTATATAAGTACACTAGTAGCATGACTTGCCTTTAACACTTATAAAATTTTTCAAGACCTTGTCTTGAACATAAAGAGCTCTCGGCTTTGTCAATGGAGAACAAGAAAATTTTGCAATTTTGGTTCATAATTCACAAGACTTTAACCCAAGGTCCCTAAGGGTATTGTAAGGATATCTCAATAGAAAGATTTCGGAAAAACGACGTTTTTACGTTAGTCGCAAGGCGAAAACCCAAGGTGTTCTTCAACTTTGAAATTGGAAATAGAAGAGGAGTTTTTCACAAGCTTCTAAGGGTTGCAAATAGCGGATTGGAACGTCAAGAAAAGGAGTTGGAGTTGCTAAAGATCGACTTAGGGTTTTGGATCATTTTGAGCTTAAGAAGGTAATAATCTTCGTCTTGCTATTATAATTCAAGATTTCATGTTGTAGTAGTTAGAAATGATCATGTGGATTATATTATGAAGAATGATATGTGTTATGGAATATTTGGATGGAATCCGAAAGTTGCATGATTTAGCCTTTAAGTTTGTAATTCAATTTAGTTACTAGTTTAGTCGTCACATGTTATCTAAAGAGTTGATTATAATTGTTAAGTTGTTATGACTATATAACATGTTAGGCCTAAGAAGTTGGATTGAAAAAGAATTGGAAAAGGACTTTGTGTTGTTGTGTATGTTTAGCCAAGAATGACTTTAAATATGGAACTAGTTTCGTATTAATTTGTGGGGCGGAATTTTACACGTCATGTTAAGGCGTGTAATCCCCTTTGGTTAGCTGAATTGTTGGGCCTTAAATGTGGCGTGTTTGGTTATTGTATTCGGCCTTGAAAAAGGTGGCAAAGTATGTAGAAACAAAGGAAGTGCTGTCCGATTTTCCGTAGAATTTAGTGACTTTGCACTTAGAATATTCTACGTTCGAAGCTAGAGGTTAATGGACGTATTATGGCCATTTTAGGTTGAAGTACTAAGTATAGCGGATTCTACTTGAAGGATGGAATAGCTATCAAGGTTGAAATCTTGGAGCATTTTGCTATTTGTCGATAATCGTCGCGAGGTATGTGAACCTCTTCCTTCTTTAGACATGATTCTATGTATGGAATATACATGTGGTATTATTTCATGATTCCTTCTACTCTTAGAAGTTAAGAAGTATGTATGTTGATTTACTCTACGTAAGGGTTATGTCTAAGTTATCCTAAGTTCTTACCAAGTCTTATGGGGGATGTTGGTAAGAGTCGTTAGGAGGTATTTGGAGCCAAGTTGACTTGGCTAAGTTACGACACAAATGGGAATAAGTATCGAACAAGCCACTGCAGCGGTAATAAAGGAAAATGTAATGACAATCAATTAAGTTAAAATGAGTAGAATTCTCCATCTGCATAGAAGCTAAGATAAGACAAAATTGTATTACATTTTCTAGATCATGGCTACTTGATTAAGATCGTTATAAATAAGTATAACTTATTCACAACGCACCAATGTATATGTTACTTAATTTATAAGAATTTACGTATGAAGTTTTAAGACTATGAACCTCAAATTTTTAAAAGGTTAAGGGACTTGATTCTTAAAGGAAGAAATTAATTGATTTAAAAGTATAGAATACTTGATTTGGAAAGTATTGATTTCTTGCCATTCTAAAGTTAAGAAACTTGTTTTCTTAAAAGTTAAGAGACTTGAAGTATTTTGAAAGCTATGTGATTTGATTTGAAAGTATAAGTCTTTTGGTTATAAAATGAATGAATTTGTCTAAGACATAAAGAGTTATAACAGCTTTATGGGAAGTTGGTTATAACAACTTTATGGAAGATTAAAAGAATGGGTTTCTTCAGTAATGTAAGCAAAGAAATGATTTGAAATAAAGAAGGGCAAATTGTTTTAAAGGTACCAATTGCTTAAGGTTTTTAAGAAAGACGTCACTTGATTTAGAAGCCGGTAAATGTATTTCTAAAAGGTATTGTGACTTGTCTTGAAAAGTAGATATGACTTGATACTACGGTTGTTAGTATCTTGGAAGTTTTATTTGAAAAAGAGTCATTTTTAAAAGGAGTAGAGGTACGTAGTACGTGGGGTTAGATTCCCGGATTTTATACGACATTATCGCGTCCCAGAAATGGGTCGGGCAATATACCTTTATGGGCAGACTATATGACATTATCGCGTCCCAGAAATGGGTCGCAAGATACCTTATGGCGCACTATATGACATTATCGCGTCCCGAAATGGTCGGCAAGATACCTTTATACGGCGACTATATGACATTATCGCGTCGTGAATGGGCGCAAAGATACCTTACATGGGCGGACTATATGACATTATCGCGTCCCGAAATGGGTCGAGCGATAATACCTTTATGGGCAGACTATATGACATTATCGCGTCCCGAAATGGGCGATAAGATACCTTTACGGGCATACTATATGACATTATCGCGTCGTGAATGGTCGGGCAAAGATACCTTTACGGGCATACTATATGACATTATCGCGTCCCGAAATGGGTCGGCAAGATACCTTTACGGGCGACTATATGACATTATCGCGTCGAAATGGGTCGGGCAAGATACCTTTACGGGCGTACTATATGACATTATCGCGTCGAAATGGGCGGCAAGATACCTTTATGGCGACTATATGACATTATCGCGTCCCGAAAATGGGTCGGGCAAGATACCTTTACGGGCGACTATATGACATTATCGCGTCCATAAACGGCGGCAATATACCTTTACGGGCGAACTATATGACATTATCGCGCGTCGAGAATGGGCGGCAAAGATACCTCTACGGGCGACTTATGTGACTTTATCGGTCCCGATTGGTAGGCGGTATAGGCGTCCCTCCATACAGGGCCGGATTATGGTATGCAAGGTAAGTAAGTTATATGGTAATGAACTTGACGGTTTTTCTAAGCATGTACGTAAGAATGTGACTATAACTTTTATGTAAAAATGGAAAAGATAATAAGGTACGATTAAGTTCACGAGATGGAAATGACACGGTAGGATCTGGTATTTACTCTTTCTTTATACTTGCCCCTGTCATTCTTTTGTACAGTTATGATTTGTTTATCGCACTTATTTTCCGCTCCATATTAAACTGTTGTTATCGACTTCCGAGGCTGCGTTCATGTCCGCAGTTTAGGTGATTGTGGATCCGCGAGCTTAGGATCCCGATTCAAAGATTTTGAGATGGCTCCATGTTCCGAGTTGTCATGGCTATGTATATTCAAGTGCGGCGGGGCCTTGTCCCGCCATAGTATTTGTTCAAATCTTAGAGGTGTATTCATCCGTAATGGGTGGCTAGAGTTGTTTTGTTTACATTGTTAAACAGTGAAGACCCTTTCGGGTAATTTTTATGATTATGGCAGCCTTATCAGCTTGGCCTTAGTTTAAAAAAAAAAGTGTGTTATTTATCTTCCGCAGTTTACTATGTTGTATGATTAGAAGGGTGCCCAGGTAGGGCACCAGTCGCGGCCCGGGGTCGGGTCGTGACACTAACAACATGAGAGGTCCATAAGTCAGCATGAACAATATCAAATGGTGAAACTTAATAGAAGACATAAAAGAGAGACGAGTATGCATGCCAAACGGACAAGAAAAATAGTTTTGGACAAGTTTCTCATTATTACATTGAATACGTTGATTATGTCTAAGAAAGAAAAAAATATGATCTCCTGGATGTCTGAGCCTCTTGTGCCAGGTGGATGGAGACAATGCAGCAAGAGAGACTGGTGGTTGAGTTCTGACAACGAAAGAGTTGGTGAAAGGGTAGAGGTCTCCCACACTATTGCAGCGCGTAATAATTCTCCCCGTATTGAGATCCTTCACAGAGAAACCAAAGTGGTCAAAATTGACAGACACCCAATTATTACGAGTGAATTTCCTAACAGATATCAACTTTTTAATAATTTGGGGTGCGTGGAGGACATGGTTAAGTGAGAAGGGTGAATGGGGATTTTTGATATATGTGTTACCATAGCCTGCAATTGGAATGCGATGACCATTGCCAACAGTAATGTATTGAGGATACTTTAACCGAAACAGTTGGGAAAAGTTACCTGAAGAGTTGGTCAGGTGTGATGTGGCTCCGGAATCCATATACAAATTATTGTCGGGTTGTTGCAGAGTGAAAGTATTGAAAGCTTGGCCCAAATCAGTGGGTTGCATCTGCTGGACTAGAGGAAATTGTTGAGCCGACATCAGATGGGCCTGTTGAGGAGATAGGCCTCGGTGTTGGGCCAGAGACCGGGCCGCCATCTTCTTTGAAATTGCCCGATTCTGTGGCTGACCGCCATCGTTGTTCTTGGTTGTTCGACCATCGAGGCGGTGCGAATCTTCTTTGTCTTTTCTTTTCGCGCTTTCCTTTGTTTCCTTGTCCACGATCTCTGCTGCCTCTGCTTCCACCGCGGTTCTGCTACTGGTGGTCCAGCGGTGGTGGAGCAGTGGTCGGCGATTGCAAGTTTTCAACGGCTAGTGCTTTTTTATTGTGCTCGTACTGTTTAGCACGCCGTGTTTCTTCCAACAATAATTGTGAACGCGCCTTGTTGAAAGTTGGAAGTGGATCAGCATGTTGGATCATTGGTACAAGAGTGTCATATTCCCCCTTCGGTAATCATGCAACAAGTTGTAGTATCATCTTAGTTTCAGACACAGCAGTCCCAACATGAGAAAATTGGGCTGCGACAAGTTTTAGTTGTTTGCAGTATTCTGTCATGTTGTTGAAATTCTCAAGGCGTGTGTTGTTGAACTGCTCCTTTAAATACACGCCATGTTGAATCGTCAATGTCAGATGAGCGAGGGATTGACTCATCAATATGGTCGAGCACGTTGTAGGCACAGGCATGAATATAAAATAGTTCCACCCGCATAGAATATTGACAGTCTTCTTGATCAAGAATTATATGGACAAAATTCTTAATGTTTGTGACAGCAAAAGCCTGATGAAAAGAAGACTTTGAGGAAGGAAGTGGAGTGTCAACTAAGCCAGAGGTAGAACCAGTATATTTAGGAGAGGTGAGAGGAGACATGATAGCCACATGAGTAGAAATTCCAAGAAGAGGCACCGCGAGTGGAGCGGCGTAGAGAGGAGAGGGGAATATTTAGGGTTTTGAGATGTTAGGCTATTGATACCATGCATGTAAGATATTGGAATAATTTCTTTAGAAATTTCTTTCATAAATCACAATATATATAGTTGTACAAAGGTGATTCTTAATACAGTAAGAATCCCAAATTACTTTAAATAAATGATACTAATAAATACAATATATACTGTAAATATTTGAAAAATATTTGTTAATACTGTACTCTACTGTTACACCAACTTGACTACCCTTCAAATGACTGTCTTGTATTTATCAACACTTTCTTCCAAAATTCATTAAAACTGGAATAAGAAACCTTGCCAACCGAAAAAGAAAAATTATTATATCAGTTCATAGAAAATTTCATTTATTAATAGGTTAAATTTATCTATTTTCAGAGAAGTTGAGATGTCACTTTGTTGGACTTATTGAAGAATTTAGAAATTGGGTACTATAACCTTTACATGTTTCAAATTTACATTTTGTAAATTCTTAATTATACTTTTACTAAAGCCACAAATTTTCAATACGAATGATTCATGGAGTATTTATAAATACTCTAAAAACTATTTAAATAGAAAGTTTCCTTTTTCTTTTTAAAGCAAGAAGCTGTCTATTTAAATGGTTGATTTTAGAGTATTTATAAATACTCTATGAATACTAATACATTTTTTATTTAACCAAATAAGTTTTATAATACAAACCAAACATACCTAAGATACTTCAAAATCCCGTTAAGAGAAAAACAATTATACCATATCAGTTGCTATAGGTAAAATATTATTAATAATTCGTGACACATAGATCTAGAACTATTAGGGAAACACCCTTTTTTATAAGATAAAGCTCTTTAATTATTACATGAAACTATATAGAGTTTCTCTTACCGCCGTACAAGATGTCGTCCAAACGCTTGATGTTTCAATCTTATATAATGTTTGTCATTTTTTTAGATAAACATTTTATTTAATCCAATTTCACCCTCAGAAAGTAATACATTAATTAGGAACTTCTTATTCTATGTAACCACAAAGAAATTCGTTCAAAAGTGTTAAATAAGTCCTATAGGGATAGAGTGGAGTTTTTCTAATGCCTACGCTCCTTCCATCACTCCCTACCTCCGAAAATTAATGCAAATAAATAAGCTATTAATTAAATTTTGTTCTTTTAAGTTGTTCAATATTCCTAGAACTTGGATGAGTACTAGCCACGTGGTCCACACCTAGCCTTTTCTCATCACCTTCATCTTAATTTTCTTTTTTGTTGTTCCTGTCTCAATCTTATCCCTACGCATGTTGACTTGTTAACTCAAAATGATACATCTCACGTGAGGGGCAAAATCGTCAAAACAAAAAACCTTCACTGTACTATAAAACCCTAGCCGGTCTCTCTCTTTTCAACGTGGTGCATGAAGTAAGGAAATCCACATGCAAAGCTATCTTCAAAAAGAAATAGTGTGTAACTGAGTCACTGAATTGTAGAGAGAGAGAGAGAGAGACAACAACCCCTCATGATGGGCAGCTTCATGTACATCACCATCCTTCTTCTTAGCATAATCTCAGCCGTTCATTCCTGCCCTCCATCCGATCGGGCAGCATTATTAGCTTTCCGAGCTGCCCTAAATGAACCCCACTTGGGTATTTTCAACTCATGGAAAGGTTACGATTGTTGCCATGGATGGTACGGGGTGAGTTGTGATCCCATAACTCACCGAGTAGCTGACATTAACCTCCGTGGAGAATCCGAGGATCCTCTCTTCGAAAAAGCTCATCGTACCGGTTATATGACCGGTACGATCTCTCCAGCTATATGTAAGCTGGAGAGGCTATCAAGCCTTACCATTGCTGATTGGAAAGGCATTACTGGTACCATTCCATCATGTATTACGTCCTTACCATTCCTCCGAATCATCGACTTGGTCGGGAACAAGCTCACCGGACCAATCCCCTCCCAGATAGGTCGATTAAGTCGACTCACCGTGTTAAACGTAGCTGAAAACAATCTTTCTGGTTATATCCCTCATTCGTTAACCAATTTATCATCTTTAATGCATTTAGATATCCGAAACAACAGCATATACGGAACGTTACCAACAAATTTTGGGAAATTAAGGATGTTGAGTCGAGCTTTACTTAGTCGAAACAGGTTATCGGGTCGTATACCATATTCCATTTCTTATATCTATAGGCTTTCCGATTTGGATCTTTCATTGAATAGGTTCTCTGGTAGCATACCTCCATCTCTAGGAAATATGCACGTTCTTGCAACATTAAATCTTGATGGTAACAATATTTCTGGTACTATACCACCTAGTTTGATGAATTCTCGCATCAACATTTTGAATTTGAGCAAGAACGCTATTGAAGGGTACATTCCTGATTCATTTGATGAAAGATCGTATTTTATGGCAATTGATTTATCGTACAACAAGTTAAAAGGAAGGATTCCAAAATCGATATCGTCGGCGACATTTGTCGGTCACTTTGACGTTAGTCACAACCATCTTTGTGGACAGATTCCGACAGGTCCTCTGTTCGACCACCTTGAAGCTTCATCTTTTACTTATAATGATTGTCTCTGTGGGAAGCCCCTTAAACCTTGTCATTAAGTGTAACTGGCTAACTGCTATTAGATACATTTAAATTATTGTTATTTCAAGATTTTTAATTAACACTTTATATATGGTGAATATAATATGCTTGTATTATCTATTATGTGGTACTAAAGTCTAAAGAGTAAAAGAGTGTTTAGGAGATATGTGAAATTCTCTCCTTTACTAAACCATTATTGTTTTCTTTTAAAAATATTCTTTACATTTTGACTAATGTCAATCAAAATATTTGGTTTTAGGTTTTTGGATATGTAGTCCCATCAACTGTGAACTCCTAAATTTAGCATTTAGGTCCGACTGGTTTAGCAACATGTACTCGACTAATTATGCTATCCATAAATAAAGTTTAAAACAACAAAAACATTGATTCTATCCGCTTGAAGTTTTACAAAAATGAATTTTTTTTGGTAAACTCCTGTAGCCCTTTTTGAAACGACACAAAAAGATTATATATATCTACAATTAGATAAAGATGGACAAATCCGATGGGAAGAATGGTATAATACTAAAATAGTGTTTAAGGTTTGGCTGTTTTATTATCTCCAATTATATTGCTTAGTTTAATTTGGAAATCACATGTCACACAATAAAGATCATGGGGTGATCTCTTTGTAAATGAGAACAATAAATTCTAACAGGTTGGTTGGTTTCAATTCAATTCCTTTCATTAATTGTGTTCACTCATCATCAATTCCTCCCCTTAATTTTTTTTATATATAATAATGATGATATTTGGATATCTCAAAAACAATCGTTCTATTTATCGAAGTAGGTGAGATCTGTGTACATTCTATCATTTTTAGACCTCGATTATGTTATTATTGACTTGTATAATAATGATGACATTTGTATCACTTTACATGTTATTTAATATTTTATTATATATAAGCAATTCAGTCCATCAAGATTTATGTAAATGGAAAGATATATATCAACATATTTTTGGCCTGTTGTGTGACTTGAAATCTTCTTTTTAGGGTACGTGGTAATATGTTCAATTTCTCTCATAACAATTATGTTATTAGTTATTTATTATTTAACGCGAGCATAAATACTAGATAACAGTAGTAGAGGCAATTTTAACTTGTAACCTATAGATTTACATGAAATCTACTAATTTTTGTTTAGATCCTTTTATGTATTAAACAATTTACTAAATATTTATAAATATTTAATTATGAATTTAGTCATTATTTTCAAGATCAAATTATACAGCTAGCGTGATGAAGATAAATGTCCCACGTCAAACCGGAACTAGATCCTTGAATTTCTTATATGTCTTGAGCAATCATTTTTTATTTGAGCTAACTTTTGTTGTGAGTTAGACCAAAATCAATTTTATCATAGCGTACCCATAGGGGGTGACTTAAATTTAATTATTATAATATATTGACTTAATGTTATTATTGAAATCCATAAACTTCAAATTTTGAATTTTGCTCCATCTACCACAACTTAGGAGTATCACCATATCTTTTTTTTTTTTTTAATGGCGATCATGATCCGCTATTATTTTTTTATAAATGCGACTTGGGTAAATCCTGATCGACGCAATACCGCAAACCACGCGCCAGTGAAACCACACTGGTGATACGCGTATGCTTTAATCAAACTCGCGATCTTTTGCCCGCAATCTTCTACTCTATCAACTTGACTACCCTTGATAGCCCTTGGTTTTCATGATTTTCATATAGGTCCATTTCAATGACCGGTAGCTAGACCGAATACAATTGCTCCATTAATTATATTCACGCATTAGCAGCAGCAGTAAGGTACAGACGATTGATGCTTTGCAAGACAACACATGTGATGGCTTCTTAGTGGACCACAGTCTTGAGTTAAAAGAGGAGAGTTTGGCATATATTCAGATGACAGCTTTCTTTCTAAAAGCTATACTAGTTAGTAGGCATTTATCATAAGTTTCAAACCATGATTTCATAATTTAATTTCAAATCGTGTTTGTTTATATAATTTAAACTTCAACTCCATGTCATGATTTAAAATTCCAAATCATACAAAAACGTGTGATTTGGAATTCCAAATCATGATTTTAATTTTTTAATATAAAAATTTGATTCATAAATTTATATTTTATACAAAAAGATCCATAAATTAGTATATATATATATACCAATTGATCGATTTTGTATTGTATTGGATATAATTGTTCAATACAAAATTTATGTTGTATATATATACACAGATATAACTATGTCATGAATTAAAAGTGTACGACATAAGTTTATATTTTGTAAAAAAAGTCCATAAATAGTAGATACATACCAATTGATCGATTTTATATTGTACCGGATATAATTTTCCAATACATAATTTATATTGTATATATATACAAATGTATGACTATACCATGACTTAAAAGTGTATAATTTCGAGCCGCGTATTAATTTTGTTATGAACTATGACTTATTCATTTGGTAAGATTGCATAGAAAAGTTTTGATAATTTTCACAACTTATGAATTTTTTATGTCAATGAAAAAAATACAACTTAAAAAACTCAAATTACATATTCAAACAAAAATTTAATCAAATCATAATTTCAAATCATATCCAATAAGCTACTTAGTTACTTCTCACCGACTCTAGCTAGCTCTCTTTCTCTTCCCTTCACTTTCTCTCATCAATTATTGGGAATTTGGAATGACTCGTTTCTCTGCACCTTATAATACTACTCTTTTTTAGCTAGCTATCACATCTTACATAGAGTTTGGTAGGAGATCTAAGAACATGTTTGCCTAAATGGTACTATTTCCTTCTTGTTAAAGGCGAAATCACCTAGCGCACCATCATCCCTGACAGGTGGTGGAGTAAGTAAATCACAGTCTTTCGCCACTAGGTGGGAGACGGTTACATGAGTATGGTGTACATTATTTGAGGTGACTTCTCTAATCTAATATAAATAATCTATTATATGTTTAGGGTGTTTAATTAGAACAAGTCGTAGTTTCAATGTCTAAATAAAATTTACTTTTATAAACATTTTATCATATGTTTAATTGTTCAATTAGAACAAGTCGTAGTTCGAATGTCTAAAGAAAATTTACAGACAAAGATTATCAATATATCAAACAATTTGTTGAGATATACATAGATATACCATTAGTATACATATACAATGTTAGTAAGTGGTATGCTAGTAAGTGGTTATTTCTGCAAGGTCATATTTGCAAGTTTAGATAGTTATTATAAATAGGGCATTAGTTGTATATTTTACTTGAGCAAAAACATTATATTGAAAATATCTCCAGAAGAGCACTTTGCTCCCAATATCCTCTTCACTGCTTCTTCTTCTCCGCTGCCTTCTTCTTCTCTGTTTTCCTCTTCTCGATTGGTTTGTTGCTACATACTTTAACATGGTATCAAAGCTTACCGATTCGTAGGACCTTCGTATTACGCAATCATCGAAGAAAAATCAGAAAATCAAAACGTTGAAGAATCTGAAATCTGCCGCTTATTAAAGTTGCTTGCGTAATGAGAATCGGGAGATTCTCTAGTCCAAGAGAGACTAGAGAACGAGGGGGTTCTTGCCGCTTATCAAATTCTGCTGGTCGGTTCGTAATTGTAGTCTGCGTCTTTGGTTTAGAACAAATTCATAGAGAGAATCGAGGGATTCTCTTGTCCGAGTGAGACTACAGAACGAGGGGTTCTCCGTCAAGATGAATCCAGTGGTTTCTGTCAAATTAAGAATATAAACTGAGAGATTCAGTTTATAAAAGCTTGTAGCTGCTGATATGATAACTGCTGGTTCAGAATCAAATTATAGTGTCTGCTGGCTAAATATGCAAGTGTTACAGCTGTGTGGCTGCTCATTGTATTAAGGTGGATACATAGTGTCTGTGGCCGAAATACGCAAGTCTTTGCGGTGTGTGGTCGCCACCGTGCTAAGGTGGATACCGAGTACAATTTGCATCGCGGTGATGTTATTCTTTATTCTTGATTTTGATGGGATGTAGTTACGCCTGCTGCGGTGTTGTTGCGCGCTTGGCGAGGAGGAAGGAGAAGAGTAGCCTCATCACCGCTTGGTGATTTGGTGTATTTGATCCGCGCTTGGTGGTGTTGTATTCTTTGAAGTTCTGGTGATGTTTGGTTGTCGTTGTTGCCTATGATGCTGATGGAAATTCCAGAATAATGAATCTGCTGGACTTTGCTGGAAATTCCAGAATAATGAATCTGATGGGCTTCTGGTCAATGGACTGCTAAATGTTGCTTGTTGTTGATGTTGTTGTTATGTTTCTAGCAGCTAATGGAACTCAAAAATGTCCATGTTTTCTAAGGAAAGGAACATGAGAGGATACCTTCTGCTCATGTTCAGAAAATATAAGCATCAGAAAATATTGTGAAGATGTCTGATGCCACTCAATCAAATTCTTCACGCTATCATGAGGAGCTCGAAACTCGCATCGAGTTCGTAGTTGTGGATTTTGCTATTATTTCCAAGCTAGGACTGAAACCGATGTTTTCAGCGCCTAGCTTGAGGGGTGGTGAGATATACATATATATATCATTAGTATACATATACAATGTTAGTAAGTGGTTATTTCTGCAAGGCCATATTTGCAAGTTTAGATAGTTATTATAAATAGGGCATTAGTTGTATATTTTATTTGAGCAAAAACATTATATTGAAAATATCTCCAGAAGAGCACTTTGCTCCCAATATCCTCTTCACTGCTTCTTCTCCGCTGCCTTCTTCTTCTCTGTCTTTCTCTTCTCGATTTGGTGCTACATACTTTAATACAATTGATGGACTTCTAATCTTCTATGCAAATGATCGCCTTAAATTTCGACTCGCCTTTTTTAAAATATAGAGGAATAATCATAACATTTTCATTGAGAGTGTAATTTTTACACACGGCACAGTAAAAAAAAAATTACATTATCAAGTTAGGAGATAATTATAAGTAACCAGACAAAAAGTGAGAATTGTTACCAGAAAATAAGATAAGTACTACAAATGATTAACATGCACTGACAGTTGAAAATTCATAATAAGTTAAATCCTTTCACTAATCCCATAAAAACCAAGATTTGGTATGATGCGTAGTTTTTTTTTTTTTTTTGTTGACGAGGAACCCGCAGTCGCTACTCTTTCGAGTGCGCACAGGGTAAATCCCGGACTGACGCAGTAGCCTGCAAACCACGTCAGCCATGTAAACCACACTTGGCAGCGTGTGTAATGACAGACCAAGAAGGTTTATGCAGGGGATCGAACTCGTGGCGCTGCGGTCGTATTTCTCTTCTTCTGTACACTTGGCTACCCTTGCGGGTGTATGATGCGTAGTTGAATGACAGAGGAGAAGAAAAGTAAGGGAGGGTAAACTTATCTAATTTAACTTTCCAAATATAACGAATTCTTAATATTTCCTCCTTCCAAAAAGTTTGTCTATTTTTTTTTTTTTTTTTTTTTAATCTGTTTCAAAAATAATATTTCTTTCTTTTTTGACAATTCTTTTCTTCCAACTTTTCATAGCATGTTTAAGACCACAAAATTAAAAGATATTTTTGTACATTTAACACATCTATAATTTAAGACCACAAAATTTAAAAGTCTTTTTTTATTTTCTTAAATTTTGTGTCAACTCAAAACCAGACAATCTTTTTGAAACAGATGGAGTATATTTTAGGCCTTTAGGGGTAGAGATTAGTTTCGACTTTCAAGATACGGAAACAAATACGCGTGGAAGACAGAGGCAGAGCTAGGGAGGCCCAGGGGGTTCAACCGAACCCCATCAGGGGAAAATTACACTATTTAGATATAGTTAAAATTATTTTTTATGTATATATAGTATATGTTGAATCCATTTGACTTCTTCGTCTGTTTATTTTTTTATTTTTTGAATCCCTTAGTGAAAATTTTGACTCTGCCACTGATCGCAGATTTGATTATTTATTTATTTTGATTTAGGAGAAATATTATGAATGAAATAATAGATATCTGTACTAGATTAACAAACTGGAGCTACTATATTTTCATGAAATAAAAGGTATCTGTACTTTGATTAACGAATTGGATCAACGTACTATATTCCAGTCCAGACTAGTTAGGTTGAGTGACCTAACCATGTAAAGCAACAGTTATCTAATCCTACATTGGGGGAAGAATGTGATTATCCTTGGTAGTTGAAGACTAAGTACTAGGAAGTTCACAGTAAGCAGTGCATGGAAGCTTCTGAGAAGAAAAACTGCTGAGCAACAATACAGAAATATTTGGGCGAAAGGCTTTCATTTTAAGATTACTTTCCTTTTTTGGAGACTATGAAAAACAAAACTGCCAGTAGATGAAGTGTTGACTAAATGTGAAATATGTGTAGCGTCTAGATGTTTGTGTTGTCCTTCTCAAGTAGAATCAATGGATCATTTATCTTAAGTAGTGTATTTGCTAAGAAGGTGCAGGAGTATTATAATGCCGCAGCATAAATTCAAGGTCCTTTCATCCAGGTGAAACAAATAGTGCATAAGTGGTGGGAGATTAAAGGCAATGAGAAAGTAAAAGTCATATATCAAGCAGCACGAGCAGCGATATTATGATTTATCTGAAAGAGAAGAAATGTAGTTTTGTATGGTGGCTCCTACACATACAATAAGTTAATCCATGATATTAATAACACGCTATACATGCTGACCAAATATAGATTTACATGGATGCAGCAGATTCCTGCAGCTTGGCCTTTGCTGGCTCAATATTTGGAGTAGGATTATAGATCACAGATAGAACATAAACCGGTGTAATGGACCAGTCTACCAGATGGTTGGTATAAATGTAACTATGATGGGGGCTTCCAGAGGGGATTCAAGAGTGTTGAGGATTAGTATTAGTCTAGTATACCATAGTTATACATACACAGTATACATAGTATATCATCCTAGACAGTAAGTGTGGTTATTTGTGTAATAAAGGCTATAGGCCTAAGTAATGTTAGACAATGCAAATGTGGATACTATAAATAGTTGTGGCTACAGAATTTATACAGAGAGAAGCTTTCACAAATTTTCCCCTCTTTTCCTTTCTTCTTCATTTCTTCTTCGCGACTAGCAGTTCCATTAATGGAACTTCTTTGCATGCTCAATTAATCTTGTTGATCAAGCTTGAGTCCAAATTATAACATGGTATCAAAGCCAGCTGAGATGAATCGATCCAGATATTGTTGATATACAACATAATTTGAGGAATTTGATTCACAAGGATTTGGCAGTTTACGTTTTACATTTTAAATTGATGTCGCAATCTGGTATTGAATCGATTTATATTGCATGTGTTTCTGGTTATCAATTCTAGTTACGATTTGTTATTGCTAGTTGAGATTTGTTTTTTATCGATCTGAGTTTTCGATTTTCGATTTGAAGATCCTTTTACTATCTACTGGTGTGATTACTGTGTCTACTGTATTGATTTGAACTTATGGAGAATACAACAACATTACCTTCTACAGTGTTGGAGGAAAGCTAGAATTCAGTTTTAGATATAATCGATCATAATCATCCACTGTTCCTGAGTGCATCAGATACAACAGGTGCATTGCAGGTTGATATTCAACTAACTGGAATGGAGAATTATACATTGTGGAGTAAAGCCATGCAATTATCGTTGTTAACAAGGAACAAAATTGGTTTAATCGATGGTTCAGTGAAACGTGATACTTATGGTCCTGTACACATAAGACAATGAGATCGATGCAATGCATTAGTCATGTCATGGATCATGAGAAATGTTGATAAAAATCTCCTTAGTGGAATCCTATATAGGTCGAGTGCTGCTGCTGTTTGGAAAGATTTGAAGGAGAGGTTTGATAAAATCAATCTCTCGCGAGTTTATCAACTGAAAAAGGAGTTGTCGATGTTGAATCAAGGAGTCTCACCAGTAGCACAGTACTATTCTAGATTGAAAGATCTATGGGATGAGATAGACTCCATAGTACCACCACTTACATGTGAATGTTCAAGTCCGAGAGAGTATATAACTCATCTGGGGAATCAGAGATTATTAGAGTTCATATGAGGCGAATGATGGCTCTGATCGCTAGGAGTCATATCTTGTTAATGACGCCCACACCTAGTGTGAATCAGGCTTATGCCATGATAACACAGGATGAGAGTCAGAAATACATTTCCTCACTGGGAAATTCTGTTGAAAGTATGGCATTAACAGGGAAGGCTGCATTCAACAACAATAAAAAGTATGGTTCATATGCCTACTGTGATCACTGTCGTATGAAGGGACACAACAGGGAAGGATGTCACAAGCTGTTGTACTATTGTGATTACTGCAAGAAGCCAGGACACACTATGGAGAAGTGATATAGACTAGTAGGGTATTCTTTCTGACCCTAAGGGAAAGAAGAAGGTTCATGCAGTTATGGCTACACAGTTGGAAGAAACTGATTCATTTCAGCATAATTTGCAGGGGTATGGAATGAAGACAGGTGGATATTCAGATAATGAGTTCAGTGGTAACAACCATCAGTTGTCCACATATCACCGCGAGGCTTCAATTCAGATCGCGATTGGCGGCCCACCGGTCGGGTTAAGCGAAGTCGGCGAGTCGGGCGGAGAAGAGGCGGGGTCGGTGGCGGGCTGGCGAGTCGTCGGGCGGGACCATAACGTGTCCCGTCCCGGTCCCGATCCCGCTGGGTAGAAGTCGGGGCGAATTTTTTTTTTTTTTTTTTTTTTAAAACTAAATTAAAAATACTAAATTACTAACAAAGTAACATTAACATATACTTGTCATATAGTCATATACATATACTATAATATTATAGACTTATAGTATTATAATTATAGTATTATACTCATATATATAATATATTTATAAACTATAAAGTATAAACAATAACAGTATAAACTAAATAATTAAACAAAGACAAGAAGAGTGTAAAAAAAACATCTCAAGGCTGTTTTTGTGCCTCTTATATTATTAATTATTTATTGAAATATACAAGATTCAAAATTACAACATTGTAGTGTACTGTTGTTGAAAAAAATTGCAAAAGACATAGAAAAATTAAAAAATTGCAATGAAATAAATTACCAATTTGAAAATATTTTTTCTAGTTTCTTTATAATTTCTTGTGGTTCTTCGGTTGGAATTGGTATATCTTGGTCAAATTGTTCCACGTCGCTACTCATGCCTTCAGATAAAATGTCGTTGTAGTTGTCGTCTTCTTCTTCGTTAATCTCTGGTTGACCGCACCTCCTTCGCTCCGCTCGTATCCAATCTCTGAATAGTACCACCATCTCTAAGCTATCTCCGGCTAATGAGTGTCTGTGCTCTCCTATTTGAAATATGCATGCAGAAAAAGCGCTTTCAGAAGCGATTGATGACGCTTGAATGTTCAAAATATCTCGGGCCATCATTGAAAGTGTCGGAAATGTCTTCTCATTCTGCATCCAATATTTCAGCAAGTCTTCCTTTCCTTCTTCATTGATAACTGCTTGGTAAGGTAAATTACCCTGCAAAACAAAAACATTGAACTCGCTAATTTGGTTAGCACTGGTACCACCGCACATTCTATTTCTGAGGCTTTCAATAGAACTAATAGTACTAGCTCCAGAAACAGCATGCCTTTTTTAGGCTGTGTTGAAGAAAAAGATGGTACAAAAGTCGGTTGGTTACTAGCACTTTCTTGCTGGTAATGCCGATATACTTTGTTGCATTCATCTTCTACGCTATTCAACACTTCTTCTAGCGTTAGTTCAATAGGTGACTCAACATTTAAATTTTTGGGAGTTGGAGGTGGTAGTACGTCCATACAGTTATAAATATTTTCAATAACACTTTTACAATCCTCTACTTTAATAGTCGGGTTTAATACATCACCAATAATATAAATAGGGGGAATAGGAATAAAATATTTCTTTAATTTCATAAACATTTTTTTAATAGCTGCAGTATAAGCAGGTTTTTCCATATATTCTTTAAGAAGTAAAAATATTATAGCTATATAAAACAACATAGTTGAAATAGTAGGATAATATAAAGTAGAAAATTCTTTTGTTGCTCGTTGAAAATTTTCTAAAAATACAATAAGTTCTCTAATTTTCTCCCAATCATTATCCACAATCATATCATTTGGATTTTGATTATGGGCGTTAAAAAATAAAGTAATAGGTTTTCTATAGTCATAAGCAACAACTAGTTGGTCATATAAAGAATTTCACCTAGTTGGTACTTCTTCGGGATTTTTTCTATAAGATAGTCCATAATCGTGACAAGTTTTTTTATATTCTTTTCTCTGTTGAATTCTATTATTTTAAAAAATAAAGTGTATAGCAAATTGTATTTTTTCAAGAATATCTTGAAAAAGTGAAAGACCATCCTTTACAACTAAGTTATAAATATGGCACGCACATTTGATATGAAAATATTTTGGAAAAGACGGAGTTAAAACATCTCTTAAAATACTAATAGCAGAATTGTTAGAAGATGCATTATCTAATGTAATACTCATAACTTTATCAGTTATTCCGTAATAATCGCAGACTGAATAAATATTTCCTGAAATAAACTCACCAGTGTGCCTACTATCTATATATCTATATGTTAAAATACGTTTTTGCATAGACCATTTATAATCTATCTAATGACAGGTTACCGTTAAATAATCATGACCGTTAGTACTACGACCTATATCAGAAGTTAGAGCGACTTTGCAATTTAAATGATATAATGCATAACGTAAATACTGTTGATATTCATGTGCAAATTTAAATACATCTCTTTTAACAGTTGATCTAGGAAAACCTTTATAAGCAGGATTATACATATCTCTAATATAATGAATAAAACCAGGAGATTCAGGAAATGAAAAAGGCAAACCCTCTACAGCAACTAATTTTGCTAGTGATTCCCTATCTTTATGTTTATCGTATTTAGGGCCTACAACTCCCCCCGTCATAGGGTTAATTTGACCACATTACTTTTCGAAACAATATGTGAACCTTGTTCCGATTGAGAGGACGCTTTCTCACCATCTTTTTCAATCATGTATTGGGCATGCAAGACTTTGTGTTTTTGCAATAGGTGTCTTCCTAAACCCCCCGTCCCACCATGACCTTGTCCAGTTTTAAAAGAACAAACATTTTTACAAGTTTTACATACAACTACTTGATTAACTACGTCTCTGTCAAAATATTTCCATACAACTGATTTTAATGGTCGTTTTGCCGGACCTCGTCTCATAGTAGGGGGGATAGGAAGCATTTCACTAGTGGGTGTATCATCATCTTCATTAGTAGGTGTATCATCATCTAAAGTGTCATCTAAATTAAAATCTTCTTCAATTTGAGGATAATCATTTGTGTCAAGATCATATGGTATTTCAGGAAACATTTCAGGATCTATAAAATCATCTTGTCTAGGAATAGCTGGAACAGGAATACTAGAAGAAGTACTCTTGCCCTTGTTACCCGCCCTACTAGAAGAAGTACCCTTGCCGAAAAGACTTTTTGCTCTTTTCATTTTAATTATGATAATAAATAGTTAAAGACTTAAAGATAATGAAATTAAATGTGCTAAATGAAATAAAAACAAAATAATAATTTAATGAGAGAACGAATGTACCAAACGCCGACGTAGAGTCGACGTGTAATTGAGAGGTTGAAAATTGAAACTTTGCTCGATAGATAATCCTCAAGCTAGTTGCCAATTTCACTCCCAATTCTCAAATTAATAAATAGATTGAATATGTAGTAGACAATGTTGTATAGAGATTGATTGATAATTGATTGAGAGATTAGATAGTAGAAAGATTTGTGAAAATAATAAGAAGATGAATGAGGTATTTATAGTTGAAAAATTGGGTTAAAGTGTAAATATAATAACTTAGAGGTTAAAATAAATATAAAGGGGTAGGGGTTGGGGAGGAGGTTAAAATGGCGTTGTCCAACGGCCAAAATGTAAAATGGTCGTTGGACAACGACTATTTTCTGCAAATGGAGGGACTGGGGCGGGACTGGGGCGGGGTCGGGGCGGGAGCGCGGTCTAGCGGGGTCGGGTCGGGCGGGACCATACCTGCCCCGGTTCGAGCCCGATCCGTTTTTTTATAAGCGGGTCGTGTTGGGTCGGTCGGGGCCGGGCGAGTCGGCTCGGCTTCGCCACTGCTTCAACATATGATAAGGACTTGCACACCAGACAAGTTACAGAAGATGATGGCTGCAATGAATCAGGAAGGAAGGGACACGTACCATTCTTTGCTAAAGTGCATATGGCAGGTAAGTGTGTTCCTAGTAAAAGCAACAGTAGTAGTTCTTGGATATTAGATTCAGGTGCTACTAATTATATGGTTAAGGATAAAAGTATGATAGATAAACCTGGTTTGTCAGATAAATCTGGACATGTACAACTGTCTAATGGAGGTATGGCTTCAATCACACAGACTGGGGAGTGTAGACTGACAGGAGGTGATCTCATTAAACATGTGTTATGTGTGCCAATTTCAAGTTTAACCTACTTTCAGTGTCCAAGTTAACCAAAGAATTGAATTGCAGTGCTAGATTTTTCCCTGACTTCTTTGTGCTGCAGGATCTCTTCACTTGAAAGGTGAAGGAGATTGGTAGGGAAGTGGATGGGCTCTATATGTTGGAGTCTACATGGAATGCAGGAGTAAGGAACAAATTGATGATGGCACAAACACACATGTCCAAAGTCAGTCCAGAGGAGTTGAAAGCTGATTTGTGGCATAAGAGATTAGGACATGTTCCAATGAGTGTACTTAGAAAAATAAGTGCTTTCAATAATAATAAGTTCAGCTATACAATACAACATTGTGATGTATGCCCAATGGCAAGACAAACAAGACTACATTTTTCAGTTAGTAGAAGTATGACAACAAATCCTTCTGATTTAGTACATGTTGATATTTGGGGACCATATAAAGTCCCTACTTATACTGGAATGAGATACTTCTTAACTTTAGTGGATGATTGTACCAGGTGGACATGGTTGTTTCTCTTGCACATTAAGTCTGATGTTACTACCATGCTTTAAGAACTGTGTTTAATGATTAAAGCTCAGTTTGGTACACAGATTAAGTGTGTTAGATCTGATAATGGATAAGAATTTATTAACAGTTCTTGTAAGGAGTTGTTTACAAAGCTAGGGATTATACATCAAACATCTTGTCCTTATAGTCCACAACAGGTGTAGTAGAGAGGATACATAGACATATTCTGGAACTGGCTAGAGCCATTAAGTTTCAAAGTGGTTTACCTGCTAGATTTTGGGAAGGTTGTGTAAAGGCTGATGTTTATATTATGAACAGACTGCCTACTGTGGTGTTGGGTAATATATCCTCTTATGAAAGACTTTATAAAAAGGCTCCAATCTTAGCTCACATAAAGGTTATTGGTTGTCTCTGTTATGCTACAAATCTGCTGAAGACTGATAAGTTTGATACTAGAGCCATCAAGACAGTGCTGCTTGGATATTCTTCTAGGTAGAAAGGATATAAGTTGTTAAATATGTCTAACAATGTTCTATTTGTAAGCAGGGATGTTACATTCTATGAGGACATATTTCCTTTCCAACAGGGGCAGACATCTGGTGTTGGTGTTAATTTGAGTTCAAGTCAGTCACATCAAGTAGCTGAGGAAATTGCTGGAGATATTTTTCAGTGGCCTGAGAGTCTGCGATGCGGATCAGCTCCAACATGATGCAGTAGTTGAGGACAGAGTCCAGGAAGGAGATCATGGTCCCTCTACAGACCAGTCAACAGATGATCCCACTCCTGAGTCTGAGCCCCTATTGAGAAGATCAAGAAAATAGCAACCAGCTTGGATGAAGGACTTTGTGCAGACATCACACAAAAGAGCTGCAACAGGTCAACAGGATTGCTTATATCCTATCACTAATAACCTTAGTTATGTTGGTTTGAGTGCAACATACAGGAGTTATATTGCTAAGATTGAAGCTGAAGAGGAGCCAACATCATATTCTGTAGCTGTAAAGGATCCAAGATGGGTAGATGACATGACACTTGAAATGCATGCTTTGGAGAATAATAATACTTGGGTAGTAACTGATCTTCCTAAACTTAAGAAAGCAATTGGCTGCAAGTGGGTTTACAAGATAAAGTATAAGGCAAATGGTGAAGTGGAAAGGCTTAAAGCAAGACTAGTAGCAAAGGGCTATAATCAGAAAGAAGGAGTGGATTACCTTGATACTTTCTCACCGATGGGCAAAGATGGTATTATCTGAGTTGTAATTTGATTCTTCTTCTACAAGGAATGGCCTATATATCAAATGGATGTATATAATGCATTCTTGCAAGGTGATCTACATGAAGAAGTGTATATGACCATGCCTCCAGGGTTTGATAACAAGGAAGGGAACGTGTGCAAACTAGTAAAGTCATTATATGGTTTAAAACAAGCTTCAAGGCAATGGAATATCAAGCTTACCACTGCATTGAAGACTTCTGGTTTTGTGCAAAGCCAACTGGATCATTCTCTTCTTACAAAAAGTGATGGTGACAAGATAGTTGTGGTGCTCATTTATGTAGATGACCTTCTCATTACTGGTAATGATGAGGTCCTTATTCAGGAGACAAAAACAGCTTTGCAACAGAATTTTAAGATCAAAGATTTGGGCAATTTAAGGTATTTCTTGGGCTTTGAATTTGCAAGGAACAACAGTGGCATTGTAATGCATCAGAGGAAATATACTTTAGAGTTAATTTCTGATCTTGGTTTATCTGGTGGGAAAATAGCTCGATCACATATGAAAATCAATGTTAAGCTAACCTCTGTTATTTATGATAAGCATGTTCAGGAGACTGCGCAGATTCAGGATGTTGCATCAAGGGCTGATGATCCTATGCTGGAAGATCCAACTAGTTATCAAAGGTTAATAGGAAGGTTATTGTATCTGACAAATTCGAGGCCTGATATAGCTTTTGTTGTTCAGTGCTTGAGTCAGTTTATGCAGTGTCCAAAAACATCACATCTCGTTGCTGCACATAGAGTAGTCAGATATCTCAAACAGGCTCCAGGTTTGGGGCTCTTTATGCCAACTGGTAATGCCAACAGCCTCACTACATACTGTGATGCTGATTGGGGTTCATGCCTTAACACGAGAAGATCCATTTCTGGTTACTTCGTATTTTTTGGGACCTCTCTTATCTCGTGGAAATCTAAGAAGCGACTACTGATGTCGAGAAGTTCAGAGGTGAATACGAGAGCTTAGCCGGCGATTCTTTGAAGTGGTTTGGCTTAGTGGATTATTTGCTGAGCTACATGTCCCTATCACTCTTCCAGTACCTGTTCATAGTGATAGCCATTCTGCATTGCAAATAGCAGCCAATCCTGTTTTTCATGAGCGGACCAAGCACATCGATATTGATTGTCATTTTGTCCGGGAGAGGATATTACATGGATTGGTTCACACTGTCTATGTTCTCACCGACGAGCAGCCGGCTGATATTCTTACAAAGGGACTGACACAAGATCGACATGAATATCTATTGTCCAAGCTAGGACTAAAAAAACTTATTTTTAGTTCTTAGCTTGAGGGGGCGTGTTGAGGATTAGTATTAGTCTAGTATACCATAGTTATACATACACATTATACATAGTATATCATCCTAGACAGTAAGTGTGGTTATTTGTGTAATAAAGGCTATAGGCCTAAGTAGTGTTAGACAATGCAAATGTGGATACTATAAATAGTTGTGGCTACATAATTTATACAGAGAGAAAAGGTTTCACAAATTTTCCCCTCTTTTCCTTTCTTCTTCATTTCTTCTTCGCGACTAGCAGTTCCATTAATGGAACTTCTTTGCATGCTCAATTAATCTTGTTGATCAAGCTTGAGTCCAAATTATAACAAAGAGGGAGAAGGGTCTCAGTTGTGCTACCGGAGGCTCTTGAGAAGTCAAAACATGATACTTCAAATATGACTGCAGAAGTAGTTTATGTTGGATGAAATTTGGAAGATTACATGGACTGTGGCAATAGATATTAAAGTTATCAACAGAATGAGAGAAGGAAAAGACACTCAGAGAGGGAAACACATTGACATATATTTTCATTAACCTTGTGTTTTTATTTTGCAGGTAACTATTAGTTCAACTATTTTCAGGAGATACCTACAACAGGAAAAATATTACTTAATCTGGACAAGCAACACACGCCAAACATCAGAACAAGAATACTCAGGAAAAGAGCACCTGACTGAGAGCACTTCAACAGAATGGTAGCTGAACTACAGGTTAATGTATGGATGAGTTGATTATCTGTAGGCTTATCCTAGTGTTGGTATTAACATCTGATGTTCATTCCATTGGGACAAAAGTGTGAATGATTCAGATCAGTTCATACAGTTAACTAAGTAGGACTGACAACATATGGGAAGCTATAACACAAGGTTTACAAGCTGAAGTTAGAAGAATGCAGATTGCCTGAAGAAGATTCATTTGGATTAGAATACATTGCACCTGGTGAGAGCTTTGAGGTGTTCAGACATGACATCAATCTATGGCATTGAGACTGCTTGCGTAACTCTACTGTTGCTGTCATTTCTTTCCTGTTTTAATCCTTTGTTATAGTTTGTTTCTTTTTCTTAATTTATACTGCAGATATAGTGATCTGCAATTTTTCTGTTACAATTATTTATTTCTCCCTTTTGTAAAACTATTCTTTTGATTTATGGAATACGCCACTACTGATAGCGGTATTTTATTTTTAAAAATACACTATCTTCAATCTTTTGTAACTTATTGATATGTCCCGAACTCCTGAGTCATACACAAAAAGTAACCTATGCACAAATTACAACTAGAAAGTATGACTGGTAGGAAATCTAGAAGTTTTTGTTAGAATATTAATTATTAATTACTATTAATAATATAATTATGTAGAATCTTTTGTATATGGTAGATAGTATTTTGTATTAAATAGAATAGTGTTAATATAGGAAAATGAATATATTATGGGATAGGTAGGAGGATTTTAGGAAAGACCGAATCTTCATATTAATTGTTACTCTGTGTATATATTGTGACCCTTTGGGCATGAATAAGAGGGGGGAATATTTTCCAGTTCTAAATAATCTTACATGGTATCAGAAGGTAATTCAAAGATCCTATTCTAAATAAAATTTTCCTTCCAAATTCGGTCATCTTCCCCATCCCTCCAACCGAATTTGTCTTCTTCATTGTTATACTTTACTTTTCTCCATTATTGTTGACAATCATGTCTGAATCAAAATCTTCGTTTCACTCAGCCCTTACTATTTCCAACATCAAAACACATATTTCTGTCAAACTAGAGATGGAAACTGTTCACTACGCAACATGGGCGGAGTTGTTCAAAATATGTTGTAGGGCTCACAAAGTTCTTCATCATATAATTCCACCAAAAAATGGTACAATAACGGAACAATCGTCTGAAGCAGACAAAGAATTGTGGGATACTCTTGATGCCACAGTTCTTGGTTGGATTTATGCAACAATATCCACGCACTTGCATACAATAATGGAACCAGATTCTACTGCCATGGCGGCATGGGAACGCTCGAGAGACATTTTTCAAGATAATCAAAACTCTCGTGTCGTTGCGTTGGAACAAGAATTTTCAACCATTGTCATGGCAGACTTCCCTAACGTTTCAACCCATCGGCGCCTCAAAGTGGTGGCGGATCAATCGAGAACGTAGGATCACGGTTCGACAACCTGGTTAGTTTCTGATTAGTTGCCGGTCTCACGGATGCTTATAGTGGCGTGGGGACACTAATCCGTCAAAGTAATCCCTTACCAAAGTTCTATCAAGCAAGATCCATGCTTGTTCTTGAAGAATCTGGTTTGATTAAGAAGGTTTCAACAAATTCCGCCATGGTTGCCACGTATTCAAATGAAGGTAATTATTTTGACTATTCTTCACAAAATAAGAGTCAAAAAGGACGTGGTAATAATAATAAGAAGGGTGGAAATCGCGGAAATAATAAAGGTGAAGTCAATTCCGTGGCGGCGGAAATGGCGGCAACACCAACTCCGGCGGTGGCTACTGGCAGCCACCAAGAGCGATCAAAGGCGATCCGGCAAGCGGCGGCGGCCCAGCGGCGGCGTTAGGCGATCCAGCGGCCAGCCAGAAGCGGCGGCGGCGGCCAGCGGCGGCAGCGGCGTTAGGCGATCAGCAGCCAGCCAGCGGCAGCGGCAGCAGCGTTGGGCGATCGTGGCGATCCAGCGGCCATTCCAGCGGCCAGCGATGGCGGCCAGCGCGATCAGCGAGCCAGCAGGCACATTTCGCTGGGACTGTTTCAGCAGGCAGCAGTTTTGGGCCTCCTCCGGCCCAATGGCAGGAGGCCCATTCAACCACGACCCATCCTACAGATATTGAGCAGGCTATGCACACTCTTGGACTCAATCCACCGGATTCTAATTGGTATATGGACTCCGGGGCAACGTCACATATGACGGCGTCCCAAGGTACACTCTCACCCTATTTTAATTTGAGCAAAGAAAAAGGTATTATTGTCGGAAATGGCCATGCAATTCCAATAAAAGGTTATGGATCAAACACACTATCACCACCACATCCGCCACTAGTTTTAAATAATGTCCTGCATGCTCCCAAATTAATAAAAAATTTGGTTTCTGTTAGGAAGTTTACTAGTGATAATTGGGTTTCTGTTAAATTTGACCCATTTGGTTTTTCCGTACATGACTTTCAGACGGGGAAGCTTCTCATGAGATGTGATAGCAAGGGGGAGCTCTATCCAATAAGTTTACCAAATCCACAGTCTAAAGTTCCTTCCACTTTTGCAGCCTTGGCTCCATCACTATGGCATGAACGATTGGGACATCCGGGGGAGTCCATTCTGGCATCCCTTAAACAAAACAATTTTATTTCATGTACTCAGACTCATGTTTTGAATAAGTGTCATGCTTGTGCCCTTGGTAAACATGTTAGGTTGCCATTTACTTCTTCTACTTCATGCACTACTATGCCGTTTGATATTTTACATTGTGATATTTGGACATCACCTGTTTTGAGTTCCTCAGGTCATAGATACTATTTACTGTTTCTTGATGACTACCCTAATTATTTGTGGACATTCCCTTTGTCGAAAAAATCATAAGTGTTTTCCACTTTTCTAAACTTTAGAGCATTTATCCGAACTCAGTTTGAACGGGAGATTAAAAGTATTCAATGTGAAAATGGGAGGAAATTTGACAATAATCAGTTTTGGGATTTTTTCAAAACAAATGGTTTACAATTTCGTTTATCCTGTCCTCACACATCTTCACAGAATGGGAAGGCGGAACGCAAAATTAGAACCATTAACAATATTGTGAGAACATCTCTTGCTCATGCTTCTATACCCCCCATTTTTTGGCATCATGCACTTCATATGGCAACCTACATGTTAAATATCCTTCCCCACAAAAACATGTCTTACCAAGCTCCACTAAAAATACTTTACTTACGAGAGCCCTCATATCATCATTTGAGAGTATTTGGCTGTCTTTGCTATCCCCTATTTCCATCCACCACAATCACAAAACTTCAACCCGGTCTACTCGTGTATGTTCTTGGGATATCTTACGAATCACCGTGGTTACATGTGTTATGACATTTCTTCCAAACGTATGTTTATATGTCGTCATGTAATTTTTGATGAGTCACAATTTCCCTTTGCCAAGATACATGACACAGGGACGCATACTTATAATTTTTTGGATGATGATAGGCCCCCGTATCTAACTCATTTTCTCCACAGCCGGGACTCACAAAAATCTGATCCAAAGGCTGGCCATCAGGTTCAAGGCCCAGATGAACGAACCCCTACTTTACACGGTACCGCCCGGTTGGGCCACCTCCAACTCGTGCCCAACTACACACAAAATACTCGGCGGCCGGTCGGCCAGTGGAAAATTAGCAATAATCTGGCGATGGCGTCACCCACTGTCTCACTCCGGCGATGGCGTCGATCGGCCAGCCCACTAAACCGACGATCACCGTAGTCAAAATGGAATTACAAAACCCAATGCCAATCTGATCTACACTCAAGTCTCCAAATCACCTTTGCGCGTAACCTGTATCCGCTTTAAAAGATCCTAATTGGAAAATGGCCATGGATGGCGAATATCATGCTCTAATTAAAAATAGGACATGGGAGTTAGTACCTCGTCCATCTAATGCTAATATAATTCGTTACATGTGGATTTTTAGCCATAAAGAAAAATCGATGGTTCTTTTGAGCGGCGTAAGGCGACTTGTAGGTGATGACAAGACTCAACAGTGGGATTAGATTGCGGCGAGACATTGATCTAGTGGTTAAACCAAAGAACCATCGTAATTGTTCTCGGTTTAGCCCTCCGAAAGGATGGTTACTTCATCAATCGGATGTCGAGAATGTCTTCATGGACATTTGAGTGAGGCGTATACACGCACCAACCATGGGGTGCAGATTCTCGTTATCCCAATCATGTGTGTTTACTTAAAAGTCATTATATGGACTCAAACAGCTCACAGGACTTAGCATGGCGATTTGCGATTTTGTGTTCAACATGGGGTTCTCAAACAGCCGTTCGGATAATTCACTATTTATTTATCAACAGGGTAATCATACTGCTTATATTCTCTTATATGTAGATGATATTATCCTAACAGCCTCTTCAGATTCTCTTCGCAAGAATATCATGACCCGGCTGAGTTCCGAATTTGCTATGAAGGATCTTGGTCCACTTCACTACTTTCTAGGAATTGCGGTGACACGTCATGCAGGTGGTTTATTTCTTTCCCGGAAGAAGTATCGTAAATCGTAGAAACAGTGGAATGTCATCTTGCAAACCATCCGCAACTCCGGTAGATACCAAGTCAAAATTGAGTGCCATATCCGGTAGTCCTTTTGCTAATCCGGCATTGTATCGCAGCTTGGCGGGAGCTTTACAATATCTCACATTCACGGGCGGATATTACATACGCGATAACAAATGTGTTTATTCACGCACAATCCATGGAAGAACATACGCACGCACTCAGCGTATTATGCGATATATTCTGTGGCACTCGAATTATGGATTGCATCTGTGCCGTCTTCCATGACCAAGCTTGTCACCTACAGATCGCAGGCGGGATGTCCGACACCGCACGCCCACCTCGCTATGTGATCTTCGCCGGTGATAATTTAATCTCACGGTCCTCCAAAAGGCAACCCACCGTATCACGTTCGATCTTTGGCCCGAATCTGATGCGGTAGCGATATTTGTGTCGACTCACGCCGATTCGAATCTTTTACTTGAGCTTCATTGTCTCATTCCGGCCACGTGGTATCTTGTGATAACATTAGTGCAATTTATCTCTCCGAAATCCAATCCATCATCAACGCGCTAAGCAGATTGAGTTAGATATTCATTTTGTCCGTGAAAAGGTGGCTCGCGGACAGGTGCGAGTGTTACATGTCCCGACGCGACATCAGATTGCAGATATCTTCACAAAAGGGCTTCCGCTGATATTATTTGAAGAATTTCGGGACAGTCTCAGCATTCGCCCTCCTCCGGCTTCGACTGCGGGGGAGTGTTAGAATATTAATTATTAATTACTATTAATAATATAATTATGTAGAATCTTTTGTATATGGTAGATAGTATTTTGTATTAAATAGAATAGTGTTAATATAGGAAAATGAATATATTATGGAATAGGTAGGAGGATTTTAGGGAAGACCGAATCTTCATATTAATTGTTACTCTGTGTATATATTGTGACCCGTTGGGCATGAATAAGAGGGAGGAATATTTTCCAGTTCTAAATAATTCTTACAGTTTTGCCCAACAGATTTTGTTAAGTTGAGGTCATTCTTTATAAATCCTGTTTAGCGGAGACAGAAGTTTAAGACATCTTATTTCTGCAATTAATTTAGTTATACTTGGTCATAGTATTTATTTGGACTAATATTTAGGATACAATCCAAAATTCTTACGGGCGCAAATCCATTAAAATTTAAATATCTACGGCTACAACAAGTGTTTAATTTAATCTCAGAAGGGAAACACCAGAAACGTCATAAATTGTTGTTCTTATTTATACAAGATTTAGATATGTCCGAGAATGATAGGCCCTAATTGAGTGTACGTTAGTTTTAAGTTAGGCAAAGGGGATTCCCTATTTGTTGCTCTTCAATGGCTTAAACCATTGGTTCAATCAGTGTTTTAATAGACGGGGCAAGAGGCCAGCACGGGGCGTAAGCTCCACAGATTTACGTATGTCATTAAAATTCTACAAATAAATCACCGGTAAAATAAAAAATTATCATAACTATTATTTGTGAAAGGTAACAAAAAAAAATGATAATAGCCTAGATAATCTTTAACATGAAATCTTCATTCACTTCACCATCAATCTCCAGATGTATTGGTCCATCTCCACCTTCAACTAATATTTGCACTAATTTTATTTATATATTCAAAGGAGGAGAAGGGCCAAAAGTGTAAGAACAATGGCAAAAAATGGATAAAGTTGCTTCACGAACATAGTGCTATGAGATCTCTATCATATCAATTTCAGACATAATCACCTAAAAAAGCTATTTACGACAATGTTCTTTTCCATGAGAGTTTCTTTCTTTAATTATATATTTTTTTAAAAATCACTACAAAATGAATTACATAATAACATAAATTATAAATATCATTACACCAATAATAAAAATCATAATCTATAGCAAAAATACTTTTAAAATAATAATAAATCAAATTTAACGCCTGGGGCGTACGCCTTTACGCCCGGGATTTACGCTTTTGCATCCGGGGCTTATGCCCCAAATTCGTCCGCCCTATGAATCTACGCCTTTCATTGCGCCTTGAAGCGTTTTTGGTACGCCTCGCCCCAGGGATCGCCCCGAGGCTCGCTCCGAAAACGCATTTGAAAACACTGGGTTCAATCATGGAAGATTCAGCCTTGTTATAGGACTGAAAATTCAAGATGCGGGAGGAATTTTTCAAACAATGAAATAATGTGTAAACATTGTTATAACTTATGAGGAGAGTAATAATACAAAACTTATTATGCGAAAATTGCTAATATTTGTGGCTTTGTTGTATTTAGCTAATCTTATCATGTATTGTTAGTACATATATTCTAATTCCACATTATTTTGGCATAACTTAATGTAGGTAGTAGCCATGCAGAGTTTAATAAGGCCAGCAAACCGGGATAACGTTTTCTTGAACAACCAAACATTGCATAACTTATGCGGAACCTTATGTTGAGAACTGGGATTTTGTTAATAAAATAAACCAAACGACCACTTGATTGGTGTTACTGTCATTTGAAACAACTCTAACATCCTTTACCACCACTATGATTGAATGCTGAAATACACAGTATAAGATTCATCTTTGAAGTTCAATAATGGTGCCAAAAGAAAGTTTCTCATAGAACCTTTTGCCACAAAGCTGATAGGATGGTACTGAGTAATCCCATTTCCCAACTTAAAGCTTGTTGCCTGTTTGAATTCAGCATCTAAGGACTTTGAGGTGCAGTTAAGCTTGACACTTGAAATGTCTTTGTAGTCCACACCACTATAGATGAAGCAACCTTTTTGGGCAACAGATTCTAACGAAACTGTCCCTTCCTTCCCATCCAATCCTGCAACCAAATGAAACATAGCCCCGGCGACATCTGAGGACAGTGTGATCTTGAGACTGGTTTCATTTCCTAGATGAGTTATGAGCATTCCTGGGAAATCAAAGGGCTCTAACATGACTAGTTTCCCAACAAAATCCTGTGGTTCAGAAAGCTTGACGGATTCTTTGTCATTTGAGACGAGTCTGAAGGTAGCACTGACAGCGGAATCTGTTCCGGCTTCAGGGTACTTCTCCATTTGAATAGAGTGATTCGTGCTTGTCAGAACGAATGTTGCACTACCGAATACTTGTGTTAGAGATATTAAATAAGAATTATAGTCAGATGGAACTGGAGTTATCAAATCTGAAAGAGAAGTGGCTTTTCTTTCAATGTCCCAATCACCAGTAGAATGGCCAGCAAGAAGGTATGGACCGTAAAGAATTGCCTGTATCGATGCATATTGTGGCCGATCATCTGAAGCACCATTTACAAGAGTTTGTCAGCAGCTATACTATATGATTTCTGAATAAAGACATATATCATTGATTGGACAAAGAGATATCTTAATTATCACCTTTAATGGCCTCTGTCCTAAGAATCATGGACAGCTCAATGGTGATTTTTTCACCTGAGCCCCAACCCTTGGTGATCGATAGGAAGTTACCTGAATCGGTGAGTCATTAATTTGTAGGAAAATACATAAGCTAGGTGAGAAAATTGATTTGCTTCAAAATATAGAAAGGCATCACAAAAAGGAGGAAAGTTCCTACCTGGTGGAGGTACAGATAAATCCTTCCCATTCACAGATGCTTTTGCACTAGTTGAATCTGTCCAACTTGGTATCCTCAGATTCAATGTAGATGGTGCACTAGTTGCTTTCTGAAAGAATTAATAATCATATTAAGTTATGTTCCATAAGAATATCTTCCACAAAGGGAGAGGGTTTATGGGAACTTCATTGCATGTACTCAGCTGTAAGAAAAAGGGAGTAATTAAACAAATGGAGGTCAACTCCCTGAAAAAAAATCTGGAAAGCTAATTGATTAGATTGGTGATCTGCAAAATCCTAGTTACAAGAAAATGTAATAAGCTACTGATAATGGAAGATGCAACCCTTATTGATGATAGACTATATGGGCTATGTTAGGTTCACTGGATACACAGGGAACAGTTACTAATACCTTAAAATGTTGATACAAAACAGAAAATTCAGTTAAGAATGACTACAGTGAAACATAGGCCAAATATAGTCGCACTAGTTCTCCATTTGTCATCTTTGAGTTAACTGCAGTACCAGGCAACCAAACCTCATGAAAACACCGCAACATGAACCAATTTTCTCTCGATCATTTGGACATACTCAAATCGCAATTTAGGTAGCGCAATGCAATAGCTATCTTAGACAAAGTAAGTTTTGAAAGGGAAGACGTGCACCACCTATGAAGAGGCATTTTGAGGTACTATTGCTTGGAAATTGGAAGAGTTGTGCATTCTATGAAATAACAAAGTTCCAACAAATGGATAAGGGAACAAAATAAATTAGAATGCGTACCCCTTTTGAGGACACTGTAATTGTCACTCGAAAGCGATTGTCCCATGAAACAACAGGCTCTACGCTCTGACTCACCACAACTTGCCCAGACTTCCAATCAAGAGAGCTAGATATGTACTGGATAATGTAGAGGCCAGGAGAATTCCCTTTCTCTTCGAAATATATAGAATCTCCCAATTTGGAGAATGATTCAATCCCTATAGTGGAAAAACAGGAAAATACAACTTAAATTTATTTCCATTTTTATAAGCTTTAGATCTTGAATGTAAACTCGGAAAGCCAGAAAATTTTGTTGCAGTTATTAGTATGGAGAGTCGCAGACTTAAAAGAATTTGCACTGCCAGGGGCATAGAGAAGATTGTTCTTTGCAAGAAAAGAAGGGTGATTTCTTCCCGTATGTCCAAGCTTTGGTAGACAGAGTTACCCTATACCTGTGCTAGTGGGAGGTAGCAAATACCCCGTGGAATTAGTCGAGGTGCGTGTAAGCTGACCCAAACACGATTATTAAAAAAAAAGGAGAAGGATGAAGGATTAGAGTGAATATTGATTCCAGCACCTGTCCCATAGCAACACCAAAAGTCATTAAAGGGTGATCCCCATTCATGGTAGGTCCGAGCTTTGGAAACACCACGTTGAAGTGGAAGCATATATATCATCACTCCAGGATCTCTTCCCCTTTGGATGCTGAGCACACCATTTATTAATGCCCGCTCGTAATAATCAGCATATGCCATTTCTTTGGTCCATCTGAACAGGTGGCGGGAAACCTACAAAGTTTCATATTTGTGCATAAATAACCACACAAGGCACTATATCCTCTCTTCCTCTAGGAGCAAAATAGGAAACAACTCACAAAAAAATCCATGAGCGCACCTTCAGCATATTATAGGTAGTACATGATTCCTCATTCTCTGTGCTTAGCGTGCTTGCTAACCTCTTCGGATCAGACCTGCTCAGGTTGTTATGAAAAAGAAGGAGATACAAAGAACTTTAAATGAACTGAGACAAAGAAAGGAGCACATTAGAGATAAATATGAATTAACGGTGTGCATAATATGCTTGATTAACAAACAATAGAACTGTCTAACACCGTTAGAATTTTTAGACTGTACCACTGCTCGCTGACTGATGTCCCTCCAGTTGCATAGCTGTGGGAAGAATTGACAATATCCATGAAGAACATCCCAATTTCCTAAAGAACAAATGAAAGAAAAAGAGACATGACATCTGTACATTCTAGTACCGAAAGGAAAATATGGAAACTCTGGGACTGCAGAGCTTTTTTCCTGAGAAGATAGATTTCGCAAAAGTAAAATAATTTACCTTGTAAAGTGGATCACCAGTAACCTCATAACGCAATTGTGATCCAATAACAATTGGGATGTGCGTATTTGCATGAAAACCTGATAGGTCATCAACCTAATGGAAGAGAAAGGAAAAGATATCAGCAATAAAGTTAAAATTGGTCACACATGCAACTATAGTAATCATGGATCATATATGATCAGCCTAAACCAAAAGGATTTAGTGCATTACATTGAATGAGAATGTGGAGAACAGGGATTTATACCTTTAGAGCTAAGCGCCCTAAAAAGCATGGCTTGTCAAAAAGGTGAGCCAACGTTAAGTGCTTTGAATCACCCTGCAACAGCATTTATAGGAGGATAAACGCAGGATTATTCAGAGAATAGTCAAGAGACAAGGCAGATAAAACACAAATGCAATATATGCATATGTGATCAGGAAAGCTGCAATTTGCAAAATGCTATTATGAAAAGAACAACATATAGCAATGAAGGTTGGTTGGAATGACGAAATAACAATGCAAAGGCAGAAAATGCAGATTTTATTAGATAGAAAATATGGTACTCAAACGTTGAATGATACCACTGTCATCAAAAAGAAGAATTCAAAGAACAGAAAATGCTATTGAAAAAATAACGAAAGAGAGAACAGAAAATGCAGATTCAAGCACCAAATCTTTTATCAAAGTTTACTGCATTCAATAGGTATTTGATCTTATCCATTGATATTATAAACAAAAACCAACCAGAATTAATTAGTGAATTTTAACTATTAGGATATGAAAGGTTAGACTGTTTGTTGGGAAAATTATACACACCGTTATTTTGTACAGCCTATAAAGAACATCATTCATGCCGCCAAATTCGTCATTTAATGAATCCCAGTGCCTTTGAATGGTATACTTTGAAATCACATTTTGCACCCGATTGTAGAAGTAATCAACCATCCATGTAGTCATTTTCAAGGCATGAGGATTGCCTGCTAAAGTATACTGATCCAAAAGACCTGCCAATATCTGTTAAAGTACAATTGAGTAAAGCCGCTTGATTAAGAGCATAAATGGTGTTAATGAGAAGCAAGAATTGAATCAGGAAGCACATCTACCTTGTGAATTGTATAATACGGTGCCCAGACTGGTTGTAAAGCTTCAAGGCGATCAAAATAGTCCGATGGGAAGGCAGAAAGGTACCCTGTACTGTTCTTTTCCTGGCAGGCAAATAATGCAGAAACAACAGCATACATTTTCTGTCCAAGACTGTCATTGTGAGTGCTGGCCCACATCTGTGCTGTAGCACTAAGGTAATGACCTTCAAGTTACAGAAAAGTATCAGCAAAATATGTTTTTTATCAGCTAAAATTCTACCATGCATACCAACTGATAAACTTAAAGGGCAGCCCCATGCACAAAATTTATCTATTGGTATGAATTGTACCAACAGATAAACTTGATGAAGCAAAATGATACGAGTTTGTTTAAAAATGAACAGAAACGAACATACTGTGAAACGTTACAAGTAGTTGTCTCTCCAAGTAACATTCAGAAACTCAGAGAGTTTGATTCTTGAATCGTGTAAAGAAAAAGATTCTAAAAGATTATACATTCCAGAGATCAGCAGAAAGTGGCCACAATATTCATGACGTATTAAAGCATGCAACATAGATATGCAGCTTTAAACAGTAGGCGGTAAAGATCAATGTGTTCGGAAATTCTCACTTAAGAGGCCATCACAATTATTGTAACAACGACACCTTAATCACAAACAAGTCGGGGTCTCAGTCCTCACTGTACAGAAATTTCAGTTCGTTCAAATTCAATTAGCAAATTAAAAATATTGCAAATAACCAAAATTAATACGTAACAATGCACATCATCGCTTACAAAATAAATCAAATGCTGAAAGATAGAAAATAGAACTAACCAACAAAATGACCTCGAACCTCGCTATCTGGTCTCTCCCAACCTCCATATGGCTCACCAGGAGTGTCAAGACCAGCTGTTCTCCTAAAACTCCAAACCAATTTATCAACATCCAACATTAACAAGTACTCCAAATTAGTTTGCTGAGCAACTCCATACATTGAATTAGGTTCCAATCTCACATCATGGAGTGAAACCTCATTCAATAAACCAGGAATTTCACTTGGACCACCAGAATTCTTTATCTTCCTATACATCACTGCCCAATCAAATTTTTCTTCCTCCCTTAACACCTTCCTAGGAAGCAAGTTATACCAGGCTGACTCATCAGTAGGAGTCAAATGGTAATGGCTTAAAATCTCTTGTTTCAAGGTTTCATTATGTGAAGACATTAACTCATATCTTAAAGTGTGTGATGACAAAGCATTAGTACACTCCTTACTGTCAATAGCAAGAACACCTCCATATAACACAGAAAAAAACAGCAGTTCTAACAACTTGAAGAACACTAAAGATTTCATTTTGATCAGTGAACCCCTTCACGAATAGAGTTAATTTAACTAAAAAGAACTCATTTTTTTCTTTAATAAAAGAGAGCAAAAACAACCCCACCAATTTATAGCAGTTGAATAAATAAAGAATGTTCATAATTGAGCCAACCAAATACCAGAGTCCTGTGAAACCAAGAAATGTTTTTTCCTACAATAAAATTTATCTGCTGACTACCAAATTCTTTTGGTAGTTAGTGAAACCAAAAGTATCAGAAGTATTAGTGTTGAGGAGAAAAAAACAAAGAAAAGTAACAACCAGTGATGAAAATGAGCTAAAAAACAAACTCTTGGAAAAAACAAATTCAAACTGTGATTAAATAAGAGAGAGTAACTAAAAAAGTGCTAACCAAATAGTTAAGAAGCAGTTACTTGTTGCACCTTCCCTTCCCAAAATATTTGTTAAATTTCTTATCTTAAGAGTTAATATAACTCAAATTCGGAGTTAAATTATATTAGATTAATTTAATATTTATAATTGAATTTCGTATAAGTATAAATTATTTTTCTCATATCAATATGAGAAAAAATACATTTTGATATATTGATCAAAGTTTATATAGTTTAAATCTTGAATAGAAAAATACAACAAAGTTTTTTTGTGATGGAAGAATTAAATAAAGTTTACTACTAGCATTTCATTTTAGCAATCAAAATAAGAAAGACCAAAAGGTAACAGAATTTGGAGTTTAAGCTAAGAATGGGTACTTTCACTGTTACTAATAATCAAATGTTCATGAAAGGAATTGTCGAACTTAAACTATGGAATAAATAATTTCAGCAAAGAAGAACAGAGGTAAACTTAAAGACAGTAAGGAATGTTCCCAAAAATGTTCTGTGACATGAACTGGAACATTAACAATAACGCAGACCTAAAGAACGAGTTAAGATGCAGCGGAAATAAATCAAGGACACCCAAGATTGTTTTTCATAAGTTATATAATTGTATATAACTTATATTGGTCTCATGACCAAAAATTTATTGTATAAAAATTATACAATCTTACAAATCCCTTGAGAATGAGCGATGTCAAGTAAAACAAGAAAGGGATTAAAAAGAAGTTAAATCCTAACTTCTAAGCCTGAAAAATCTATCTAAAATAGAAGTGAAAAACACCCTATTACAATTGCTTGAATTGAAAGAACAAGTATAGATCTAAGAAAGCAATTAGCAATTTTGAACAAGTGTAATCACAAAATCAGGCTGCTCGATCCAGCTGTGTTTGAGGCAATATTTGAGACGTCTCAGATCTGAATTTTCTTCTACAAAAACTGGATGTCAAAGCCTTGGAGTGAACCCTCTATTTATAGTGGAGAGTTCACCCGAGACGCTCCTTGATTCTCGGTGGAGGTTGAGCAGAATAGGGTTGGCTGGAGCTGTTCTTCACCTTAAAATTCTCAACAGATTTGACTTTGTCTTCCGAGAATGCTCCTTCCGTTATGCACTCTCGGACTTGGTCTTGTTAAGTATTATCGTGTTTTCCTTAGCTCACAACCAAGCCAAACATTCACGTGATAAAATCTTCTCACGTAAATCGCGTGAAGATAGGCAAACTTCTTGCGAAATGTCCTCCCGGATGTCACGACATTTGGGATGACATTTTCTGCTTTTACTTAACACCAAAAAGAGACATGTTACGGAAAATGTTAGGACACGTAACCTAACACTAACAATCTCCCCTTTTTGCCTTCTTCACAAAACTAAATAGTTTAATGATTTTATCACGTGCAAATATCTCAACCTTCAACTCAAAAGCGGTTATAAAGCACGATATATACACTATGTGCGATAAGTTACTCGAATCAGTATGATGCAAATGCGAGTATACATCTAAAAGATTAATGCATGAAACCATCAATATACACATAAACAGTATAGAATAAATAGCAATATATAAGCGAATTAAAATGTCTCAAATCAAGCCAAATAACTACGACCACAACTAATAAGTATTCAACAATCGCACTTAGCGGCTAAACACAAGAACCTCGTAGTTTCCCACCTCATTGCCCCTCCGATTGTCCTCCGTTTCATCTCCCCTGTATCAAGATCCTCTGGTTTGAGCATTCACCACATCGCTTGCTCACTGGACTGCACCATCTCCCTTTTTGGGAAGAAAGCAAAAATAGGTAAAGTTCCCAGCTTCCACCGTGGCTCCGTGCACTGGTCCACTCGCGATCTGGGCATTGAGCTGCAATCTCTTGCACCCGGCCAGCGATTGTCGATCGGCGTGAGATATTCGGAGATGCGGGACATTTCGTAACACTAGCAATTCAGTGTATTCGCCCATGGAAGATCAATGACTCGCTCTTGCTCTTCAGATCGTCGATTAACGACGTATACTTGAGTTCTTTCCAGGCAGATCCTGGCAGGGCTTGGAATCCTGTGAGGTTAGTACCTTAAAGATCAATGAGGAAAGGAAGGATGATACTGTGTCCTTTTACGCCATATTTACAATCTGTTGAAAGATTGTTTTTCCTATATCAACACTAAAACCTTTTCTATTTTGTATAGGAACAATGCTTGTTCAATTGTTACAATTGATTTGTTCAAAGAACACAACCAATTGTGTATCATTAACTTGTGCAAAACAAACAAATAAAGCGGTGAGTTTGGAGGTTGGACACCTTGAAACCCATTTCTTCACAACTCCACGGTGAGGTATGAAATCACCTCATCCTCGCCATTTATCACTTCCCATTTTGCCCTCTCATCATCATTCACTCTATTCAAACATTGGTTAATTCTAGTCGGTGTGAAGTCATAAAATTTGTTATATAGAAACACTTTCCCAAAGTGTTTCGACTTGGGTTTTTCTATTTTACTTGTTAGATTTGCATAAAATAACTTCACTACCTTTTCTTCATAAGTACATTTGTTATTTATCGAGTCTAGTAGATTTCTTGAAGTGAAGAAATCCACCGGCGTGGCTCTTACAAGACGCAATGTCCAACACCTTCTCGGTTCGAATGGCTCGACCGTTGAACCAAGACCAATGTTTTGAGTGATTGGCTGTTAAAAACTTGGGAGAGAAAGGGGTTACCTCAGACGCAGATTCAGAGCTACTGCTTGTGAGACCTCGGACACTGGAATCTGAAGTTTTGTGGATAGATGATCCAGAAGATGTCATAACATTTTCTGTGACATCTTGAGGGGTTGATTATGATTTTGTTTCCCCTGAGGCATGACCAGATTTCTTGTGATAACACTTCTTCGGGGTGTAAATGCGGAATTTCATCTTCTCACCGGATTACGGCGGTTGTGAAGGAAGGTGAAGCAGGAGATTCAGGTTGGGACTCAACCGAAGGAGTCTTCTCTGAATCAGCAGAACTGGAGCTTGAAGAGGGAGGAGTCGCTGACTTCTTCCTTTTGGTGGAGGATTCACCACTGCCAAAGGCCTTCTCAAAGTTTCGGACCGATCTGCGAGTGGGAAAAGCTGCTTGATTTGTCCTCTTTGGGAGGACGGAAACATCCGGGGTTTCCTCTAAGTTGATAGGATTATTTGTCTCCCCTGGATAGGCGATTTCCAGAGGTTCTTGGAAGTCACTTATCACCAAATCTGCCTGATGGTGGACTTGTGCTCGTTGGGAGTGTTCGGGGCCCAGTGGTGACATTTTCGGTGACATGGGTGAGACATCCATTGGAGAGAAAGGGGAAGAAGAGAAGGAGAAGTTAGGGTTTTCGGAGGTTACGGGAATGGGAGAAGTTTGTGAGGGAGATGTGTTGTGCGAGGGATTCATCGTGGGTAATGTGCGAAAATTTCGTTCCCATTTTTTTTTTTTTTTTTTTGTTGTTGTTGTTATTGTTGTTTCTCGGAGGAAGTTTCTTTGGAAGTGAGAATTAGTATTTAGTGAATGGGTATTTATACACTTGGCAAAAACTATCTACATAAGTGTTTAAATTCTATACAAAGACTAGTTCCTAAGGTTTAGAGGTTGTTTCAAAATAGACATCAAAACCAAGAGAAATTTTTCAACAAAAACCAACTCAACATTAATCGACACACGTCTTTTGAAAAATCTGAAAATCTGAGTGTTATCAGAAATGTTTAGCACATTTTGTGTAACACGGGAGTCATTTTCTCATAGGAACGGCAGTTTCGGCAACTAAACAAGACACTTTATAGAGTTTTGTATCTAAATTAGTGGAACAATGTATATTGCGTCCAAATAGATAAGATCTTGTGCCTATCATGATATAAATTATAAGTATGTTGATACTCCTATAGAATAGGGACGGTATCAATTTTGTGGGCTTTGCCCAACATTTTACAATTGCCGAGGAATTTAAGGCTTTGCCTTATTTTTTGATACTCCCTTTTTATGATTTTTATATCATCGCAGAGAACGGTATCATTTTAAAAGGTGTTCCTTTGAGAAGTCATGACTCGTTAGAAACACAAAACAACTTTAACATTTACCGAAAAGAAGCAGTTCCAGATTTTACACTGGATGAATGTTACCACAAATGTCAGGGACATTTCGGATAACACACCCCAGCAGTGTTAATTTTTATATTGAACAGAGACCGAGAGATTTTTACAAGTTTGAAAACCTCTCATGATCTAAAGCTTTTGTAAAAATATCAGCTAGTTGATGAGAAGTGTCAACATAATCGATTCTAACTAGCTGTTTTTCAACCAAGTCTCGAAGAAAGTGATGTCTTATATCTATATGTTTTTTACGAGAGTCTTGAACCGGATTTTTAGATATATTGATGGCACTCATATTATCACAGTACAAAACTAAGATATTTTTTGAAACACCATAATCGTCTAACATGTGTCTTAGCCATAATAATTGAGAGCAACAATTCCCCGCTGCTACATATTCAGATTCAGCAGTTGAGAGTGAGACACAATTTTGTTTACGACTGTACCAGGAAACTAAGTTATTGCCAAGGTAAAAACATCCTGCACTAGTACTTTTTCTATCTTCCACATCCTCACTCAATCCGAGTCACTATATCCTATTAGATTAGGATTAGTGTCTTTGGAATACCAAATTCCCAACTCGCGTGTCGTGACATATCTTATGACACGTTTGTGACAAAGATTTAAGTGGGAAATTTTAGGGCATGCTTGGAATCGTGCACACACAAACACTAAACATAAGATCCGGACGACTCGCGGTGAGATACAAAAGGCTACCTATCATAGATCCGTATAAAGTTGTCAACATTCTCCCAACATCATCTTTGGATATAGTGCAGGTTGATCCTATCGAGTCTTCATATGTTTGGCATTCTCCAATCCAAATTTTTAACCGTGTTCTTGGCATATTTGCTTTGTGAAATGAAGATACCCTCCTCATTTTGTTTTATCCGCAAGCCTAAGAAAAGGTTAATTCCTATCATGCTCATTTCGAATGTTGAGGACATACCGACAAAAGTCTTAAGATGAGACATTGAAGTCGAACCAAAAACTATGTCATCTACATAGATTTGAGCAATAACCATATCTGATCCATGGTGTTTTATAAATAAAGTACAATCAGCTACACCACGTTGGAAACCAAATTCAAGAAGGAATTGAGTTAAACGACCATACCATGCACGTGGAGCTTGTTTTAGTCCATACAAGGCCTTTTTTAAACTTGTATACATGTTGTGGATGGTGAGGATCTTCAAATCCTTTGGGTTGTTCAACATATATCTCCTTATCAATATCTCCATTCAAAAAGGCACCTTTCACATCCATTTGGTGAAGAGTTATCTTTAAACAACAAGCTATGGCAAGTAATAATCTAATTGATTCAATTCTAGCTACTGGAGCAAAGGTTTCATCATAGTCGATACCTTTGACTTGAGAGTATCCTTGAGCCACTAGTCTAGCTTTATTTCTAATATGATTCAGTTAAATCGATTTATTCTTAAAGATCCATTTAGTTCCTATTACATTAGTCTCATCGCGAGAACTAGATCCCAAACCTCATTTCGGTGAACTGTTCTAGTTCTTCTTGCACGGCTTGTATCCACCACTGTCTTTTAGTGCTTCATTAATGTTTTTAGGTTCCAAAGTAGAAACATAGCAAGATTTACTTACCTTGTGATGTATGGTGGACATACACGCATACTTCACCATGTCTCGGTAATTTTTTGTCTCTTTTCTCCTTGTTATTATTCAATCGAATACTTCGCTATTACATTGGTGGGATGGTTTCTTCTGATTCTGGATGAGGGATCCCTGCGTACTGGATCACAAAGTTCAACTTCAGAATCCTCATCAGAACCTGCAGTGTTCTCATCTTCGGTTACAGGTGTTGCTGCAGATGTTGTGACATTTGGTGTAACATCTGCATTTTCTCGTGGTCCGCCTCCTGTATTATTACGACAAAGATCTACTTGTGTATTTCCTGCATAATCTGCATTATCATAAAAAACAATGTTAACAGATTCTTGTACGGATTTGGTTCGAAGATTGTACACTCGGTAAGCATGACTATTTTGAGAATAGCCTATGAAAGTTCCCTTATCACTCTTAGAGTCAAACTTTGCTCGATTATCTCTATCATTTAGAACATAGCATACACACCCAAAAACATGAAAGTAACGTAGATTTGGTTTCTTTCCATTCAAGATCTCATAGGGTGTCATTTTTGTTCCTGGTCTAAGATAGACTCTATTAGAGATGTGACTTGCAGTGTTTAGGGCTTCTGCCCAAAAACGTTTTGACAGTTTTTTAGAACTTAGCATGACTCTAGACATTTCTTGTAGGGTTCTATTCTTCCTCTCTGCTACACCATTTTGTTGGGGGGTTTTGGGAGCAGAAAATTCATGGAAAATACCTTTTTTCTCACAAAATGTAGAAAATTGATTATTTTCAAACTCCTTTCCATGATCAGATCTTATCCGAAAAATAGAGAAATGATATAGATTTCTAATTCTAGAGTACAATATTCTAAACATGTCAAACGTTTGAGACTTTTCTTTCAAAAAGAATATCCAAGAGTATCTTGAAAAGTCATCTACAATCACAGCGAAAGTACCTCATGCCTCCTAGGCTATCTACCTCGATTGGACCCATAAGATCCATATGTAAAAGTTGAAAGCAATGAGACGTACCTGAGAAATGTCCATCACTCTGAACAACTTTGTGAGGGACACGAGTTTGCTTACCTTTGAGACAATCTTCACACCACGGTTTCACTCATAGGACTTAGTTTAGGAATGCCTTTTACCGCCTCATAAGATATCAATTTTCTAAGGTTGTGGTAATTGACATGTCCTAGTTTTTGATGCCACAATGTTGTGTCATCAGTCCTAACACTATTACATACCTTATGTTCTCCGACAAGATAACAATTATCACTTGTTCTTGTACCTGTCATTATGCATTTGTTAGTTTCATGATCACCGTACATGCGTGTTTATTGAATCTTACCTCTAAGTTGTCATCACGGTTGGCTTATACTAATTAGGTTAGCCATCGCACCATCAACGCTGAGACATTATTCAATCTTTGGAATTCCGGGGCATTATTCATCTTCCTATTATCTTACTCTTTCCACCTCCTCCATATGTAACATTTCCTCCATTTAGAGCTTCGTAGTTCTTTAGACAGTCTTTTGTTCCTGTCATATGGCGGGAACAGCCACTGTCAAAGTACCACGATCCAGAGATATTGGTCCTTAGTGCGGTTATGGCTACATTACAACTTGTTTTCTTGATGGAACCCAAACCTTTTTGTTACCTTACGATTTTTGTAGATAGAGAGTCTCTTAGAGTCTTGTCTCAAGTTCTTGTGACGATTCAGGAAGACCTTTTCTTTACGAGTTTTAGTAACTTAAAGCAAAAAGGTTTTAAATGTCCAGATTTATTACAATAATTGCACACATAGTTGCTACCTTCTTACGGTTCATTTCCCATTTTTAACAAACAAGTTGGAGCATAATGTATTGATAGGATTCTTGTAGCCCAAACGATGCAGTGAGGTTGACTAACACTAAGGATTTCATCTAATTTGGAGGTGCCTGTGTTAAGCTTTTGAAGGTTGCTTGGCTAGATCCAACTTTGCACTTATCTTCCGAATTCAAGATCTTTTTGGTAAGAGTCACTTCCATCGGGTAATGGTACTTATCAAATCTGCATTCTCACGAGTTAGAGTTTTCACCTTTGATTCAAGTTGATTAGATTCAATGATTAAGTCCTTGCAAAGGGCTTGCAATTCCTTAATCATATCATCCTGTAGAGTCTTGAGTCTCGTGTTTAGAATCATTTTTTGAAATAAAGCCACAGAAGCAATTGACATCTGAAGAATTAAAAAACTCATACCTGTCTGCTGTTGCTGTATCTGCAGATGTTACAGCTGATGTTCCCGGAAATGTCATGACATTTAGTGTATCACAGTCAGCTAAACCTTCATCATCCGGAGAATGTTAAAAAGCGATGGCGTCATTGCTTGTGACTCTATTTCTGTATTCTCTTCCCCTTCACCTTCATCATCACTTAGGGAAATCCATAGACTTTTGCCAACCTTTCTTAGGGTGTTTGCACACTCGTTGGCATAATGGCCCCATCCCGAGCAGGCATGACATTGAATGTTGTCGAGCTGCTTGGGATCGAACCTGGTTCGGTCAGAATTTATTCTCCTAAGTTGATTGCCTTTTTGTGCGGTGGGAAAATTCTTGGTAATTCGTGGATTGAGTCCTTGGTTTTGGTGCTCTTTAGACTTAGTTTTATTCTTATCTTCGTTGAATCTTCTTAACATCGTATTGAACCTACGAGTAAGAAGAGCAACGTTGGCACCATCCCCAATTTCTTGAGTGTTTCATCCTCTTCATCGACTTAGTCTCTAAGGATTTTGCTTGAAGGGCAACATCCTCCTTTGTATAAAGACCTTTGATTTTCCATGTTCATCTCATATGTTTTGAGAATGCTCATTAAAATATGTAGGTCCGTTGTGGCAGGTTGTGTGCTTCAATCGCACAAATCTTAATGTTGAACTTTTGGGAAGAGATCGAAGGGCTTTTTCAACAAGTTGATTGTTGGTCAATGGAGAACCAAGAACTTGACATTCATTAGAGATATCAATCAACTTTTCAAAATAGGTTTTAATATCCTCCGATTCCTCCATCCTTAAACGCTCATACTTACTCACGAGCACGCGAAGCTTCGTTCGTCGAACACTCGAGCTACCTTCACAATGAGTTTGTAAAGTATCCCAAGCATCCTCGCGGAGAGCAATTTTGGATGAGTTTGAACATATAAAGATCAACCCATCCGAAAATAGCATTTAGTGCCTTTTCGTTGAAGCTCGCACTATTAGTTTCTTGAAAGTCCATTCGGCCTCGTGCTTGACCAAAATGTCGCCTTCCGTCCGGTGGAAGCATAGGAACGATGTTTTCATTAGTAATAGATCTCCATGCTCTAACATCAATGGATTTGATGTGAACGTGGCGAATCTTCCAATAAGGATAGTTTGATCCATCTAAAATAGAAGTCTACCAATATTTGGATTAGCGGATCCATAGTTAAGTAAAGGACCTTAGCACTTATTATGTCAAGTGTCGGCTCGATACCACTTGAAAGGAATTGTCGAACTTAAACTATGGAATAAATAATTTCAAAGAAAAGAAGAGGTAAACTTAAAGACGATGAATGTTCCCAAAAATGTTCGTGACATACGAATCGAACATTAACAATAACGCAGACCTAAAGAACGAGTTAAGATGCAGCGGAAATAAATCAAGGACCTAAACACCCAAGATTGTTTTTCATAAGTTATATAATTGTATATAACTTATATTGGTCTCATGACCAAAAATTTATTGTATAAAAATTATACAATCTTACAAATCCCTTGAGAATGAGCGATGTCAAGTAAAACAAGAAAGGGATTAAAAAGAAGTTAACTCCTAACTTCTAAGCCTGAAAAATCTATCTAAAATAGAAGTGAAAAACACCCTATTACAATTGCTTGAATTGAAAGAACAAGTATAGATCTAAGAAAGCAATTAGCAATTTTGAACAAGTGTAATCACAAAACCAGGCTGCTCGATCCAGCTGTGTTTGAGGCAATATTTGAGACGTCTCAGATCTGAATTTTCTTCTACAAAAACTGGATGTCAAAGCCTTGGAGTGAACCCTCTATTTATAGTGGAGAGTTCACCCGAGACGCTCCTTGATTCTCGGTGGAGGTTGAGCGAGAATAGGGTTGGGTGGAGCATTCTTCACCTTAAAATTCTCAACAGTTGACTTTGTCTTCCCGAGAATGCTCCTTCGTTATGCACTCTCCTTGGACTTGGTCTTGTTAAGTATTATCGTGTTTTCCTTAGCTCCTAACCAAGCCAAACATTCACGTGATAAAATCTTCTCGGCTTAAATCGCAGTGAAGATAGGCAAAACTCTTGCCAGAAATGTCCTCCCAGATGTCACGACATTTGGGATGACATTTTCCTGTTTTTACTTAACACCAAAAAGAGACATGTTACGGAAAATGTTAGGACACAGAACCTAACACTTGACATAGAGAATCACGATTAAGTATATTATAATGGTGGACTTTGTGTATAGTTTGACTTGGAAAGAGTAAGAACTCAATATAAAATTTCTAGAATATTTTTAAAAAGAAAGGAAAAATATTTTAAGCGGGAATTGATCCATAATCCTCTAGTTAAATAGCTCAATATTCAACCAAAGTGCGGGTAGCGCCATCGCGCTGAGGGACTACTGAGTGGATCACACAGTAGACGCGTGTTCGCGCTAAGTCTTGGTGCCCACGTTGGGCACAATCTCGCCATGGCACCTCAATCGCGCCAAATGCTCTTCCGTTGTTAAAAAAGGGCAGTGTTGGGATTTGAGGTTATTTCATCATATTTGTAGTTCTAAAGCTCGAATTTGGGCGATTTTACAGGCATTATTCTCGATTACCTCGGTTATTTAGCATTTTTATCCATGAAATTGTTGGAGAAATAGGGGGTTTTACTCTACAGTTAAGAGAAGGTAAATCTTTGAATCGGCGTTCGGTTCGTGGATAGAATTGAGTGATTTTTGACATTTAGAATCTATTGGCTATGAATAAACTGATTTTACAATAAATTTTCACATTCGACCTCGGGGTTGACTTTTTGTCCAGAATATGAATGTTGAATCTAAGGCGAGATTTTCTAAACTCTTATTAAAAGATATTTTCGTAATTAAATAACTATATCTTACCCTTGTGAGATGACAAATGTTAGCGATTTATCCACTCGCTTAAAACGCAAGTGCATGTATCGTTATAAGTAATATAGTCAAGGTAAGACCGAATATCGTTCTCAGGGACTGATTTTCAAGTACCAGTTATCTATTCTATAGTATCTATTTAGTTAACGTTAATTGGTTTAGATTTTAGACTAATAATGCAGAAAATAACTAATTATAAAAAGACTTTGATTTAAATCAGTTATGATGGAGAATTAGGACTTCCAAGATCATCAACTATCCACTCTATTCAATCCTTAATGCAACAATAAAAGTTCTTCTTCTATGTTAAGATAGCAGGTTAACTAAGCCGTTTTATATTCCGGTTAGGATATATAAACACTCAACCCCGATGCAGAACTCTTCTATCTTTCGATGATAGGATTTACCACAAAGGAGGATTAAGAACAATAACCTATTAAACTACACAAATATCGGGGTACTTTCGTCCATGATTTTAACCTATGTTTATTCAACTATAGCATATTCACAATCTTCCCTTTCGGATCTCGATTAGAAATCATATATGTGATGATAATTAGTGATCAATTAATTACCAAGCAATCAAAACAATTATTGAATAAATCTCAACTATATAAAGAAGAAAACAAACTAATGCACTAATTCATGAATAAGAGTTTCAAGCGAATCACAAGAAAATCCCTAATAAGTAATTAGCTCCTAGCCATAGTCACGCTAAGAACTAATACAATCTTCATACATGAACTGAAATAAACAAAGCAAAAGAGAAAGAAAATACTTAAGAACAAGTCTCCAAACCTTCTAGCATCCAAGAGTTGTGTTGTGGAATATTTACAAGGTGTATGAGTGTAGAATGGTGGTATGAGGAGGTCTGAAGGATGATTCATTAATGAGCAGGGTTTTAGGGATTATATAGGTTTTGTAGGTACGAATGTTATCCTTTTGGACTCTGAAAACGTGTCAAATTCGGCCCAAAACGTCAAAAATTTCGCGTCGGCGCCGTGGCCCTGCAGACTGGCGCCACGGCGCTGAAAAATCAGAGAAAATCAGACTTCGCAGAACATTGGGCGCCGTGACGCTGCTGGCAGGCGCCACGGCGTCGGAGGCGTTAATTGGACAATTTTCTGATTCTTCGTCCTTTTTTTCGTCCGGACTTCGTCTGATCTCTTCTATACTTCCCGAGACTTCTTAGACATTATTTATTGGCCCTTTTAGTGTGCAATTCCATCTCAATTATGCTCATTTCCTTTCCTTTTCGTCATTTCTCTATTTTTGACCGCTGTGACAAAAAAAGAAGGAAAAATACACCTAGTACTATACTAAACATCAACAAAATGAATAAAATACTAACTAAAAATAACTCAAAAGCGTATACACCTAACAACAAACACTTGTGTGAATACTAGTGCCATGTTAGGTGTACTTTAATTAATGGCATATTTGACTGATTGATAATATGAATGTATTCTGGAGCATGTTTAGCGAATTAGAGATTATTACTCATGATAATTGATTATGTGTTCATACATCACTCCGAATATCTCATAGATTTGATTAAAATGAGCTAAATAAAGCATTTTTCATGTACAGAGTAATTCTTGAAATTAAAGGTTAACTGCTATATAAAATGCTTCGGGGGGGGGGGGAGGGGGAGAAGGGGGCATATGTTGGTTAGTTCTGAAATCTCACCCCTAATTTTTCAGTTAATTTTTTTCCCTAAAAAACTTGGATTTATGATACATGGTCTCAATTCTTCAGCTCTCAGTTAGGGCAGCTGGCTCGGTAAACATTAGAATCCAGGAGTCATGTCCTGATGTATATGTTGCATGTTACATTGGAAAAGCATTCATAAATGTGTTATATTTTTGTTTGTTGAACTCTTCATCATCCGGTAGATGAATCTAACACCATATAGAACCAGAAATAGCAGAAACAGTAATAGTAACAGAAGGAAGAAGAAAGAAGTAGCAGAAACAGTAGTAGTAACAGAAGGAAGAAGAAGAAGAATGTAAAGTAAGAGCAATGCAGTGAATTGAGTTTTCGGGAGTACTTTTCGCACTTTATCACATCTTGACTATATTGATATCTTGTAGCTCCTTGTTGGTTTCACGAAAGCTAAAAATGATGAATACTGGTTGATTCGTATGCAAGAGTAGGATGGTAAGTTATCTCCATAACGACAGTCAGAAGTGTAACGACTTTGTTCTTAACGAATTAGGAGCTCTTACTTAAGGCCTCATATGCCGTACTTATTCATGTTATAAGATTCTTTTAGTCTTAAGATAAAGTGGATGTTGTTGATATCTCCCAAATGCCAATCAAGAATCTAGTGATATTACGTAATTATGATAAGTTCATAGAAGTTTCTTATGACTCTTTGTGTAGGTATGTAGTAACTAGAGGGGGCATGGATATGATATAATGACTTACCACCGAACTATTAGCGGTTGGGCAGATTATGTATCTCTAATTACCACTGAGCTACAGCTAGTCGGGCAGACATGTACTTATCACCGGGCTATGGACGGTTGGGAAGCTATGCTATATGCATTTATGACTTGTTGGGCAGTCGTGTATCGTTATATTTACCACCGGTAGGACATACACGCAGTGTTCTAAAAAATGTCTGGGAGGGCCGCCGAGGCGCTAGGCGCCTCTAGACCGTCCCGGTTTTGCCCCTAAGCGGCACAGTCCGAGTCGGATTATTCCAAGAAATTGTGATTGACTTTGACCTTGGATAAATGGAGTTGATTTGACGTATGAATTGAAGAGTTTATGGTTTGTTTGGGGATTTCTTAGTCGAGAAGGATTTTTGAGAAGTTTGGTTGTAAATCTGCGAGTTACTGTAGATGCCATAGTCGCAAAGAGGAGATCAACGAGGTTTAACTTTAAGCCATTGATAGCAGCATCGTTGTATTTTGCATTTTCCGACAATGGGCCGAGCTTGTGCTTCTATTTTGTGACTCGAGTTTAGAGTCCAATTAATGTTTGTGGTAGGAATTGCATTTGTAACCGATTTTACATTGTGTTAAAAAAATTATATATTTCGGCTACATTTTAAATGAAAGTTTTCCAAGAGGTTATTTGTGCACGTGCTCCCCTTTTGTTAGCGGCTAAGGATGAGTTGAGGCCAAACCCCAAATTAACGAAGTTTTCCCAAAACAGAAGTAACTGTAAGAAGTCATTTGATCTCAGAAATAAGTTTTATTTAAGGGAGAAAAATTAAAAATTAGTAAAATAGGAATAAAAGTGCAAATGACCACGCCTTTAAACTGTAACTCTGTAAGGGGTCATTTGATCTGAAGTATAAAAAATTTAAGCTTCGTATAAAATTCTATATTAAAGTGGCAAGGGCTAATTAATTCTCATGACTAGTTTAATGATTTATAAATTTATTAACTATTTAAGAATGTATTGATTTTATAATTTATATATTTTATGCATATATGATATATATACAATTGATGTAAAATATTAAAAAATTAAAAAAAAATACATCCGTCTAGGCCCCCGCCTAGCCGTCTAGGCGCTAGGCGGCCAGGCTCCGCCAAGCCTCTGCCTAGCGTCTTTTAGAACATTGCATACACGTACTCACCACCGAGCTACGATCGGTCGGGCAATTATGCATTAACCACTGATCTACAGACGGTCGAACAATTACCACTGATCAGTTGAACGGTTAGAGTTATGACGCTAATGTAGCGGTATAGAATAAGGTTATAAGATAGGTATGATTGTTATGTATATTATGACCTCAGTGGCATTTCAGAGGTTTACTTTTATGATTATTTACTATTGTGTTTTATTTTCGCCTAACATATTCAGTACATTACTCATATTGACGTCTCATTGCCTGGGAACACTGTGTTTCATGCCATGCAGGTTCAGGTTGGCGAGGAGAGAATTTGTTATTGTAGATCGCCTCCAGATATCAACTTTTGTTGGTGAGCTCAACTTCCTCATGGAGTATTACCGAGTCAGGGTCATGTTTATATCCTTTTTGGTATTCTAGGTATGTCAGGGGCCTGTCTCGACATATGTATTATGTCGATGTTCTCTTTTAGAAGCTTTGTGTACATGTCATGTGTTGTACAGTTTGTTCAGTACAACCTTGTAGGCTTGGATGTTGGTTAGAGATTATGTTGGTCTTATTGACCTTAGTATATATATATGCATAGGTTGGGTTCTTCTGTTTGCTGGATATTATGTGTTGTTTTACGGTTATCATTTTGAGGTCTTGTCGGCCCAGACGGTTATACATTCTCGTGATGATATTTAGGTGATACGCTCGGGCCGTCCAGGCGTCGGGTGCCGACCACACCCCAAGGTTGGGGTGTGACAAACTTCACCTAAATATTCTGTGAGTAATTGTGTAGTAATAAGAAAAAAGGAATGTAACAACAACAACAAAGGTGTTAGAAATCTGGAAATCAACAAAGTAATTGGCTTGCTGAGTCGATTGTTTGTTCAATCTATCCTTAAGATAATTTTGCCCCGTATATTCCTTTAAATGGTGTAATGGCAACTTATCTCCCAAGATAAAACAACAATCAAACAAGTGAGCAAATGAGACTCAAGTGTTCGCTTAGGAAAGAAAGATCTTGAGTGTATTGGTGATTGCAAGAGAGAAAAAAGATTGACAAAATTCTAAAGTGTGGTGTTTTATGAATTGAGCCAAAGGTCTCAATTTATAGTAAGATGATTGTGTCTTTCCAAATAGCCTAATAAAGGCCTTCAATGCCATGTAATGATCATTGATTTAGGGGTTGCAATTCAGTCAAGTAAGGCTTTTAATGCCGAAGCGTCGCGGCCCTTCGGGAGGGCACCGCGGCCCTTCGAAAAGGCGTCGGGGCGCCTAAATTCCAGTAACTCCCATTGGTTATTTACCGTCATTAGAACTGCGGCCCTTCCGAGAGGCGCCGCGGCCCTTCACGCATTTCCTGACTTGTTTTCATCTTTTACACATCGTACACTTCTTCCTTCATTTACCAACGTGAAACCATTGTCATTTGGTCAATAACTGTCTATTATCTTACGTCTCAAACAATTCGTATACGTATCAATATCTCTTCCATTAAGGAAATTACGATCTTTGGCACTTTATGTGCACGTGTGTGGAAATCACGTTTCCGACGTGCGGTGCCCCAATTGTTCGAGCCATAATCAATAAGATTAATTTTATTTCACATTTAATACAGAGTCATCTACAATATGCATGTTCCTCATTTATGTCTTAACGTATAAATGATGTAAAGCTGGTTTTCCCCCATTGTTGCTGCGGAAGTTAATTCTGATTCAAAGACACAAAAGAGTTGGCTTAGTTTTTTTCCTTCAAATTAGAGTTAGTCCAGTTTTTCCTCCTGCAAATTACTGTTAGTCACGGGCTCTTTTATCTAGTACTCTTACAAGCATGAACAATTATGGATCTTTTTAAAAAGATAGGATTGAGACTTTGACCAATAACTTTATGACTTCAACTCATATTAATGTAGAAAGTTTCTCGCAAGTTTTTATGTCCACATTTACCTTTTGAGTAAAGATGTGGAATCATGTTAACAAGTGGCAGTAAAGAATTAGCAAACAAGAAAAACTATCTTTTGGTTCACTATTCACTTCTTTTGGGTCATTTCTCAAGTAGTGTTGAACTGAATGAGACTTGGACGTGAGAATAACGGTTAAATATACATGATATACACTAGTATATATTCATGTATATAGACGAGAATGGGCCAGCCCATCAAAGGTCATCCAGCAGCCCATCCGTGTATATATTCCAGCAGCCCATTCATGTATATATTTATGGTATATCTGAATATTAGACTTGTATATTAATTAGTCTTGTAATCTTACCATAATTGTATGATTAGTATCCATATAGAATAGAGATTTAGAAGTAGAATAGAAAAATGATTTTCCTATTGTAACTTGTATATATATATATATATATATATCTTTCATCAATAAGAATAATCAAGAGATTAATTCTTTCAGTAACCATTTTTCATATAAAAAAGTTTGTATCAAAGTCTAAAAAGGGGTTATTTTATTAAAGTGATAAAAAAAAGTGAAGTTAGACATCAAATTCAGTCCCGTAATTTCAGAAGTAATCACGTAAGTGCACGTCATTCAAGCAATTAAAAAATAATGCAAAGAGGAAAGTGATTGAGGTTTTTTATACATGATAAATAATTAAACTAGACTTTAGTAGTCTAATCTAACCATTAAGAATAATGCAGTAGCACTAGGACCACGTCTCAAGTAAACAATTTTTTTCCCTTTTTCTAAAATAAATATACTAACCATGTTTCCTTAAAGTGTTTGCACACTCGTTTGCATAATGACTCCATCCCGAACAAGCATGGAATTGTATCCTTTCGAGCTGCTTGGTATTCATCTTGGTACGGTCTAAGTTGGTCCTCCTAAGTTGATTTCCTTTTTGCGTTGTAGGAAGGGTTTTTGTGAATCTTGGATTGAAGCCTTGGCTTTGGTGCTCTTTGGGTTTAGATTTATTATTATCCTCGTTGAACCTCCTTAACATCGTATTGAATTTTCGAGTAAGAAGGGCAACATTAGCATCATCACCGATTTCTTCAAGACTTTCATCCTCTTCATTGACTTGCATCTCTAAGGATTTTGCTTGAAAATCTTTGCTTTTATACAATGTCCTTTGATTTTCCATATTCATCTTATATATTGTGAGAATGCTCATTAACGTATGGAGGTCCATTGTAGAAAGGTTGTGGGCTTCTTCAATCGCACATATCTTAATATTGAACTTTTCAGGAAGAGAACGGAGTGCCTTTTCCACAAGTTGATTGTTGGTCAGTGGAGATCCAAGTACTTGACATTCGTTGGAAATGTCGATCAACTTTTCAAAGTAGGTTTTAATATCCTCCGACTCTTCCATCCTTAATCGTTCATATTTACTCATGAGCATGCAGAGCTTCATTCGTTGAACACTTGAGCTACCTTCACAATGAGTTTGTAGGGTAACCCAAGCTTCCTTGGTTGTGGAGCAATTTTGGATAAGTTTGAACATATAAAGATCTACCCATTCAAAAATAGCATTTATAGCCTTTTCATTGAAGCCTGCACTATTGGTTTCTTTCACACTCCATTCGGCCTCAGGCTTAGGTAATATGTGGCCTTCCTCGTCCGGTGGGAGCATAGGAACAGTATATCCATTTGTAATGAATTTGATATGAGAACGTAGGCGAATTTTCCAATAAGGATAATTTGATCCATCTAAAATAGGAAGTCTACCAATATTTAGATTAGCCGTATCCATAGTTAAAGTAAAAGGACCTTAGCAATTATTATGTTAAGTATCGGCTCTGATACCACTTGTTGGATCCCGAGGGTTATACTATGGATTAAATAAAATCAAATAGCAAAGTAAAACTGAAACGTATGCAGAAACAATGTCAAATGTCAGCTAAAATGTTGTCTGACATAAGTAATGACATTTGGATAAAAAACAGAAAAAACTTTGAAAGAGTTAAAGTGCAGCGAAAATAAATAAAGAACACAATGGTTTAATTTTCATAGGTTATTTATTAATATAACCCATGATGGTCAATGACCAAAAGTATTGTGTATATATATATATATAAGATGATACAAAAGGAATAAAAAGGTTAAGTCGCAGATGACTTATGACTGAAAAATCTATCTAAATAGAAGTGATCAACACTTCATTACATTTGCTTCAATGAAAGAACAAATCTAGAATCTAAGTAGCAATTATAATGTCGGACAGAATGTAAATCACAAATCTGCAACACAGCGATCCAGTCTACTTGATCGATATTTGTGGAGATCTCTCTATATCTTTTACACTCTGAAATTCTGGATATTGAATCCCTGAAGTGACCTCTCTATTTATAGTAGAGAGTTCCCTTGAAAGACTCATCAACATGTTATGGAAGTTGAGCTAAAAAAAGACACGTGAGGCAGTAGCTTGAGGCACGAAAATCTCAACTGTTTGAATTTTTTCTTCACACGTCTTGCTCCTTAAGTTAAGCTACCTCTTGGACTTGGTCTTCCTCGTTTGCAATCTGCTTCAAAGACTTCTTGCCAAGTCAATTTCCATGTGATAAAAGGTCACTCTTTCCTGAAATCTGTCTATGAAGATAGGCAAAACAATTACCCGAATGTCGGCCCGAATATCAAGACATTTATTCCGACATTTTCTGATTTGAACTTAATACTGAAAATAATATATTAGAAAAAATATAGTAACATAGACCCTAACATTAACAAAAAGAAAAAAGAGCAAAAGCAAGTAAAAAGTAAAATTTGACCATTAGGAATATTAGCATGAATTACGAAATTAACATGACTTGAGACTCCAAAGGGACTTTGCATTCTCAAAACTCCACTATATAGTATTTCCTTTCCACAGGAAGAAAAGTGCTGTGACCCTTTTCACTCTTCTTTCTCCCTTCTTGTTTGCATAATTAATATACTGCTAGTAATTCCTTCCTTCAGAATCATGAGATACCTTCATTCTTGCACACACAAAATATAAAATTTATCCTTAGATCAATATTTATTATTATAATCAGCGGCGGGTGTAACGTATAACTACTGATTTCATCTGAATCTAATAGTTTGCTGGGACCTTAATTATGTGTTAGTAATTTATTCCGTACATATAAATTATTGAATTCGAACCTAGTAAATTAAATTGATTGTGATTGAAATATTAACTCGAAATTATAAAATTAAACTCGTGAATCGTCCCTGACATTAATACTACTAATTCCTTCTATTTTCTTCAAATAATCTTTTGATATACCTTCTTTCTTGCGCACAAGTATATTGAATTTGGTCTTGTATAAAAATTATACTATATACTACTAATTCCTTCCTTCTATTTGAAAGTATGTATACTCTAGCTGAAACAATCATTTTAGGAACAAATGTACTTGAACACATTCATATTATTAATGAGATTAATATATTTTGGCATTTGCAATTGTTGAATTATGATTTTGATTGCTTGTGATTATTCATTAATGTGCAATTGTGCATCCCTTTAGCTTACGTTGTCATTGATAAAGTGAGATATTAATGATAGAACATAACTCTCAAAATAGTCTTGACTGATGATTATTGAGAATGAGATATCGATGATATATTATAAGTCAACATATAGTTTGCATCACATTCTTAGAGAATATAGTATGTCTCACTTACTATTAATATGATTACTAGTGATGAATACTCTTAGAGGTATTGATATACCTTCTTACACACAAAAGTATTTTGAATTAATGCAATCATTATTTTCTTTCCCTCTAAGTTAAGTTCTTCTTGGATGAATAAAATCAAAAGGGTTTTACTATTAAGATCCAAATAATTATAGACAATTGTAAAGAAAGCAAGAATTCCTTTCTTCAAAATAAGGTTTTCAATGGCGGATTTGACACCATTTTGCAAGCCCTCTTTACTTCACCAAGGAACCTATAGATAGAGTGACAAATTTGGATGTTTTTGTGTTAAAGATTTAATGGAAGACGTTTGTAATAATTTAGCTAGTTTTGGTAACCTATGTGCTCAAAATAGTACTATCACGTCAAACTTGATTGCTATTGTCTTTACTAGGAACCGTGATCCTAATGAGACATCTATTTCTTATAATGTTGCTATCTAGTAATGAATAAAATAAGAAGTTTTTCAATGATATTATCCAAAATAATAGAATTCCAAAAGTGCCCTCAAAATTACTATTGTCTTCATTCCAATCATCTTTATTCCTCATTATCACCCCCATATAATCCAATAATTCACCATGCGCCAGCGCAAGTGCATATATACAAGACTTTTTAAATGTAACATTAAACAGCTAGTAATATACATCATTTCGGTCTAATTATGATGTTTCTATAATCACTAAAGATTAACGTTTATTTACAAAAAGAACTACAACTATGACACTATTGGTCCCATATTCTTTACACGTGCGTTAGAACTCCGTTACTGAAACGTTACTTCTCCACTCATCATGTGACGGTGACCATAACGGTGACGGTGGTGCCTTCAATTTCTGGAAATACTCCGTTATATTAATCCCACCTTTCTTCACTTCTTCCGTCAACTCAATCCCATCTCTTAAAGGCAAAAACGGCGGTCGTACAACTTCCGTTAGTAAATCCCATCTAAGTCCATTAAAAAACTCATGTTCCATTATCTCCGACGCGCCTCTCCGGTAACCCAACCGGCGCGTGGGATCTTTCTCGAGCAATTTTCCAATCAAATCTGTTAAAGCATTTTTCTTTCCAATGAACTCTGGCTCCATCATTAATATTCTCATAAACGTTTCCTTCCTATTTTTCCCTTTAAACGGTGTCGTTCCATATAACATTTCGTAACATAATACACCAAGTGCCCACCAATCTACTGAAAATTCATGACCTTCTCCACGTACAATTTCTGGAGCTACGTATTCTTCAGTACCTACAAATGAATTTGAACGTTCGTAAAATGAACCAGGGTTTCTTCTACTCACGGGGGATACACGTGCACTTTTCACTTTCCTTTGTCCATTTCTAGTAGTTGTCACGTTTTTGTTTGGAGGTCGTACTAATTTAGCAAAATGTCTCAACTTGTTGGATTGTGTTGGTGGTGGTGGGAGATTATTACTATCATTTTCTTGATCAGAATAGAATTCTAAGATTTTTGGAGTTAAGCTTCTAGAAAGGTCGAAATCTGTTAAGGTAACGTGACCAGATTGTTGAATAAGAATATTTTCGGGTTTTAAGTCACGATAAGCAATGCCTAAGGTGTGAAGATGTTGAAGAGAAAGTATAATTTCAGCTAAGTAAAAACGGATAACTGAAGGGGAAAAGACATTGTCACTTTGGGTGTAACGTAAGACATTAAGGTCACCACCAGGGCAATAAGGGACAGCGTAACAAAGAATGTCGGAGGTTTCGGAAAATCCTAGGAGGGTAGGGAGGAAAGGATGGCGGAGTCCGGAAAGCACGGTGGTTTCCCACCGTGCACGGCGGTCAGCATCGGGTTTTGAAGAAGATTTGTCTATAACTTTGAGAGCGAAAGGGGATAAGGAAGAAGGATCGTGGAACATGTCATGGACTAGAAAGACAGTTCCCATGGCGCCTTTGCCTAGTACTTTGATGACTCGAAGGTTGTCTAGAGTTAACGGTGGAGGTGATTTGGGGTTATCCATTTTTATTTGGGTGGGAGGTGAGAAAGGAGAGAAGGAAAGAGAGAGAGATAATGAGTGTGTGTGTGTGTGTGTATAGATAGAAAGAAGAGATTATTATTGTTATTGTTATATATAGAGAAGAAAGAGTGTACGTGCGTTTGGTTCAGGCGCTCGTGTGTATGTTATCAGGAAGAAAGAGAAGAGCTAGGGTGGAAAGAAAAAGGGGAGTAATTTGTTGTGTTGGGATTTTTTTCCTCTCTTTTTGGTGTATGTAATTTATTAATCCATTTCATTCCGATAAAGAATAGTGTTTATTTAATTATTTACATATTTTTAAAAAAAATATTAATTTCTAAATAAAAATATCTAATTTGATTAAAATATTCCCTATTAAATAGGTATTGGAATTTGACAATCTAATACTTAATAAGGATAAATTTAAAAAGTAATGTAGACACTATTTTAAATCAACACTTTATTATTATTTGTAAGATTGCTTATATTTATATATGTTTTTGAGAGTAACATGTTTTTTTTAAAAAAATTGTAACTATACTCAAGATTAAATTTTAATAAGTGGAGTTTCAATTTTGCGGCAGGATGTTAAATGTAAATTATGTAGAACAATGAACTCTTTCTTAACTAGTTATAGAGTTCCTTCAATCTTTATGCTCCACACATTCAAAGAAAGTTCCTGCTATGATACAATATCATGCATGTGTAGTTTATTAAATATGATATATTAAATTCTGACTCACCGACTGTGATTTAACTAACAGAAAATTAATCAAAATTTTAATTGGTGAAGCTGGATCTCATGATCGATCTGTTAGCAATTAATATACAGCTGCTATAACAAATAAATATCAACACACGTATGTGTATAGATGTACATAGTTCTTTTTTTCTTATTTTCAAGTCACTACAATAAATCGGTTTAAGGAGGGCGACTATGGAATATCGCCCTCTTAGATCAAAAGGAGCGATTTTTAGTCGTCCTTCAAGTCGTCTTATTACGTTCGTTGTCGTAGATCAAGAAGGACGATTTTTCAAGTCTCAAATAGGGCGACTGTAGTCGCCCTTTTTGAGATCAATCAAAAAGGGGACCAAAGGAGACTGTTGACATTATTGGTGGCTAAGTATGCTGTTAGTTATGCTGTTAGTATTGTTAGTATGGTTGTTAGTTTGTTATAGGGGCATTATTGTCCTTTCATGTTGAGGGGCTTTTTGGTCTTTTCCTCTTTTCCTTTATTTTGTTCTTCACGTTTTTCATATAACATTCAATGTGGCCTTCTTCTTCATCAGCAGAAATAAAAAGGAAAACGAGAAGCTCTGCTTGGAGCCCAAAATTGTTCTTCTCTTCCTCTTCCCTACGAATCCAGTCCAATTAACATGGTACCAAAGCAAGGTGGGAAGATTTGAAGAACAAATCGAATTCAATTAGAGATCCAAAATTTCGATTTAGAGATCCAAATCAGATCCAGTTCATGCAATATTTTTTTGTTAAAGTTCTGTTAAAATCGAGGTAACTGTGTCGTCGCTGTTGCAATTCGATTCAATTACATCTAATCTGCTGCAAATTGAGTCATTCATGGAGAACATTTCGCCGAATATACAAGTTATTACAAATGAAGCTTCAAATATGAGTTTAAACGTAATGGACCACAATCATCCGCTATATTTGAGTTCTTCAGACACGCCTGGAGCTGTGCATGTCGAGATACAGCTTACAGGAATGGAGAATTATACACTATGGAGTCGCGCGATGCAGTTGAGTTTGCTGACTAAGAACAAAATTGGTTTCATTGATGGAACAGTGAGAAAGGACATGTACGAAGGAAATATGACGGCGAATGGGATCGTTGCAACGCAATGGTAATTTCGTGGATTATGAAGAATGTGAGTAGAGATCTGCTAAGTGGAATACTATACAGATCGACTGCTCTTGCAGTTTGGCGAGATTTAAAGGAGCGATTCGATAAGGTTAATTTGTCAAGGGTGTATCAATTGAAGAAGGAGCTTGCTATGCTCCAACAAGGAGTATCGCCTGTAGCCAGTTATTACTCTAAGATGAAAGATCTGTGGGATGAGATCGATTCAATAATACCTCCACCGGCATGTGAATGCGACAGCCCTAGAGCCTATATTGAACATCTGGCCAGTCAGAGGTTACTAGAGTTTTTGATGGGGCTAAATGATGGTTACAATCAAGCACGAAGCCACATTCTATTGCTAACACCCACTCCTAGTGTCAACCAAGCGTATGCTATGATTGCGCAAGATGAGAGTCAAAAATCCATTACCGGAAGATTTGGAGGAAATGACTCGGCAGACTCTATGGTAATGTATGGAAAATCGACTTACCAGAAACAAAGGAAGCAAAATTACATCAGCTTCTGTGACTACTGTCAAATGAAGGGGCACACTAGAGAAAACTGTCGAAAATTGTTGCTGTTCTGTGAATATTGTAAGAAACAAGGGCACATTGCCGAGAAGTGTTACAGATTGGTTGGATATTCTGCAGATAACAAAGAAAGGAAGAAGGTAAATGTGGCAGTAACAGGGATTCATGCTGACGAATTACCTAAGGAACAACAGGCTCACTTTCAGTATCGACAAGTACCTGAGTCACAAATGGAAGAGGACAACAGGACAGAAGTTGCTGCCAAGGTTCACATGGCAGGTAACATTACAACTCCTAAGCCTGCACATTGGATAGTTGATTCGTGGTTATCACGATCACGTGGTCGAGTACAACCATGATTGAAAAGGAAGATAAAAGAAGCCTAGGTCAGGTACAATTGCCAACAGGTGGTGTAGCCGAGATCACACAAACAGGAAACTGTAGGCTTAAGAATGGTGATGTTATTGAACATGTGCTATGTGTTCCTGCTTTCAAGTTTAACTTACTGTCAGTTTCGAAGCTAACCAGGGAATTGAGCTGTTGTGCAATTTTCTTCCCTGATTTCTTTGTGCTGCAGGATCTATTTACTGGGAAGGTCAAGGAGACTGGTAAAGAGGTTGATGGCCTATACATACTGGAATCTGGAAGGAGTTATGGAGAATCAATTAGAGCACATGCTGCCACATCAACTGTAGTGACCAAATTTGAGTTAGAAGCAGAGTTATGGCATAAAAGAATGGGCCATGTACCATTGAGTATGCTTAGAAAGTTAGATGTCTTTAAGAATAAATCAGAATTTTCAATAAGTCATTGTGAAGTATGTCCCTTGGCTAGACAAACAAGAAAGGTATTCCTTAATAGCAATAGTAGCACTGATTTTGCTTTCCAGCTTTTACACTTAGATGTATGGGGACCATATAAGGTGTCATCTTATAACAATATGAGATATTTTCTCACTGTGGTGGATGATTACACTAGATGGACATGGGTTTTTTTGCTGCATATGAAATCTGATGTAGTTACTATGCTTAAGAAGTTGTTTGTAATGATAAAAAATCAGTTTGGTCTCACTGTTAAGGGAGTTAGGACAGATAATGGGACAGAATTTCTGAACTCTGCTTGTTCTGAGTTGTTTGATCAGTTGGGAATTATACACCAAAAATCTTGCCCATATTCTCCACAACAAAATGGGGTAGTCGAAAGGAAACATAGGCACATATTGGAAATAGCTAGGGCCATCAAGATACAAAGCCAATTACCAGCTGAATTCTGGGGTGACTGTATTGAGTCTGCTGTTTATGTGATAAATAGAGTGCCTACTGTTACACTGAAGGGTATTACACCATATGAGAAACTATTTGGGAAGGCACCATCACTGTCTCATTTAAAGGTGATAGGGTGTCTTTGCTATGCTTCCAACTTGGTGAGGAAAGACAAGTTTGAACCAAGAGCCATTAAGGCTGTTTTACTTGGGTATGCTATTCACAGAAAGGGGTACAAATTGCTGGACTTGACTACTGGAGCTGTGTTCATCAGCAGGGATGTGACATTTCATGAAGCAATATTCCCATTTAGGCAGCTTCAAGAGAGTGGGAGTTCAACAACACACTCTCCAAATTGTAATTCTGACTTGTGTATTGATGATGAGCAGGTACTCCCTTGCATTGTGCCACCAGAAAGAAAGCAATCTGCAATGCCTACTATTCCTGCTTTACGTGTCGATGTTCCTCGACATCGGTCGCTCCGCTCGTGTCCTCTGCTCCTCACGATTCTTGATCCTGTTCACCCTGGAAGCATAATAGATTCAGAAATGGATTCAGAAATTGATATAGTTGAAGCTGCAGATACCACAGTAGTGAGAAGAAGGTCTACCAGAGAGAGGAAAACACCAATATGGTTGAATGATTTTGTTCACCCAACCAACCAATCTGAGTGCATATCGATGTCGGATGTAATGAGCTATAGTGGGTTACACCCGCTTCGCTAAGATTTCAGTCGACCATGAGCCAAAATCCTTTCATGAAGCAGCCCAGGATCATAGATGGGTTGAAGCTATGCATTTAGAGATTAAAGCCTTAGAAGACAACAAAACTTGGGAGATTGTGGATTTGCCTAAGGATAAAAGACCCATTGGTTGTAAGTGGGTATTTAAAATCAAGTATAAAGCCACTGGGGAGGTGGAAAGATTTAAAGCAAGGCTCGTAGCCAAAGGATACAGTCAGAAAGAAGGCATTGACTACCATGAAACCTTTTCCCCTGTGGTCAAGATGGTAACAGTGAGGAGTGTCATTTCTGTGGCAGTAGCCAAAGGGTGGATAATTCAGCAAATGGATGTGTTCAATGCATTCTTGCAAGGGGATCTTAATGAAGAGGTGTATATGAATTTGCCGCAAGGGATTGAACACAAACAAGACAAGGTATGTCGACTGCTCAAGTCATTGTATGGACTTAAGCAGGCATCTCGACAATGGAACATCAAACTGATCACTGCTCTAGTTTCATCTGGTTTTGTCCAAAGCAAGTTTGATTATTCTTTACTCATCAAGAGAAATGGAGACAAAGTTGCCATGATTCTGATTTACGTAGATGATCTTCTCTTAACAGGGAATGATAAGGAAACTATTGCTGAGACAAAGGGGATATTACAGCATCACTTCAAGATTAAGGATCTTGGAGAGTTACGATACTTCCTGGGATTTGAGTTTGCTAGGAACAAAGAAGGAATGGTAATGCATCAAAGGAAGTACTCCTTGGAGCTAATTGAGGATATGGGCTTCGCAGGATCGAAACATGTCTCTTCACCAATGGAAGCCAACTTGAGGTTCACTTCCACTGCTTACGATACTCATCTCCAGAAAATAATGCCTACCCAAGTCGAGAAGGCTGGATCAGAAGATCAATTGTTGCAGAATCCAGGGGAATATCAGAGGCTGATTGGCAGATTACTCTATTTAACCAACACTGTGCGGATATTGCTTTCGATCGATCAGCGATCGGCTTCTTGCAAGCTCCAAAGAAATCTCACCTACTGGCAGCTGAAAGAGTGGTACGATACATCAAAGAGGCCCCAGGTATGGGAGTTTTCATTACAGCAGCAGAGACCTGTACATTGTCGGCATTTTGTGATGCGGATTGGGCTTCGTGTCCAAATACTAGAAGGTCAGTCTCGGGGTACCTAGTCTATTTTGGTTCTTCTCTTATCTCATGGAAGTCCAAGAAGCAACAAACTGTTTGTGACTCCGCAGGTCGAGTATAGAAGTCTCGCATCGGTGGTGAAATTGTTTGGATTACGTGGCTATTTTCGAATTAGATGTGACTATACAATTGTCGATTTGGTCTCGTCGCGACAAAGAAGTCAGATTGCCAATAATCCAGTCTTTCACGAAAGGACTAAACATATCGAGATTGATTGTCATTTCATTCGGGAGAAGATCCAACTAGGATTAATCTCCACTCGACACATTGCGTCAGACAGTCAGCCTGCCGATATTCTTACCAAGGCTCTTCTACCTGGACATCATTCGCGTCTCGTTTGCAAGCTCGGTTTGAAGAACTTATTCTTACCACCTCGCTTGAGGGGGGGTGTTGACATTATTGGTGGCTAAGTATGCTGTTAGTTATGCTGTTAGTATTGTTAGTATGGTTGTTAGTTTGTTATAGGGGCATTATTGTCCTTTCATGTTGAGGGGCTTTTTGGTCTTTTCCTCTTTTCCTCTTTTCCTTTATTTTGTTCTTCACGTTTTTCATATAACATTCAATGTGGCCTTCTTCTTCATCAGCAGAAATAAAAAGGAAAACGAGAAGCTCTGCTTGGAGCCCAAAATTGTTCTTCTCTTCCTCTTCCCTACGAATCCAGTCCAATTAACAGAGACGACTTGAAAATTGCCCTATTTTGTGTGGTTCAAATAGGGCGACTGACTGTAGTCGCCCTTTTTGATATGATTAAAAAAAATGCATCAACTGGGATTCAAATAATCGAACACAGGTCTCCTCTGTGGAACTGTGTCATTCTACCACTAAACCAACCATCAATACTTGTTATATTTATGCTCCTCATAATCATAAATCCCTTGGCCGGTTCTAACAAGATGCTTATTTTTTTACACTTATGATTTATAATTTCGGATCTGAATATTTCGGATATTCAAAAAATCGGATATCCGTAATTTTTGAATAATTTTGGATCGGATTCGGATCCGAATACTTCGGATACTCGAAATTTTCGGATTGAATTCGGATCAAAATATTTCGGATATCCGCAATTTTTGGATAATTTCGGATCAGAATATTTCAGATATCCGCAAAAATCGGATATCTGCAATTTTTGGATAATTTCGGATCCGAATATTTCAGGTATTTAAAAAATCGAATATCCACAATTTTCGGATAATTTCGAATCGGATTTGAATCCGAATATTTCGGATCGGATTCGAATCAAAATATTTCGGATATCCAATATTTCGGATATCCGCTTCTTATAGTATTATATTGCTTAACCAATTCTTATAGTATTATATTGCTTAACCAATTCTTGTGACGATCCAATAAACACTTGAAGTTAGAATTTTCGTTACAATTTTTATGTCCACGTGAAGTGCATATTAAATGTGTTTGATATGACCGAAATCAATTAAAAAAAAAAACATTTTTCCAAGAAAGTCATTTATCTTATTCAGTTATCAGAAATGGTTAGAAAAATGTTTGATTTATCGGTGAAAAATGACTTTCTCCACTTAAAAGCAAAAGTTATATTTCTTACTATTATATCAACTTTCAATATTATATTACTTGCTTCACTTAATATTGAAAAACAACTATTAGGAAAATATATTTTATTAAAAGCATTTTCCTTTGACTATACTTATTATGAAAATTATTTATTGGCATCAATCATAAAGGTTATTCGACTATTTTTCTCAAATTATCGTTTATCTCTCCTCATACTTCTTAAATCATTTATTCCAACTAGGATAAAAAAAGAGCGACTTGAAAAGTTGCCCCCTTTGATGATGATAAAAAATGGCGACTTTTCTAGTCGTCCCCTTTGGTGAGGACAAAAAATGGCTACTTTTCTAGTCGTCTCCTTTGGTGAAGACAAAAAATGACGACCTTTCTAGTCGCCCTCTTTGGTGATGACTAAAAAGGACGATTTTTCTAGTCGCCCCCTTTGGTGAGGACAAAAAATGACGACTTTTTAAGTCGTCCTCTTTGATGAGGATAAAAAAGGGCTATTTTTTAAGTCGGCTCTTTTGGTCTAAGAATTTATTTAAAGCACTATCTAGCTAGAATACACTTAATATCTATCAAGTTTTATCAATTTAAATATCTTGATTTTAATGTAATCCAAATTATTTTATAGATTTAATTTCAATAAAATTTAGATGATGATTTCAAATAATTATTTATTGTTTCGTTTCAAATAATCTTCTATATATTAATTAGATGAACGTTCTTTTGTACGTGATTTGCTTCCCTAAGGGGTTTGTTCATTATAGGAATATTTAGTCTAGCATAGAAAGCAACTCTTTTATTAATAAATTAAAGTTACTGAGAAGCTAAGCTAGCTCTCTTTTAATTAATGATTCTAGCTCCTATTAATTACATCACGCGATTTACTGTTTTGTTGCAAATTCACATATAAGCTACTACTAATTATTAAGATTAAACTTGATCATTGTCTGCGTGTCTGACTAATTATAAATTCGATCTGTGGAACTAACCTAATATGTTTTACTTAATTAGTTTTATTATATAAATACTAAATTTGGAAGGATATTTCTCATTTAGGCTCTACTACTTAGTGTTTCTAGTAACCTAAAGTAGACCAATCTCCCGTTAACGGTGGTCAACCAACACAAGCTATAGCTATTGACAAAGATGGATTCAAAATTTAAAGTTTACATGAATATATGTACAAAATTTAAAGTTTACATGAATATATGTTGCTATTCAAGTTAATATATAATTATAATTGTGTTTGTAATCAAATATTTTATAATATTTAATAATTTTTTTACACAAATATAGAATTTGAACAAAAAAGTATTGAGTTCATTTAAACCCACAAGTTTAAAAAGTATTTAACTAAAATTAAATTCTTAGATCAAAGGAGTCTACTCGAAAAATCGTTCTTTTTTATCCTCACAAAAAATGACGACTTTTTTAGTCGTCCCCTTTGGTGAGGACCAAAAAAGGCGACTTCTTTGGTGTGGACCAAAAAGGACGACTTTTCAAGTCGCCCTCTTTGGTGTGGACCAAAAAGAACGACTTTTCAAGTCGTCTCCTTTGGTGAGGACCAAAAAGGACAACTTTTCTAGACACTTGACAGATCCTTCATGACAAACTCAGAATTGAGCATTGTCATAATAGATTGGCGTAATGTATCAGGAGACATTCAAGATAATATCATCCACATATAATAGTATATAAGTCATCAAAGAACCCTGTCGATAGATGAATAATGAATTATCAGACCTGGTGTGAGAAAAACTCATAGTTGACACATAGTCAACAAACCTTTTATATCAAGTCAGTGGAGACTTCTTAAACATGATGAGGAAATCGAGTATCCCTATTCTATAAGGAGACTAACTATACAATTATGATAATATTATAATTCTAATTAATGTACAAAACTAATTATGAAAAATATACAAATTATACAAACTTCCGTTCTGGACTGAGGATGGACCTTACACGGATGGGCCACTGCTTAACATAAAGTATAAAGTAATACAAGTAAGCAACTGTCACTCTATAATAAAATCAGATTGAGAAACATAACCCGCAAGGGTAGCCAAGTTGGTGTAGCAGTAGAGCGCGGGATCGCAAGGTCACGAGTTCGATCCCCTGCATAAACCTTCTTGGTTGAGCCTGTCACACATGGCTTGTCAAGTGTGGTTAATCGGCTGACGTGGTTTGCAGGCTATTGCGTCAGCCCGGGATTTACCCTGTGCGCACTCGAAAGAGTAGCGGCTGCGGGTTCCTTCGTAAAAAAAATAAATAAAAAAAAAGAAAAAGAAATGTTCAAATTTGTCTTTTATACTATTGATCCATTCATGCTCTTACATTGGCAAATTATTTTGTACTTGTTTTTGTCAGTAACAAAGTTTCAGCACGAATGCACTCCCACATTAAATTTGAAAAAAATAATTTAAATTTGCCCCTCTACTTTAAATATGATTTAAATTAGCCTTCTAAGTTTGATTAGGGGACAACTATAAAAATGAGACTTTCTCTTATTAAATCAAAAGTTAAATAGAGGGTAAAGTTATTCGATTTCGAATAATATAAGAGTAGTAAATTTGATATTTTCCCACATTAAAATATCTCTTGAGAGAGAGATGTCATGTACATTATTCTCTTGTCCAGAAACTCACTAATTTATGCCCCAAATTGTATTTCTTAAAGTTCATTGTCCCCTTTTATGTGATTCTCTTTGAACCCTTTTTCTCTTCTTATTTTCTCTTTTTGATAGGGGACAAAAAATTAATTGTACGGTTATCACATGGGGCTACCATAATCTAAGGGGACTACGAGCGTGGCTTTGTGGATAAATTTTAGAGACTTGTTGGAGTTGTTGTTTCTGTTTGTAATTTTTATAATTTTAATTATTGTAAATATTATTTAATTTATTTGAGATAATTAAATAAATATTTAATGTCATCATGTGTATTGTATGATAGAATTGGCTAAATATGATCCGTAAGTTTTGGGTCATACTGTCACAACTCTTTACTTTGGACATAATTACCCATGATGAGAAATGCTCGTAACTTCTCCAAAAAGAAGTTATTATCAATTTCTGTAAATCGTTTTTTATGGAGAACAATATAAATATAACATTTGGTTCAAGGGTCCCTAAGCACATTACTTCTTTCAACTCTATACCATCTAAGAGTGAGATTTTGAGTGCTTAGAAGAGCATTGGTGTAGAATAGACTCATCGGAAGAAGGCGACGCTCGCCGGCGCTAACAACGACCGAAAGTATGTCGATCTATTATTTTCGTTGTGTTTTGCTCTGTAAACATTCTAGACATGCTACGAATTATGTAAAATGTCTAATATTTGGTATCAGAGCATTGTTTAGCCTCTGCCTTATTATTTTTGGAGTTTACAAAATGATTGACATCTTGATTTTCTAGATCTGTTTTTTAACCTTTTGAAGAAACTACCGGTAGAAATCATACGGAAACTTATTTCATAAGATTTTGTGATTTTAAATGTTGTCTTCCGTATGAGAAATGATGAAAATTAAACTGGGTTTGTAAATGATTTCTATTGGGTTATGATGACATGTAAATGGAGAAGATGACTATGTTCAACATATTTCCTCGGCGCATTAAGAAGTTTGTCAGATTTTCTATTAAGACAAAGTATAAGTGGGTCCCATGCTAAAATGCATATTTTATTCATTATGGTACATGACTACATTCATTGGTTCCTTTATGATGTGTATTAGTTCAATAAAAAAAAAAAGACAAATAGTGATGGATTTAACCTTTAAAATTCTTAGCACATTAAACTCGTTATATTTTTAAATTCAATATATATATATATATATATATATATATATATATATATATATATATATATATATATAGAGAGAGAGAGAGAGAGAGAGAGAGAGAGAGAGTGAGAGTGAGAGTGTGCTTGAGCGAGCGAGGACGTTAAACTTGATGGGTTTAACCTTTAAAATTCTTAGCACATTAAACTCGTTATACTTTTATATTCAATATATAGACGAACTTCGTTTCTCTCCTTTTAGGAGAGCTACTTCATGTTCACTTCTTTTTTGCCAGGTTTCATTCGATTTGTTGTGGACTGGATGATGGAAAAACTAGCATCAAACAACCTTTTTTAGCTTTCTTCAGGATTTGACCCGAACTGTTCGGCAGATTTCCACGCGTTACGCACTCGTTCGCACTTTGTTCTTAACTCTTTTTTCAAGCTTGATCCTTCTATTAAACTTGTTACCTTGTTCGACTGAACTCGTTGGTTCCGCGCTCTATTTGGTCGTAACCTAATTCGAGAACCTTCTCTCATAAATTCCCTTATTCGATCCATTCCCCAGTCTCTCGCACTGCTCAAGTAAGTGTGCGACTTGAAAATATATTTATGCCCGAGATACAATATGTATTAGGACAAATGTACTTTATACACATTCTTATTATTATTATTAATTGAGATTAATATTTTGGCATTTGTAATTATTAAATTATTAGTTGATTATTTATAATATTCTATAATATACATCCCTAGAGATTACTTCGTTATTAATAGTGTGTGAGATATTAATATTATAACGTAACTCTTAAATAGCCTCTACTAATGATCATCGAGAATGAAATATCGATGATATGTGATATGTCGACATGTAGTCTGCATCACATCCTTAGAGGATGTAGTATGTCTCACCTGCTACGAGTAATGGTTACTCGTGATGGACACGTGAGTACTTTGGAAGTATTGGTATACCATGCTGATATAATGTTTGTTATACAATGTCTAAAGTATGATCAGCGTGTGAGAGATAAAAGATCTTAGACTTGAGGTCGATACGCACCTTGTCTATAGAATAATATATTTTGATCATGTCCTAAGCTCAAATGCCTTATAGGTTGAGATACAAATTGTATTGGGTATATTACGAAGTGGATTAAAGGTGGTAGTTGAGCCAAGATTATGATTCATTCCTCGAATGTATATTCGAGATAGCACTCAGTTTCTCTCAGTGATATTAGGTTGACTAGGTCATTTGTCAACGCATTAGACAATCTAGGATATGGTCTTGTCGTCAACTAATATAGATGAGCTATAATGATCAAGTCATTTGGATAGACACTTGGCAGATCCTAAGCTTGATCGAGTGTGTCGAGAATGAAAGGATTTTATCTTCACACATAGATGTTCAGTTTACCAGATTCGTGTAACTATACTTCACATATTGAGTTCGTCTTCTGGCGCCGTCTAGGAGTTCCGTATAGACCCTAACACGATTAATGTCGATATATGAAGGCATGTAGGGTAGCACTAAGTCAATTGTTTCATTGATCTAAGGATGTAATGAGAGAATATAAATGTTCGATTTATGATCGAGACATTTGAATGAATAATGATTATTTAATTAAGTCAAGATTGGATTTTGGATTTAATTAAAATATAAATGAGGCAAAATTGGACCAGGGCCCCGACGCCACCCATTTAGCGTTGCGGCGCCGCCAGTGGGCAGTCTGACTGACCCACTTCGCCTCATTTTCTGGGTCTGGCCCACGGGAAACCCTAGGTTGTGTTTTAACCCTAATACGCAACTATAAATAGGGGTTTCATTTCATTATTCAATTACATAATTCACTTTATATTATTATATGTCTTAGAGACCTAGAATCAAATATTCTCTCTCAAACCTCTGCTAGATTTCCTAGCTGTCTGAAAGAGGATTACATCGGAGTTCTAGGAACTTGCAGTCGGGGATCAATTGCGTGCGCACCCTCGGACGCTATACTAAAAGATTTCAGATTATTCAAACCGTAAGTTTTTCGTTCGAAGTATTGCGGTTATATTACATATTGTATGTTTATATGTATGTTTATTATTACATAATCATCCATCAGTTCGTCATTTGTTGGGTTTGAAACATAAATTTTTTAAATTCCGCTGCGTACACGAACCCAACAAAACCCTACACGACTCCGTATGAGGACCTCCTTCTCTTCTGCGTACTCTTTGTTCACACGGTTCTCAAGCAGTCTTTAGAAGTCTAAACTAAGAAAGACTTACGAACCACTTAGGAGGAATAAGAGTTGTAGCTACAAAGCAAAAGAAGTTGTTGAAAGCGATGTGACGATACTCACCTCAGCCTCTATGGCGTCATTATATATATATCACATTTGTTTATGTTTTGTGTCAAAGTATTATGTTCGTTTGAATCGGTAGCACTAAGGTTACATCCGCCGCTATGTGTTACACAATATGAAACAATTACCAAAGAGTCAGGTATCACAAAAAGGATAGTCAAATAGTGAAGAGGTTTACGATTTAAATCACAAGGCACGAGCTCGAATGTTAGTAGCCTACAATACTAACTTTTATCAATCGGACATTTCCTACTTCCTGTTAATTGTGTTAGGGGAAAAACCCAAAGTTAAAACTTAATAATAGGAGAGTTTGCAACATCATTGATAATTTCTCTATCATCATTTGTTTTTCAGTCAATATCCCAATTATATTTATAATATTACACTAATTATTAAAGTTACCCTCTAACATATACACATATATTTGACATTAACCACATCAAAGGTTTACAATTAACAAACATTCTCAAAGATTGAATTCTTGTAACTCTCTGCGACTGACAGTTAATAATATTTTTAAATAGCAGAGAGCATCTCATTAGTCTCAATTCCATGCTTTAATTATGATTATATTTAGATTTATTCAGTAGTCGATCAATTCAGTTATATTTTCCATAGTATCCAATAACACATGTTATTAGTTAATTCTGTTTTGGTTAAAATATCATTTGGCAAGGTAAAAACCCTCACTAAAATCTACGAAATTTTATTGGCCTAAGAGATCCTTGAAAATGATCATCTCCACCAATAATTTCCATAAAACAATAAAGGTCATTAGGATATTGACCGTTGAATTACTTTGATGAGGCAGCTAGTTGAATTATTGAAAATTTTAAAATTTAGGAAATAATAATAAAGACTTATGTTTATCTTGAGTTCTAGAATCTAGACTGCTGGTACTGTATCTAAGATGTACATATCACGTGTAAAAATAGTAAAAATAGATTTTTATATATATGTCATTTCTATAAAGTTATTATTGTAAGAATGAATTTTGGGCCTAACTCAACCCCAAAAGTTAGCTTGTAGGGTGAGGATTGTTCAAGTTCATATAAGGAGTTCATGTTCCATTCAATTATCGATGTGAGACTCTTTAACACTCCCCGCACACCCAGACCCCCTTAACTAGAGCGTGGATAATATAATTTGGGGGTCCAACATTAGTGAACAAAGAATTTGAATTGGTCTGGTTCTGATACCATGTAAAATTGTAAAGAATAGATCTTGGGCCTAAGTCAACCATAAAAGCTATCTTGTAGGGTGAGGATTGTCCAAGTCCATATAAAGAGTCCATGTTTCCATTCCATTACCGATGTGAGACTCTTAACAATTATTAAGGGAAACCTGGGAATTAAAGGGATAATAAAATGTAAACAAAAGGCTACGGAGGTCGGAGGGAGTATTTACACAATCATAAGACAAATTTCCTCACTGATTAAGAAAATAAGGGGTTGTTTGTTTTGCAATCATGTTATACTAGAATTGTGATGTGAGGATTATAAGACGGGGATTAAATAATAACTAAATTATTTTGGTGGATATACATTTTTTATAGATGTTTGATTCATTTGATTAAAATAGAATATATGGAGTATAAGAAGAGTAGAGTATAATATTAAGAGTATAGTCCACCAGACCAATTAATGATCATCTCGTAAATTTACTTGGTACTTACTTCATTAGAGACATGATTGTGTATGGTCAATGCATAAAAGTTAAACTCAACAAATAAAAGAGGAGTTAAAATTTTGCACAATGACAACATATATATTATAACACCATTATGTTATGTTAAACTTATATCAACATTTAACTCTTCATCACAAATAATTTGATATAGTAAGTAGCAAAATAGCTTGTTATAATCGATTAAATTATATTAATAATATAAAATTTATTTAAATTATCAATATATATAATTAGATAGGAACAACCTTAATACTTGGGCATAAAAGGCCATTTTGTCCCTCTAAAGGTTAGATCCATGTTATTGTATATTATTTTGTGGGAGAAGATAAATAGAAAGAGAAGTGGTGGGGTTTGTCAAGACATTTTCAGATGTTGCCATTCATACATCCATCTCCACATGATAATAGGTAGGTTCGAGCCCTGGCAGCCGCAGTGTGCGAGTTTCATTCCTCATTTGTTCCTTTGTGGGGGATGACTCCTTGTGCACACCTGTTGAGATATTCACTAGATATTCACTAGTATACTTAGTAATATTCACTAGTATACTTAGTAGTATACATATAAAATGTTAGTGTTAGTTAGTGGTTATTTCTTCAATGATATTTCTGCAAAGTTATTATTATAAATAGTGAGGAAGTTGTAATATTCAGCAAAACATTATATTGAAAATATCAAAGAAGAGCTCTTTGCTCCCAAATATCAAGACTTTCTCTTCTCCCTTCACAGCCTTCGTTTCTTCATTCTCTTATGTGATTTCTCCATTGTTTCTCCCCTGTTTCAGATTCTAACATGGTATCAGAGCCGGATAGATTCGAGAGGCGCGACGCGACAATTGCGGCGAAATTAGTCGAGGATCGCAGTTGTTGATCTAGTCTTCAAATTAAAGAGAAGGAATTGAACAACGAGGAGTCGAAGAGAAGCAGAATCTAATTGAAGCGAAGGAATTGAACATAGAAACAAAATCGCGAATTCAGATCTTAAATTCACAGAATCGCGACTGCGGCGAAACTTTCTGATGTGAAGGAGATCGATTGAAGGAGATTCGCGATCGAAAACAGAGAATCGAAAATCAACAACAATTTCTTCTGGAAAATCAGAATCGCGATCGAATTGAATCTTCGGAAAACATAGAATCGAAGAAATCGGAATCGACGGAGTATTGAGGTAATTTCTATTATCGCTTTTGTCGATCGACTCATATGGAGATGCTTTTATTTTCTGCGGATACACTCCGCCTGTGACTATCGTTGCGACGTGACAGATCGCCGATGATAGTCGAGTTGATGGAGATTCAACTTCATTTTGTATTTGTGTTGGTGAATTGGCGGATTGGAGAAAAATGTTGTTGTTGTGGCTGTTTCCTGCTCTGATGACATAATGTGGCTGCTGCAGGTGATAATGTAGAAACTAATGGTATTTAGCGTCAAGATTATAGAGAAAATAAGAGCTTCCTCAGCCAGACATCTCTCTTATGTTTGTGTGCTGGATGGGGAGAGGTCATAGGCAGCCAACTTACCCGCTGCAAACTATTACAAGTTATGTTATTTCTGGTGCGATTGATATGAAGTTGGCAAATGAAGATCTGATGTTAGTTTTGCTATTGCTTCCAACTTCCAAGCTGTGATCAAACCTTCGCTTAAAGGCCTAGCTTGAGGAGGGATGTTGAGATATTCACTAGTATACTTAGTAATATTCACTAGTATACTTAGTAGTATACACATACAATGTTAGTGTTAGTTAGTGGTTATTTCATCAATGGTTATTTTCTGCAAAGTTATTATTATAAATAGTGAGAAAGTTGTAATATTCAGTAGATAAACATTTTATTGAAAATATCAGAGAAGAGCTCTTTGCTCCCAAATATCAAGACTATCTCTTCTCCCTTCACATCCTTCGTTTCTTCCTTCTCTTCTGTGATTTCTCCATTGTTTCTCCTCTGTTTCAGATTCTAACATGGTATCAGAGCCGGATAGATTCGAGATGTGCGACGTGACAATTGCGGCGAAGTTAGTCGAGGATCGCAGTTGTTGATCTCGTCTTCAAATTGAAGCGAAAGAATAGAACATCGAGGAGTCGAAGAAAAGCAGAATCGAATTGAAGCGAAGGAATTGAACATAGAAACATAATCACGAATTCAGATCTTAAATTCACAGAATCGCGACTGCGGCGAAACTTTTAGATGCGAAGGAGCTCGATTGAAGGAGATTAGCGATCGAAAACAGAGAATCAAAAATCAACAGCAATTTCTTCTGGAAAATCAGAATCGCGATCGAATTGAATCTTCAGAAAACAGAGAATCGAAGAAATCGGAATCGACAGAGTATTGAGGTAATTTCTATTATCGCTTTTGTCGATCGAATCATATGGAGATGCTTTTATTTTCTGTTGATACACTCCGCCTGTGGCTATCGTTGCGACGTCGCAGATCGCCGAGGATAGTAGAGTTGATGGAAATTCAACTTCATTTTGTATTTGTGTTGGTGAATTGGCGGATTGGAGAAAAATGTTGTTGTGGCTGTTTCCTGCTCTGAAGAGCATGATGTGGCTACTGCAGCTGGTAATGTAGAAACTGATGGTATTTAGTGTCAAGATTATAGAGAAAATAAGAGCTTCCTCGGCCAGACATCTCTCTTATATTTGTGTGCTGGATGGGGAGAGGTCATTGACAACCAACTTACCCGCTGCAAACTTCTACAAGTTGTGCTATTTTTTGTGCGATTGATATGAAGTTGGCAAATGAAGATCTGATGTTAGTTTTTCTATTGCTTCCAACTTCCAAGCTAGGACTGAAAACCTTCGTTTTTAGTGCCTAGCTTCCTCCTGATGTTGAGATATTCACTAGTATACTTAGTAATATTCATTAGTATACTTAGTAGTATACACATACAATGTTAGTGTTAGTTAGTGGTTATTTCTTCAATGGTTATTTTCTGCAAAGTTATTATTATTAATAGTGAGGAAGTTGTAATATTCAGTAGAGAAAAATATTATATTGAAAATATCAGAGAAGAGCTCTTTGCTCCCAAATATCAAAACTTTCTCTTCTCCCTTCGCAGCCTTCGTTTCTTCCTTCTCTTCTGCGATTTTTCCATTGTTTTTTCCCTGTTTCAGATTCTAACAACATTAGGCACTGTGCCTCTCACCTAGTGGGCCGTTGAATCACCATGATTTATCTCCTTTATCAATATCTGTCGGGCCGGGAGTGGAGGCCTAGTGGGGGAAGAATTTCGCCTTCCCCCAAGAATGACATCTTTGGAAAAGGATCAGTCTACCAAAAATCCCTTATTCTCTCAGTTTAGGTGACAAAAAATCTTCATGTATCAATTTCTTTTCTTTTTGGGCCTATCTTTAGAGGTGAAGCTTGACATATTTGCCTACCATGAATTTTCTCAACCCATAAAATATACTATATACTTTTCATGTTTCACAAAGTTGAGTTCCTGTCGGCCATCATTTGGAATGCAAGCTTTCCACCTAACTGAAAGCTAAGCCAAGAATTGAAGTGGGGTGGAATTGTAATTTTTTTGCTATTTAATTAAAGGTCTTGGATTTAAATCTTAATATTAGAGTCTTTTTGAATAGTTAGCGCTTAAACCCCCATAGTGGGCATTCCGCAATGTAAATTGAATTTTGGACACCGAATAATTAATTAAAAAAAGAAAATAAAAGCTAAGCTAAGAAGCAAGAATGTATCCGAAGCCCTGCACTGGCTCACGCAGATGATCTTCATCGGTGATGCAGAGCTTTACACAAGTTCAAACCCCGCAGAACGCCTGTCCGCTTGGGAGAGTCTGTCACACCTGACTTGCCAAGTGTGGTTTAACCATCGACGTGATTTGCGCTATCATACGCTGCATCTTACGCGCACTGAAAGAAAGAATACCGCGCTTCCTTCAAAAAAAAAAAAAGCAAGAATGTCCCTTGGTACTCTTCCACCAATAAAAAGGATTCAGAGTTTTAATTGTCAAAGACAATAGGTAGGGCTAAATCAACTACTTCTTTGTTATAATAAATGTTAATTTAGTATAAATAGATGTTTTCAATTGTTTTACTATATCTATAATTCTAGACGAAAAATAATTTAAAAAAAAAGTAAAATAATAAAGAAGATAAGAAAAATGTAGTAGTAATAATTATATTCGTGCCACCCTAAAAGTTGTCGAACTCAAGTACTCTAAAGCAAAATAATGGTTGAAAACACTATGATGATGCCTTGTCTGCCATGTTTCCACCAATGTGTAAAATTACTAATTTAGTCTAATCCCATCATACTTTGTTAAACTTGTCTCATCTTAGAGAAACATATGTCCATACATTTGGATTTTTTTATTATCATACCTTTTTATCTTAAAGTATGAACAAAAATGTAAAACTTACATAAAACTTTTCAAAAGCGCCATTAATATTTCTTAAGGTTTAGGACTTGAAACTTATTTAGTTAGAGATTCACCTTCGAATTGACTTTTGGCTTTCTTCAAGGGCTAAAGATTGGTACTGTGACCACCTATATTTGTTTCTTATTTTCCTCTTTATATCTGTATTGGCAATACATTGGACGGTAGGAACGGGGAGAGGGGGAAGGGAGAAGCAGGGCTCGAAGATATTAACTTTGTTTTTTTCCTTTGACAAAGAAATGTGAAAGCAGTTCTTGCTTGCTTATTATATGTAAGGCAAGCACACACAATTCTGTCTATGTCAAAAAAATTGTTAAGAATCTCATAGTCAATAATATGGAATGAGAATATGGAGTCCTTATATGGACTTGGACAATTATTATTTTATAAATTAACTTTTAGAATAATTTAGGTCCAAGATCTATTCTTTACATGGTATCAGAGCCAGATCATTCTAATTTTTTGTCCACGATGTTGGACCCTCAAATTATATTATTCACGCTCCAGTTAACAAGGTCTGAGCGTGCAGAGAGTGTTAAAAGTCTCACATCGGATATGGAATAAGAACATGAACTCCTTATTTAAATTTGAATAATCCTCACTTTATAAGCTAGCTTTTGATATGAGTAAGACCCAATATCCATTCTTTATAAAAACATTGTTGCGTTTTATATAGGATAAAAAGTTCATGGCACATTTTCAAATGATACGACAAAAAATCTTGCCAATGCAGTACAAAATGAACAAGAATATATCACCATTTATTAATTACTTAATATATTACTTTAAACTTTTCTTTCGATGAAAAGAAATAAAAGAAAAGCTATGAGTTTTGAGTGGGAATTGAAACAAGGATTTTGCAATAGCATTATGCTGAACATAATGGGTGCACGAGTGGCACCTATCAACGGGAGACACTTTCTATTAATAATGTTTCGTGCAATTAGATCATTAATTTTCTGAAATAATTTCTCCATAAGAGGTTGATATCATTGCAATACTTTTAGTAGAAAATGGATGCAAAAATGATCCTTTTATGGACGATGATTCATGGGCCATTAAGTGGAAGATAATTCCTTTTATTATGTTATAGGACTATTTAATCTTTATAGAATGAACTTATTACAAGTCTTTAAGGTATTACTAGTCTGCGATGGCATAAAATACATAGTTCATTAATGGACATAGGTGGTTGAGATTGGCCGGGTCAAGCTGAAATGGTCCAAGATGTCAGCCAGATGTTGTAGATGTCCAACCCGTCTAAAACTTACATTGGCTAAGATGAGCGGGTCAAGATGGGCTAAATGATGGGTCATAATCCAAATTACCCAACTTGACTCATTACTTTTACAAAATTCAAACTTCATCTTCTATGATGTTATTTTATTTTGTATGATATTTGATTTTTCATATCTTTATTTTTAAAATAAAATTAATATTTTAAAGAATTTTTTATAAAAGCAAAAATATATGAAATAGAAATTTGAGGATGTGATGGGGTAAGTGTGGATAGGGGCGGAGTAAGAAAAAAATTCACATTTTTTATAAATTATTTATAAAAGTAAAAAAATATAAAATAGAAATTTGAGGATGGGGGTGGGGGGTGGTTAGGTGGGGTTTGTAGGGGGAGGTAAGAAAAAAATCCATACTTTTTATAATAGTAAAAAAAATATGAAATAGAAATTTGAGGATGGGGTGGGGGTGGAGCGGTAGGTATGAGTAGGGCGAGGGGGAGGGTTAGGTGTGGTTAGGGGAGGAGGTTAGAAAAAAATCATATTTTTTATAAACTTAAAAAAAAAATAGAAATTTAAGAATGTGGTAGGGCGGAGGGGGTAGGGCGGGAGGTGGGGTAGTAAGAAATTTGAGGATGGGGTAGGGCATGTGGTGGAGGGGGTAGGAGGAGGCGGTAAGACTTGGGTAAACAATAGAATAATAGATGTTACTTTGGGCTAATGAGATGGGTTGAATTGGGTTGTTCAAGATGAATGAGTTAAGTTGGGTTAGCCCAAACTTACTATTGTATGTCTATGCCCAAATCCATTAAAATCTGGGCTGAGTTACTTTGGGCTAATGGGATGAATTGATTTGGGTTGTTCAAGATGAATAGGTTAGTTGGGCTAGCCCAAACTTATTATTGTATGTCAATGCCCAAATCCATTAAAATCTAGGCGGATTAAACGGGTCAATTGGGCTTGGGTCCAATTTGTCACCCGTAGGCATACATTACTTGTACTACATGTACTAGGCTTGTAATAGCGGATCTACCGTGCATTCAACTTTTGTCACGACCAGGCCAAGCCTACGATCGTGCCCTACTCCGGCACCCCTACAGTATACATCGAGAATAGTAATGAACATACATACAACTCAAAAAGAAATAAATAACAGGTTAGCCAATAAGGCCACCTTCCAAAAGTATACACATAACCCAAAAAACAATTACCTCTTTTTTTTCTTTACAACCCAATCCACAAGATATGACTACAGACCTCTAAGAATTTTTACATAACAATCGTGACGGACAGGCCGCGCTGCACTTCGAATGTACATAAATCTACAACCCAGTGGAACTGCATCAAACGACAAACCTCCGGAGAAAGCGGAGATTTCAAGAATCAACATGATTCTAAGAATGAGGATCAGCAAGCTATGTACCTCAACCTGCGGCATGAACGCAACCCCCCGAAGGAGGTCAGTACAAAATATGTACCAAGTATGAAAAAACTGAAAGTACTGTAATTTAAATCATAATAGTCTAAAATAAAGCTGGAGACATGTATGATAACCAAAATTAACAGTACAACCGTGCCTTGCCGAAATGAAAGTAATGAAAGTCAGTTTTACCTTTTAAAGACTATTTCAACACATGATCAATAGTCACACCATGGCTAGGGACACAAGCCCTCAAAACTATCACACAGTCCAGTAAGGGTCTCAAACTCAAGAAACATCACAAATGCGGTGGAATCCTCCATCACGCCGACACCGTAGTTGTAAAATATATCCATGTAACGCGCGTGGAATCCCACATCATCGTTTGGCACATATGAAATATATATATATATATATATATATTTCATGCCCGTAATCCTCATCTCGTACGACTTCATGGAGAGCTAATCCATGGGGTAATAATCGTATATAACATGCCCGTGGAATCCCTCATCTCGTGTATATGTCTTCATGGGGAGCTAGTCCACGGAGTAATAGTATATAACATGGTCGCATGCCCCGGAATCCTTCATCGTATAAGCATGTCCATGAAGTAATAATAGCATCCGGGAATTTAACCCGCATCCTGGTCGCATGCCCCGGAATTCCTCATCGTATAAGCATGTCCAAGGATCAATCACAATGGAAGCATACCCATGGAATCCTCCGTCACTGTCGGTACGTCCAAGTAAATTCAGAACAAGACAACCGACCCTCCAACTGAGAGTCACGGCAGCGTAAAAATATAATACTTGCACTCAAAGGCTATCACAAGCAAGCATAGGCAAGTTCATAAAATCTTTAGACTTTCATTATCATACAAAAATGAATTTTATTTTATTAACTCAAGGCACTTTCGTGTCACTTAAAAATCCGGGAATTTAACCCAAAGTACTACGTACTTCCATTCTTTTCAAAAACCTCATTTTTTATATAAAACCCCAAGATACTAACATCCGTAGTATCAAGACTTGTCTACATTTCAAACAAGTCACTACACTTTTAGAAATACATTTTTAGGCTTCTAAATCAAGTGACCCTTACTTTAAAACCTTAAGCAATTAATACCTTTAAATCAAATTGCCCTTCTTTATATCAAGTCATTTATCTTTGTTTACCTTACTTGAGAAAACCATTCTCTTGACCTTCCATAAAGTTATTATAACCAACTTCCCATAAAGCCGTTATACTAACTTTATGCTTTAGAATCTAAGACATCTTTAACATTTCATAAAGCCGTTATAACTAACTTCCCATAAAGCCGTTATAACTCTTTATGTTTTAGACAAATTCTTTCCTTTTTATAACCAAGAGACTCATACTTTTAAAAAAACCAAGTATCATATACTTCCAAATCAAGTTACATAACTTTCAGAAAACTTCAAATCTCTTAACTTTAGAAATCAAGTTACTTAACTTAGAATATCAAGTCTCTTTAACTTAGAATATCAAGTTATCAATACTTTTCCAAATCAAGTATTCTATACTTTTCAAGTCAAGTAACATATACTTCTTTGAAAACGAGTTACTACACTTTCGAAAATCCATACAAGGATACCAAAATGAAACCGAGATCATTTAAAACACGTACGTCTACCGTACTATACATTTCATAAGATTCATGCTCAAGAGGATAGGAAGAGTTCACATACCTTCCGAATCAATCCACTTGCCAAGTTGAATACGCCGCGCGTAGAATGTCAACCTATAATGACCACAATATGCCAATCAACTTCTAGCTTTTAACGTAGAATATTTCTAAGTATAAGGACTCTTATTCTACGGAAAATCGGGCAGCACTTCCTTTGATTCTACGTATTTTTCCACCTTTTCAAGGCCCAAAAATCAATAATCAAATGCCACATTTAAGGCTCAACAATTCAGCTAACCAAAGGGGATTACACGCCTAACAAGACGTGTAAAATTCTGCCCCACAATTAATATAAAACTTGTCCATAATCCAAAGCCACTCGGCTACAATGTATCATAACAATAACAATTCTCTTTCAATTTCCTTTTAAATCCAAGTTGTTATTCCAACATGTTATATACATAATAACAATTACAACAACTATAAATCCTTTCTTCCTTAACATGCGACGATTGTAACTATCGACCAAATTGATTACAACATTAATGGCTAACTTGCCCATTTTCGGTTTATAACATGTCGACATGATCCAAATCTTTTCAAACTTCAATCTATACATATAACATGCTCATATCAACTACTATAACATGAAATCTTTAATCACATTAAGAAGATGAAGATTTTACCTCAATAAGCCCTAATAATGTCCAAGCGTAAAAGTCGATCCTTAGCAACTTTTAGCTCCTCTTCTTATGTTCCAATCCACTCCAAGCACTCCTTAGAAGCTCATAACCAACTTCTCTTCAATTTCCAACTTCAAAGTTGAAGAACACCTTAGGTTTTCATCTTGCGACTAACGTGAAAACGTAGTTTTTCCGGGATCTTTCTATTGAGATAACCTTAGAATACCTGTAGGAACCTTGGGTTAAAGTATTGTGAATTATGGAACAAGATTGCAAAATTTTCCTCCTTATTTTTCTCCTTAGCCGAGAGCTTCTCAACAAGAACTACAAGTTCTTGATTTAATTCTAAGTGTAGAATTGTCTTGCACTAGTAATGGATATATACTACAACCAAGGGCTAGGATTAATCCAAATGTGTGGGTGAGATGTGGTCAAGTCAAGTCGCCGCTTCATGACTTGTTCCTTTATCGCCACATGGGCATATGGAGGGTGACACGTGTCGCCCTCCGGTTGGTCTAAAATATTTCATCTCCCGAAATTCCGATAAATTCTATAAGTCTCAAATATCAAATTCGGGAACCCAAATCTCATTAACGAATAATTTTCCTTCCCGAGGCTCGAAATAATATTCCGTAGGAAAAGGCAATCCTTCTTTCGTTTCAATCTTAAAGTCGTACCTTCTCACGTACATTCTCGTAAACACATGTCCTGGAACTACGGGGTGTAACAACTTTGCTCTCTTAAAAGTGATAAAGGGGACTTTCGCTAAATGCTACCCATAATGTGAAGTGATAGGTTGGTTATTAGTTCTATAGTTTTTAGTTCATTCTACGTGGGCTATGAAGAAACAATCGCTTACATGACAAAGTTTGTAACTCGTAGGGGTGACGGGGACGGATTATGGAGAAGGACTGACATACTTCTAAACTGAAAAGTTTTTAAAGAGGGTTGCTTATGATACCTTAGGTGAATGTCACATCACAATAAGAGAGGAAAATGAATAGCTTTATAAGATCACATATCACAAGTTCATATAGTTCGCGTGCTTTTGGGCTCAGTGATGTCATAGGCCAAAGGAAAAATCCCCATAGTTAGTTTGTTAACAGACTATACTTGTCATGTACGTGCTTCACTACTAGAAAGTATTGTTTTTCCGACAGCAGCATACAGACTGAATCTGTCGATACAGATTCCCGACCGACACACATGAAAATAAATATTACTTTTAATTTTTTTTTAAAATAAAATCGACGAACATACAACAGTTTTTAGCGTCAAAATCCAAGAAGTTTTTTCTACCGAGGCTACCGGTAAACTAGAACGCAGAATGTCTTGTTTCAAAAACCGACAGAAGCAGCGATTTTTTGGTCAAAACTCCGTTTAACTGATTAAATAAATGGCTGATAACCCAATCGGCGTGGTTGGTAACTTTTTATATAAAAAAACGACAGAACTCGTTGGTTATTTTTGCGCAAAAACGTGGTTTAATTTAAGAATACAAATAAGAAAAATGAAAGAATCGGACCAACAAAGATCAATAGTCTAGTAATAGAATAGTACCTTGCCACGATATAAACATTGGTTTCATTTCCCTAATAGTGTCTATTATAATTGTGTATTTTTTTTAAAAATCTACGAATTTCGTTGATTTTACAAAATCGACAGCATGAGTCGATTTTTGATATTACCCTGCTTAGCTCAAACGTTCGCTCATCACACAAGTTGGAAACATGCACTTAATTTGTCTCCTCTTTGTGTGGATAAACTAAAAAGTATATTTCTTATAGTCTTAGTATACGGAGTATGCATGATGGCCCAAGTCAAAGGGATATTTGAAATCTGTTAATTTGATGGGTGAACTATATGGAGACTAATGCCTATGATAAAAAAAATTGTTTAGTTTAGAAACTATCTGTGTATATCCATGAATCATGAATAGATACTACATATATGTTAGTCTATCTACGTATATACAAATCTAATTCCTATCCGTCCACGACTTTGTTTTCTTGCCTCCTACTTGAAGTCAAATATCTAATATGATGTGTTTGAGGACTCACTAAATTTGTGTATAAACACTGTCTACTTTTCTAGTTATGATGAGTTGCAGTTTTTCGTGGTTTGGATTTGTTTGGAAAACTTAGCATGTATCCATGACATGTTATTGTGATTGAAACCCCACTTGAAGTTTCACTTGTGTTAGCCTTGAAGAAATACTATGCATATCTTGTATCAACCCCCCCCCCCCCTCCCCCCCTTAGTGTTTGTTTGTTTCATATGGGATATACATCAATATACACATTTGTACACAGGCTGTATACTAAATATATCTATATATAATATAAGTTGTATATCATGCGTAAACATCATGTTATGTGTGCTTAGTTGGGCCTGGCCCACTCTGATGCTTCTTACTGCTCTTTTCCTTATAGCTGTATATTTGAGATTGGCCCACTGATTTACCTTCTTTTCTCTTCCTACACACTATTGCCTGCATGGGATAAGCCCAATTGCTTCGCTTGACTTTATTCTAAAAGGAAAGGAGCGAAGCAACTTGACCTGGTTGAAAAATGCAAGAACTTGACTTTCTTCATTTCAACTTTGAGATGATTTTTGTCTACCGGGAACCGGCGCGAAGAGCATGTGGAACGGGCACGGAGAAAAAGAGGTGGAGGAGAAGCAGTCGAGCTCATTCCCTTCGCTTCCTGGGACCAAAGCAGCACAGTCTTTCCGGGCCAAATCAAGGATTTGGGGCTTTTCTATTTTGGAAAGATCTTTCCTTGCTCTGAGGAATGCCCGGTTTAACCAGAATCATCTCGTTAACTTTTAGAGTCATCCCGGGATCTTTGGCTTATGCCATGTGCTCCAAACTTAGGGAGCTTAAAAGCATTGAAAATTGGGTGTTACCTTTCATGTCTATTAGAATAGGGCATGGAACTCCTCTCCCTATAGTCGAGCAACTTCACTCCTCTCACATTCGTTCAAGCCTCCCTTTAAAATAGGAGATCGGTTCACTTCATCTATTTTCTTTCTTTCTAGCTGCAGGAATTGAGTCGTTGCGCAACAAGCAACGATGACTGAGAACTGCTACGCTCCAACCCTGAAATGAGAATAGGAGAATAGTTCAAGAAATGAGAATCGTTCAATTCGAACTGCTACGCAACGAGACAGGGAGAATAGGAGAATCGCCTTTCGAGTTGTTAGAAAAACACAGTTGTTAAAGTGAAAAGAACTCTATTTTATGACTTTTAAATAAGAATAATTATCATCAAGGGCTAACCCACACACAGAGAAGGAAGAAGTTATCTCAATATCCTTCATACAAATGACATTTTTCTTTTCCATGACTACAACGTGTGTCTCAACAATCGTGTCGGAGAGAAGGAAGAGGGCTCTTTACCAGTATCATAGCCGGGAGAATGAAAGAGGAGAATAAGAAGAATATCGCACTGTTATTTACAAGCTAACCACAGGGAATAAAGTGACATTCGATGTGTCGATACCGGATCCGGATACGCTAACTAAACTGCTACCTTTTGCAAGGCAATCAACGGATACTTCTAGCGCGCACCTAAGCGAAAGAAGCATCAAGTAGGACAGCAGGTTAAGTGAAGTTGCAAAGAGAATCGTAGAAGCCACTTGACTTTATGTAGCAGGGAAATGAGCTAAAAGCAAAAAGAAGCCAACTCGACCAAGGGGGAAGGATTTTGAGGAAGCGAAGCAACCTTTTCAATATAGGAGCTTTCTTCCATTGTCCAAGATTCCCCACTGCTGCCCCCCGTGGGAGTCTGGGCCTTGAGGTGATAGCATTTCGAGAGAACACTAATAAGTCGAAGGCCAAATGCCAGTCAAAGAAAACTGACTAGCCAAAAAGCCGGAGCTCGTTGTTAGCAATTTATCCACACGCTTAACGCAAGTGCACGTATCGTGACAAACAATATAGTCTGGGTAAGACCGAATATCGTCCTCAGGGATTAGTGTTCAATTACCAATTTCTATCCTATGGTATTTATTTGGTGATCGATATTTTGATGGTTGTTTGTATCTATGACTACTAAATAATTATAAAAGTTAACTAAATTACTTTACTTAAATCAGATATGTTGGTAATAGGGCTTCCAATTTCCTTAACTATCCGCCCGCTTTAATTTTTAATGCAATGATAAAAGTTCTTCTTCTATATTGAGATAGCAGGTTAACTAAGTCGTTTTATATTGTGGTTAGGATATATAAATACTCAACCCCGATGCAGAACCCTTCTATCTTTCGATGATAAAATTTACCACAAAGGAGGATTAAGGACAATAACCTATTAAACTACACAAGTATCAAAACAATTATTGAATAAATCTCAATTATATAAAGAAGAAACCAAAACCATGCATTAAATCATAAAACGAGGTTCAAGTGATTCGAATGGAAAGCCCTAAGTAAAGTTTAGCACATAGCCATAGACATGCCAAGAACTAAAAGATTATCCAACATAAACTGAAAAATAAATAAAGTAAGAAAAAGAATTACTCAAGAACAAGTCTCCAATCTTGAAGCTTTCAAGAACTATGTGTTGTGTAGAGTTATGGATTGTGGAACCCTTTAAAAATCTGCCCTAATACTTTTTTATATCCTCCAAAAACGTTCCCAACTGTTCCCTCTTGGTCTTGGCCCATTCCCATTCGGATTTGGCTGAAAATCCACGTCGGCGCCATGGCCTTGAGACCGGCGTCGTGGCGCCGAAACTTCTGCAGCAGTCCAGCGATTTGGGCGTCGTGGCCCTGCTGCTCCTGATGGACTGGCGCCACGGCGCCGCCACATTCTGCCCGGTGCCGCTTTCGTCTCTTTGTGCTCTGGAACCTCTGTTTTTGCCCTCTTTTTGCTTCTTTTCGCCAATGTGCCATTTTAAACCACTGTGACTCAAAAGAAAGAAAATATATCCTAATATGACACATATTTGTACAATAATGGGCCAAATACTAACTAAAAATGACTCAAAAGGTGTATATAAAATACGCCTAACACTCGTGCTCGACCTACTGAAGAAGACATAGGAGTTGGGGTTGCGGGCAGAGAACTATTGGTATAGCGTGTTCATATCGCTTTACTTTTCACGGGAAAGGCGGTTATTGCCATCAGAAGACTTTGATTGGCTAATGAGAAAGGGTCTTTGTTGGCATACCATTTCTGGACGTGGGAAAGAGTCCATAGAATGCTATGCCTTGATAGCAACAAAGCCAACTATCAGAGCCGATTCGGGGATCGGTGGGATGTCGTAGCTTTAAGAGATAGGGGTGGAGGCAATCAGAAAGGCTTTTTAGGAACGAGGCCCCCTCCCTCAGTCTAGCTAATTGAAAGGGCCTATGAATTAATTCCAAGAAAGCGGTCGTTCACGTCAAGAATAGAGGCCGTTAAGGATGTACTTGCTTCTATTTTTCTTCGTTGAGATTGGGTTGGTGTTCCGTGACTGGCCTTTCTCTTGTTGTTGTCGAGTGCCTGCAGCTTGACTTCTTTCATTCTTGCTTTGTTCTTCTTCCTCATGCGAATCGAAGACAGTTGTTTGTAGCTAAGGGAAGCAGTAACGCCCTGTCCGGGCTCTTCCTAAGAACTAGTCTCGTTGCGTAGCAGTTCGAATTGAACTATTCGCGCTTCGAACCATAGAATACTGCTGCTGGAATGAAACGAAGCTTTAGAACATAATTATGCTTCTTGCTAGGCCCTGATGGCGAATCGCATTTTGGGGAAGAAAGCGCCCTTTGGCGCAGTAGTAGAATCGAGCTTTCCCTCTCGTAGCTCCATTCAGAAAGAATACTAATCGAGTACGTCTAACTTGGGTCTACATTCTCCCCTTGTATACTTCTACCGCAGTGTGCCGATATGGGCCCCAATCACTTCATTGAGTCAGCATCGCAATTCATCTTGCCGATTGGGCTGAGGCCCAGTCGTATAAATTTTGGTCAAGATAAAACAAGCAAGGGAAGCAAATATTTGCATGAAGGTCCATCTATGGATAAAAATAGCTAACTGGTGTGCTTAGGTAGGCTCACCGGCCTAAATTTTATCTCATTTTCATTTTATATTATATGTATGTACATGTATTTATTGTAATAAACATACCTTCAAATATTAGAGCTTTACTTATGTTTGGGATCTAGGATAGGCAAAACAATGTGTATATCGTTTAGTTTAGAATCACCTGGAAATGATTTTCAAAAACTTGTTTAATTCGGTAAAAAATATGAAAAGGGACTGTGGTTTAAAATGAATGAATTGTTTTAGGTACTTGAAATCTGAAAAAATGAAAACTAATTTTGACTAAGTTTTAAACTGATTTTGGACTTAAAAGCTTGGACATTGGGCTTTGATTTCTAAATTTTAAATAAACTGAAATTGGGCTGATATGACCCAAACATCGGGCCTGAGTGACATCATTAGAACAAATGGATTGCTAGACTGCTGAACTAAAATTGTGCCTGAAAGGAATACTTTGCTTAAATTATAGTATGGGCTAAGCCCAAATAGAATTAGTTTTTTTTTTGACAAATAGGTGAAGATTGTGGAAAGTTTGAATATGGTTTTGTCTTGGGCAATATAGCATGCTAAGAATAAAAAAGAAAACCATTTTTGTTATTCTTTTTAAAAAAAGCATACTTATCTTTTCTAAATGGAATTATACCACTTTTCAAACTTCAATTTTTTTAGATAAAAAGATGCAAGTGTAAAGTAATCAAAATAGTTGGACTAAATGTGGAGTTCTATTCAAATTCGCATTTGAGTGTTTCTTAGTCCGAAAATTAAATTAATTAAGCATCTCGTACATACTATTTTGATGGAAGTTTTGACTCTTTGTTTTTAAATTAAAACTTTGAGTTTTGAATAAATGAAATGACAAGCATTTTGCGGATTTTAAACCTTAAGCAATTTTATCATTTTCAAAATATGCTATAGAGCCCGTATGTCAATTATATTCCACGAATTCTTAATATTGGGGTTCTAATACCTTCCCCGGGGATCATCAGAACCCTTATCTTGATTCTGGTTTAGATAGGATTTTCCAAAGAAATTTGAATAAATCCTTTCACACTTGTTTAGAAATGGCGACTCTAAAACACATTATTCAATTTAGAGCACCATTCAAATTCTTAGTAGCTCTTATGCGCTAACCTGTATAAAAAGTGAATCGTAACAGTGCTAATGAACTATTAGCAGAGGAAATATCTTTTTTGTGACAAGAGTATAAGGGATGAAACTTGTCTAGAATCAAATATCATGTAACCCGTATACTTTCAGAATCAATTATCCATGTACTATTAGAAAAAGTGCATGTGAATTTAAAGCCTTACCGACATTACCTCTCGTTGATACCAAGGATGTGGATTGTCCACCAATATCTTCCTCGGCGTTTGTTTTCATAATTGCAACAATAGAGCTTTGCTTACATTTCTCCTTCTTGAATCACGGTTATGATCCTACCAATATGTGTATCACACAACTTCAAAAGAATGTCTTTTGTCTGACCTGAATAATCACAACGAGTATACTTATAGGTGGACTTGTTGATACCATTAGATTTCATTCGATTTGGTGAATTTTGAGAGGATTGATTTTGATTTGATTTGTTTTTGCTACCATGGCTAATGCTTCAGATTTTCCAAGTTCTCTATTCATTGTTGCATGTGGGATAAATTCACGATGTACCATTGAGTAACATTCGTCTAATTTTGAAATATGATCATTTCTCGAGATTTCACCACGAATTTGTTTAACCTCACAATCTAAACCATCAAGAAAGATGTGCACCATTTGTTGTTGAATAGAGTTGCGGTATGAAATGACATCCTTCTCATTTTGTTAAACTACATACTGACGTTTGAAATCAACTCTTACAGATTAAGCAAAATGAAGAAAGAAGGATTTCAGAGAAGAAGAGAGAAGAGGGCCAGTTATTTCTGGAAGAAAACTGAATGAATGTCAAAAATAGCTTACAATGTATCGGTATATACATTTATTTACAAAATAATAAATGTAAAAAGACCATTCTACCCTTTAACTATTTCTCACATATCTAATACTTTCACATCCCCCCGCAAGCTAGGAGATATGAAAATGTCTTTCATTCCTAGCTTGGACAACAAATATGTATGTTGAACAGTAGTGAGAGCCTTTGTAAGCAAGTTTGCTGGTTGTTCAGTCGATGGAAGATGAGAAATCTGAACAAGACCTCCCTTGATCTTCTCCCGGATGAAATGACAATCGATGTCGATATGTTTGGTGCGTTCATGAAACACAGGGTTAGCTGCAATCTGCATTGCAGACCTACTATCAGAGAACACAGAAATAGGCGAAGGAATGGAAATGTTCAGCTCCGGCAAGAACCCGATCATCCATACCACTTCACCATCTGCGGAACGATTCAAATTTCACCTCGGTGAGCTTCTGGATATGGTAGTCTGTTTCTTAGATTTTCATGACACAGGTGACTCATCAAACATCACCAAGTAACCAGTGACAGATCGCCTAGTGTTTACACAAGACCCCCAGTCATCATCACAATATACCTGAAGTTGAGGTGTATTGGAGCTGTTAAGTAAAATCCAAGATCCTGGAGCCCTTTTGATGTACTTGACCAATCTCATCCCAGCCTCCAAGTGTGAATTCTTAGGTTGTTGCATGAATTGACTCAAATGTTGTACAGCAAAAGCAATATCAGGTCTAGTATTGGTTAGATATAACAACCTACCAATGAGTCTCCTATACAAGCTTGGATCAGGTAGCAAATGGTCTGGTGAATCTGTGGATTGAGTTGGTGTGTTCTGTGACATTTGTTGAGCAGTAAGCAAATTATCAAGGTCAACTGTTGTAAGTTTCTGATTTAACTCCATAGGGGAGGTTACAGGCTTGGCACCTGACAAGCCTAAATCAGAGATGAGTTCCAAGGCATATTTCCTTTGGTTCATGACAATACCCTGGGAACTCCTCGCAAACTCTATGCCCAGAAAGTATTTTAGTTCCCCCAAATCTTTAATCTTGAAGGCATTCTGTAAAGCCTTATTGGTAGATTAGATAAGTACCTGATCATTGCCAGTAATCAGCAGATCATCAACATAGACTAGAACCACCACTAGCTTGTCACCTTGCTGTTTGGTAAATAGAGAATTGTCCAACTGACTTTGATGAAATCCAGAATGAATCAGAGCTGATGTCAACTTAATGTTTCATTGCCTAGATGCTTGTTTTAGGCCATATAGGGACTTGATTAGCCTGCACACCTTGTTCTGGCCTTTGTTGCTATGGAAGCCATCTGGTAGCTTCATGAAAACCTCTTCATATAAATCTCTTTGAAGAAAAGCATTGCAGACATCCATTTGATAAATGATCCATTTCTTGGCAGCTGCAACAACAACTACAGACCTCACAGTAGTCATCCTTACCACTGGAGAAAAAAATTCATGATAATCTAAACCTTCCTTTTGATTATAGCCTTTTGCAACTAGCCTAGCCTTGTATCTCTCAACTTCCCCCATGGCTTTATATTTGATCTTAAAAACCCACTTGCAACCAATTGCCTTCTTGCCTTCTGGAAGCTCCACAAGTTCCCAAGTTTTATTATCCTCCAGTGCTTGTATTTCTGCCTTCATTGCATCAACCCATCTTTTGTCCTTGACTGCATCTGTATAGTTGTATGGCTCAATCTCTGCAGATGTCTGAGCAATAAATGTCTGATATGTAGGTGGCACTCCTCCATAATCCATACCATCTGATATTGAGTAAAGGCAACTGGTGGATCCTTGTTGAGTTACATAGTCCTTATGCCAGATGGGAGGTCTACCAGTTCTGGTAGATCTTCTAGCATTAGAATTATTCGTTTGAGTGACTTGACCTAATGGTGTATCATCATGTCCAAAGATCGCAGTCAGCAGTATCACCGCCATCGACGCGAATGGAATTGTGCTGGGGAGATCTTGTTGGATGAGAGAAAACCAGATCATCATAACAAAAATGGTCATGTGTTTGAATAGAAATATCCATGTCACCTGCACTGTCCCTGAATGGAAATATTGTTTCCATGAAAATAACATCCCTGCACATGAAGATTAGTTGTTTATCCAGATCATAAAGTTTGTAACCCTTTTGTGTACTCCCATATCCTAGAAGCACATATCTTGTAGCTCTAGGACTGAACTTGTCCTGTCTAGGCAAGGTAGTAGCAAAACATAAACAACCTACTACCCTCAAATGTGAGAGTGGAGGGCATTTGTTATACAATAATTCATAAGGTGACTTATTCCCTAAGATAGTAGATGAGATTTTATTTAGGATGTATGCTGCTACTTCCACACAGTAACCCCAAAATACATGTGGTATACTTTCCTGAATTTTAATGGCCCTGGCAGTTTCTAACATGTGTCTATGCTTTCTTTCTACCACCCCATTTTATTGAGGCGTATAAGGATAAGAACTCTCATGTATCACACCATGTTGTTGGAACAGATTTTTACATTGTTGGTTAAAGAATTCAGTACCATTGTCTAACCTTATCTTCTTTATTTTCACATCAAACTGAGTATGTATTTCAGTGAAGAAATGCCTAAGCAGTGTGCTCACATTTGTCTTAAGCCTCATTAAGAAAATCCAAGTCCATCTAGAGAAGTCATCGACAATAGTAAAAAAGTATCTCATTCCATTATGCGTATCAACTTTATATGGCCCCCATACATCCATGTGTAACATTTGAAAAGGTCCTGAAGCTCTATTTGAACTAACAGGGAATGGTTTTCTACACTGTCTAGCCATAGGGCACACTTCACAGTTATTAAAAGTAAAAGATGAATCAGAAAACATTGGAATCCTCTTCATAACAGCAATGGGAACATGACATAACCTTTGGTGCCAAGTACTTGCATCCACTGGTTGTATGGCTGTCAGGAACTTGCTCAGCAATCCTTCTTTATTTTGTATGCCTATTGTCAGCACATATAAACCATCATCCTCATTCCTAATCCCCATCACATTCCCAGATGAGAGATCCTGAAATACACAGTAGTGGGGAAAGAATGATACACTGCAATTTAATTCTCTTGTCACCTTTGAAATGGACATGAGATTAAATTTGAAATTTGGTACACACAGGACATTCTTAAGTAAATCACCTTCTCCTAAGTCACACTCTCCAACATGTGTAATCTTAGTTGATTCTCCTGTAGGTAATTGAACCCTGCCTGCATTCTCTACCAAATGTTTATTATATAAATGTCCTTGATTACTAATCATATGATTAGTAGCACCTGAATCTAGAATCCATTTTAACAGTTTCTCACAGGAATTGGTTTTACCTGCCATGTTTGCACTTGCATTGGATTCTCCAGGTCTGCTGTTGAGCATTGTTAGTAACTGCTGGTGTTGAGCTGGTGTGAACTGGTTCCCTCCATAAAATTGTCCTCCATTCTGTTGATAATGTGACTGTCCTGCATTGTGTTGATAATATGATGTGTCACCACCTTGCTGTCCTCCATGTCCAGTACTGTCAAATCTATAATTTCCTCCAAGCACTGCATTTGCCCTCTTATTTTTTTCTTTGAAATTCTCTGGATAACCATGTAGTATGTAGCAGTCATCCTGAATGTGCCCAGTCTTGTGACAGTGGTCACACTTCCTTAGCTTGACACAATCCACCTTGAAATGCCCCTTTATACCACAGTAGTCACATATCACATTCGGGTTATATGACTTCCTTCTCTTTACATTTCCACACTTAGTAGTAAGCATAGCCATAGACTCCACAGTCTCCTGTATTGCCCTAGTTGAACTTCCAATTATCATTTGGCTTTCCTCCTGGTTGATCATAGCATATACTTGATTCAAGTTGGGCATTTTCTGCATCATAAGCACTTGACTTCTCACCTGACCATAACCATCACTTAGCCCCATCAAGAATTGCAGCAACCTCTGGTACTGTGTATGATCTACAAACTCTTTTGATTTTGGACAGCAGTTTGGCAATGGTATGATAGAATCATACTCATCCCATAGATCCTTGAGTTTGGAATAGTATACAGAGACTGACATCATACCCTGTCTTATTGAAGATATTTCCTTATGCAATTGAAAATTCCTTGAGCTATTCACCTTATCGAATCTATCCCTCAAATCTTCCCATGAGAATCAGAATTAAACAACATACCAGTAAGCAGACTTTTGCTTACATTTTCCATCAACCACGAAACTACAATCGCATTACATCTATCTCATAAACTCACAAGATTTCCATTGAAAGACTCTCTCCTAACGGTTCCATCAATGAATCCGATCTTGTTCTTACCTAGTAATGCTAACTTCATTTCCCTTCTCCACAGCGTGTAATTCTCCATTCCAGTCAATACTACATCAACAATAAGCGATCCCAGTGCATCCGACGGAAATAGGTAGAGAGGATGGTTGTGATCGATGCTAACCACTGATGTTGCACTCATCACATTTTCTCCACCAGTCTCCATATCAGTATTAATCTCCGATTGCATACAATATCCCCTACCTCTAATTTATCATGAATTTTTTCAAAACAACTAGTAAGAGTTCAGATCTTCAATTGCATGTCCCCGATTGTGCTTGAAATTAATTGTATCTTTCTTTGCGCAAAACCGGATCTCAATATCTCAATCGATCGAAGCTTCTTCGATGTATTCTCAGAAATCTCTAACAGATCGAGTAACAACCATGTTAAACTACATACTGGCGTTTGAAATCAACTCTTACAGATTAACGAAAGAAGGATTGGAAGAGATGATTTTCAGAGAAGAAGAGAGAAGAGGGCCAGTTGTTTCTGGAAGAAAACTGAATGAATGTCAAAAATATCTACAATGTATCGGTATATACATTTATTTACAAAATAATAAATGTAAAAAGAACATTCTACCCTTTAACTATTTTTCACATATCTAATACTTTCACACATTTTCCATGATCACCTTATCACAATGATTCAACTCACACTGAAAATTTCAACTAATTCATCCTAATAGAAAAAGAGATATCTGTCATTTTCTTTAGAAGAAAAGGCCTTTCGATTCAAAGTGAAGACTTGTAGTTCATCTGATCCACCGTTGAAAGTGATTTTCAATATCTCAATTAGTAGGTAGGTGAATATATCACTTCATAATCTCTGGAGACAGAGACATCAAGAGCCATCTCTTAACCTTTTGATTGTATGTGCACCACTTCTCATATCCTTCATCTTTTTCATTAGGTGGTTGTGTATCTCCAAGAACAAACGACAGTTTATCTTTTTCATCAACGTGCATCTTTATGATTTAAGGCCATATATCATACTCCCTCCGTTAAAAAAAGATTGGTCTACTTTCCTTATTAGTTTGTCGAAAAAAATTGAATTTTTTTATATTTAGAAATAATTTAACTTTATGAGATCATTTACAATCAGACAAATATTTAAAATTTACGTTAGACCATACATTTTAAAAGTTTTCCTTTATTTCTTAAGTTTTGTGCCAAGTCAAATTAGATCAATCTTTTTTGGACGGAGGGAGTATTTTTTTTCATTTTAGAATAATTCTTGCATTGAAAGAGGAATTTTCATATTGAATTATAATCGGAGCAGACTTGAAAGCATCTAATTTGACCATGATTCTGATATCAAGTTCAAATAACAGAATAATTTCTTTTTTTATTCTGTTATTTCTCAAAGAAAAATATGTACATCAATATATAGCTACTGCTAAGTTACAATAAATGGAAAGAGTTAATTTCTAGCTATTTACCCTACAATCAAGGACTTAAAATAAGTTTTCTATTTTATACAGATCACTAGATACAAGCAAGTTTCAAATTTTACAAAAATTGCAAAATCAAGCCTAAAATATATATCTACAAGTTCCATCAAAGTGCAAAATTTTTCCTTATATAAAATCATTACACACGAGAAAAATAACTGAAAATTGGAGGAGGAATATAATTTACGAACATATTTGCAAATTTTTAAAAATAAGGACAGAGTATAAATATCGGGTGACAAAAGGGATACTCGGTAAAATAAAAAATAATTGTGAGTTGAATGAGTTGGATTATGACTTATTGCTTAGCTATTGACTAGACCATCTCTAACAGAAACAAATTTTGAGTGACCTATGATCTAACTCAGTTATTAACTGGCTCATTTTGATCCGCACAAATATGACTCAACCTACTCATGATCCAACCCAGTTATTAGCTGGCTCATTTTGATCCGCACAAATATGACTCAACCTACTCATTTGACGCCCCTACAAGCTAAAATCACATTTTTGTTCTTTCCACAAGGAATTCCCGGAGGACAGCAAGATTTCCTTGAAAGTCCTAATTAAACGTTTTTATATCTAAACCTAATATACTAAAATACTGGACCTAGCCCTACAATTCTAACTAGTACTATAATTTTTAAATCTAAAATGCTAGCAGAGTTAGGAAACAGTGGGTAGCAGCCATGAAATATTTTAAGCCTTTGCATATATATGCTCCATTTCGAGGCGACACGAGCACTTTCCCGGCATTTTCTCCCACCAATCTCCTCAGAACTTTCAATTCTTTCCCTTCCCCTTATGGATTCTTGTGTTAATTAGTATATCTCCCTTCCAAGACAGCCCTTCCTTGTCTACCTCAATTTACTACCTGTTCTTCTTCTAAATAAATATGATCAAGTTAACTTGAGAATCTATTAATTTTTGAACGATTTTATCCATTTTAAGTTGTTAAAATGATCATAAGTTGAAATACTTGAACGATTTAAAACATATACATTCCAAATAATTACTGTGGAGCATCACATAAGGGCTAAATGTCGTACATCAAATGAATTATGAAGCTGTAAAAGTGGAAACAAATTGCGTTTTACTGTCTATCAAGCTTTATTATGGAAGAGGATGTACAACATCACCACTTCAACCTATTGTTGAAGATTGTAGATGTTAAGTTGTTGCAGGTCAACAACACTACTATTAGACATATATGGAGGGAAGCAAACTAGTGTGCCGATTTTCTAGCAAATGAAGGTCATCATAATAAGCTTTGATACTTTGAACTGTTTGAAGTCATATATTAAGGATGTGAAGTTTCTTTTCCTAACGGATTCAAGTGATGTTGCTTATGAATGAGTTTAAGATCTCTAGTTAGTTTATTTTTTAAAGAAATAATCTCTAGATTATTTTTATTGATGAAAGACATATATATACAAGTTACAATAAGAGAATCATATTCCTACTTTACATCTAAATCTCTATTCTATAAGGAGATTAAATCTACACTTATGGTAATAATACAATACTAATTTAGGTACAAGACTAAGTCTACAATATACCAAATATACAATAGGAAAAATATTAACAAATCTAGAAAAGGGCCACTGTGGCCGTGATGGGCTAGCCCATATATTTAACACACCCCGCAGTCATTAGTAGCTTACAATCATTAACTAATAATAATACGATATAATCAATAATTACATCAAAATACTAATTAATAGCTTCAACCTTCCTTTTTTTCTTTGAGGAATCGATTGTACAAGTAACCTGCCCAATTAATTCGAAAATTCATCATTTTTCTTGTAGGATAAACTTTGAGTGGTGAACTATGAACAAACTGTAAAACATAGATGTTACAAAAACATAGTTAGAATAGAAACGTCCATAAAATAAACATACTTACACAAATAACCTCATACAAATATGGTTGAGTATGAACAATGACCCATATCATTTACTTTTTAACAAGAAAGCAAAAATCATATAAAGAGGGAGTAAAGAGAACTTAGCGGTATTTCACTTTTATTTTCCTTTTCTGCGCGGGCTTTAACTTTAGGATGCGCCTCCGGGTACCTGCAAAAGACACTTAGTAAAAGAGTTAGTAAAATGAACAAATACAAGTAAAACCTTCGGATCCGTAATAAAACAATAAGAGTTTTAATTACGGAAGGCTCAGATCTATATTTTGTAAAGGGACATCTCAAACAAGTCATATGTGTGTCCTAGTGATTTGTAAGTCAATCTAGTCGCCCCCCAAACATGTCGGTGTCCAGTATATATGTGAAGAATCCATAAGTGTCATCATTGCCCTTTTTACGAAGGAAAGCAAACTGAGGGACAACCTTTCCGGGAGGGTCATGTAGTATCATGTTCAAATCAGTATTCTGTTGAAACCGAAGTGACACGACCTCAATTTCAATTTCATTGGCCTAAGTGTAGTATTGATGTTCAAATCAGTGAGATTTTAATCAAGTGCAACAGTCCATTCAGCCTTAGAAAGCGCAGAGTGGCACAGGAAATCCAAAGAGATCGGTTAAATATGGCGAGAAACAAGCAGTCTAGTTTAAAATGCAGATGGTATAACTCAAAACAGGCAAATGATCGGTTCAAATTTAGCCGAGAGAATACAACAACGTGTTGGCCTTAAATTTGCCTAAAATGCAGTAGCAAATGACAAAAAATGCAGCAGCAGAACAGGAAAATACACAGCAGCGAAATGGCAAAAATGCAGCAGCAAATTTACTCAAGAAGTGGGCATTTTTCGACCCCGAAAATGCGTCAATCGTCAATGTAACAACATCAACTAAATGCAGCGAAATGTTGCAGCAACATGCCTTTGAAAATAATACCTTAGGCGTAGAATTAGTTCATTTCCAGAGACTGTAGCAGTACTGCAGCAGCGAGACGAACATAGAATCGACACTTTCAAGTAAAGCAAAGAAAAGGAAAGGAAAATGATTAGTATATGCCCTAGACCTTTATCAAAACAATAATTATTGACATAAAGTTTAAATACATATGAATCAATACATTTTGGCAATTAAAAAGAAGCAAACAGTCGCAATGAGATATCAGTCCCATTTTTACATTAAACCAACCTGCAAGCTCATTCTTAGCATATAAGAGACACTGATATATAAATGATATTCGTGATATACACGGTGTATTCAAAACACAATTATATGCTTACGGATGTATAATGATATACAATCTTGGTGCGTACCTAGTGTATACTTAGGTCATATGTCCTGAAGCAAAGAGTTGTGTATTTCAAAGCAAGTGGAGATAGAAGAAAAAAACTAAACCAGAACATAAGCATATGAGCTTTAGGATCCATCCATTCAGATTCAGATACCACAAAGATTTAAAGAGAGGTGTATTTTCATGTGCCATAAAGAGAACCACATACTGTCATGGGTGTATTTTCAAACTTAGACAAGTAAGAGAAGGCATATAGGATCAGTTCAGGAGGGCCTAGGGGTCTAGTTACAGCACCTCGATTCACATAGAATTACTTAGGTCATAACTATGTATGCATCCTCATACTCATGCTATGTATTAGACATAATAGTACTTCACATAAGACAAGACATGATTGGGATGGTTGAACTAAATCCCGACGGGCAGGTTCATAGGATAGGTTCAACAACTAATCTAATTAGGCACATATTAAGGCACTTAACATTGATTTCAAATAGCAGGATGTCAACTCGAACTAGCAAGAGATTAATCTAAGATATGTTAGCAACAATGGAGATCAGGCACCATGTAACATGTGACTTTTAGAGATACATCAACTAATTGGATTCGACTACTTAGTAAAATACTCCTCCCTTTTATCTGAATGGGATTAAACTTGTTCGAAACGTAATGATAGGCTATAATTAAACATATAAACTCATATGCATATAAAGAACTGAGAGGAGTTTAGGTTTACCGACCTTCTTCGGACAACGAACCAAGGCATCATTTCGACTCGTCGAACTCGCTCGAAGAGTATATGGATGGCTTGTTGCCACCATAATGTCCCGAAGTCAACTTTTCGATCAACAATGGTATTTTTCGCTGGGTGATGAATTGAGAGATGGTGGTGGGTATAAAATGTAGAGAACAGCTATACGAACACAATGAGACCTCTCTTGATGCTCGATGTTACCGGAGATGGGCGAAAAATCGAAAGTTGCGCCTAGGGTTTTTGGAAATTTCGATTTGGGAGATGTAGATGTAGGGGTTGAATCGAAGGGTGTTGTTTGGCGCAAACTGTAGGTTTAATAAAGACGAACCTTTTGGCACCACACTTGACCCTCGAATCGATCGGAGATGACCGGAAATCAAGAACGACAATAAAAAAACATGGGGATTTTTCGATCTGAGATTGTCGACGATATAGGTAGAATCAACGATTGTGGTTGGTATGGAAATTACGGGCTTAAAGAGATGAAACTAATGGTATAAGTCTCGTCTCCAAGGAGTCTTGTGGTGGCCGGAATCGACGATTCACAGCCGGAATTACTGTTCACCGACGGAAATCGTCATTCTAGAGAGAATTTCGGACTTGCTTACGTGTACAAGTTCGGCTAAGTCCTTCATTATTTGGTAACATTTACTTGCATAGCGCTTTCACAAGCGCTATCTAAGTGGGAATATTTATATTATTATATTAATAAATTACTTAGATAACGCAAATTATAATAGCGCTTTAAATAAGCGCTATGCCAGGAGTAACTTGCATAGCGCTTCGATTAAAATTTCCGAAAAGCGCTATGCAATTATTTTTTGTTAGATTTTTTTTTAATTTGAAAATTTGAAAAAGCGCTATGCAAGTTGTTACTTAGATAGCGCTTTGTAAAAGTGCTATCTAAGTAGCGCTTTTCGGCATTAACAGTACGCCAGTCCCCGGCAACGACGCCAAAAACTTATTGCGATATTTCTAGATGCTTATGCAAGTGTACGTATCGTTCAAATAATAAAGATCTGTAAGACCGAGTTATCGTCCACAGAGACTGGTTTATTAAGTATCGTTTATCTATTCTATGACATCTATTTAGTAACCGTAGTGTTGTTTGATATTTAAAACTAAGAATTATGACTAAGTGCAGAAAATAAACTAAAGATTATAATACTTTGGGTTTATAACAGTTATGAAGGAAATAGGGCTTTCAATTTCCTCAACTATCCACTCTTTCACGTGTTAATGCAATGTAATGATTCTTCTTCTTATTAAGATAGCAGATTAACTAATCTATCATTATATTCCGGTTAGGACATACAAGAGCTCAACCTAGTGTAGAAACCTTCTATATTTCTATGATAAGTTTTACCACACATGAGGATTAAGAACAATAACCTTAAGTACTACACAAGTATCGGGGTACTTTCGTCCACGATTTTAACCTATGTCTAGACAATTACATCATATTCAAATTTCACTTTTCAGACTTTTGATTCGAAATCATATAAGTGATGACAATTAATAGCTAGTTAATTATCAAGCAATCATAACAATATTGAATAGATCTTAATACGATGAAGAAGAAATCAATAACTAATGCATTAACTATATGAAAGAGCTTCAAGAAGATTCGATGGAAAACCTACTAAAGTAATTAGCTCCTAAACATTGTCATGTCAAGAACTAAATTACAATTCAACATAGCTGAAATAAAATAAGGGAAAGAAAATAACTTGAACAAGAGTCTCCAATTGTATTGTCTCCTTCTTGGCTCCCAAAGAATGATTTTAGGTTATGGTAAGGTATGATCAAAAAATCCTCCAACGCTTCCAGGGTTTAGGGGTTATATAGCTAGGAAAAGTTGCCCTTTCGGACCCTGAAAACTTGTCAAATTCGGCCTAGAAAATCAGATTTTCCGCGTCGGCGCTGAAAATCTCGCCCGATTCCGCTTTTGCGTTTACGTGTCCTTTTTCGTCCGCATTGCCGTCATTTCTTCTATGCTTCCCGAGACTTCTTAGGCTTCATTTATTGGTCTTTTTAGTATGCAATTCCATCTCAATTAAGCTTATTTCATCCTCGATTATGTATTTCTTCCTTTATGATCGTTGTGACACAAAATGAAAGAAAAACACATCTAACACTATACTAAACACGAAATAAAAGAGTAAAATTCTAACTAAAAAGGACTCAAAAGTGTATACAAAATACACTTAACAGGCGCCGTGGTCTAGGGCTGCGGCGCCTGATGAACTGCAGAGTTTTCTGAAGTTTTGGCGTCGCGGTGCCTCCCATAAGAGCCGCGGAGCTAAAGACATGATTGAATTGGGCTCATCGAAGGCAAGCCGCTGCGGTGCCTCGCAAGTTACGTGTGACGTATTTTCGAAAAAATTTGAAAAATGACAAAGAACATAGGGGGAGATATCATCATCCAAAAAATCATAAGAACTAGGCACTGATTTTTCTACTGTAGAAAATGGAAATTGGGATTCATCAAAGAGAACATGACGACTAATGATGATTCGTTTAGAGAACCAATCAAAGCATTTATAACCACGGTGATTTGATGGATAACCCAAAAACACACACGGGGTAGAACGTGCCTGAAGTTTATTGATTGTGGTGGATGAAAAAAGTGGATAACATAAGCATTCAAAGAACCTTAGATGAGAATATGAAGGGTACTTATTGTATAAACCTGAAGAAGAGAAGAATATGTCAAACCTTTAGAGAGAAGAATATTAAGTAGATCTGTAGCCATTTGCAGGGCATGGTGCCAAAACAATGGAGGGACGGAAGAATGAACCAATAAGGTACGGATAATGTTATTAATGGTACGAATTTTCCGTTCACCTTTCCCATTTTGTGAAGACGTATGAGGACAAGAAAAACGAAAATTTATCCCATTTTTAGCACACAACTCCCTAAACTCTCCATTGTCATATTCTTTTCCATTATCACATTGAATGTTCTTTATTTTCCATTCGAATTGAGTTCTTATAAAAGCTCTAAATTTGACGAAGATGGAAAAAACTTGAGATTTTTTCGCAATTGAAAACATCCATAAAAATTTAGAATAGTTATCCAAGAATAAAACATAATATCGATAACCCATAGAACTGAGAACTGGAGATGTCCATAAATCACTATGAATAATATCAAATGACATTGAAGTATGAGAATTCGAAGCTACAAACGGTAACTTAATAATTTTTCCTAAAGAACAAGATTGATAATTTGGAGTATTACACATACCCTTACAAGAAATAAACTTATTCTTATCTAAAACAAATAAAATGGATGATCCTGGATGACCTAGACGAGCATGCCACATGAAATGAACAATAGTTGCAAAAGTGGATGGCATAGCTTGACGCGAGATGCTGAGACTCGGTGAGATTGGATAAAGATCCCCCCTACTGTCATACTTCATGAGAGGACTCCCCGTCTTGAAATCCTTCACAGAAAATCCAAACGGATCAAAATTAATAGAAACCCAATTATCAGTGGTGAATTTACGGACAAACATCAAATTTTTAATTAATTTTGGGGCATGAAGGTTATTTTTCAGGACAAGTGATGGATGAGGAGGGGACAAAGTTTTATTACCATAACCCTTAATTGGAATAGAACTGTCATTACCAATAATTATACCACAATTACTGCTCAAATTGGAATAAGACGAGAGAGTACCTTGGTCGGATGTCATGTGGGTAGTGTACATGTACCAATTAGGGTCCGATTGAGTCAAGCCAAGCGTGTGCATTGCTGCTTCAATGTCGGTCTGAGTGGGGCCCATTGCGTGGTGGGCCTGAGGGGGGCGAGGTCCAAGTATATCGGACTGTTGAGGCTGCCTATAAGTTGGTTTGAACCCTATAGTCTGACCTAGGAAGAAGCTGGGTTGCGCGCCAGACAAGGCCGAGATCGAGCGCCGGCCGATATCTTGAGCAGCGCTTGGGACCATCATTGTCGAGGGCCTCTTGTTGGCCCATGCTTTGTTATTCTTGTGGTTTCCCCCGTTGTTACCTCAGCGATTCTTGCCATTATTCTTCTTATTTTGGCCCTTCTTACCACCCCCATTGTTGTGATTTTGGGTCACGTTGGCTGGATTAGAAGGGGAAATTTGAAGCAGTCATCATGACGACGGGGCTTGCTCCGATCGATGCCCTTTTAGCCAAACCCATTTCTTTCAAAGTGAGCATGAAACGGGCTTGATAGAACTCCGGCAGGGGGTTACTTTGACGAATAACCGAAGCAACCCCGATATAGGCCTCGGATAGACCGTCAACCATCTGAAGAACTAGACGACTATTAGAAATAGGAGAACTCACGTTGCGAAGTTGGTCTGCCAAGTCCTTGAGGCGTTTGCAATAAGAAGAAACGTTTGGAAAATTCGCCATAGCAACTTGAGAAAATTCCTGCTCAAGGATAACAATGCAAGAATGACTGTTATCTTGGAAGATGTCACACAATCGATTCCACGCTGCCATAGCTGTGGAGTTGGGTTCCATAATCGTCTATAAAAGATCCAATGAGATAGTGACATAAATCCACTAGAGAACCTTAGCATCAAGCATGACCCATAAGTCTGGATCTGATGCTTTGGTGGGCACAACTGTTGTAGACGTAGACGTCATATCTGTTACACCTCATAAGTTTAAGGCGATAATTAGAGAACGTAATTAAGAAAATAAGATTCGAATATTGGATATAAAGTATATTTATATATGCTAATACAGAAAATAGTAAACAAAGGATGTAATCCCGGAATAATTTTTGAATACGACGAGTGTGACGATGGAAATTGATTATATTGGTTGAACATTTTGAAATTTTCAGATTTTATATAAGATTGACTAAGTGTGGGAGATTAATTAATTATGGGATTAATTTAAGTGGACAATTATGGAGACTTGTGTCTCAAAAACTGTGGGCATGCACACCCGACTTATTAATTTTTGCATGCTCACACATTTATCTATACTCAACTCATTTCCCCACCCCATTTTCCAAAACCATTCCCTCAACCTCTCCTCTCCTCAGCCGAACCCCCACATTCCATAGTTAAGTTCAAGACCAAATCAACTATTTTCTCCTAGATTAAGTCCTTCTACTAAAATTTTAAGAAATGGTAAACTTCTAGCAGTGAGGATTTCGGTACTGCTGGACCGATTTGCTCCAAGAAATTTAAGTTTTGGAGATGAACTATTTAGAAGAAAAACATGTAAGAATGATGGATTAAACTTATAGAATACATGCATGTCATTTTGGGTTGAAGATATGGTGAAAAGTGGTGCAAAAAGGAATGGAGCAGTGCCGTGACTTTAGGGACTATTTTGGGCTAAACTAAGGTAAGATTTCTTCTTATTACTTGAGTTATTGGAGTTAAATGAGGTTGTAGTTAAGAGATAAACTCATGTTAAAGAAGAATTGGAATTAAGAGATTGTATGTGATTATTGTTGATGTTGTTGTGCCGAATGGAATTGCTATTATCGATTTTGGGGACTGTTTTGGTATAATTTGGATTTGATTGTTGTCATTGTTATCATTGTCACTAATTGCATGTTGAAATTGAAGGAAATCTTGACATTTAAAGTTGTATTTGGTTATATGAAAGTATTGAAATATGAAATTGGATTTTAGGAAGTTAAGAGAAGAATTAGAGAATTATGTTGTTGTGGTCGAGACATGTATGAAACCGTGGACATTATTGTATCGAGTTAGGGGCTGCTTCGTCAAGTTATGATGCTGGAAATATAAGTTATGAACATGTATATACGTTGTGGTAATTACTAATACATGTCTTAAAGAAATTAAAGCGTAGAAAGGTGTTATGTTGCAAACTATAAGACTTGCACTCTTGTTGTTGTTGCTAGAATTGATGGACTATTTTTAAGGTTGTTTTAATGTGGTTTAAGGGGCTGAATTAACAAGAGAAATAAGCGTATTAATCACCTTGGTTGTTGTAGTTGTTGTCTTCCATGAACGTAAAGAAAATGAATGTATTATGATAGTGTATATGGAGTATTTGAGATTGTTTTGGTTATATCTTTAAGTTGCATCTTGTTATTGGTATTGTTGGCTTTGTTTGTAAGTTGTGGATGTGCATATAAATAGGGGAATTCCTGGCCGAGTTTTTATAGAAAAGTCATCGTTCGATATAACTTACACTAATAATCATAGAGTTGACGAACATGTTACTATTATTATAGGTTGAAGTGCTAGACGAGACGTACTTTAATTAGTGAGTTGGTTAGTTCGACAATAAGGTATGTGAAACTATCATTTCTTCTTTTGGCATGATTTATATAAAATGAGTGTACGGCGGACATACATAATTCTATTGAATCCTAATTCTGAATGATACATGATATGATAGTGCCTTCATTTTCTAAGTGATAGTTATTCTATTTATTCCATTGAGAGTCAAATGATGATTTAATTTGTATAAAGTTACTCATGATATTCTATTCGTGCTGGATATGATTATATAAATTCACCGCGTCCCAGGAAGTTTCGTGCACAGTTCCTTATATGTTCACCGCGTCCTTCACTAGAGGGCCGGGCAGTATGATATGCGGACAGACATCCGCAGATATGATATATGTGGATAGGCATCCACGGATATGACTATGTGTTCACCGCTGCCCTTCACTGTAGGTCGGGCGATATGTGACGAACATCTACGGATATGATTTCATTTTACCGAGTCCCACATTGGGCCGGGTACGATATATTATATGGCTTATACATGACTTTAATTTATAAGGCACAGTTGAGTCTCATTTCATAAGGCACAGTTGTATTGATATTTGGATTATTATATTTGTCTCCTGACATCTTTTGGCTAGTTATGATCTTCTTTACAGTACTTCATGTTTTACATACTCAGTACATTATTTCAGATCGACCCTCTTTCCTGGGATTTGCTCACGTACGCAGTACATGTACTCGATTTGGTGATCCTCCGCCCAGATTCCTATTCAGCTGTTCGGAGAGCTCTATTGATTAAGAGCTTAGTCATTTTGGTACAGAACTTTATTTTCGGACTTATGCATATTTAGGGGACGACGGGGCCCTGTCTCGTCATATTTCATTTTCGTATTCTTAGAGGTCTGTATACAGTTGTGGGTGGAAGATGTGTTTTTGTATATGTGTACGGTTGTGAGCCGTTTTGGATATCTCTATGTACAGTGGCGGCCTCGCCGGCTTGCCTATTTCCTTATATGAATTAGCTGTGACTCCTCGGGAGACAAGTTTATTTCCGATTATCCTTGGTATCCGTGTGATTATATGTGACAGGTGAGTATAAGGGTGCCCAGGTAGGGCACATGGTCGCTGCCCGTCGGGTCGGGTCGTGACAATATCACCCCCCGTAGGAGTAGTGGGAAGGATGATGTGGTGAAGAACTTTATGTGTCATAGCATGAATCTTGAATAATTCTGCCCACGTCCCATATTAGACGTTCTCTAGATCAAGAACAATAGGAAGAACGCTCTTGATGTTAGAAACGGTGAGTGCATGATGAAAAATGTTCTTATCAGTCATGGTGAATAGAACAATAAGATTCGGAGAAGGGAATTTGTGAGGAAGGATGTTGTTGCAAGAAAAAGAGGCTTGTATTTTGTGTGGAAATCCGATATGAAGGTCACGATTTTCAAGAAGCAAAGTAGGAAGCGGAAGCAAGGAAAAGAACCTAGACTATTGATACCATGAAAGAAATAATCTCTTGATTATTCTTATTGATGAAAGACATATATATACAAGTTATAATAGGAGAATCCTATTCCTACTTTACATCTAAATCTCTATTCTATAAGGAGACTAAATCTACACTTATGATAATAGTACAATATTAATTTAGGTACAAGACTAAGTCTATAATATACCAAATATACAATAGGAAAAATATTAACAAATCTGGAAGAGGGTCACTGTGGCCGTGATGGGCTGGCCCATATATTTAACAATTTCTATTGTACCGAAAATATAATAATGTTAATTACTCTAATTGTTTGAAAAAAAAATCTACTAAGCTAGCGAGATATTTGGAGATTTCATGTTAATTAGTGTTATATCGATCGCGAAATCCTTTTCTCATACGAGCATATGAATGCATATCAGTGCAGATTGCTAGTGAGCCATTACACAATATTAGTAATTTATATATATATATATTATTCATCTAATAACCTGAAACCAGAATAATTCCTCAGAAATGGTCTTTAAGATATTACAAAAAGACAAGAACAGTAATTATAGCATCAATCCAAATATACACGTAATTAAGGAGATCACTGGTGGTATTGGAGTAGTAGTAGAAAGTAAGCCTGTAATTAAGACGATGAGTTGGAATTAAACATAAAACACAATTTAAGTCTTTACGGGATAAGTTCCTCTTTTTCTTCTGATCCAATAAAGTGAAATTCAAAGCAAATTAATTATGTGTTGGTTTAATTTGAGAAACAAGACGTGAACTACTGAATTTCTTAACAAGAGTTTGTCGCCCATGATGCACCCAAAATCTGGCTAAGGTAAGAAATGACTAACATTAGTCGCTTGGGAAATCAACACTTTCATCTGGCTAAGGTTTTTTTTTTTTTTTGACCCGCAAGGGTAGCATTGGTACAGAAGAAGAGCGACCGCAGCGCCACGAGTTCGATCCTGCATAAACCTTCGGTTGAGCTCACACATGGCTTGCCAAGTGTGGTTTACATGGTGGCGTGGTTTGCGTTCTACCGCTGGGTCCACTCAAGCGCACTCGAAAGAGTAGCGTACATGCCTTCACAAAAAAAAAAAAAGTATTTTGTTTTTTGGTTGAAAAAACATAAGCATTTAAAAGAGAAAAAAGGGTCTAAGCTCGATTTAATTTTAGTGATTATATTTAAAGAATTTTGCATGGTAATCTCTCCATTTCATTTATTGAAGGTGTTATCGAGTGAGATGGAATCTAAGGACAAGGAATAGACTCTAAATTTTGTGATGCTGAACATATATATGACTATAAAGCCGTGTCACTAAAGATAAAGTAAAAACTTGAAAATTAAATTGGTTATAAATAGTATGGAATAAGGTAGGAGTCATGCCAACCCCCCAACACAATAGGGACGAATCGTAGGTAGTTGGCTTTAATAAAAATATTGATTATAAGTAGTAACGCTAGTTAATTTTCCTTACTTCAGTTGGTTGAAGTTGATGTTATTTGTACAAGGGTCAATAGTCCTTTTTATTTTTTTAAAAAAGATGATATTTTGTATTTATTCTGCTTCTAAATCATTTCTTAATGTTAGCTGACTTGCGAAGTTACTTTAATTTCTAGCAATCTACAAAAGCTAGAAAACCAACGGTTACTACATGGGTTCCAGTGGATGAGATCCCAAAAAGATTCACAATTTCATGGTTTCAATATATAAAAGTCTTGAAACTTAAAATAAAATATCTCCTCAACAAATTCCATAAGCCTAATGCAGTAATGAGAAAACTAGGAAATATTTAAAAGCCACCACGGTTATGAAATAATAAAATTAGAACAAGAATATTATAAAAGATAAGAGATGATAGTTCTTTATTTCTCTTGAGGGATGTAAATATAATGAAGGGAACATCTCTATTTATAATAAAGAGTTGATTTGGTCCTCAAGTTACTAACCCTAACTTTTCTTGTAGAGATAGACATTCACAATTAAATAATATTTATAACACTCTCCTTAAATGTCTATTTGGTAGATAATATGTCTCATTAAAACCTTACTAGAAAAAACCCACTGAAAAAAATTCTAGTAAAGGAAAAAGAGTACACAATTCTAATAATACGAATTTCTGGTTCCCTCATTAAAACCTTGCAAGGAAAATCCATTGGGACCAAAACCTTGAAAGGGAAAAAAAAGCACAACGCGTATTAACTCCCCCTGATGAGAACTTCAATCCAAGAATTTGAATCTTCACATCTCAAATGTGTGCATCATCTTTTCGCAAGTTGCAGTTGGTAGAGATTTGATGAATAAATCAATCATATTATCACTCGAACAAATCGGTTGCACGTTGATATCACCTTTCTTATGGAACTCGTGTGAAGAAAATCTTTGGTGAAATATGATGTGTTCTATCATCTTTATGAATCTTCCCTTTAGCTGGATTGTGTATGTTGCATCTCCACTCTTTTGATAGAGTTGCATTATCGGCATATAATATTGTTGGATTTGTCCGCCTTTGGAAGTAGCACCATCTGCAAACATCAGGTCCCCTGGTAGCGTGGTTCCTATTAGCAAATTATCAAGTTCGAGTGGGACGTTGCTCGTGTTGTCCCTGATATTGTGACTGCTTCCGTGTTATTCTACTTCTGTCATCTGTTTATTCTGAACAAAAAACAAAGTAGAGGGGTCACTTGTGACACCATAATTATCCAGGGCTCACGGTGGATATCAAATTGTTTACCTGTAAAACGATACAGTTGAATTTGTAGATGTGGTCAAGGACACGTGGATCTCAAGTAACAGATGTGATAATAATTCTAGATAAAATATACTTTAAATAGAAAATAAAAATATCAAAAGAGTAGCAATTAGCCTGAGTCTTGTGATAACTTCGGGGTAAAATTACGACAACTCGTATACAAGCACAATAATCGAGAGAATGTGAGCAAGTGTATTGTAATATCTTAAATATGATGCCTTACAATGGAACATTGTGTCCTAACTATACAAGAGCTATATGGGTACACATACCATGAAATATGATCTCCTTAGTGCATGAGACTTAATGTTTTAATAATTGGATAATTAGTATATCAATAAATGCCATCAATGCTCTGTTGGAAGACGTACAACCGATTTATTAACGGTCGGCCGACTGTTGTGATTCAAACAGTTCTCCTGACCTTCTGAGTCACCGGTATCAGCCATAGCCATGCATATGACGCTCCCGGAACCGCTCATATCTAACCGGTAGTACATCAGGCTGACATGGACTTGACCCAACACTGTGTCTCACTATAATTCGTACATATGTCTTATACGAATTTTTCCCATACAATTATATTCAAAGAGTGATAATAGTAAATTTATCTTTTTATTAAATTTTTAAGGGTGTGTCAAGTCAAATATAGACAAATAAAAATACACAGAAAGAGTAAGAGTTTCACTTGTCAAATTTTTTTTGATTATTATTAGTGTGCCACACATACTCACAATTTACAACAATTTTCAAAATAGGTTAACCCAAAAAAAATTACTCCTATTTCAATTTATGTGTTATATTTTTATTTTTATCTGTCTCAAAAAAATATAATAATTTATTATTCAAAAATAATTGAACTTTAAGTTTTTCAATTTACCCGCAGTGAGATGATTATATTTATAGACAAAAAAAGGTTCTATGAATATTTTTAGATCACAAAACTTACAAATATTTTTATTTTTTAAACTCGAGTAAGTGCAGTTAAAACTGACAAGAGGGGATAAGCGTCCTCTACTTTGAACCCGAAGGTTGCTAATTCAGATCACCAAGAAAGCAAAGAGCTCCCGGAGAGGGGTAAAAAAAATAGTTAAAACCTAACTCCTGAAAAATATTAACACGCTGGTTACCGAGAGGAAAAGAAACCTCTTTCTCGCTTAACAATGAACGATAAAACAGAAAATAAAAGGAAGAAAATAATCGTATTTTAGGGCAACATGAGTCAGTGTAGAGCACGAAAGACTGACACGTGTCATTCATGTTTCTTCGAACCTGGTCGTGAAACCTGAAACGGCATAGGCGGTCTATCAAAATAATTGAAATAAAAACAAAATTACAAGAAATTAAATAGAAGAAAATTTAAACGTTCTTTTTATTTTTGTTTTACCCTAAATTCTAGCGAATCTCACATCCTTTTCCATTGCCTTCACATTTTCCAACACTATACATACATACATGCACTGTTGCATATACTGAGCGACAACAAAGAAAGAAACTTCTTACTGGTAAGTCAGATATTTTTTACTATATATGTGTGTATATACATCTTTTATAAGTAGATTTTCCATTATTTTGTTGTTGAAATTGCATGTCCTAATAGCTAAGAAGTAAAAATAAAAGAAAACAATATGTTTGCAATATTTTCCTTAAAAAGCAGTAGATTTATATGTATTGTTTCTACTATTCTGCTTCCTACTTTTTTGTTTTATGTCATCTGCTTGAGCATCATTAAGAATTTTTCCGATCAATTTTAGGTGTTTTCCTATAATATTCTTCAGATGTGAATCTGATAATTATATAATAATGGAGTACACATGAAACTAAAGCTTAGACTTTTTAGTACTTCCACAGTCAAAAAGGGACATTTTGCTTTTAGAAACTGTCTAAGAATCTCTGTTAGACAGCGTGAAGCAGAGTTTCCGAACAATCTAACAAAAATTGAATGTCAGAGAGTTCAATCACTTTTTATTTAAATGGGATAATAAGTAGCCATGTGTTTAACTTAGTGTCATAATTAGAATGAAGTTTTTATTTCCCAAATTATATATGATGCTAAAAAGTTATTTTTTCAATTTCTTTTTCATGTTGGATAGCCTCATCGGAGCTCGACTATCCGAATTGTGCATTATAGGGCCCAATATAACCAGAGCTCCAAACATAATGTTTTCCATCGGTAGAGAGACCCAACCATTTCACTAGAATATTGTAAGAGAATTACTCCCACATGCATTATAGTGGTTCGTCTAAAAGTTCATAGAAATAATATGCATAATAATTGGATTTAGATATGAAGTTACAACGTGTTGCCTATTACTAACAGGTTAAAATTATATTAATAATAAAAATAACTTATATTGTTAGTATATACTGTAGTACTATGAATTAGATGTCATTTATAAAATAATGACATTTCTCAGGATTTCCTGAGGCAGAGTTTGCAGATCACCTGACCAAAATAGTCTGGTAGGTCGGCTTTTCATGTGGATATTAGAAATATTACATATACTAGTTGCTTAATTAACCATATACTAACTTAGTTTATTGAAAGGTTAATTATTAATGATGCTCTTTGAAATTTTGTTTTTTTACTGAGATTAGGCTTGTGAGTGGAAGACAGAAGGCACAGAAACAAAGAGACTTCTGTACAGTAGCATAATCTTCTAGTTTGCAGTCGACATGCACTGCAAAGGCAAATATTTAAATAACTACTAAAAAAAGAAGAATAAATAAAAAAATAATTTAAATATGTTATGATCTTTTGACGAGTGCGATTTCCAATTAGACGGTCAACAGAATTCTACTTGGAAACCCAAATAAATATAGCTTCGTCTCTCTCCAATTTAATAGCTTCTTTTATAGTTACTACTAATTGGTTTAAATATCGCAATAGAGTAAATTTTACTCTTATGAAGTATTGTATATCCGTACACATGCACTAGGGCCTCTATTTCTACTCGGGGATCCACTCCCTGACTAGTTCTTTCATAGCTACACATTTAAAGAGAGACTCCTATGTTAAACATTGCATTAATTAGTGCATTTCCTTATTTGCTAATGTGTGTATATATCTTAATATTGTAATGAATGTTTCACACTATTTATGTATTTTGGTCTATTATAGCATGTTAGCTACTTGTTTAATAAGAATACTAGTTTATGCTTATCACCCTAACTTTTGGATGAATACCATTTTCTAGAAACGAGTGTGCATATTGAGGCTCGATTAAATCTGAATTTGCATCAGAAAATCTCACATTAGCTGGGGTATACCACTCCTAACATAGGATACCCCATTAACTATGTCACTTCAAAAAATTATAAAATAAAAAATTTGCAACACGTCATTACAATTTAAATGTTTTGATTATTTTCTTTTCTATTAATCTATCTAACAGAGTAACATTTGCATAGTATTGGTCATTGTTTGAGAAAACTGATTTCTCTTTTACAATATTCTCCCTGGAACTTTTATGTACATCCTACTAGTGCGTTATTTCGAAACATTCTCTTCGTTTTGGTAAACGGTATTTGAAGACATCTGAAATATATGGTTCTTTTTTATCCTAAGATGCCTTGAAGTGTAAATCTTTACCTTCCTTCCCATTATAATTTGTTAAAAGCTGGTCATACTAGAAAAGGAATATGTATTTATACTTGACATATTGGGTGGATTTCTATATTTGCAATATGTATTTATGTGTGTATTTTTTTCTTTTTCGCTAAGGTAGAAGAATGGAAATTGTTTTGCTTGGTTAAGAAAAGAAAAGAGTATGTTTGAGTGGTGTGGATGAATATACAAGTGGTTGCACGAGTGAAAGAAGAGAGAGGTCGGTAACTTTACGTGGGACTGTCAAAATTTGAGTCTAAGGGAGATGATTTGAGTAGTGTGGGAATGCTTGGCTTTGGGGTGTCATGTATTTCATTCCATTCCACGAGGTATTTAAGAGAGTTCCAATACACCCAACTTGGAGATATTAGTTGAATATTATAGGGTTACCCTTTGTTTTGGGGGTACTAGTGTTGGTGAGGTTAGGGGGGTGGGGTAAAAAAGAATGGATTCTTTCCAGTTGTAATTATAGGTTTTTCTTAGTTCAAAGACTGAAAAGGACCACAAGCTTTTGTTATAGTAAGACACTCATAGCCTTTATTATAATGACTTAATTTATATGTTGCTTATTATAGTGTAAATATCTTTTATATTATCATTGTTTCTTAATTCCTTACATATGTTATTTACTCTATTTCTCAAGTTATTATATCAGACTTACTGTGAGTATATAGCTATCACTTTATCGTAGATAACTTAATGTGATAGTGTAAAATGATAATATATAGTAGATGTCCAGAAATTAAACTCTTATTATAAATGAATTTATGTTTCATAATAAGTATTATCTTAGCAAAAAATGTATATATTAAGAAACAAATAATGCAATGCGAAGTTTATTAAATTATCCGTATATAATAAAAAATAAATTTCTTTTTCTTTTTTACTGGAGCATGCACAAGTAATAATCCTTTTGATATTGAGAATCCAACGATACAAAGTTACTATGTCTTGATTTCCTAAGATGACACTTATTATGAGATAATTTTTTTAGCTAAGGTGACACTATTATGGATGGAGGGAGTAATTGATAACTTGGTAAGTTATAATATAATGTACTACCACATATTAAACTGTATTGATAGTGTTAAAAGAAAACTATATCAATCTCTAACTCCATTCTCCAACAATATTCTACGACTAGTGTTGGAATGTCTTCATTTGAAAAAAATGACCATTCTCTACTAGGTGTTTGACATTTAAATACCTCATTCTTTCTCAATATTTATTCTCTTTTACAGCTCTTTTTATCTCTCTCTCTCTCCCTACTATAACTTCATGCTTGGATGGGACATTAATGAAATAAACCAAAGAAAGTCATAGGGGGAGTAAGTGTGAGAGGAAAAAAAGTCTCTCTTCATACTTTTTAGGGTAATTCATTCCTTTGTCAGTTTCAGGCTTCTATTGTATATGTATACACGAATATATGTGCTACTAATAATGCATTTATGATTTGTTCTAGTTTAATTCATTTATTTTCCCTTTTGGGCATGTGCAGGATTTGATTCATCAGTACAATACATTAAATTCAAGAAATTGTCAAGAAAAGATTTGACTCAATGAATTCAAACAACTGGCTATCTTTTCCTCTATCTCCCACTCATTCTTCTTTACCTCCCCATCTACAAACAGCTCAATCTCATCATTTCTCATTAGGGTTAGTGAATGAGACCATTGATAATCCATTCCAAAACCAAGGTACTAAGATATTCTTAACAAACTCATCCTTAGTCATTTTCGTTCGTCTATTTTGCATATTAAACCCATCTCATTAGTTATTTATATTTATTTTGTAGAATGGAACTTAATAAACACACAAGGAAACGATGAAGTTCCAAAGGTGGCTGATTTTCTTGGAATGAACAAATCTGAAAACCAATCAGAATTAGTCCCTTTCAATGAAATCCAAGGAAATGATTCGGATTATCTCTTTCAAAACAACAGCCTTATGCCAATGCAAAATGCTTTAGCTGCTGCTCCTACAAGCAACTATGATCTTCAAGAAAATGCTTGTAATATTCAATCTTTGACATTGTCTATGGGGAGTGGAAAAGGTTCAACTAGTGAAACAAGTGCCACTGCAACCCCAAGTGCAAGTGCTGAAAATAGTAATACTAGTATTGTTGATGCTGCACCTAGAAGGACCTTGGATACTTTCGGCCAAAGAACATCAATTTACAGAGGTGTAACTAGGTAAATTTAATTTCATATAAACTTAGGGTTCATTTTTTTTTCCTTCTTATTTCTCATCATTTAATTCCTACGCCACTCAGAAACTTTTATTTTATGTTTTATTTTTGTTGGGAAATGTAGACATAGATGGACAGGAAGGTATGAAGCACATCTATGGGATAATAGCTGTAGAAGGGAAGGCCAATCAAGAAAGGGTCGTCAAGGTGAAATTTCAATAAAAATATTCTGTAGCTATTTCTGCTTTGAATCAATCTCCTATTCTTCAATCAATTCATGTTGCTAACTATTTTTTTCTATCATTTTTTGGGGTGGCTGCTATTGTTATTCACTTGCAGTGTATTTGGGTAAGCAAGTCAGCACTTTAATTATTTTTCCTTCCAAGTGTTTCTTTAATTATTATCTAGGACATAATCTTGTCACATTCTTATATTTATTTTGGTTCGGGCAGGAGGGTATGATAAGGAGGAGAAAGCAGCTCGGTCGTATGATCTTGCTGCATTGAAATACTGGGGAACATCTACCACTACAAATTTCCCAGTAATAATTAGCCTTAAATCATTAAGATTTAAATAATATAGTAGATGAAATAATTAAATTAAAAGGATTGCATTAGTTATGGTCATGTTTACTAGTAATACTATATTTAATGAGAACAGATTATCAACTATGAGAAGGAATTGGAAGACATGAAACACATGACAAGGCAAGAATTTGTTGCTGCAATAAGAAGGTCAGAACTGTTATTTAATTTCCATCTACTGTTACTTTTTCTTTTGCTATAGATCTTCTATTTTAATAGGAAATAGTCAGAGTAATCTAGTGTTCTTTTATAGCAACCAATTATTGGCACTATAATAGAAACAGAAGATTTTGGCAGAGACTGACTATTGCTTCTTATTTACCATTTCAATTGTTTTATTTTATAATTTGTACTAAGATTTGATTTCTCTACATTGATAATATAACAATTTTTTGACACTGTTAAATCAACTAAAATATAACAACCAGTGATTTCCAAAAAGGATGGCTAGTTACTTGAAGAATAAGACATATTACTAGCTACAACAAGTTGAAATACATTGTTAATGATTTTCTTTTTATATTACCAGTATATTTAAACTAAATTGGATCTTTAAATCCAAAGTCTGTAGACTGGTAATGAAATTAAATACATTGGCATGACATGAACATTTTCTTGCTGTATTTCCAGGAAGAGTAGTGGCTTCTCCAGGGGTGCATCCATGTATCGTGGTGTTACAAGGTATTCGTAGTTTTGTTTGCTTCTTTTTTCCAATAAGAACTCTAGCAAGAAAAAAAGAAAAAGATTTTTTCTTTACCTTCTCTCTTTATTCTTAACGGGAGAGCTTAGTACACCGGGTTATCTTTTTTTTTCTCTCTATTTATTCTCATCTTTTATCCTTCGTTTTTCTCTCATGACATATCTGGGAGCAGGCACCATCAGCATGGCAGATGGCAAGCAAGGATAGGAAGAGTTTCTGGAAACAAAGATCTCTACTTGGGAACTTTCAGTAAGTTATCCTTAAACCAACTCTTTCCTAAAATGACTAAATAAACATATACTGTACATGCTTCATTAAATATCCATAGATCTAGAGTTAAAGTTATGCACAATGTATAAATTCTTTCAACTATCAGATTAAGTTGAGTTATAATTAGTAACTTTTTAACTGTTATGTAACCTGAAAGTTAGAGAAATAACCTATTATAGCGGTTAACTCGCGGTGATATTTTTCAGATAATTTGTTCCTTTTTTATGAAAATTTACATATAAAATCTTTTAAGTGATATGATAGCGCGTCAAAATTCATAGAAGTTAATAAAATAAACTTGTTGTTATTTGCAATTTCTATAACTGTCAGCTAGGGTAGAATAATTTTTTACTTCATCAAGTTATCCAAAAGATGACTACAAATGTTGTGATTCATTACAATTAAGATTAATAACTTACAAAGTAAGGTATGTTACCTGCCGCAACAGGTGAATTTAATGCACCAATAAAAAAATTATGATCAGTGTATACAAGTTAAATCCCTACCTTTAAGCTTGCAAAAATGACCCTTCTAATTTGAAGAGAATGTTGGATGCAGCTACTGAGGAGGAAGCAGCAGAAGCATATGACGTAGCAGCAATAAAATTCAGAGGCTTAAGTGCAGTGACAAATTTCGATATGAATCGTTATGATGTAAAATCCATACTCGAAAGCAACACTCTCCCAATTGGGGGAGGAGCAGCTAAAAGGCTAAAAGAAGCACACGCTCTTGAATCTTCAAGAAAGAGAGATCAAGAAATGATGGCTCTAAACACAAGTTTTCAATATGGAAACTCAACTTCTTCAAACCCTTTACAAGCATATCCTTTAATGCAACAACCCTTTGATTCTCAACCCTTGTTGACTTTCCAAAACCAAGATATTTCACAGTACAATATTCAAGAATCGTCGTCCCATTTTCACCAGAGTTATCTCCAAACACAACTTCAACTTCAGAATAATTCTCATCAAGTACTCTACAACAATTATCTCCAGAGTAATCCTGTTTTCATGCATGGATTGATGAACAATGAAGGAAGTTCTAGTGGAACTTACAGTACTGGAGGGTATTTTGGTAATTCTCCTGGACTTGGTGGAATAAGTTCAAACTCAACTTCAGCTAATGGAGGAGGAGGAAATGCTAATGAGGAAGTTGCACTAGTGAAAGTTGATTATGATAACATGCCAGTTTCTGGAAATTACAATGGTTGGTCAGGAGAATCAGTTCAAGGATCAAATCCTAGTGTTTTCTCAATGTGGAATGATTGAGAAAATAATTAACAAGAGGTGGATCAAAAATATTTTGGGAGATTGGTGTTAACATAGATGATGTTAATTTCATGTTTTTATTTGTTGATGAGCGGTATGTTTGGATCAACTGATCATGACTAATGTTTTATGTGCTTCTTTATTTGGATAGAGTTGATTCTGAGTGAAATACCTCTCAACTTCATGCAAACGTTAACCTACTCATTTGAGTTTCTTTTGTTTCTCTTCCGGATGTTGTTTTCTCGTATTTCTTTTTCTTTGAAGTTTATTTTGCTTTTCTGCGTTGCTGGTAGTATTTTTGGCTATGAAATGTGTCAGTGCTCTAACAATTTTTCTTCTATTATTAGTATTTCATTTGTAAGAAAAAGTTGCAACTTAATTAGGAGTTCTGCAATTTAAGTTTCATAGGCCAGGGATTTCACTACAGCCTTTTTATATACTCCGAATTCAATAATAATATTCATTAATTTCTGTTATTATAAACTGATCTTCCTATCATTTGTTTAAGATTTGCTACGTACGTCCTTAACGTAGGCAACAAATAGCCTTACAATTATCATTCTTCCAACACTGATTCCTTTCCTACCGTGTTTTCCAATATTTTTTTTTTCAACTTCCAACCAATCATGTCGGAGTCCAAATCATGTTTTCACCCTGCTCTTACCGTCTCAAACATCAAAACTCATGTATCCATCAAACTAGAGATGGAAAACGTACATTACACAACTTGGGCGGAATTGTTCAAGATATGATGTCGCTCTCATAAAGTTCTTCACCACATAATTCCTTCAAAAGATGGTAAAGGGAAGGAGTTGAAACCGACGACGAGAAAGAATTGTGGGACACACTTGACGCGACAGTTCTGGGTTGGATATATGCAACAATTTCAACCGATTTGTTGCACACAATAATGGAGCCAGATTCCACCGCCATGGCGGCTTGGGATCGCTTGCGGGATATCTTTCAAGATAACCAAAATTCCCGCGCCGTAACATTTGGAACAAGAGTTCTCCACGATTGACATTGTGGACTTCCCTAACGTTTCTTCATATTATCAACGCCTAAAAGTGTTGGCAGACCAACTAAGAAACGTAGGTTCTCCAGCTCTGGATACACGGTTAGTTTTGCAATTAGTTGTCAGTCTCACGGATGCATATAGCGGCGTAGGGACACTTATCCGGCAAAGTAACCCTCTACCTAAATTTTACCAAGCAAGATCCATGCTTGTTCTTGAAGAATCGGGCTTTGCTAAAAAGGCCTCAACAATTCAAAATTCCGCCATGATTGAAGCATCTTCAAATAATGGTAATGTTTTTGACCCTTCTCAACAAAATAAGGGACAAAAAGGACGTAATAAATAATAAAAAAAGTGGTAATCGCGAAAATAATAAAGGTGGAGGCCACCAAAACTCGGGTGGCGGCGGACATGGCGGCACCACCAACTCCGGTGGCGGACAGTGGCAGCAGAATGGGCGCAGAATGCATAGTGGCAAAGAACTACGAGGCCGGGCGATGGCCGAAGCTTTACCGCCAAAGACCAATCGATAATCGCCAATTTCGGCCCACCGCCAGCAGCCCATTCCTTTTTCCCTGGAAATTTTCAGCAGCAGCAACATGCCCATTTTGCTGGGTCTGTCCACGCAGACAGTAGCAGTGGTTTTGGGCCTCAGTCGACCCAGTGGCATGAGGCTCATTCAACAGGGCCCACACAACAGATATTGAGTCTGTCATGCACACTCTTGCACTCAATCCACCGAATTCAAATTGGTATATGGACTCCGGAGCGACGTCACATATGACGTCCTCCCAAGGTAACCTCTCGTCCTATTTTAATTTGAGCAATGATAATGGAATTATTGTCGGAAATGACCATTCAATTCCAATAAAAGGGTATGGTTCTACCAAATTGTCACCACCAAACCCCCCACTCATTTTAAAGAATGTCCTTTATGCGCCCAAATTAATCAAAAACTTGGTGTCTGTTAGAAAGTTTACTACTGATAATTTGGTATATGTTCGTTTTGACCCCTTTGGATTTTCCGTACATGATTTTCAGACGGGGAAGCTACTCATGAGATGTGATAGCAAGGGGGAACTCTATCCAATAACTTCACCAACTCAGCAATCCAAGTTTCATTCTACCTTTGCAGCCTTGGCGCCATCTTTATGGCATCAACATTTGGGACATCCGGGAGAGGCTGTTTTGGCTTCTCTTAAACACAATAATTTTATTTCTTATACCCAAACACAGACTCTAAATAAGTGGCAGGCTTGTGCACTTGGTAAACATGTCAAATTGCCTTTTATTTCATCTACTTCATGCACCTTATTGCCATTTGATATTTTACATTGTGATACATGGACATCACATGTTTTGAGTTTTGCTGGTCATAAATATTATTTGTTCATACTTGATGACTACTCTAATTATTTGTGGACATTCTCTTTGTCAAAAAAATCACAAGTGTTTTCCACATTTCTCACATTTAGAGCATCCATCCGAACTCAGTTTGAACGTGATATAAAAAATATTCAATGTGACAATGGGAGGGAGTTTGACAATAAAGATATTTGGGATTTTTTTTTAAAAAAATGGTCTTAATTTTTGCATGTCTTGTCCTCACACCTCATCACAAAATGAGAAGGCGGACGCACAATTAGAACCCTCAATAATATTGTTAGAACATCCCTTGTTCATGCCTCAATTCCCCCTATTTTTTGGCATTATACACTCCAACTGGCAACTTACATGTTGAATATCCTCCCTCATAAAAACATGTCTTACCATGCTCCACTAAAAATGTTTTACTTACGCGAGCCCTCATATCATCATTTAAGAGTGTTTGGTTCTCTTTGCTGCCCTCTATTTCCATCCACCACAATCACAAAACTCCACCCCGGTCTACTCCATGTGTCTTTTTGGGATATCCTACTAATCACCGTGGTTACATGTGTTATGATATTTCTTCCAAACGTATGATTGTATGTCGTCATGTATTGTTTGATGAAACACAATTTCCTTTTGACAAGATACATGACACCGAGATTAATACTTATAATTTTTTGGATGATGATAGGCTCCCGTATCTAACTCTTTTTTCCACAGTCCGGGACCCACAAAATCTGTTGGGCCACCGTAGCTGGGCCCATTGGACCAAGGACCGATGGTCCAACCACTGGAAAATTCAATCCAACGAACTGGGACATCAGTTCCATTGCCCAGTACAAGGCAATCTTCCACAACAAACCAGCAGCCTCATTCATTAGGCCAATCTACATTTCAGAGCCCAATAGCACATCCACAAAATATTGACCCGCTGCGGACTTGGTGAAAATGCTGGCGGTGGCGTTGACCATCATCGCCACTCTCGGCGATGGCATCGATCCATCGGCAACATCACCTGTCCGGTCACCCGTAGTCAACATGGAATTGTCACACCCAATATCAAATACAGTCTATACATCCATGTCTCCAAATCACCTTTGCCCCGTAACCCAGTCTCCGCTCTAAAGGACCCGAATTGGAAAATGGTCATAGATGATGAATATCATGCTCTAATTAAAAATAAGACATGGGAGTTAGTACCTCGTCCATCTAATGCTAATATAATTCGGCCTATGTGGATTTTTAGTCATAAAGAAAAATCTGATGGATCTTTTGAGCGGCATATGGCCCGTCTTGTAGGTGATGGGAAGACTCCACAGGTTGGACTAGATTGCGGGGAGACATTCAGTACAATGGTCAAACCAGCAACAATCAGAACAGTTCTGAGCCTTTCTCTCTCAAAAGGATGGTCACTTCATCAATTGGATGTCAAAAATGCCTTACTCCATGGACACTTGAGTGAGACTGTCTACATGCACCAACCGCTGGGATATAGGGATCCTAAATATCCCAATCATGTGTGTTTGCTGAAGAGATCATTATATAGTCTAAAACAGGCCCTCAGGGCTTGGTATAAGTGGTTAGCATATTTTGTGTCACACTTGGGATTTTCACACAACCGTTCAGATAATTCTCTATTTATTTATCGACAGAGTAATCATACTGTTTATCTTCTTTTATATGTGGATGATATTATCCTAACATCATTATCAGATTCTCTCCGAAAGAGTATCATGTCACAACTTAGTTTCGAATTTGCTATGAAAGATCTTGGTCCACTACACTACTTTCTAGGGATTGCTGTGACACGACATACAGGTGTATTATCTCTTTCCCGGAAGAAGTATGCCTCAGAGATCGTGGAACGATCTGGAATGTCTGTTTGCAAACCTTCAGCGACGCCGGTAGACACAGTCAAAATTGAGTGTCATCTCTAGCAAACCTTTTGTCGATCCCACATTGTACCGCAGCTTGGAAGGAGCGTTACAATTAGGGCTGCACAAAACCCTCGGATCGGCCGAACCGGATCGAGGATCGAAAATCCAAAAAGGTCGGACCGAAGATCGGACCGAAAAATTTGGTCCGGTCCAATATACACTAAAAACAAAAAAATAAACCGGACCGGACCGAGGACCGAATTTTGAACGTGGGCCAGAAAGACCAGGACTAAAAATTGATGCATTCGGTCGAGGTTATTTTCGGTCCGGTCCATTTTTTGTGCAGCCCTAGTTACAATATCTCACATTCACTAGGCCAGATATTACCTATGCAGTGCAACATGTGTGTCTATTCATGCATAATCCGATGGAAGAACATATGCATGCTCTAAAACGCACTGTGAGATATATTCAGGGCACCTTGGAATATGGATTACATCTTTACCCGTCCTTCATTTCCAAACTTGGTACTTACACAGATGCAGACTGGGCTGGATGTCCAGACACTAGACGCTCCACTTCTGATTATTGTGTCTTACTTGGTGACAATTTAATCTCATGGTCATCAAAAAGTCAAGCCACATTATCCCGCTCAAGTGTCGAAGCTGAATACCGTGCGGTTGCTAAGGTTGTATCTGACTCTTGTTGGATTTAGAATCGCTTGAACCCGTTGTCTATTCGATACCACTCTGGTATACTGTGATAATATTAGTGCAATCTACCTCTCGGAAAATCTGATCCATCATCAACGCACTAAACACATTGAGTTAGATATCCATTTTGTCCGAAAAAAAGTGACACACGGACAAGTGCGAGTGTTACATGTCCCGACGCTCCATCAACTTGCTGATATTTTCACAAAAGGACTTTCGCTTATATTATTTGAAGAGTTTAGGGACAGTCTCATCATTCGCCGTCCTCCAACTTCGACTGCGGGGGAGTGTTAGAATATCATTAATTATATTTACCAAATATTATTAGTGATATTGTAGGATCATTGTATATTTAGTAATAAGTAAAATATTGATTTGGAAGATTAGTATGGATATCTATTAATTAGGAAGATTATGACTTATGAGGGCTTGATTTGCTCAACCCATTTGTTGTATTTTTGTGTATATATTTTGCCCTTTATGGAAGAATATACTGAAGGAAAATATTTTGTTATTTTAATAAAACCAACCAATATGCGTTAAATTCATACCGGACAAACTAGTATTTTATCGGTTAGGTTAACGGTTTTATACTGACTATTGGAACATATTGCACCTCGTCGACTCCCGACTCGATTACGACTCCTAAAATTTACCTAGTAATCCTAACAACACGGGATAGCTTGTTTAGTGTACTTTGGTCTCCTAATTAAATACAATTTGTATTAATTTATATATATATATATATATGGTGATTGTATGTACACAAAAGCAACAGAGAAATAACAAAAGGCAGCAGCTCATAAGATGTTGCGAAGCTTCAGGATCTTCATGTTATGTTTCATGCTTTGACATGGCATCACAATTTATAACGGACTCATCGTCCACCTCTCATACGATGGATCAAGTGGGAAACTCGTCTCCATCCCCTCTCAACAATGCTCATCACTTTATCTTGATAAAACTAACCTTTACAAACTACCTCTTTTATAAAACGCAAATTTCTCTGTTTCTTCGAGGACGAGATCTCTTCGGCTATGTCGATGGCAGTACAATTTGCCAACATCTCATATCGCAGGAAAAGATGGCAAAAAAGGCGTTGTTAACCCATGATATCTTCAATGGATCAAGCAGGATCAATATTACACCCCGTAGTTCCAAGACATGTATTCGAAAACGTAAGTAAGGAAGTAAGGCTTGAACGTGGAAAGAAAGTATAGATACATTTTCTTAAGGAAATATTTCGAAAATGTGAAGACGACAATTTGAATACTCGGAGTTCAATTCTCCTAATTGGAATTAAGGAATTAGTTTTGAATTTTGAAATCTCGAATTTGGTCATGTGGGGCCCACGGGAAATTTTACGATTTTGTAGGGCCCACGAGATTTTGAGATATTTTGGCCAAGTATAGAATTTATTTGTGAAGAAATTATTTTGGACCAATAGGAGGGTGACACGTGTCACCCCTCCACTTGTCATTGACTTGGACTTTAGATATTTTGTGATAAAGGGGACAAGTGGACATGAGTCTCACTCCACTTGTCTTGCTACACTTGGATATTTGTATATAGGTGTGAGTCTTGGAAGACTTCCACACTTAGACATTTCACACAACATTCTATATCTCTTTTTCTCTCCATTGCTCTCGGCCCTAGCAAGAAATAAGAGAACAAGATTTCCAAATCCTCCAAGTTTAGTTTTTGATTCAAGATTAAGCTCCTAAACCAAGTGTTAAACCAAGATTAACATCCCACCCTTGAAATCCTTACCTAGACCGAGAGTTTGGGTGCCAAAACCTTAAGTTTTTATCAACTTTTTTGGAAGTGAAATATAAAGGGAAGTTGGTTATAAGCTTGTAGAGGATACGTATATGTGATTGGAACTTGAAGAAGTGGAGCAAAACGAAAACTGCGGGCCAATCTTTAGTGGACTGGACGTTTTTGGGCATTTTAAGGTAAAATCTCTTATTTCTTTTAAAGTAATTGGATATTACTCATTGTTGATATGTATGGATGAGCTTGTACTAAAAATAATGAAGATTAAAAATGGTTTGGGCCATTTTAGGGAGATGGGCCGAAAGTGGACAGTTTTGACCCTATGGGATTCGTTGGTTATTGTCATTGTTATTTACACTTGTCGCATGTTAAAATGAAGTATTATGGTTGTTGATAAGTTGGTATGTCATATGTATAGGTGTTGAAATGGGAATTGGATTATATAGAATTATGGAAAAGGACTTTGGATTGTTGTAGTTGTTGTTGGCCGAAAACTGCCCAAATCTGTTAGATGTCGTCGTGTCATTTTATGGACTATTTTGGACGTATATATGTGCTAGAAAATCAGCCACCGACTTGCATGTTTAATGTAGTAAATGGCTAACGAAAGTCCTAAGGAATAAGGGTGTTAAAGGCTTCACATTGTACCTTTAATGTTGATTAATTGCGGACTATTTATATATGATTGTGGTGCAGAATTTTACACATCAAGTAGGAGTGTAATCCCCTTTGGTTTTTATATGGATTGTTTCCTTAGTCGGGGCTTGTTGGTTGTTGAAATTGAGCCTTGGAAAAGGTGGAAAAGTACGTAGAAACAAAGGAAGTGCTGCCCAATTTTTCGTAGAAATGGAAACTTTACTTAGTCCATAACCTACCCTTAAATGCATGTATTTGATAGACATGCTATTATCATTATAGGTTAGAGTTCTACGGGAGGTGTATTCCGCTTAGCATATTGGTAGAAGCTACGTGAGGCGTATTCCACTTAACGGATTGGTAGAAGAACGAAGGTATGTGAACCTCTTCCTTCTCTCATTTGGCATGTTCTACGTGTGAACCATAACTGTGATATTTTTTCAAAAGTTATTCTACTCTTAGAAGTTAAGGAGTATTCATGTTATTGATTCTATGCTAAAGGCATGTCTGAATTATTCTTAAGTCCTTACCAAGTCTTATGGGAGATGTTGGTAAGAATTTTTAGTAAGCTTTGGTGTCGAGTTGGTACAGACGGCAAGTGTTAATATGTGGAACTCTTCCTATCTTTCTTTGATCCTGAACCTTATAAAATGTGTGTACGGTGGACGTACTTATTTTAAATGAAATCGGATTCCTTGTAGTATATGAAAGAAGTTACTTGATGTTAAAAGTATATGTTACTTGATTTTAAGAGTATGAGTTACTTGGTTTTAAAAGTATAAGTACTTGGTTTTAAGAGTATATGTTACTTGATTTTAAGAGTATGAGTTACTTGATTTTGAAAGTATAAGTTGCTTGATTTTATAAGTAGAAATGACTTGATTTATTTAAAGAGAAGAGGTAACTTGATTTAAAGGTATGAGTTACTTGAGTTTAAAAGTGTAAGTAACTTGATTTTAAAAGTGAAAGTGTCTTGATGCTACAAGTGCTAGTATCTCGGGGTTTTATAAAGAAAAGAAGGTATGGTGAACGTACGTAGTACTTTTGGGTTCAACTCCCTTATATTGCATGATATGATTATTTCTATAATAATGGATGTACATAGTACTTTGAGTTCAATTTTCCTAATTTTACATGACATGATAATGCCTTGAGTTTTCTAAAATGATAGTTCATTCATTTTATTATATGGAGAGTCAAAAGATGTTTTAAAATTTCATTCGATTGCATTGATACACCGAGTCCCACAACGTGTCGGGTTATAGATTATGATCAATACACTAGAGTGGCGATGGTAGGCCGACTCAAATCCGGTCCCGCCCCGACCACGACCCGTATAAAAAAAAGCGGGGCCGGGCTCGGCAAGGCGGGGCAATCTGATCCGCCGACCCGACCCCGCGAGCCTCGATCCCGCCAAACCCGCCGACCACGCCCGACCCGCTCCGCCCCGGTCCTTGATCCTCGCTGCGAGAAAATAGCCGTTGTCCAACGGCCATTTTACATTTTGGTCGTTGGACAACAACCATTTTAGGCCTCCCCCCCTCCCCCAACCCCCCCTAGCCCCTTTATATTTATTTTTAACCCCTAAGTTATTATATTTACACTTTAACCTAATTTTTCAACTATAAATACCTCATTCCTCTTCTTATTATTTTCACAAATCTTTCTACTCTAATCTCTCAATCAATTATCAATCAATCTCTATACAACATTGTCTACATATTCAATCTATTTATTAATTTGAGAATTGGGAGTGAAGTTGGCAACTAGCTTGAGGATTATCTATCGAGCAAAGTTTCAATTTTCAACCTCTCGATTACACGTCGACTCTACGTCGGCGTTTGGTACATTCGTTCTCTCATTAAATTATTATTTTGTCTTTATTTCATTTAGCACATTTAATTTCATTATCTTTAACTATTTATTAGCATAATTAAAATGAAAGGACTAAGAGGCATGTTGGGTAAGGGTAAGGGTCAGGCTTCTTCTAGTAGGGGTGATAACAAGGGCAAGGGTACTTCTTCTAGTATTCTTGTTCCAGCTATTCCTAGACAAGATGATTTTATAGATCCTGAAATGTTTCCTGAAATACCATATGATCTTGACACAAATGATTATCCTCAAATTGAAGAAAATTTTAATTTAGATGACACCCTAGATGATGATACACCTACTAATGAAGATGATACACCCACTAGTGAAATGCCTCCTATCCCCCCTACTATGAGACGAGGTCCGGCAAAACGACCATTAAAATCAGTTGTATGGAAATATTTTGACAGGGACGTACCGAATCAAGTAGTTGTATGTAAAACTTGTAAAAATGTTTATTTTTTTAAAACTGGACAATGTCATGGTGGGACGGGGGGTTTAGGAGGACACCTATTGCAAAAACACAAAATCTTGCATGTCCAATACATGATTGAAAAAAATGGTGAGCAAGCGTCCTCTCAATCGGGACAAGGTTCACATACTGTCCCGGACAAAGTACAGGGTCAAATTAACCCTAAGACGGGGGGAGTTGTAGGCCCTAAATACGATAAACATAAAGATAGGGAAACACTAGCAAAATTAGTTGTTGTGGAGGGTTTGCCTTTTTCATTTCCTGAATCTCCTGGTTTTATTCATTATATTAGAGATATGTATAATCCTGCTTATAAATGTTTTCCTAGATCAACTGTTAAAAGAGATGTATTTAAATTTGCACATGAATATCAACAGTATTTACGTTATGCATTATATCATTTAAATTGCAAAGTCGCTCTAACTTCTGATATAGGTCGTAGTACTAACGGCCATGATTATTTAACGGTAACCTGTCATTGGATAGATTATAAATGGTTTATGCAAGCGTATTTTAGCATATAGATATATAGATAGTAGGCACCTTGGTGAGTTTATTTGAGAAAATATTTATTCGATCTGCGATTATTACGGAATAAGCGATAAAGTTATGAGTATTACATTAGATAATGCATCTTCTAACAATTACGCTATTAGTATTTTAAGAGATGTTTTAACTCGTCTTTTCCAAAACATTTTCATATCAAATGTGCGTGCCATATTTATAACTTAGTTGTAAAGGATGGTCTTTCACTTTTCAAGATATTCTTGAAAAATACAATTTGCTATACACTTTGTTTTTAAAAATAATAGAATTCAACAGAGAAAAGAATATAAAAACTTGCCACGATTGTGGACTATCTTCTGAGAAAAATTCGAAGAAGTACCAACTAGGTGGAATTCTTTATATGACCAACTAGTTGTTGCTTATGACTATAGAAAACCTATTACTTTATTTTTTAACGCCCATAATCAAAATCCAAATGATATGATTGTGGATAATGATTGGGAGAAAATTAGAGAACTTATTGTATTTTTAGAAAATTTTCAACGAGCAACAAAAGAATTTTCTACTTTATATTATCCTACTATTTCAACTATGTTGTTTTATATAGCTATAATATTTTTACTTCTTAAAGAATATATGGAAAAACACACTATCTGTATTTATTAAAAATATGTTTATGAAATTAAAGAAATATTTTATTCCTATTCCCCCTATTTATATTATTGGTGTTGTATTAAACCCGACTATTAAAGTAGAGAGTTGTAAAAGTCTTATTGAAAATATTTATAACTGTATGGACGTACTACCACCTCCTCCCAAAAATTTAAATGTTGAGCCACCTATTGAACTAACGCTAGAAGAAGTGTTGAATAGCGTAGAAGATGAATGCAAAAAAATATATCGGTATTACCAGCAAGAAAGTGCTAGTAACCAACCGACTTTTGTACCATCTTCTTCTTCAACACAAAGCTAAAAAAGGCATCTTGTTTACGGGGCTAGTAGTATTAGTTCTATTGAAAGCCTCAGAAATAGAATGTGCGGTGGTACCAGTGCTAACCAAATTAGCGAGTTCGATGTTTTTGTTTTGCAGGGTAATTTACCTTACCAAGTAGTTATCAATGAAGAAGGAAAGGAAGACTTGCTGAAATATTGGAGCCAGAATGAGAAGACATTTCCGACACTTTCAATGATGGCCCGAGATATTTTGAACATTGGCGTCATCAATCGCTTCGAAAGCGCTTTTGCATGCGATTTCAAATAGGAAACCGCAGACACTCGTTAGCGGGAGCGGCTTGGAGATGGCGGTACTATTCGAGATTGGATACGGCGGAGGCGAAGGAGGTGTGGTCAACGAGATTAACGAAGAAGAAGCGACAACTACTGACGACATTTTATCTGAAGGCATGAGTAGCGGCGTTGAACAATTTGACCAAGATATACCAATTCCAGTAGAAGAACCACAAGAAATTATAAAGAAACTAGAAAAATATTTTCAAATTGGTAATTTATTTCATTGCAATTTTTAATTTTTCTATGTCTTTTGCAATTTTTTCAACAACAAGACACTACAATGTTGTAATTTTGAATCTTGTATATTTCAATGAAATAATTAATAATATAAGAGGCACAAAACTTGACCTTGGGATGTTTTTACACTCTTCTTGTCTTTGTTTAATTATTTAGTTTATACTTTATAGTTTATAGTTTATTATCTTTGTTATAGTTTATACTTTATAGTTTATAAATATATTATATATATGAGTATAATACTATAATTATAATACTATAAGTCTATAATATTATAATATATGTATATGACTATATGACAAGTATATGTTAATGTTACTTTGTTAGTAATTTAGTATTTTTAATTTAGTGAAAAAATTTAAAAAATCAAAATAAAAAAATCAAAACGCATGGACCGTCCGTCCCGACCCGACTTACCAGCGGGACCGGACGGACAGACACGTTATGGTCCCGCCCGACCCGACCCGCCAGTTCGCCCACCGACTCGCTTTTCTCCGCCGAGCCCGCCCGACCGCTTAACCCGACCCGGTGGCCCGCCATGGCTAGTCCTACAATACACTGAGTCTCGCAAATGGGTCGGGTTACGTCATATAAAGATTATTACACCGAGTTCCACAGATGGGTCAGGTTACGTTATACAAAAGATTACACTGAGCCCCACGATAGGCCAGATTATGTAGATGCATACACCGAGTCCCATCATGGGCCGGATTACGTTATATTGCTGCATACATCGAGTCCCACAAATGGGTCGGGTTACGTCATATTGCATCATCACACCGAGTCCCACAGATGGACTGGGTTATGTCACATATTGCATCATTACACCGAGTCCCACAAATGGGCCGGGTTACGTCACATGTTGAAGCATACAATGAGTCCCGCAAATGGGTCAGGTTACGTCACACATATTGATAATTACATCAAGCCCCAAAATGGGCTGAGTTACGTTATATTGATGATTCCATCGAGTCCCTCAATAAAGGGCCAGTTTATGATATATGAGATACATTATCTATATGTATATGAACTTGATGATTCTCTGAGTAAGCATTCATGATGTTGATATGACTCGAATTGAAAAGGTACGATTGATTTCATATTTTGAAATGGTATTGATTTCATAATTTGAAATGACACGGTTGGTCTCACTTTAAAAAGACATATTTTAAAAGGTACAGTTGAATCTTATTTATTATGGCACGGTTGGATCTGGTATTTGATTTTCATATTTGTCCCTATCATTATTTGTACAGTTATGATCATGTCTAATGTACTTCATGTTTACATACTTGGTACCTTGTTGTACTGACCCCCTTCGGGGGGCTGCGTTCATGCCCGCAGGTATTAGGTACTCAGTTGGGTGATCCGCGAGCTTAGGATCTCCACTCAGCTTTCAGTGAGGTAGCTCCATTATTCCGGAGTTTGTCATATTTGTACGGAGTTGTATTATGGTTTTATGTACATTCATGGGTACGGCATGACCTTGTCCCAACACAGTTATGTGTCCAAACTCTTAGAGGCCTGTATTCATATGTGGGCTGAACTTATGTACAGATGTGGTTTCTTTTTTGTTGTTATATATGTGATGGCATCCTTGCCGGCTTTGCCTTTATTCGGAAAAAAAAAAGTGTTATTTAGCTTCCGCAGGTTACTTTTGTTGTATGAATAGAATGGTGCTCAGGTAGGGCATCAGTCGCGTGCCCGGAGTTCGGGTCGTGACAATCAATTAATTATGAGCCTCATCATTCGTCTCTCTCAGAAAAAACGAATGATTGGAGGATTAAATATCTACAAAATCATAGTAGTTAAGAAATATGTATGTGAATGGTACCCTATTTATTTTCCATATTGTATTACACAATATAAGTATGATGAAATCACATGTCACAATAAACCAGAAGTTTATTGATAAAATAACAATCATGTCATAGTAAATCAGAAGTTTACTAAAATAAATAGCACATGATGTGGTAAACTTGAAGTTTACTAGTATAAATAATTTTATTATTAGGCATGAGCGATTTAGCTATCCCGATTCAAATATGATGTGCAAATTGAATATTTGACATATATTGAAGAACTAGAAAATTCTTCAACAATTTATTTTTGTTGATTGTTCTCATGATAAATTGATTATACTGGCTAATGTTGGGATTGAATTCCCTAAATTTTTGAAAAAATATAAAAGGTGAATATGAGCTCGTTCACCTGTTATGTGATGTCTTAAATAGATGCATAGATAAAACCATCACATGTGCATTTGTTGTCAACTCGCATTTTGACATATGCAAAGTTACTTGCTCAAAATAATTAAGTTGAGATCATAATTTTCAGATTATATAATCAAGATAATTCATCTTGTTAATGCATGTTTAGCGTTAAATGTCGTCGATAAATAGTTAAATCATTGTTAATGAGAACAATACTTCATGTGTTGATCTGAAATATGATATATTGCATACAACAACACTTATGACCAATAAATTATGATAATTTCTTCCCTCACAATTGGTCCAGGATCAGGAATCAGATATTTTTGTCTAATAGTTTTATGTGTGGTATATGATTAATTAATCTACCATGATGCACAAAGATGGATTCACTCAAAGAAGATGAGATATGTGTTAATTTTTCTAACAAAAATGGGACATGATAAGAAGCTAAGAAGTATATTATAAATTATAATTGATATGAACCTTATTCAAAGATAATTCAAGTCAAGTGCTAGAAGCATTTGCTGACTCAAAATTAATTTCTAATTCAAGTCAAGTGCAAAAATGTATCGTACCAAGATTTGACCGATACTCCGAAACAATAGGAGTGCTCTAAAATCCGCTGAAATCTGCAACCTAATAACGTGGATCGTCGCATTGTCTATGCGAACCCGCGGACATGAAATGTCGCGTCCCCCGACAAAAAGGACGTTAGTAAGACTGATGTACTGAGTATGTCAAACATGAATAATAGCATAACAGTGAAATATCAATAACTGAAACAGAAAAAGTTGACCAACAATAATACATCTGAGACCCTAATACATATGCCTACATGTTGTGCAATGCAAATGTGGTATAATATTGGCCACATATGCATCTTTTTTTCATAACATCCTCTGTAGGCATCATACCTTATAATGGTTAATGAATGTATGCATGATGAAAATGTGGTATACTATGGACACACATGTATTTTTCTACCTAGTCACACATGTTTAATATTAGCCACACAAGCATTCATATCGTCTTGGACACACATGCATCCATTTTTGCCACACAGACTCAATATGTGGCCTCTTAGGGCTTTTTCTTAGGGCTTTTTTGTGATAATATGTACGCGGGTGATGTGCGTATATAACATATTTTCCTCTTTTCCATATCCCCTACATATATATTTATCATATAGTAGTGTGTATAGAACAAGTGGTCCAGGTTAGTATATGAATGCAATGCAAATGAAAATGCATGAATGACAATAAGACATCGTGAGTGACATAATATCCTTGTATCTTCGGCTAACACCGTGCATACCAACATATTTTCTGTATGCCTCAATAAGGACTTAGGAACATATTTAGACATGTTTTTAACATAGGAATCAATAATATGAACATTCCTTAACTACTAAGAGTATAATAAATTTTGGACCAATATCACGATTACTGTTGAAATATGTCTTGAATCCGAGCATATTAGGTTTATACCATGTTTAAGAATCCTTTTTCTTTTCTGTTTGGAAAATATTTTCCTTTTCTGTTTGGAAAACATTTTCTTTTTCTGTTTGAAAAACCTTTCCTTAGTCTGTGTAAGTGGTACTCTTTATAAACCCCATAGGTCATAACCTAATAAGCAATCTGAAATACAATCCAGAGAAATCCCAAAAATTGTATTCCTCAAGATCAATAAAGTGTTTATCTCTTCTGCCCGTGGACGTAGCTAACACATTATTAGTGAACCACGTTAAATCGTTTGTGTTCTTTACATTCATTGCTATTTTTTCTTCTGTTTAATTGCTTCCGCTATAACAAATTGGTATCAAAGCCGGATTTATTTGTTTGAAAGATGTCTGTAATGAATGTACAAATCGATAAATTTACAGGGAGAAACAGTTTTAGTCTGTGGCAGATCAAGACGCAAGCCTTGTTAAAACAACAAGGACTTTGGGCGCCGCTTGCTAGGAAGCCGGCAAAATCAATTAACGCTGAGATGGTCTGTTGACAGTCAATTTTGACCCGTTTTTTGTGTATTTGTTGCAATTTTAAGTATTTTAGCACACCGCATTTTAATTGTTATTTTGCATATTTTTACATAATATTCTACGTTTGTTTCTTCACAAAATGATATTGCATCTTTTATTTTTAGTTAAGCATTATGTCTTTGTTAATATTATATTTCTATTTAATAATAATTGCATCTCTTTAAATAATTAATTGGCACCATAATTTTTACTTTTAATTAGACATTAAACATTTCTTAAATTTTGCATTTTTATTATTATAGCGTCGGCATTTTCATTTTAATAACTTGTATCTTTTTAAATAATTTTTCTGTTAAATAATTAACCCATTTTGCATTTATGCCGAACCAGTCCAATCCGCAAAAAATTGAGGCCCAAACCGAGGCCCAATAGACCACCCTTTTCATTCCCCCCAAAACCTAAACCTAAACCTAAACCTAAAATACCCCTATATAATAAACATTACCCCCTTTATTAAAAGGGGAGGGCTACCCTATATTCCCCCCCCAGCCGCACAAAAAGAGGCCCTAGACTATAACTTCATCAGCCGCAGCACTACCCTAAGGGCCCTCTCCTCTCCAGCACAAAAACCTAAAGCCACCATCACTGCCGGCGAACGTCGCCACCATCCTGTCGCCACTACCCGTCGACCACCACTCGCCTCACCCGTTGAACTCCCACCACTGTCGCTACTGTTCCCATCACCCCCATCGCCGGAGCTTTAAGCTCCGGCAAACCAACCTGAACATCACCATCGAATTGTTGTCGACAACCACTGGTGGCGTCGCTCCGGCGTTAGCCGTGGAAGTGACGCCACCCTCCCTTTGTTCTCTATTGAATCTGACCAGATGTTAAACTCCGGTGACACTACTGGTTCTGTGATGTTCTTTCATCTATCTCTGTTTCATTGATTTTGTGTCGGAGAGAAATGCTCCAGCGATTCGATTGGTTTCCGTTACTGTTTTGTTTTTGTTTATTGGACTGATTATGTTATTTGGTGTTCTTGTTGGACTGTGATTTTATGTTGTCTCGCCGGGTTTTAAAACACCTGTTGAACTCTGTTGGTGGGGATCTGCTTGCCCGTTTTGTTTAATGGACTGGTTTGTCGATTTAGATGGTGTTTCTTTTCTGATCCGGGTTGAGTTCTCGGATTTTTGGCGGATATTTACGATTTTGGTTGGTCGATTGGTCAGTCATTGGTAGGTCGGGTCTTGATCCGGTGAATTTTGTTTCACTATTGCTTGATGTTTCGCACCCTCACTGCTGCTTGTTGTTTCAATGTTTGTTGGATCAGGTTCATTATCGGCAGACTGATTTTTACTGGGTTCGTACTAATATCAGACGATTTTGCCTCTTTAATTCATGTATTTACTGATTTGAACATGATACTACACTTTGGTATTAAACTGATTTTGAACATGATACTACGCTTTGGCCGATGAAAAAGTTATCCGTCGATTTTTGAGGCCTCGCGATTCAAAAGACGGAAAATAAAATAAATGAAGCTTTCTGGGCAATGATGATTTCTTTAACTTACACCGGATAACCAACATGCGCTTGGCAAGGCGAATTCTCGCAGCCGCACTTGTTTAGGCTGTCCCACTTTATATATTTTTCATATCTGAGCCCTCCGTGTTTAAAACTATTACTGTTTTGACGCGGATCTGAAAGTTTTATTTATTTTATAGCAATATTGGCCAATGAAGGAATCCCCGTCTGATTTCCAAGGCCTCCCCTGTACAAAAGACGGATTTATTTGCTTTGTTTGTTAATTTTTGCTATTATTTAAAAATTTATGTATTCTATTACTAATACTTTTACTAAGTGTTTATGCAGGTATCCGGAGATGCATTTCAAAAAGAATGCCCCGGAGTTTATTTTATATCGTATTTAATTTCATGTTTTATTAGTTTGCATTGTATTTTACTTTAATTGTAAATTATGTAAAATGCTTAGAATAGGTAGAATAAAAAGAGCAATAAATAATTAACCTAGGTTTGAACGAACAACCACAAGTTAGCGGATCTTAAAGGATGCCTAACCCCTTCCCTTTAGGATAATAAAGAACTCTGATCCAGAATCTCACTAATTTCGCAGACCATTAAATGGAAGTCAATTGCAGTATTTTTATTGCAATAAACTAAGTGTCCTAATTCACTTAAATAATTAGGTGGCGACTCCTTAAAATACATTTAGGAATCAACCATATGTAGCAGTAATCCCGTTTCGACTCCGGTTAAAATGGGGCGTTCTGACATGGCGACTCATTGGGGATATCGAGTTCTTGATCATAACATACTCGAGTTAATTAAATATTGCACTTTATTTGGCTTTTATATCTGTTGTAAATATTTTATATTGTTTGTTTTTATTTTGTAATTAACTACTTTAATTGCTACATTCTTTTATTGCTTTCCTTAAATTGTCATTCCGTTCATATTTCCTCCATTCTGGAAAATTAACACTATCACACACTACACGCGAGGTGCGCTTGGTGCATCAGCAAAATTCTTTCTTCAAAACCCAAATTTAGGAGAGTTGGTAATAGACGCGGAGAATCCGGTCCAACCGGTGGCCGCGTAGCCTTCTCACTCGAGTAGTCCGCTCGGGAACCATTGTGTCTAGTAAGCCAAATCTTAGAAAACTTAAGATAGAGCTATACCACTTTTTATTAAGTCATGCATGCATAAACCTTAGGTGGGTTAATCCTTGGTATTAACGCCACAATTAGAAATCCACCAAACTTGTCGACGAGTTTCATAACCCAACGACTCATTAGCATACTATGTGTAGCGTGATGATGATAGACGGATCCAAGCCTGGTCACGACACGTCAAAATTGGAAAAAGTGCACCGTCATTTGGTCGCCATTTCCAACAAAATATTGCAGTTTAACGGCTTGGACCTATTTATCATAATCCCGCATATTTGGCGTTTAGGCTCACCTCTGGCATAAGAGAGGTCCCAAGCATATTAGGGCACGCGCTTGATTTGCATGTTTTTGTTTATTATTGTTTGTCACTAGCAACTCTGTACATATTGTTTAATTCAATAATCGCTCTTTTGTGATTCCGGACTCGAGCATTTGTATTTTTGCATTTTTGCTTTCACATTGCAATCAGGACTTCTACTGCGTAAATCACTCTTGAATAGCGCGACTTGGACTTTGTGAAGCATCAACCACGATCGGTCGAACCAATCGAAGTCTCGACTATATGGTCACACCCCTTCATTTTGTTATTTTATCATTTTCCACTCTCACCTATTTCTCATATTTTTGCAGGAAAACAGTCCTCGCAAATAGTCGAGGGCGTTCGAAAAAGAAAACAAAAAAAAAAGTCATCACAAGGAGCGAGAATTATGTTGACTAATAGAAGTCAGTTTATACCAGATTCAACGAGACATCGCTCTCAATTCTTTTATACTTTGTATTTTTATTCATATTTGCAAATTAAATTAATATGTTTAGCGTTAATTACATAGTTTTCGCATACCATGCATTTTATAGCATAATTATTCCGAACTACGCGTGTCTGATTCTCACCACACGGTGTGATACGTAGGCAACTCATTTTGGGTTCGACACCATAAAAAATAAAAAAAAATAAAACAAATAAACATATTTTTCTCACTCATGCATCCCATTTATCATGTTTTCGGGCATTCATTTTACTTTGCATTCGTTCACAGTGGACAATCATTTATTTTGCACAGCTTTATATTGCTATCCTTTTGATAAATTTTTCCAAGCATACGTTTTATAACATATTTGAACGAACTACGCGCACCTGATTCCCTCGGCGGGATACGTAGGCAGCCCTATTCGGGTTCGGTACACTTTATTCAAAAAAAAAAATGTATATTTTCTTCAAAAAATACAAAAAAAATGTTATTCAAAAAATACAAAAACATTTTGTAAGTATTATTGTTTGACTTTGTTAATACCAACACAGTTAGAAATGTGCATAAAAAAAAAAAAAAAAAAAAACAAGTGATAATCAGTATGAGTTGACTTTGTGGCAAACCATAGATTCTTTTGGTACCTTTTATTCATACCCGCAGATGACATTGTCTTGTATGTTTCCAAGATAAGAATGAAACCGACCTCATCATTTCATATGCATTGTGTGGTGAGTGTTTGAATAAGTTCAATTGCATTGCATTGTGATCTAGAACTTGGCCTGAATGTTTGTTGAGGCGAAATCCTGAGTAACACTCGGTGTGGGAAATGATCGTAGGCTTTCTTTGACCCGTTTGAGCCTTTTCAGCCTACCAAATAACTTTATCCCGAGTACACCCCTTTGAGCCTAAAACCTATTTTTCGACAACCGCATATTACACCTATAACCTTTCTGAGTGCGTACGCACTATCCCTCTCTTGGCCCGACCTCCTCGAGTGCTTTAGAAATGTGCAAGTGGATGACAAAATTCTAGCTGAAGTTTTCAAAGACAAAAATTGTCAAAGTCTCAAAGAATGAAAGCCGACCCGAATTCAAATAAAGAGTAAATAAAAACCCCCTATAAAAAAAAAAAAGAATACATAACCCCGGAAAAAAAAAAAAGGGGCTCCAAATGAAAGATTCAAAAGAAGTCAATACGTAAAAAGCGGGACAAAAGAAAGCAAGTCAGCATTAAAACACACAAATATCAAGCATGGACGTAGTCCAACTCTCGAGGAATGATTAGTCACTTTACCCAAATGATATTCATTCCTTTCAACAAGCCTACATTACAAGCCCGTGACAAGCCCTACATGATCTTATACTGAGGGTTCTCACATTAGTGGATACTTACATGACGGCCAAGCCTATGGTATCACAATTGCATGCATTGAACATCTTTTTGAGTGTGAGCGCAATTCTCTCAACGTCCCAAAATTCAAAATATTGGAATATATGTGTGAGATGGGACCTTCTTTCAGTGAGGCATTTGAAACATGAGATTACGTTTAGTTCGAAACCTTGGATGCAAGTAAGTGTGTCGACACTCAGGTATGTTTGAGGTACTATCTGAAACTGTGTGAATTACACCAGAGTCAAACTCGGTTAGACTGAAAACAATAAAAGAACATCCTTATGCACAATACTAATTGTTGGTATCAACTGGAGTCAGAACGTAATGTCGTCTTCCATTTTTTCAGAAAAAACAACAAAATGCATATTACATAAAAATTATTTTGCATCACGAACTACGTCTTGACCTGATTCCCTCAGCGGGATACGTAGGCGGCCACATCGGCTTCGGTCCCACATCATTTTAAAATCATAAAAATTCTTATTTTTGCAGCACGAACTACGTCTTGACCTGATTCCCTCGGCGGGATACGTAGGCGGCCACATCGGCTTCGGTCCCACATCATTTTAAAATCATAAAAATTTCTTATTTTTGCAGCACGAACTACGTCTTGACCTGATTCCCTCAGCGGGATACGTAGGCGGCCACATCGGCTTCGGTCCCACATCATTTTAAAATCATAAAAATTTCTTATTTTTGCAGCATGAACTACGTCTTGACCTGACTCCCTCGGCGGGATCGTGAAGCGACCACATCGGCTTCGGTCAGTCCATTAAAAATGTTTTCCTTGTTTTGCACTGGACTCAATTTGGTCCATATTCTCGCATTAGCATTTCATTCATGAAAAAAAATTGCATACATGATCGCTTTAATAGCGTCAAGAGGCAACCTTACCCAGTTTCAACCTCTTCATTACCAGAAACTGGGACATTTTAAGGAATTCAGTGCAAGAAAATGGCAATAGACAGGAAAAAGCAGGCCAACTAGGTCTTCAGTGCAAACCAAGAATGCAAGCGTCAAGAGCCAAAGCTACAGAGTCGACGCTAATCAACCACTCATTCCCTAAAAAACTCACAAGTTTTCTTTGAGTGCAGGATCTTCATATCAGCAAAGGCAGGAACACAACAGTAGGCCCATGCGGGTTACAAACGCACAACGTCTATGCAATGACGCTATCTCAACCCAGACGGGTCACAAAGCAGGTACGCCCCTAAACCAATGCATTTCATTTTAAGCCTATGCAACGGCTTCATTCATGTTTCGTCCATGCAACGACGAGCATCTGCATCGCGTCCATGCAACGACGCCCTTTCATTTTAAGCCTATGCAACGGCTTCATTCATGTTTCGTCCATGCAACGACGAGCATCTGCATCGCGTCCATGCAACGACGCCTTTTCATTTTAAGCCTATCTGGCGGCCGTTCATGTTTCGTCCGTGCAACGACGAGCATCTGCATCGCGTCCCATGCAACGACGCTTTTCATTTTAAGCCTATGCAACGGCCATTCATGTTTCGTCCATGCAACGGCGAGCATCTGCGTCGCGTCCATGCAACGACGCTTTTCATTTTAAGCCTATGCAACGGCCATTCATGTTTCGTCCATGCAACGACGTCTGCGTCGCGTCCCATGCAACGACGCTTTTCATTTTAAGCCTATCGGCCGTTCATGTTTCGTCCATGCAACGACGAGCATCTGCATCGCGTCCATGCAACGACGCCTTTTCATTTTAAGCCTATGCAACGGCTTCATTCATGTTTCGTCCATGCAACGACGAGCATCTCGTCGCGTCCATGCAACGACGCCTTTTTATTTTAAGCCTATGCAACGGCTTCATTCATGTTTCGTCCATGCAACGACGAGCATCTGCATTGCGTCCATGCAACGACGCCATTTTATTTTAAGCCTATGCAACGGCGTTCATGTTTCGTCTAACGCAACGAGCATCTGCATTGCGTCCAAAACGACGCCATTTCATTTAAGCCTATCTGGCGGCTTCATTCATGTTTCGTCTATGCAACGACGAGCATCTGCGTGCGTCCAAACGACGTCATTTCATATAAGCCTATGCAACGCTTATTCATGTTTCGTCTATGCAACGACGAGCATCTGCATTCGTCAAAACGACGTCCTTTCATTTTAAGCCTGTCTGGCGGCCGTTCATGTTTCGTCTATGCAACGACGAGCATCTGCATCGCGTCTATGCAATGACGCCATCAACATCTACAATAACCTTGTCTTTTCAGCACCACATCACCTGCAACCCAGTGTCAATCATACTTCAACACTGGGACATTTTTTAAATCAGCGTCAGTTTTGCTTCTATTTTTGCGTCCTGATGACCCGGTGTCATCATGATTTGACATCGGGACATTTTGGATCTGCATCATCCCTATTTTTGAGTTCTAGTTTATAAACAGGACAAAATTGGCTACAAGTCAACATCTTTGTCAGAAGACTCTTCCATCATCTCGTACAAAGAGGGACATGTTGTGATCAATTTTGACCCGTTTTTTGTGTATTTGTTGCAATTTTAAGTATTTTAGCACACCGCATTTTAATTGTTATTTTGCATATTTTTACATAATATTCTACGTTTGTTTCTTCACAAAATGATATTGCATCTTTTATTTTTAGTTAAGCATTATGTCTTTGTTAATATTATATTTCTATTTAATAATAATTGCATCTCTTTAAATAATTAATTGGCACCATAATTTTTACTTTTAATTAGACATTAAACATTTCTTAAATTTTGCATTTTTATTATTATAGCGTCGGCATTTTCATTTTAATAACTTGTATCTTTTTAAATAATTTTTCTGTTAAATAATTAACCCATTTTGCATTTATGCCGAACCAGTCCAATCCGCAAAAAATTGAGGCCCAAACCGAGGCCCAATAGACCACCCTTTTCATTCCCCCCAAAACCTAAACCTAAACCTAAACCTAAAATACCTATATAATAAACATTACCCTTTATTAAAAGGGAGGGCTACCTATATTCCCACATTGCACAAAAGAGGCCCAGACTATAACTTCATCACCGCAAAGACTACCCTAAGGCCTCTCCTCTCGGCACAAAAACCTAAAGCCACCATCACTGCCGGCGAACGTCGCCACCATCCTGTCGCCACTACCCGTCGACCACCACTCGCCTCACCCGTTGAACTCCCACCACTGTCGCTACTGTTCCCATCACCCCCATCGCCGGAGCTCTAAGCTCGTGAACAACCCGAACATCACCATGAATTGTTGTCGACAACCACTGGTGGCGTCGCTCCGACGTTAGCCGTGGAAGTGACGCCACCCTCCCTTTGTTCTCTATTGAATCTGGCCAGATGTTAAACTCCGGTGACACTACTGGTTCTGTGATGTTCTTTCATCTATCTCTGTTTCATTGATTTTGTGTCGGAGAGAAATGCTCCAGCGATTCGATTGGTTTCCGTTACTGTTTTGTTTTTGTTTATTGGACTGATTATGTTATTTGGTGTTCTTGTTGGACTGTGATTTTATGTTGTCTCGCCGGGTTTTAAAACACCTGTTGAACTCTGTTGGTGGGGATCTGCTTGCCCGTTTTGTTTAATGGACTGGTTTGTCGATTTAGATGGTGTTTCTTTTCTGATCCGGGTTGAGTTCTCTGATTTTTGGCGGATATTTCTGATTTTGGTTCAGATTCGATTCGGGTCAGGTCATTGAACTGGGTCGGGTCTTGATCCGGTGAATTTTGTTTCACTATTGCTTGATGTTTCGCACCCTCACTGCTGCTTGTTGTTTCAATGTTTGTTGGATCAGGTTCATTATCGGCAGACTGATTTTTACTGGGTTCGTACTAATATCAGACGATTTTGCCTCTTTAATTCATGTATTTACTGATTTGAACATGATACTACACTTTGGTATTAAACTGATTTTGAACATGATACTACACTTTGGTAGATGAAAAAGTTATCCGTCGATTTTGAGGCCTCCATGATTCTGAGCGGAAAATAAAATAAATGAAGCTTTACGGGCAATGATGATTTCTTTAACTTACGGATAACCAACATGCGCAGCAAGCGAATTCGCATGTGCACTTGTTTAAGTGTCCCACTTTATATATTTTTCATATCCGAGCCCTCCGTGTTTAAAACTATTCTTGTTTTGACGGATCTGAAAGTTTTATTTATTTTATAGCAATATTGGCCAATGAAGGAATCCCCGTCTGATTTCCAAGGCCTCCCCTGTACAAAAGACGGATTTATTTGCTTTGTTTGTTAATTTTTGCTATTATTTAAAAATTTATGTATTCTATTACTAATACTTTTACTAAGTGTTTATGCAGGTATCCGGAGATGCATTTCAAAAAGAATGCCCCGGAGTTTATTTTATATCGTATTTAATTTCATGTTTTATTAGTTTGCATTGTATTTTACTTTAATTGTAAATTATGTAAAATGCTTAGAATAGGTAGAATAAAAAGAGCAATAAATAATTAACCTAGGTTTGAACGAACAACCACAAGTTAGCGGATCTTAAAGGATGCCTAACCCCTTCCCTTTAGGATAATAAAGAACTCTGATCCAGAATCTCACTAATTTCGCAGACCATTAAATGGAAGTCAATTGCAGTATTTTTATTGCAATAAACTAAGTGTCCTAATTCACTTAAATAATTAGGTGGCGACTCCTTAAAATACATTTAGGAATCAACCATATGTAGCAGTAATCCCGTTTCGACTCCGGTTAAAATGGGCGTTCTGACATGGCGACTCATTGGGATATCAGGTTCTTGATCATAACATACTCAGGTTAATTAAATATTGCACTTTATTTGGATTTTATATCTGTTGTAAATATTTTATATTGTTTGTTTTTATTTTGTAATTAACTACTTTAATTGCTACATTCTTTTATTGCTTTCCTTAAATTGTCATTCCGTTCATATTTCCTCCATTCTGGAAAATTAACACTATCACACACTACACGCGAGGTGCGCTTGGTGCATCAGCAAAATTCTTTCTTCAAAACCCAAATTTAGGAGAGTTGGTAATAGGCGGAGAATCCGGTCCAACCGGTGGCCGCGTAGCCTTCTCACTCGAGTAGTCCGCTCGGGAACCATTGTGTCTAGTAAGCCAAATCTTAGAAAACTTAAGATAGAGCTATACCACTTTTTATTAAGTCATGCATGCATAAACCTTAGGTGGGTTAATCCTTGGTATTAACGCCACAATTAGAAATCCACCAAACTTGTCGACGAGTTTCATAACCCAACGACTCATTAGCATACTATGTAGCGTGATGATGATAGGCGGATCAAGCACGGTCACGACACGTCAAAATTGGAAAAAGTGCACCGTCATTTGGTCGCCATTTCCAACAAAATATTGCGGTTTAACGGCTTGGACCTATTTATCATAATCCGCGTATTTGGCGTTTAGGCTCACTCGGCATAAGAGAGGTCCCAAGCATATTAGGGCATGCGCTTGATTTGCATGTTTTTTGTTTATTATTGTTTGTCACTAGCAACTCTGTACATATTGTTTAATTCAATAATCGCTCTTTTGTGATTCCGGACTCGAGCATTTGTATTTTTGCATTTTTGCTTTCACATTGCAATCAGGACTTCTACTGCGTAAATCACTCTTGAATAGCGCGACTTGGACTTTGTGAAGCATCAACCACCAGTCCGGTCGAACCAATCAGGGGAGTCTCTGACTATATGGTCACACCCCTTCATTTTGTTATTTTATCATTTTCCACTCTCACCTATTTCTCATATTTTTGCAGGAAAACAGTCCTCGCAAATAGTCGAGGGCGTTCGAAAAAGAAAACAAAAAAAAAAGTCATCACAAGGAGCGAGAATTATGTTGACTAATAGAAGTCAGTTTATACCAGATTCAACGAGACATCGCTCTCAATTCTTTTATACTTTGTATTTTTATTCATATTTGCAAATTAAATTAATATGTTTAGCGTTAATTACATAGTTTTCGCATACCATGCATTTTACAGCATAATTATTCCGAACTACGCGTGTCTGATTCTCACCACACGGTGTGATACGTAGGCAACTCATTTTGGGTTCGACACCATAAAAAATAAAAAAAAATAAAACAAATAAACATATTTTTCTCACTCATGCATCCCATTTATCATGTTTTCGGGCATTCATTTTACTTTGCATTCGTTCACAGTGGACAATCATTTATTTTGCGACTTTATATTGCTATCCTTTTGATAAATTTTTTCCAAGCATACGTTTTATAACATATTTGAGCGAACCACGCACTTTGATTCCCTCGGCGGGATCGTGGCGACTATTCGGGTTCGGTACACTTTATTCAAAAAAAAAATGTATATTTTCTTCAAAAAATACAAAAAAAAAATGTTATTCAAAAAATACAAAAACATTTTGTAAGTATTATTGTTTGACTTTGTTAATACCAACACAGTTAGAAATGTGCATAAAAAAAAAATTAAAAAAAATAAGTGATAATCAGTATGAGTTGACTTTGTGGTAAACCATAGATTCTTTTGGTACCTTTTATTCATACCCGCAGATGACATTGTCTTGTATGTTTCCAAGATAAGAATGAAACCGACCTCATCATTTCATATGCATTGTGTGGTGAGTGTTTGAATAAGTTCAATTGCATTGCATTGTGATCTAGAACTTGGCCTGAATGTTTGTTGAGGCGAAATCCTGAGTAACACTCGGTGTGGGAAATGATCGTAGGCTTTCTTTGACCCGTTTGAGCCTTTTCAGCCTACCAAATAACTTTATCCCGAGTACACCCCTTTGAGCCTAAAACCTATTTTTCGACAACGCATATTACACCTATAACCTTTACGAGTGCGCACTATCCCTCTCTTGGCCCGACCTCCTCGAGTGCTTTAGAAATGTGCAAGTGGATGACAAAATTCTAGCTGAAGTTTTCAAAGACAAAAATTGTCAAAGTCTCAAAGAATGAAAGCAGAGACGACTTCACATAAAGAGGAAATCAAAAGCCCCGATAAAAAAAAAAAAGAATACATAACCCGAAAAAAAAAGGGCTCCAAATGAAAGATTCAAAAGAAGTCAATCTGAAAAGCGGGACAAAAAGAAAGCAAGTCAAGATTAAAACACACAAATATCAAGCATGGGCGTAGTCCACTCTCGAGGAATGATTAGTCACTTTACCCAAATGATATTCATTCCTTTCAACAAGCCTACATTACAAGCCCGTGACAAGCCTACATGATCTTATCTTGAGGTTCTCACATTAGTGGATACTTACATGACTGCCAAGCCTATGGTATCACAATTGCATGCATTGAACATCTTTTTGAGTGTGAGCGCAATTCTCTCAACGTCCCAAAATTCAAAATATTGGAATATATGTGTGAGATGGGACCTTCTTTCAGTGAGGCATTTGAAACATGAGATTACGTTTAGTTCGAAACCTTGGATGCAAGCAAGTGTGTCGACACTCAGGTATGTTTGAGGTACTATCTGAAACTGTGTGAATTACACCAGAGTCAAACTCGGTTAGACTGAAAACAATAAAAGAACATCCTTATGCACAATACTAATTGTTGGTATCAACTGGAGTCAGAACGTAATGTCGTCTTCCATTTTTTCAGAAAAAACAACAAAATGCATATTACATAAAAATTATTTTTGCATCACGAACTACGTCTTGACCTGATTCCCTCAGCGGGATACGTAGGCGGCCACATCGGCTTCGGTCCCACATCATTTTAAAATCATAAAAATTTCTTATTTTTGCAGCACGAACTACGTCTTGACCTGATTCCCTCAGCGGGATACGTAGGCGGCCACATCGGCCGGTCACATCATTTTAAAATCATAAAATTTCTTATTTTGCGGACGAACTACGTCTTGACTGATTCCTCGGCGGGATACGTGGCGCCACATCGGCTTCGGTCCCACATCATTTTAAAATCATAAAAATTTCTTATTTTTGCAGCATGAACTACGTCTTGACCTGACTCCCTCGGCGGGATACGTAGACAGCCACATCGGCTTCGGTCAGTCCATTAAAAATGTTTTCCTTGTTTTGCACTGGACTCAATTTGGTCCATATTCTCGCATTAGCATTTCATTCATGAAAAAAAATTGCATACATGATCGCTTTAATAGCGTCAAGAGGCAACCTTACCCAGTTTCAACCTCTTCATTACCAGAAACTGGGACATTTTAAGGAATTCAGTGCAAGAAAATGGCAATAGCGTGAAAGCAAAGCAACTAGGTCTTCAGTGCAAACCAAGAATGCAAGCGTCAAGAGCCAAAGCTACAGAGTCGACGCTAATCAACCACTCATTCCCTAAAAAACTCACAAGTTTTCTTTGAGTGCAGGATCTTCATATCAGCAAAGCGGGAACACAGCGTAGGCCCATGCGGGTTACAAACGCACAACGTCTATGCAATGACGCTATCTCAACCCAGACGGGTCACAAAGCAGGTACGCCCCTAAACCAATGCATTTCATTTTAAGCCTATGCAACGGCTTCATTCATGTTTCGTCCATGCAACGACGAGCATCTGCATCGCGTCCATGCAACGACGCCTTTTCATTTTAAGCCTATCTGGCGGCTTCATTCATGTTTCGTCCATGCAACGACGAGCATCTGCATCGCGTCCATGCAACGACGCCTTTTCATTTTAAGCCTATGCAACGGCTTCATTCATGTTTCGTCCATGCAACGACGAGCATCTGCATCGCGTCCATGCAACGACGGCCTGTTCATTTTAAGCCTGGCAACGGTTCATTCATGTTTCGTCCATGCAACGACGAGCATCTGCATCGCGTCCATGCAACGACGCCTTTTCATTTTAAGCCTATGCAACGGCTTCATTCATGTTTCGTCCATGCAACGACGAGCATCTGCATCGCGTCCATGCAACGACGCCTTTTCATTTTAAGCCTATGCAACGGCTTCATTCATGTTTCGTCCATGCAACGACGAGCATCTGCATCGCGTCCATGCAACGACGCCTTTTCATTTTAAGCCTATGCAACGGCTTCATTCATGTTTCGTCCATGCAACGACGAGCATCTCGTCGCGTCCATGCAACGACGCCTTTTTATTTTAAGCCTATGCAACGGCTTCATTCATGTTTCGTCCATGCAACGACGAGCATCTGCATTGCGTCCATGCAACGACGCCATTTTATTTTAAGCCTATGCAACGGCTTCATTCATGTTTCGTCTATGCAACGACGAGCATCTGCATTGCGTCCGAAAACGACGCCATTTCATTTAAGCCTATGCAACGGCTTCATTCATGTTTCGTCTATGCAACGACGAGCATCTGCATTGCGTCCGAAAACGACGTCATTTCATATAAGCCTATGCAACGGCTTCATTCATGTTTCGTCTATGCAACGACGAGCATCTGCATTGCGTCCGAAAACGACGTCCTTTCATTTTAAGCCTATGCAACGGCTTCATTCATGTTTCGTCTATGCAACGACGAGCATCTGCATCGCGTCTATGCAATGACGCCATCAACATCCACAATAACCTTGTCTTTTCAACACCACATCACCTGCAACCCAGTGTCAATCATACTTCAACACTGGGACATTTTTTAAATCAGTGTCAGCTTTGCTTTTATTTTTTTGCGTCACAACGACCCAGTGTCATCATGATTTGACACTGGGACATTTTTGGATCTGCATCATCCCTATTTTTGAGTTCTAGTTTATAAAACAGGACAAAATTGGCTACAAGTCAACATCTTTGTCCGAAGACTCTTCCATCATCTCCGTACAAAGAGGGACATGCTGTTGACAGTCAATTTTGACCCGTTTTTTGTGTATTTGTTGCAATTTTAAGTATTTTAGCACACCGCATTTTAATTGTTATTTTGCATATTTTTACATAATATTCTACGTTTGTTTCTTCACAAAATGATATTGCATCTTTTATTTTTAGTTAAGCATTATGTCTTTGTTAATATTATATTTCTATTTAATAATAATTGCATCTCTTTAAATAATTAATTGGCACCATAATTTTTACTTTTAATTAGACATTAAACATTTCTTAAATTTTGCATTTTTATTATTATAGCGTCGGCATTTTCATTTTAATAACTTGTATCTTTTTAAATAATTTTTCTGTTAAATAATTAACCCATTTTGCATTTATGCCGAACCAGTCCAATCCGCAAAAAATTGAGGCCCAAACCGAGGCCCAATAGACCACCCTTTTCATTCCCCCCAAAACCTAAACCTAAACCTAAACCTAAAATACCCCTATATAATAAACATTACCCCCTTTATTAAAAGGGGAGGGCTACTATATTCCACATTGCAAAAAGAGGCCCTAGACTATAACTTCATCACCGCAAAGACTACCCTGGGGCCTCTCCTCTCTCCAAAGACAAAAACCTAAAGCCACCATCAGCTGCCGTGACGTCGCCACCATCCTGTCGCCACTACCCGTCGACCACCACTCGCCTCACCCGTTGAACTCCCACCACTGTCGCTACTGTTCCCATCACCCCCATCGCCGGAGCTCTAAGCTCCGGCAAACCAACCTGAACATCACCATCGGATTGTTGTCGACAACCACTGGTGGCGTCGCTCCGGCGTTAGCCGTGGAAGTGACGCCACCCTCCCTTTGTTCTCTATTGAATCTGGCCAGATGTTAAACTCCGGTGACACTACTGGTTCTGTGATGTTCTTTCATCTATCTCTGTTTCATTGATTTTGTGTCGGAGAGAAATGCTCCAGCGATTCGATTGGTTTCCGTTACTGTTTTGTTTTTGTTTATTGGACTGATTATGTTATTTGGTGTTCTTGTTGGACTGTGATTTTATGTTGTCTCGCCGGGTTTTAAAACACCTGTTGAACTCTGTTGGTGGGGATCTGCTTGCCCGTTTTGTTTAATGGACTGGTTTGTCGATTTAGATGGTGTTTCTTTTCTGATCCGGGTTGAGTTCTCTGATTTTTGGCGGATATTTCTGATTTTGGTTCAGATTCGATTCGGGTCAGGTCATTGAACTGGGTCGGGTCTTGATCCGGTGAATTTTGTTTCACTATTGCTTGATGTTTCGCACCCTCACTGCTGCTTGTTGTTTCAATGTTTGTTGGATCAGGTTCATTATCGGCAGACTGATTTTTACTGGGTTCGTACTAATATCAGACGATTTTGCCTCTTTAATTCATGTATTTACTGATTTGAACATGATACTACACTTTGGTATTAAACTGATTTTGAACATGATACTACGCTTTGGCCGATGAAAAAGTTATCCGTCGATTTTTGAGGCCTCCATGATTCTGAGCGGAAAATAAAATAAATGAAGCTTTCTGGGCAATGATGATTTCTTTAACTTACACCGGATAACCAACATGCGCTTGGCAAGGCGAATTCTCGCAGCCGCACTTGTTTAGGCTGTCCCACTTTATATATTTTTCATATCTGAGCCCTCCGTGTTTAAAACTATTACTGTTTTGACGCGGATCTGAAAGTTTTATTTATTTTATAGCAATATTGGCCAATGAAGGAATCCCCGTCTGATTTCCAAGGCCTCCCCTGTACAAAAGACGGATTTATTTGCTTTGTTTGTTAATTTTTGCTATTATTTAAAAATTTATGTATTCTATTACTAATACTTTTACTAAGTGTTTATGCAGGTATCCGGAGATGCATTTCAAAAAGAATGCCCCGGAGTTTATTTTATATCGTATTTAATTTCATGTTTTATTAGTTTGCATTGTATTTTACTTTAATTGTAAATTATGTAAAATGCTTAGAATAGGTAGAATAAAAAGAGCAATAAATAATTAACCTAGGTTTGAACGAACAACCGCAAGTTAGCGGATCTTAAAGGATGCCTAACCCCTTCCCTTTAGGATAATAAAGAACTCTGATCCAGAATCTCACTAATTTCGCAGACCATTAAATGGAAGTCAATTGCAGTATTTTTATTGCAATAAACTAAGTGTCCTAATTCACTTAAATAATTAGGTGGCGACTCCTTAAAATACATTTAGGAATCAACCATATGTAGCAGTAATCCCGTTTCGACTCCGGTTAAAATGGGGCGTTACATGGTCGTTCTGAAAGAGAAGGCTCATTCAACAATTATGTTGAGCCTTGCTGATGATATTATACTGAGGTCGCGGAGGAGGAAACCGCGCAGGGTCTATGGGTCAAGCTCGACAGTTTTTATATGACGAAGTCCTTAACCAACAAGTTGCTTACAAGCAACGTGCATTCGATCTACGAATGCAGGAAGGTATGCCTCTTCGAGATCACTTAGATCAACTAAATACAATCTTGTTAGAGTTGCGTAATATTGGTGTGAAAGTTGAGGATGAGGATGTTGCATTGATTCTGTTAGTATCTTTACCATTATCGTACGAAAATTTTGTACAGTCGTTCATTGTTGAAAAAGATACTGTGTCTCTATAGGAGGTGAGATCATCTCTCTATACTAGGGAGATGCGCCATAAGGCGACTGATACAGGTGCAGATAATCAGGTTGCAGGGTTAGTAGCCAGTGGAATTCATGGACATAGAAATCCGGGGGAGAAAAAGTTCAAGAAACCGTTTTCTAAAGGTCCAAAACTAAATGATATCTGTAATTACTGTAAGGAGAAGGGAGACTAGAATCTGATTGTCCCAAGAAGAAGCGTGAATAATCACGACAGTGCTGCATCGTAGCAGATACCAACTCTGAAGATGATATTGCTCTTGTTGCTAATGAGTACACGCATCACAATGATGTGTGGATCCTCGAAACAGCAGCATCTTACCATATATGTCCGCGCAGGGAGTGGTTTGCAACCTATGAGCAAGTGGATGGTGGCAGTGTTTTTATGGCTGACAGTTCTGTTTGCAAAACGGTTGGGATAGGCTCTATTAAAATTCGGACACATGATGGTAAATTCTGCACATTGAATGACGTCATACATGTTCCATCCATGACAAAGAATCTGATATTATTGAGCATGTTAGATAGCAATGGGTTCAGATTTCGAGGAGGAGGTGGAGTTCTTTATGTCTGCAAAGATTCGAATGTGGTTCTGATTGGCATAAAATGTGGTACCTTGTATTTCCTTCAAGGTTCTACGTTATCAGGTTCTGTTGTTGTTGCATCCTTAGAGGTTGATAAAAAAAACTTGACCAATTTATGGCATATGAGGCTTGGTCATATGAGCGAGAGAGGGATGCAAATTCTGTCAAAAGGAGATCTTCTTTGTGGTCACAAGGTCGAGGACCTTAAGTTTTGTGAACACTGTGTATTCGGGAAATTACATCGCAGCAAGTTTCCCAAAGCAATACACAGAACAAAAGGCACACTTGATTACATCCATTCTGATTGTTGGGGTCCTTCCCGGATAGAGTCCCTAGGAGGTCACATATATTTTATGACAATTATTGATGATTTCTCAAGGATGACTTGGGTGTTCTTTATGAAGCATAAAAGTGAAGCTTTCAAGAACTTCAAGCAGTGGAAGGAATTAATGGAAAATCAAACAGGGAAGAAGATCAAAAGACTGCGAACTGATAATGGTCTGGAATTTTGTTGTTCTGAGTTCAATGAGTTTTTTAGAAAAGAAGGGATTGCTAGGCATCATACAGTCATGGAGATGCTACAGCAAAACAGTGTAGCAGAACGCATGAATCAGACACTTTTGGAGAGAGCTAGATGTATTCTCTCTAATGTTGGACTAACTAGGACATTCTGGCGAGCGGCTGAAATGCGACTTGATATCCGATAAATCATGGACTCAAATGCGGTATACATCTCAAAACTCCTTTTGAGATGTGGTCTGGTAAGTCTGTTTATTATACTGGCTTGAGAGCTTTTGGTTGCAATGTTTATTATCACGTGAATTAGGGTAAATTAGAACCACGAGCTAAAAGGGGAGTGTTTGTGGGTTATGGGGATGGTGTTAAAGGTTACAGAATATGGTCCCCGTCTGAGAAGAGGGTTATACTGAGCAGGAATGTAGTTTTTGATAAAAAAATTATGTTTAACCCTACTGAAGTCTATCTTTGTGGCGATTGGGAAACAGTGGAGCAGAAGTCACCTGCATGAGGTGAACCATCATATGAAGTCCAACACCACGATCGAGCGTAATCATCAGGATCTTCATTACCAGCAGCAAATCAACACAATTTGGCTCTTGATCGATCAAAGAGAGCAAATTATGGAATACCTCCCAGAAGGTATGGTTTTGAAGACATGATAGCTTATGCATTGCAGGTTGCTGAAGAAGTGGATCCTGACTCACATGAGCCATTCACTTACAAAGAATCAGTTACATGTACTGAATCTTCCCAATGGCTTGCTGCTATGGGAGAGGAAATGGAGTCACTCCATAAGAATCAGACTTGGAAATTAGCCAAGCGACCGCGAGACAGAAAAGTTGTCACTTGTAAGTGAATCTACAAGAAGAAGGAATGAGGAACACCTATTGAGGGTATCAAGTATAAAGCTCGAGTGGTAGCTAGGGGGTTCACTCAGAGAGATGGGGTAGACTACAATGAGATTTTCTCGCCAGTGGTCAGACTGATCGGTGTATTTTATATACACTTTTTGAGTCGTTTTTAGGGAGTCTTTTGTCCATTTTTGTACAAATACGTGTCGTCGTAGGATAAATTTTCTTTCTTTGGAGTCAAATTGGTTAAAGTGGCTCAATGGCGAAAAAGGAGCAAAAACGGAGGTTCCAGAGCTCAAAATGCGAGAAAGTGGCGAACTGTACGACACAGCCAGCCATGGCGCGCTCTAGACAACAGAGTCAGTGGCCACGCGGCGCCTAATCTTCAGAGGGGTGCAGAACTTCCGGCGCCGCGGCGCCAGTTGCAGGGCCGCGGCGCCGACGCGGGAAAAATCAGGTTTTCGAATGAATAATGGGCCAGGCCTGAGGGAAAACCTGAATGACGGTTTGGAGGCTATAAAAAGAGAACCCTAAGCCAGTTTTAAGGGTTCCCTTCTTGCCAATTTACATCACATCTTGGAGTTCAAGATTGGAGACCATTCTTTAGTAATTTCTTTTCTTTCTTTTACTTTATTTTCAGTTTATGTTGGATATTGAATTAGTTCTTGTCATGTCTATGGCTAGGAACTAATTCTAATATAGGGCTTTCCATGTCAATTCACTTGAACCTTATATTTATGAATTAATGCATGTTTGTGGTTTTTCTTCTTATTGTTGAGATTTATCAAATATATGTTTTGATTGCTTGATAATTACTTGATCATTAATTATCATAACTTATATGATTTCTAACCGAAATCCGAAAGGAGAGGTTGTGAATATGCTGTAGTTGGATAGACATAGGTTGAATCGTGGGTGAAAATACCCCGATTACTTGTGTAGTATTAATAGGTTTCTGGACTTAATCCTCCTCTAGAGTCAACTTTATCACCGAAAGGTAGAAAGGTGATGTACTGGGGTTGAGTGTTTATATAGCCTTAACAGGAGTATAAAATGGAATAGTAAACCTGCTATCTCAAATAGAAGAAGAACCATAGTCAATTGTACTAATAAGTAATATAAGCAGATAGTTGGGGAGATTTGAAAGCCCTATTTCCATCATTACTGAAGTAAACAACATAGTTAATTAGTTTTTATAATTATTAGTTATAAACAACAAATCAATATTCGGTCACCAAATAGATAACAAAGAATAGAAATTGGTAATTGAGCACTAATCTCTGAGGACGATAACTCGGTCTTCCAAGACTATATTACTTGACTCGACACGTGCACTTGCGTTTAAAGTGCGTGCATAAATCGCACATCAAGTTTTTGGCGCCGTTGCCGGGGATTGGCGTAGTTCAATATCAATTTTATCTATTCTTATTTCTAATCTGGTTGCTCCAAGAACAAGTTTCTAACTTGTTTTGCGAGCATCTTTTTATCACCTTTTGTTGTTTTTCTTATTTTACAGGTTAAAAATCGGGAAAAAAAAAACGGAAATATTCAGGTCCATGGACTACTACTTCTATCAGGGGCAGTGGAGTCATCAACAACAGCTTAACCCACAGGTTCCAGAGAAAGATCTAGATGAGTTGCAGGCAGACATACTCAGGCTCACCAAGTGTCAAGCTCAGTTTATGGATGAGACAAGAGTGTCCCTCATAAATTTGGAGACACAAATAGGGCAACTAATGGATAGGATGAGCAATACACTTCAAGAAAGTCTGTCGAGCGACACCGCTGTGGAAAATGATAAGCAAAGTGAGGAATCTGGCGGGATAATTGGTGTAGAGAAGAAAAAGGTTACTGAGATCCAATCATTCATCTTGGATTCCTTGGAAGATCTTTTTCTTGTACCTATTGCAGAAGAAACACCACCAGCTGTCACTGCTGATCCCCAAATAGAAAGTCCATACCTTCAAGGGCACCCCCTAGAATTGAGAAATGTAGGAAATTTCACTGATCCCTACATTATAGAGAGCCTAAAAGACAAGCAGGTCTTATGTACTTGGGGGATAATTTTATGTTTGAGGCCCTTGTTTGAACAGATGGTTGTAGGAAAAGCGAGACCTGCAACAATAACTCTGCGGATTGCAAGCAGTTCGCAGAAGGATCCAATGGGCACTCATAAAGGTTAATTGCGTCCGGCTAAAAGACGTTAAAGACATCGCTTGTTTGGAGGCAACTCAATGGTTTTAATTATGTTATTTTAATTTATGTCTTTAGTTTTGTTTTATTTTGTCTTGAACAGTCTCACGGTCTTGGGTTCTTGTTATGTGTTGTGATGACAGGTGCAGGGCCAAGAATTGGAGGCGAAATCAAGATAAGCGAGATTTCGTAAAATCGGGTTAGCGCCATACGCGCTGCGAAAGACGGCCGCGACGCCAAAAGAGCGTAGCGCAGAGATTCAGCGCGCGCCTTCCGCTGGCCGCGCGCCAAAAGTCCGTAAAAATCTGAAGTTTGAGCGCCGCGGCGCCAATTCGCAGGGCCGCAGCGCAGGAAGTCCAGAAGAATGCAGTAAATTGCGCGCCGCGGCGCCAGTTGCAGGGCCGCGGCGCCGAGGCGGAAATCCAGAAATTAAAGATGCCCCAAATCCGATTTCCCCAATTCCAAATCAAAACCTAAACCTTCCTCTCCACAAAACCCACGAAAATCCACACTTTACCTAAAAAAAATCCATAAACCAAACCCAAACACAACCAAAGTTCTTAAATTTCCTAAACCCTTAACCATCCTAAACAACTACCCTCACCCCATTACCTCAAATCATCATTAGGAGCAAGAGAACCTTGAAGAACACCGTCAAAGGTAATCTTTATCTTTTCTTGAAAACTTTACTGTAGTCAGATGAGGTAGTAGATTTGAGGAGGTGTTGTATCTGTGAAGGTGTGTGGGTATGTTGTAGTTGGTTGTGAGATTTCGAGGAAGAGTAGACGAGTTGAGTGTGGGTGTTGTGCAGGAGCTTCTTAAGTGAAGTTTGGGGGTGATAGGTGTTGTAGCTGCTAATTGTTGGGTGATAGTGTTGGGTAACATTGTTGATACTAAGGAAACGCTGCAAAAAATGATCTAAACATGTCTGCCATAAAGAAAAGAGCCTCCGCATCCACCTCAGCCCCTCAATATGATGATACTAGGTTTGTCAGCCAAAGAGCTCATGATAGATACAAAAAAAATTAGTACTAGGCCCTTAATCCCTGAAAGAGGAATGGATTATCAAAGGGAGTCGCTTGGGGAAGTGGATGTATATGAGCTCATTCGGGAGATGATTGAGATGATGGGGTGGAAAAGATTTGTTAACCCGGAAAAGATAGCACCAATGAACACAGTGATGGTGAGAGAATTTTATGCTAACTTTCCGGAGAAGGTGGACAATAGATGCTTTGTGAGGGGAAGATATGTGTCTGTGACGGCAAAAGTGGTGAATGTGTTATTGAAAACAGTCGATGTTGAAGGAGGAGATGGCGATTGGAGCTATTTTAGAACATGGTCTAGAAGCACCAACAACATCGACTGGAATGCCGTCGCAGGCACAGTAAGCTACCCTGGGGTTGCGTTTGATATTGTCAGAAATGGGTCAAGAGGACTGAGCAGGTGTCAGTTCAACAAAACAGCCAAGGGTTGGTTGTATTTCGTCAGTGCCCGCATGATTCATCAATGCACTTTACCAGAGTGCCAGAAGACAGAATCAAATTGATATATGGAATCATGTCAGGGAAGATGATTGATGTTGGGAAGGAGATAGTGCAAAATATTGGGAGACCAGCAGGTTGGTAACAACAGGTGGGTTGGGACATGGCTCACTTATTACATGTTTATGCTCTATAAATGGGGTCCCAACCCTACCCACTGATACTTATGAGAAAAACCAACTTCCTGTGTCATACGGGATAGTGCACTCCTTTCCAGACCCAATCCCTTCAAAGAAGAATATGAGACCAACAAAGAAGACAAGAAGAAGAGCAGAGGCTGCCATGGATGACGATGAGCCTGAGATAGAGGCTCAGTATGAGGCAGGAAGCAGCCAGCAGCCACCCACAGAATCAGAACCTCCAGTGCCTATGATGGAGCAGTTGCTCCAAAACCAGAGAAGGATGATGCAAAATTTTGACACGGTGATACAAGGACAACAAGAATTAAGACAGAGAATTGACGAGATGAGTTCCTTGTTCAACCAATGGTCAATGCACTATCCACCGCCACCGCCACCATTTTAAACGAAGTCTGTAAGTGTCATTTTTCTTTTATTTTCTTTGAGTCTTGCATACATTGGGGACAATGTGTGATTTAAGTTTGGGGGGTGTCTTATTTATGTCTTATTGTTTTAGTATGTTTGAGTCTTTTTAATTTGTTTTGTGTATTTTTGAGTCATACAAAAAAAAAATTGAGTCATAATTTTCTGTCAAAGATCATGCATGCTGTAGTTACTAGAAACACCTAGTGAAGGAAGGTTGAATAATGTAATGGAATTAGAAGCAACTATCTAAACACTTAGGTTAGAGATGCCAAAAACTCATGAAATCTGTCTATTTGGAGTTTTTGCTTGAACTGTGCATTGTTAAATGATTAAAACCTATGTGTTATGATTACTTTCTACTTGAGGCGAAATAGTTAGGATATGCATGTTAGGGGAGATGACTCAGGCATTTCTTTGTTAGCCAATTCTTACCACTTTTTCCTATCCCTGACATTAAAAATATCCCTAGTCAGTCCATTTGAGCCTAAAAAATTGAACTTCTTCTTTGACACCCTCTAATTCCACACTTGTGCCATAAGTGAAAATGTGAAATGATGGGAATAAAAAGTGTTAAAAAAGATACAAAAAGAGTGAACAAGTTTGATGCACCCCAATAAAAAAAGTAATAAGAAATAGGCAAAAGCCTAAGTTTGGGGGTGTTTGTTATGCATAATACACTTCACTCTCTCAAAACAAAAGAGGGGAAAGATAGATATGAAGTGAAGAAAGGAAATCGAAAGAAAAGGGAAAAATTGAAAAGCTAAAGAGCTTATGGTACACAAAATGAGCCTAAATGCCTATTTTTACCTACCCATGCCTAAGCCTACATTACAACCCTGAAAAGTCCTGAAGATCTCTTAGATGCATATCCATAATTAGTGGAGAATAGCAAGTAAACATGCCATAGGATTTTTGAAATTGACATGCATAATTCAGTATTCTTACTTCCATTAAGCATGATTAAAATGAGTTTGCGAAATATCTAGCTTAATGTGTTTAGAATGCTAAAAATTCATGCTATATGTTCCTGCATATTATTCTGCTAATCTTCATGTTTTTCTAAGTAACACCAATGCAGCAAAGTGATCAATGTCGTTGAGTCTTCTAGTTTTCGTTTTCCTTGAGTCTTTATTTTTTTCTTTTGATCTTTGATCGAGGGCGAGCAAAGGTTAAGTTTGGGGGTATTTGATCGGTGTATTTTATATACACTTTTTGAGTCGTTTTTAGGGAGTCTTTTGTCCATTTTTGCACAAATACGTGTCGTCGTAGGATAGATTTTCTTTCTTTTGAGTCAAATTGATTAAAGTGGCTCAATGGCGGAAAAGGAGCAAAAAGAGGGCAAAAACGGAGGTTCCAGAGCTCAAAATGCGAGAAAGTGGCGAACCAAGCACAGACACAGGCCAGCGCCGCGGCACCTCTAGACAACAGAGTTGCAGCGCCGCGGCGCCTAATCTTCAGAGAGTTGCAGGAATTCCGGCGCGCCAGCTGATGCACGCGCCGACGCTGAAAATCAGCTGAATGAATAATGGGCCAGCTCGAGGAAAACCCGAATGATTTGGAGGCTATAAAAGAGAACCCTAAGCCGCTTTAAGGGTTCCTTTATACCCGCTAACTGCCGATCTTGGCCCGACCGGTAGCTCATCAGGTTTAACTGCCGACGGCACGGCCCGGCTCATCGGACACGCCAACCGGTCCGTTCGCACGGATTCGTGTTGGCGTCTGCGGTTCGGGTCGAACCAGTCCAACCGGTCCGCTTTCTAATTTTTTTTTTTAAATTTCTAGTATTTATTTTCTATAATATAAACTAAATTCAATTTAAATATGTAATATAATAATATAATATATAATTTAGTTGTATATATTAAAATTGAAACTTTAAAGTTAATTTTTATTTTATAGTTTATAACTTTATACTTTATAAGTTTATAACTTTATATTGTAAATTTGTAATTATACTTTTATTAATTTATTAGATTAGTAGATATAAGTTAACAAATAAGTAATAACAAATTAACAACTAAATAGATAGTAAAATTAAAACTAATGATAAGATGTTAACTTTTGAACTTTCATAATGTTAATAAGAGTACATAATGAAGTAATAATAATTTAATTTACATATTATGCATCCTTCTTGCAAGTTCTTCGTAATCTATAGGTTGATTGAATTGGTTATGCTCCATAGCCTCTAACCGAGTATTAATTCCATCCCGCCTCCGCTCTCGCTTCCAAAATATTGCCTATTTCTTCATCTTCCGAGAATTAACGTCTCCACATCCTTGATTTCTTCTCTCGATCCGATCCAATCCCTGCGGACTAACACTTCTAATGTGTTTCCACCCAACGAGTGACGTGGTCTCCTATTTGATCTCGTGCTTGGCTAAATGCACTTTCGAAGCCACCGTTGAGATCGACATTAAGAACATCCCGCCATCGCAAGTACCGGAATTGCCTTTGTTATCCTCGCCACCATTGTAAAGCGGTCAAAATTTTTCTTCTCACTGCTTTTGCAAATAAAATTGCATCTCATCGCAAGATCGGCTAGTGGTTGGTTGTGTTGTAAAAGTGCTCCATATGTCTAAAGATTCTTCTTCATCGTCATCATCATTGAATCCTGCAGGTGTAGACACAGAACCAGAACTAGAAGGAATATTAGTAGCAGAGTTGGTGTTATCATGTAATGTAGCATAATATTCATATAATGTAGTTAAATTAGTATCAAGTTTATTTATGCAATCAAATGAAGATGGAGTTTCTGTTCCACCTATTTCCATATAAGTATATAAACTAAATATTAGATTATGACAATCTACTTTTTTAATAGAAGGATTTAAGACTGCACCAATACAATAAACATCAGGAATAGGAAAAAATATTTTTTAAACTTTTCAAACATAACTGTAACTGCATCTGTATATTTCACATTTGATTTTAAACCATAAAGTAAATAGGAAATTTCAGCTATATGAGCTAAAGCATTACAAACTGTTGGGTAATAAGATCCTGAAAATTCAACAGTTGCAGTGTAAAATTTACGTAAAAATTTTAAAAGTTCACCAATTGATTTCCAATGTTCGTCGGTTAACATATACATCACGTTCTTACAATGCGCATTTGAAACATGTGTTATGGGGTCTTTATACTTATAACATTCTTTTAAAAATAAATAAGTATAATTCCACCGGGTAATAATCTCTTCTGGCATGAATTTAGGTCTCAAATTAAATTGTTTACATTTTTCTTTAAATTCTATAATTCTATTTTTCCTATTATTACCTGAATAACTCCAATGACTCTTTTGACAAGTTTTATTTGGTGAAAATAAATCAAGACCACTTTTAACAATTAAATTATAAATATGACAAGCACAACGAACATGAAATATATCAGAAGTGGTGGTTGTACTTCCTTTAAAAGATCTACAGCAGTGAGATTATTAGATGCATTATCAAATGATACACAAAGTATTTTATTATAAAGATTATATTTTGGGCATAAAAACAAATAGTTTCGCTTATATATTTTCCAAGATGACTTTGATCCTCGCCATACGCAAAAAGCAATAATACGTTTTCCATTTTAAAATTTTCATCAATCCAATGACAAGTAATTGTTAAATAATCATAACTGCTCAATGCATGTCCAATGCAAGTAAAACTAACGTGGCATGGAAGGTTAGCAAACAAATATTGCAAGAAAATAACATAATCATTATGAAGTCTAAAAATATCGGCTCTAGTAGTACTACGAGGAACACCTTTAAAAAAGGATTATATACTCTTTGAATATATGTAATTAAATATGAAGAAGAAGCGAAAAGAAAAGGCAAACAACCTCCGACAATCATTTTTGCTAATTCAACGCGATCTTTTTGGATCGTACTTAGCCAACCAGGTTAATGGATTAAGTTGTTGTTTACCGGGTTCTAAATCAGAGACAACATCCCATTGTGCCGTATGATCGTGTTTTATATGTCTACCTATAGTGCCCGTCCCGTCGCACCCCGCCTTATGTTTATAAGTTCTCCCACAAATATTACATTTAACTCTATCAGTACCCACAACTATATCATAAAAGAGCCACACTTTACTCCTTTTTTTTCTTGCTACTGGTTCTGGTAAAGGAGGTCTACGACTACGACTACCACTAGCAGTACCAACATTGGATGAAGAACACTAAAGTAGGTGTAGGAGGTTCTTGTTCTTCAAGTTCAACAATATTATCTAATTGACGTTATCACATTCATTATCTTCTATTCCAAAATCTTCTTGCATTTGATCATAATCTATATTTTGATTAGATGATGAAGAACCTACGATTTTTACCCTCGAACTAGATTTACTACGCGATCCGACGCAATTCCTTAGTAAAGACATTATAAAATATTTAAATAATCAACAAATAAATATGACAATTTAATAAAATAATTAGAGAATGAAACGAGTGTACCAAACTTGATTCGAATTCAATAGAAACTCAAGCTCAAGTCTGCGTCTTGCTACTTTGAATTTGAAAACTAATAATATTAATAACTTGAAAATTGATAATAAAGATGATTAAGTGAGTACGAGAATAAGAGAATTGAGAGAAATGTTGTGTGATAAAAATGAAGAAAATGTAGAGAATTTATAGATTTTTAAAGGGTAAAAATGGAATTAATATAAATAATTAAACAAAATAAAAACAAAAAAATAATAAAATCGACCAACGGCCGAAATGACCGCTGCCCACGCCGCCCCAGCCTCCCAAGCCCAACGGTCGAAATGACCGTTGGGCATTTTTATTTTTTTATTCTGGGTCGGTCCGGTTAACCAAATAACGAGCAGTTTTCGTTCACGCCTAACTGGTCCGGCCTTACTGTTTTAAATAACCGTGCGGGTTGGGGTTGAGGCAACCCAACCCCAACCCGGTATGCCGCCTGCCGTGAAGTCGGGCGGTTAAACTCTGGGTCAACCGGTCGTTAAGTCAACCGGGCCGGATTGATGTGTTTAGGTTCCCTTCTTGTCAATTTACATCACATCTTGGAGTTCAAGATTGGAGACCATTCTTTAGTAATTTCTTTTCTTTCTTTTACTTTATTTTCAGTTTATGTTGGATATTGAATTAGTTCTTGTCATGTCTATGGCTAGGAACTAATTCTAATATAGGGTTTTCCATGTCAATTCACTTGAACCTTATATTTATGAATTAATGCATGTTTGTGGTTTTTCTTCTTATTGTTGAGATTTATCCAATATATGTTTTGATTGCTTGGTAATTACTTGATCATTAATTATCATAACTTATATGATTTCTAACCGAAATCCGAAAGGGGAGGTTGTGAATATGCTGTAGTTGGATAGACATAGGTTGAATCGTGGATGAAAATACCCCGATTACTTGTGTAGTATTAATAGGTTTCTGGACTTAATCCCCCTCTAGAGTCAACCTTATCACCGAAAGGTAGAAAGGTGTTGTACTGGGGTTGAGTGTTTATATAGCCTTAACAGGAGTATAAAACGGAATAGTAAACCTGCTATCTCAAATAGAAGAAGAACCATAGTCAATTGCATTAATAAGTAATATAAGCGGATAGTTGAGGAGATTTGGAAGCCCTATTTCCATCATTACTGAAGTAAACAACATAGTTAATTAGTTTTCATAATTATTAGTTATAAACAACAAATCAATATTCGGTCACCAAATAGATAACAAAGAATAGAAATTGGTAATTGAGCACTAATCCCTGAGGACGATAACTCGGTCTTCCAAGACTATATTACTTGACTCGACACGTGCACTTACGTTTAAAGTGTTTGCATAAATCGCGCATCACAGACACACTTCCATCAGGGTGCTACTAGTAATAGTTGCACATTAGAATCTGGAACTTGAACAACTAGATGTGAAGACAACTTTCCTACATAGAGAGTTGGATGAGGAAATATACATGACTCAGCCAGATGGGTTTCAAGTTCCTAGTAAGGATGACTATGTTTGCAAGTTGAAGAAGTCCTTGTATGGGATAAAACAGTCTCCGAGGCAGTGGTACAAAAGGTTCGACAACTATATGATAGAGATTGGCTACAACAGAAGTACATATGATTGATGTGTTTACTACAACAGGTCAGCAAACAGTTCTTTGATTACTTGGTCCTGTATGTAGATGATATGTTGATAGCTGCGAAAGACAAGTCTGATATCCAGAAGTTGAAGGATCTTCTCATTGTTGAGTTTAATATGAAGGATTTGGGTGCAGCCCGAAAAATTCTGGGAATGAAGATCTATATGGATCTAAGCAGATGGAAGCTCTTCTTGTCACAAAAGGGCTACATTCAGAAGATTTTGTCAAGGTTTGGCATGTCTACAACAAAACCTATAAATACTCCCAATGCTGCAAATGCACATCTGGATGTTGCATTTGCACCTAAATCAGCTGAGGAGAAGGAGTACATGTCTCGAGTTCCCTATGCTAGTGCAGTAGGAAGCTTGATGCATGTAATGGTCTGCACTAGACCTGATCTTGCACAGTCTGTTAGTGTTATTAGAAGGTTTATGAGTGAGTCTGGCAAAGAGCATTGGCAAGCTGTGAAGAGGATTTGTTGGTACCTCAAAGGTACGTCTGATGTTGGTGTTATTGGTGACAGGATTTTCAGACTCCGACTATGACGGAGATGTTGACAGTAGAAGATCTATGACTGGTTATGTTTTCACTCTTGGTGGTTCAGTTGTCAGTTAGAAAGCTACTTTGTAGCCTACAGTGACTTTGTCGACTCTGACGAGTACATGGCATTAAGCGGCGCGAGGCAATCTGGTTGAAAGGATTGATCAGCGATCTGGGTCTACATCAGGATCAGGCCATAGTGTATTGTGACAGTCTCAGTGCAATCTGTTTAGCCAAGAATTAAGTCCATCATGAGAGGACTAAGCACATTCATGTGAGGTATCATTTTCTGAGAAGTGAGAAGAGAATCAAGGTGAACAAAGTGGGTACTGCTGATAACCCAGTTGATATGTTCACAAAGCCGGTTCCACACAGCAAGTTCCAACACTGTTTGGACTTGCTCAATGTTATGAGTTGTTGATTGCCCCTTGAGAGCAAAATCTGGGGCAAAAGGAGTCTAGTACATATGGCACTATAATGGTGCATCTAGTACATCTGTTATTTGTGAGAGGATTCAAGTCAATGTGGAGATTTGTTGAAATATTCCTTGAATCCGGGTATATTAAGTTTATACCATGTTTATGAATCATTTTCCTTTTCTGTTTGGAAAACCTTTTCCTTTTCTGCTTGGAAAATCTTTTCCTTTTATGTTTGGAAAACTTTTTCTTAGTCTGTGTAAGGGTACTCTATATAAAACTCATAGGTCATAACCTAATAAGCATTCTGAAATACAATCCAGAGAAATCTCAAAAATTGTATTCCTCAAGATCAATAAAGTTTTTCTCTCTTCTGCTCATGGACGTAGCTAACACATTGTTAGTGAACCACGTTAAATCGTTTGTGTTCTTTACATTCATTATTGTTCTTCTTTTATTTAATTGCTTCCGCTATAACAGTTACGTTTCATTACATGGAACATGCCAAAAGAAAGAAATAATTTGCCTTAACATACCTCGATACATGGAGACAACTTTAACCAAAATAAGGACTTGGCCGAGAATTTCCAAAGGCTAAAGTCTCTGTAACATTGCTTTGATTTAAAAAAAAATTTGAAGAAGATACGAAATGCTTAGAATAAAATGCTTAAAAGGGTTGTTGTATGTAGGGGCATGAAATATTGGAGAATTTGCTGAATGTTTCACAAAGAGTTGCTAGACGTTCTGTTCTAATCTTTTCTTTTCAAATCAAAGTGAACGGAAATGTAATCTCTTAGCTTCAAAAGGAACGAGGGGTCTCATGCTTCTCGTTTTGCTCCCATTTATAAGACGTGAAATGCTTTTAGATTAGCATTAAATTAAGCTCATGATTTGGTCTTCCACCATACTATTTAACCCCTTTCCATTACCGCCACCTAATAAAACTTTAGCTAATCAATTTGGTGATTTACTTAGAGGCTTGCACGTAAAAAGACCTCCACTCAACTTTGCCCCTTACTAATTAATTAATCATATGATTAATCAATTATACACCCAATTAATTCTTTGATCTCAATTCACTTAAATCTTCATGACTTATAAATTATTCATATACTCAATGTCATAATTTTTGTACTATTAGTCCATAACCTCTTTGTGCACGCACCAAATTTATTTCCGATCTCCGTAGTCACACTTGTTACGTTCAAAATTATTTCGGGATCGCGTTTCTTTATATACTAATCTCCTTATTAGCACACGTAAATATAACATAAATCTTTCCAACGCTCAGATTGATTTACACACGCCTAGCGATTTTACATGCGCCTAGCGGTTCAAACCGTGACCCAAAAATACGGGATGTTACAAATTGATTACTTGAATAGTATTCAAACTCTTGAAGAATTTTCAAATGCAATAGATTATCTGCTGAAAGAAGTTGAAATGAGAAACTTGCAAAATTCTTTGGTCATGAAGTGTCATATCTTTATGCAATTGATGCATTTATATATTTTTTTATGCCTATGAAGGATTACAGTCATACGATGTTGTTCTACATAACAGCCAGATCATATAAAGATAACATCTATTTATAAGCAAGTAAGGAATGCACTTGAAGTGATTTCAACAATATTATATGTCGATACAACTCTATCCAAAGACTGAAGACCCAGCATCATACATAGTCCAACTAAAAGGAGATAGAACAAAGCATATTTCACCAAAGTTGTTCTTCACACACGATCTTCAAAAGAATGATGATATCAACGTGCAATAGATTTGTTCATCAAGTATCTATCAACTGCAACTTTCTAGAAAATGGTGCACAAAATTAGATTGCGAAGATTCAAGTTTTAAATTGATATTCATATCAGGGGGAGTTAATACGCGTTGTACTCTTTTTCCCTTACAAGATTTTATCCCACAGAATTTTCCTTGCAAGATTTTTAATGAGGCAGCCAAATGCGTATTATTAAATATGTGTACTCTTTTTATTTAACTAAAAAAAATTCTACTGATTTTTTCTAGTAAGGTTTTAACGAGGCACATTATCTACTAAATAAACATTCAATGGGGATTGTTATACATATTATTTATTATTGTGAATGTCTATCTCTAAAAGAAAAGTTAGGGTTAGTAACTTTGGGACCAAGTCTATTTTCTTAAATAGAAATGTTCACTTCATTATATTTACATTCCTCAAGAGGAATAAAGTATTATCCTCTCTTCTCTTTCTCCATAATATTTTTGTTCTAGTTTTATTATTTTATAATAATATCAATATATGTATCTGCCAAAGAAGATGAATAAGCAGAAGAAGATGAATAGAGGTGCGCAACAGATACCTTAAGGTATTCTAACCCCTTTTGGAGTTTGAAGAACCTTTGTTGATTCAGTCTGTTTCCTTATAAATCTGACTTTCAGTATTTGGCTTCAAATTGAATTTCAAAATATTATAGCCGAATATAATTTCTGAAATTCTAACTCCGAAAAAATAGAAAATATGCATAGCCAAATGACCACTTAATACGGGACTAACTCTAGAAAGGTCGAAAAATCGTCTTGCTCTAAAAAAGTGTCACAAGTAAACTTAGAATGAGTCACAATTAGAAGCTCTTGACGTCGCTCATGTTTCACTTAACGAAAATGACAAAAGAAGCCATCTTAACCGTGTACCTCAATCCACGAAGCAACACGTCAGTGCTGATCTAAAACCCCAAACAATGGCGTTATATAACTCTATTCAAAGGGTATCTTCGTCAATTCCAGCACAAAGGCATGTTTACCACGTTCCTTTCAGAGCCCCTGCGGCTAGGGGTGCACAAAAGGTTAAAATCAGACTGGATCGGATCGGATCGAAAACCGAAAACTCAGTTCACTAGGACCGAAGACCGGACCGAATTTTTCGATCCGGTCCGGTTTGTTGGACCGAATGCATTCCCCCGCCCCCCAGCCAACTCGGACGTATTGACATATCAAATATAGGTTGTAAATTGAGCAAACTTTATATGGTCATAACTTTGCGTTCGGACGTCCGTTTTATCTTCTTTTTTTTATTTCGCGTATTTTTTCGATACGGGGGTGGGCAAACCTCTAAAGTGGTTTGATTCAGTCGATTTCTCCAAAAACGTCCATCTTGCCTCTCAATTTCATTTTTCCCCCAAATCGTTACGTTTTTCCCCTTTTCAAATCTAAATATCTCGCGATATACAATAGATTTCAACGTACAAATTTCGTGATAATGTGTCCGAGAATATCAATTTCAGTATTGGAAATTCAATTTTAAGAAAAAAATCCGGGCCCCGGAACCCGATCCGAGATTATATATATATATTATATATTATGAATTTTATATATATTAGGAATTATATAATTCAATATATATTAGAAATTATATATATTATATCAAATTAGGAATTATATAATTCAATATATATTAAGAATTATATATATTATAAAAATATATATATATAAAATTCGGTCCGGATCGGAACGGACCTGGACCGGACCGGACCAAAAATCGAAACTCAGATCACTAGGACCGAAGACCGGACCGAATTTTTCAATCCGGTTCAATCCGGTCCGAACATGTTCGGTCGGGTTCAATTTTTCGATCCAAACCGACTTTTGTGCAACCCTACCTGCGGCCTGGCAGAGTGCACAAAGTGGCAAACCGGACGGACCGGAGGCCGACCATCGGATTCTCGGACCAGAAAGCCGGGCCGGCCTCTCGATCCGTCGTCGGTCGGTCCGGTCGGTCGTCTCTTGGGCCGATGGCCAAAATCCTCCTCAGCGATCCCGGGCCCTGTGCCCCAAGCCCAGGCCCACCAGCCCCCTTTGGCCAGCACCAGCGGCCGGACGTGACATATGAAATAGGTTGTAAATTGATCAAACTTTATACGGTCATAACTTTGCGCTCGGACGTCCGTTTTACCTAAAAAAAAATTGATTTCGCGTATTTTTTCGATACGGGGGTGGGCAAACCTCTAAAGTGGTTTGATTCAGTCGATTTCTCCAAAAACGTCCATCTTGCCCCTCAATTTCATTTTTTCCCCAAATCGTTACGTTTTTCTCCTTTTCAAATCTAAATATCTCGCGATATACAATAGATTTCAACGTACAAATTTCGTGATAATGTGTCCGAGAATATCAATTTCAGTATTGGAAATTCAATTTTAAGAAAAAAATCCGGGCCCCGGAACCCGATCCGGAATTATATATATATTATAAATTAGGAATTTAGAAAATTAGGAATTATATATATTAGGAATTATATTATATATATATTAGGAATTATATATATTAGGAATTTAGAAAATTAGGAATTATATATATTAGGAAGGAATTTAGAAAATTAGGAATTATATATATTATATATATTAGGAATTATATATATTAAATATATTATATATATTAGGAATTATATAAATTATATATATTATAAAAAATTAAAAATTAGTCTGATCGAATGACCGACCTGACCGGACGGACCGAAACTAGATTTTTAAAGGTGAGAAGACCGACCGATAATCTCGGTCCGGTTCGGTCCGGTCCAAAGAGGGTCGGTCCGGTCCGATTTTTCGGTCCGGACCGAAAATTGTGCACCCCTAGGCCCTGCCCATTGGCCTACTTGATGTGTACAAAGAATAAAAAGCAGACAATAATTTTAATTTATTCTCTTCTTTGCATTATTATTCTGTTTTCTTTTATAATATGAGACACTTTCTTTAATTTATTACTCCACCACACATCATAATAATACTCTTAGTTTAAATTTGTGTATCTTACTTATTTTAATAAATATTTCTTTTATAATTTAGCAACTCTTCAATTATAATATCTTATATGATGTATTTGAGATCATTAGCATAGAGGATATTTGGTGTTATTAAACCTATATTTAATTTAAGACGTTAAGATTTTAAAATTTTCTTTACTTTATTAAAAAAAATTGTTAAGTAAGACTATGAAAAACAAATTAAATAGAGTGAGTATATTTTTATATTTTATTTATTTTTGGCGATTCATACTGCTTTAAATTTTTGTCTGATTGTTTCTCTTGTTTTGTTGTGTTTGTCTTGTTTATGCTTATGTTTTGTGTTAAGCCAGTGATCTCTCAAAAACAACCGCTCTACACGTTGTGAAATTTCACTGGATATATTGTTGTTATTATTTTGGCGACAAATACAAGGAGTATAATTATAGAAATATTATAATATATTAAATATATTCTTTTAAATTTGTTTTTTCTATTTAAAGTATTTGACTTATTAAAAATATTAATTCTTTTGTCTCAATTTATGGACACTTTTCGTTTCTCGAGATTTAAAAATGATAAATTTTGATCAATATTTTAAGATGTTGTTTTTCAACAAATTGATATAAGAAAAAATATAAATTATAGTACTTTTTATATAATTTATAAATATATAAATTTTAATTTTAAAATATTAAATTAATATAATTTTAAATTTTAATTAAATTAATTCTCGAAAAGCGAAAAATATCAAATAAATTAGAATAGAAAGAATATTTAATTAATTGTAAAAATGAATAAATGTTTGTCGTGAAAGGAAGCAGTGGTATATGAACAAATTTTGGTCTCTCTTAACAGCCCATCCAAACACGCCTTATCTCTCTTTCCCCCAAAGCTTTGTATTTCTATTCCATTTGGTTCATCTCTCTCAACCACACAAACATGTCGCAGAAGAGAGAAAAAGAAGAGACAGAGCTAAAGGTTCCACAATCCATAGGACCTTTATGCACTCCAAATCTCCCACTATCCAGAACTTGTGTTAGAACTCCAGACATCTCAGATCCAAAGCTTTCTATATCGCCAGAAATATCAGATCTGTCTGAACCGGACAAAAAGGAAAGTAGGCTGTCTGTAAAGCGGCCGAGGGAAGCGACTCGGTGTTCAGGAATAGCGTGTAGGAGGAAACTAGGATTGATCGGATTTCGGTGCCGTTGCGGAGAGGTGTTCTGCTCTGAGCATAGGTATTCCGATCGGCATAACTGCAGCTATGATTACAAGGCAGCTGGTCGTGAAGTAATTGCTAGGGAAAATCCTGTTGTTAGAGCTGCCAAAATTCTCAAGCTCTGAAAATTGAGGGTGTTGTGTTGTAAATTTGATAAGGATTACAAGGGTATTGTTGTCATTCAGTATTACCATAAGTTAGTGGAAAGTCTTTTTTATTACTTTATTGTTTTTGGAATTTTTATTTGTACTTTGCTATTATGACGGTGAACCCCATGTGGTTGTATCATGTATGACACTAGTGGTCCTATGGCTGAGAAAGTGAAGCCCACGTCCTTTTAGTTTAACTTTAGCTATTGTTATTTTTATCTCTAATTATTTAGAGATTCGGACAACATTGTTGAAAGAAAAAAGTATTTGAAGTTAAAATTGTATTCAAAAGATAGTTGAAGATTTGCAAGTGTATTAAATTATTTCGGTATAACATCTGGTGTTTCTGTTTATTTTCGAGAATTAATTCAAATTCATGTCAGGGCGAACGACGATCGAAGTCATTCATATTTTTAGGAGATTGTTGGACTAGTATACGGATAGGAAAAAAGACATACATATGGTGTCAATCGACCTAGAAAGACATACGAGGAAGATTATGTGAAGATGTTTGGAATCTAGAGGTATATAAGTGTCATACATTAGAGCGATTAAAGACATGTATGATGGAGTCGAGACCTGAATGGGGATAGTAGGAGGAAACTCTGAACATTTTTCAGTCGAGATGAGACTGCACCAGGTCGTTGTATGGACGAGTTAAGCTGACATCTTTCCGTCAACATAACTCAACTCATTCTTGGGATGATTTTTTTTTTTTTTTTGTTGTTGTTGTTGTTGTTGTTGTCCGCCCTCGACTATTTGCGAGGACGGCCTTCCTGCAAAAATATGACAAATGAGTGAGAGTAGGCAAGCCACAAAATAGTAAAATGTAAGGGCGTGACGATATAGTCAAAGACTCCCCTGATTGGTTCGACCGGACTGGTGGTTGATGCTTCACAAAGTCCAAATCGTGTTGTTCAAGAGCGATTTACGCAGTAGAAGTCCTGATTGCAATGTGACAACAAAAGTGCAAAAAACGCAAATGCTAATGAGCAGAATTATAAGCATGATATACGGGGTTAAAAGGTTAATTATTTCATTAAATAATATGTACAGAATTGCTAGCGACAACAATAGTAAACAAAAGCATGCAAATCAGCGCGCTAATATGCATGGACCTCTCTTATGCCGCAGGTCGCCTAACGCTGAGATATGCGAGATTATGATAAATAGGTCCAAGCTGTGAAACTGCAATGTTTTGCTGGAAATGGCGACCAAATGACGGTGCACTTTTTCCAATTTCAGTGTGTCATGACCAGGCTTGGATCCGTCTATCATCATCACGCTACACATAGTATGCTAATGGGTCGTTGGGTTGTGAAACCCGTCGACAAGTTTTGGTGGATTTTTAATTGTGGCGTTAATACCAAGGATTAATCCACCTAAGGTTTATGCATGCATGACTTAATAAAAAAGATGGTATAGCTTTGTCCTAAGTTTCTAAGATTTGGCTTACTAGACGCAAGGTTCCCGAGCGGACTACTCGAGTGAGAAGGCTACGCGACCACCGGTTAGACCGGATTCTCCGCGCAAAACGCCAACTCTCTTAAATTTGGGTGTTTGAAAAAAAATTGCAGGTGCGCAAAGCACACCCGCGTGTTGTGTGTGACAATGTGAATTTTCCAGAGTGGAAGAAGTATGAGCGGAATGTCAATTTAAGGAAAGCAGTAAAAACAAATAGTAATTTAAACAGTTAAGCATACGAAATTAAAGCAAGCAATTTTAAGACGTTTAAAACAAATAAAAGCAAATAAAGTCAAGCAATAATAAACTTAGGTTTGCTATGGTCAAGAACCTGATTATCCCCAGCGGAGTTGCCATCTGTAACACCCCATTTTAATCGGAGTCGTAACGGGAGTATTACGTATGGTTGATTCCTAGATGTATTTAAGGAGTCGCCACCTAATTATTTAAGTGAATTAGGACACTTGATTTATTGCAATAAAATACTGCAATTAATCTCCATTTAATGATCTGCAAAATTAATGAGATTCTGGATCATGGTTCTTTATTATCCTAAAGGGAAGGGATTAGGCATCCTTTAAGATCCACTAACTTGCGGTTATCCGTTCAAACCTATGTAGATTATATATTGGCTTTTATTCTACCTACTCTAAACATTTTTACATAATTTATAATTAAAATAAAATGCAATACAAAAATAGTAAAACTAAAATTTAAATGCGACATAGATAAAACTACGGGACATCTTTAGCCCTTTTTAGACCTTCTGCACAAGATGATCTCCGGGTACCTGCATAAACGCTTAGTAAAACTGTTAGTGATAGAATAAACAACTAAAAACAATAACAAAAATTAATAAGTAAAGCCAAAAAATAAATCCGTCTTTTGTACAGGGGAGGCCTTGGAAATCAGACAGAGATTCCTTCATCGGCCATTTGGGAGTATTCGCCCAAATGAATTTAAATAAATGTGATAAAAATGATAATAATATCGTTGACCATCAGAAGTATTTTTTCGGTCATAAAACCAACATTTATTGTAGTGAAATAATGTAAACAATAGCCTGAAACGAGTAACACACTATAAAGAATATCAAAATCGTAGTAGTTCATTAGATATGAGCTCAGATAATCATTGGAAAAAAAAATCAAAGCAATGTTAATCAGTTAACAAATAAATGAATTAGTGTTTATATTCTTAATTTCACATCTAGTTAAACTATCTTAATTTCACATCTAGTTAAACTACCTAAAATATATTAAAACAAACAAAAAGAATATATAGTTTCAGATGTGAAAGCCTATGAATGATGATTTAAACAAGGAAATGTCAAAACAAATGTCCTAAAAAAATGCAGCAGACGTTAGAGTATATTGAAGCAGTGCACCACTCGTCAAACATATCAAAAATAGACATAACAAACTAAAAATCAAGCAAATAGTGAGCGGGCTTAGGGATCTGGTTCGTTGCTGGTGCAGGTGAGAAGAAAGGACAGGGTGGTCGACGGGAGGTCGGCGACGGGAAGAATGAAGAAGATGAGAGGGGTGAGTACATGATAAAAGGGGAAAGGTGCGGCTGATGTTCATGCAGTGGTGTGGTTGGGTTGGGTGAAGAGAGTAAAAAAATCTGCAAAGGGGAGGGGGTGAGTTTTTTAGGTGTGCGGTTGATCTAGCTAATGATAGAGAAGAGGGTTGCTGAGGGTTTTGAGAGAGGGGAGACGGCTGTGGAAGGGATGAAGGGAGTTAGGAGGGGGTGATGATAAAGAGAGAGGGGTAGACGATTAGGTATAAAAATCTGAGCATCCTGAGGGTTCGGCTGGGTAGATGTAGAAGAGGGAGGCTGAGGTGTAGAAGTAGGGTATTAGAGGTAGACGGCTAGGGTTAATTCTGTGGGGGCTGAAGGGAATTAGGGCTGAGAGAGTGAGGGTTCATTTGGAATGTTGCGGCTGAGGCTTTTAGTATAGGGCTCGGTAGGTAGAAATAGGGTTTAAAGAGAAGAGGGTGTGCGCTGGATTTTGTTGTGCGGCTGGGTAGTTTTAGGTTAGATGAGAGAGGGTAGACGGATGGTTAGAAGATGGTGGGGTTTGTGGCGTGGCGAGAGAGGAAGGATGAGGAGATGATCTTTGAGAGGGTCAGGGTAGTGTGCGGCTAGGGTAGGTTTAAAGTGAGGGAGTTAGGGGTGACGACTGGAAAGGTAAAAGTAGGGTAATGTAGGGTAGGTTTTAAAATGAGGGGGTAAGGTTTTATTTATAGTGTGGGATTTAGGTTTAGGGTTTTGGGTATTGGGTTTTGGAGGGAAAAGATGAAAGGTGTATTGGGCCTCAGTTTGAGCTTCGGTTTTTTGGCGGATTGGACTGATTCAGATTGTGTCTTGGACTGGACTGATTTTGACAAAAAATGCAAAATGGATTAATTATTTAAAAGAAAATTATTTAAAGATACAAAATTATTAAAATGCAAATGTTGATGCAATAATAATAAAATACAATATTTAGCAAATATTTAATGCCTGATTAAAAGTAAAGACGGGATGTCAGTTAATTATTTAAAGAGATGCAAAATTAGTAAAACAAAATGATCGCGCAACAATAATAACATAATATTTTAAAAATATTTAATATCTAATTAAAGTAAAAACATGATGTCAATTTACAAAAAAATAAAACAACATAGAATGTTAGGTAAAAAATATACAAAAATGTCAAAAATTAAGATAAAATGTGGTGTCCTAAAATGCTTAAAATTGCAAGAAATAACTAAAAGATGGGTCAAAATTGGGTGTCAACAAATATGATAGTCAATGACTCAAATATGTCCAAACATACTCCCCACCGCCCTAACCCCACATACCCCCTCCACCCCCCCCCCACTCCATCCTCAAATTTCTATTTCATATTTTTTGTTACTTTTATAAAAAATTATTTAAAATATGAAATTTTTTCTTATCTCCCCCTCTGTCTGCCTTATTCTCAAATTTCTATTTTATATTTATTTTACTTTTTATAATCAATTTATAAAATGTATGATTTTTCTTACCCCCGCCCTACCCACACCTACCCCTCCATCCACCCCATTGCCCTACCCCATCCTCAAATTTCTATTTCGTATTTTTTTTTACTTTTATAAAAAAATTATTAAAAATATAATATTTTTTCTTACCTCCCCCTACCCATCCCCGTCTACCTCATTCTCAAATTTCTATTTTATATTTTTTTTACTTTTATAAATAATTTATAAAAATATGAATTTTTTTCTTACCCCCTACCCACACCTACCCCCTCTACCCCCACTCACTGTCCTACCTCATCCTCAAATTTTTATTTCATATTTTTGTTAATTTTATTTTTTTTAAAATATTAAAAATATGATATTTTTTCTTACCCCGCCCTACCCATTCTCAAATTTCTATTTTATATGGAGATATTATTTGAGATTAAAAGGAATTTTGTGAAAATAAAATGGTAAATGTATCCCAAAAAAATGGCAGAAAGGGCTTTTCAAGAAGCACTTTGGAGAAACATAAATCTTCTCTTACATGTTGAAACACTTTTTAGCTTTTTAAAAAAATATTTTTACTTCTGGATAAGTATGTGTTTGGCCCAAAAAGTATTTCTCGAACTTAATAAACACTTTAAACACGTACTAAATCAACTTAACTAAAGGGGCAACTGGACTCAAATATATCCTCGCAAAGTAGTCTTGTACTTTACCAATATCAAAGAGTTCATTCTCATTGAAAATAACTCGTGAATTTAATGCTGACTCTCCAAATTCACGCGTTCTCCAACTAATAACTATATGTACTATCCTTATCTGCTGAAACACATGAAGTTAAACTATAATAAAAAAGTTAAACAATGGTGCAAATTTACCAAATGTGGCTTGAGGGGCAAAAATAATTTGATTTACATAAATAAAGAAAAATAAATTCAAAGTTATGCGGATAAAATTCAGTCATGAAAAATTGCTATACATACACTTTCACTTTTGTCTTTGACAAATTGCTATCTGCTGACTAAGAGGTGTATGAAGGGTTGGTCTTTTCATGTTTCATTTACTTGTCCGCATGGGCAGCTCAATTGATTTTTAAGGGAATAATTGGAAAAATATTTCATTTACTTGAATGTGTTCTAATTCTAACTGATGTCCCAAAGGGACGTGTTTCCTCATTAAATGGGAAATGCATTTAGAGATTTCAGTTTTGTTTCCTCATTGGTTAATGCATTTAGAGACTTTAGTTATTTTAAAAAAATAAGATAAATAGAAAAATATAGCTAAAAAAAAAGATAAATAGTTTTCTAAGACAACGTTGCCAGAGAGGAGACATGTTTCTATTCTTCTATTGAAAAGGGTATCGAAGTAGATATAAGGTCTGTAAAGTGGTATAAAAGGAGTAATTTTAGAATTTCAAAATCTCGTGTAATAGCAAAACTTTCTCGTACTTTATATAACTACATACATATGACATAAACCAAAATCAAACCAAATACCCAATCAATCTATATTTCGCCGATGTACTCAAAGCACCCAAGGTACGTTGACCAAATTTGATGTGGATCCCACACTCATATCGTGTCGACACGACACGAATGCGGCAAGGATTTTGAAGAGTCCGAGCAACATAGATTAGACTAATAAGCTCCATATAAACACTAATGCAGGAGGATGTTTACTACCCACACACCTTCATCCAAGATCTTCTTTGGAATATTGCACCGAGCGTCCGAGCCAATCATGAGATGCTGGCCTTTCACAAAAGTAAGGGAAAGAGCTATGAGAAAAGCAATCAAATATATGTGCTATGACGCAGAAGAGCAGATATATGACCATTGGCTGCGTTGAGAAGGTTCGTGTAAAGAATGGATCTTGAGCCTAACTTAACCCCAAAAACTAACTTGTAGGATGAGGATTGTCCAAGTCCATATAAGTAGCTCATATTCCCATTTCATTTCAGATGTGGGACTCTTAACACTCCCCGCACGCTCAGACCTCGTTAACGGGAGCGTGGACAATATAGTTTAGGGGCCCAACATTGGTGAACAAAGAATTAGAATGATACCATGTAAAAAATTGATCTTGAGTCTAACTCTACCCCAAAAACTAGCTTGTAGGATGAGGATTGTTCAAGTCCATATAAGTAGTCTATGTTCCCATTCTATTTACGATGTGAGACTCTTAACAGTTCGGAGTGGTATAGGAAAACATGTTTTATTATCACATTTCTACCTAAATAAATAATACAGGCAAATGGGTTTTTATGGTTCATTGTTGCAGAGTTTGCAAATGATGTGTTGGTGGGCTCATGATCCTAACTGTGAGGAGTTCAAGTATCACCTCACTAGAGTTCCCGATTATCTATGACTTGCTGAAGATGGAATGACAATGCACAGCTTTGGAAGTCAATTGTGGGACTGCTCTCTTGCCACTCAAGCAATTATTGCAACTGGATTGCCCTACCTGATGTAATATTTCTCTCCACATAAAGAGTTAGAATCAACAGTTACTCAAAAAACATTAACCAGATAAACAATGTAACAATACAATCTCGGCCTTTGTTTCCAGGTGTTGAATCCTTCAGAACGTTTTGCTGACATTATCGTTGAGCAAGAGTAAGAACATGATTCCCCTTTCAACCAGAAAACAATGATATTCTCAATCTTTAGAATTAAAATACAATAATTCTGGTGGTTCTTCAGGCATCAGGAAAATACTGCTGCTATAATCAGGGCTTTTTTAGCATTCAAACGACTGTATCCAGGCTACAGAGAGAAAGAAATTGAAGTCTCTGGAAAAGGCAATTAAATTTCTTGACAAAGGCGGAAGCCTGATGGTTCATGGTATGGTTACTGGGGAATTTGCTTCCTATATGCTACATCCTTTGTCCTAACAGGGTTAGCGGCTGCTGGGAAGACGTATGAAAATAGTGAAGCTGTTAACTTCTACCTATCAACACAAAATGAAGAGGGTAGCTGGGATGAGAGCCTAGAATCTTGCCCAAGCATGGCAAGTAAATTTGCTTCTGACCATAAAAATTACTTCTCCTCGCTTAATAAACAGTGAAACAAATAACAATAATATCATTGTTGAAACTTGTATGGGATAAGAAGAAACAAGTGATCGAAATAAGGCTTCGGATTTTTTGGCGTAGTGCCGCAGCGCTTGGGACTAGGGCCGCGGCGCCTCTCGTCTAGTAGCCAAAAGGAAAATTCCCGTCGTCAGCGCCACGGCGCTGCTTCCCAGCGCCGCAGCGTCGAAACTTCAGAGAGCTCTGCAGAATTATCAGCGCCACGGCGCTAAGAGGCAGAGCTGCGGCGCCGGGGTCAGCGCCGCGGCGTCAAGGGCGTAGAGCCGCGGCACTGTCCAACGGTAAAATTCTGGAAACTTCAAAAGTTGTATCTATTTTTAATAGTCACAACCTTTGAAGTGAAAGGATGCTTATGGACGAAAATGATGTTATATAAAGCATGTTGATCACTTGATTGAAACATAGAACACAATACAATCAATCATTTAACACAATTAATGATTTGAGATTGGTGCTTCTTCTTCTTCTTCCCTAAATATATTTCTGAAAAAGACATAAAGTAAATTCGACAGGGGTCAAGTTCTTGTGCGAGAACTCGAACCAGATAGTTGTATCCTCTAGATAGACGTCCGTGAAACTACAACACAAGTGGAGACGAATTTCTGTCTTAGGACACTGCGACAGCAGGCCTCTATCGTATCAAGTTAGTATTGAATTTCCAGTTTGTAGTAAATTTGTTGTTGATTTCAATTATTATTGAGTTATTATTATTCAATTGTGTTTGCTTATTTGAAGATCCTACATTGGCACTAACAATATTTGTGTGTTAGAATGTTTGATTTTACATAATATGTTTTGCAACAGAAATACACACCACTTGAAGGGAACTGAATAAATTTGGTACAGACCTCATGGGATATGATTGGTCTCAACGTATGCTGGACAGGTTAGTATTAGTTTAATGTGCTGGGCTTATGTCAACTTTTGCAAAAAAAATCAAACATTTGGGACATGCTTAGGAGATGAACTAACATATAATAATTGTTACGCTTAAGATCCTTCAACTAACGAAAAATCCCATCAGTTCGAAACTCAATCCTAAACTTCGGAGTGGCAAGTAGCAGAAAGAGAAAGTCCAACTTAGGCCTCAGGCTTGAGAAGTGGGTAAACTAACGAAGGGAAGAATTTTATTTAATCACAGAATTGAATCGGGTCTCATCCCTTAGTGTTCAATAAACCACCGTTGATGCAATATCTGGTGGGGAAGGCATTCCCACTGCTACAGTTGGAGTTGACGGTCCTAGTTCTCTTGCTTCCTGCCGCTTCCTCGTTAACTAGGCTGAGAGAGAGAGATCGGACAGCTTTACACAGAGCAGCAAAGTTATTGATTAATGGACGATGGAGATTTTCCACAACAGATCTCTAGAGTCCCTCCACCAACACAGACAAAAAAACGAAAAGGAAGTAAACAATTGATAGAAGAATTAAACACAAGTCTAATTCCATAACATACAAGGGAATGCAGCCTCTGTTGAGGGCCTAATCTTCTCCTAATTATAACTTCCTTATTACAGGATATTACTGGAGTCCACATGAAGAATTGTGTGCTTCACTATGCCATGTATAGGAGCTGTTTCCCATTGTGAGCACTGGCAGAATATCGGACGCGCTTGGCAGTCCCAATGCCTCAATTAAATTTAAGGCTGCCAAAAAAAATTTCACCAAGTATAATTGTAGTAACGATTTCCATTGCTTTGTTAAGTGTGTTGATAAATGTAATAAATACTATGCAGAAATGAAATTTCAACATATTTTCTAACCTCCTCTCCGTGCTAAAAAATCAATCTACTGATACAAGCTTTCTTAAGTCTATAAACAACCTTTTAAAATATCTATAAATAGCCTCCGCTTGCCTGTGGAAAATCTCCTCTTTCTTTCATTCAACAGCCCACAGTATGCACAGCGGAGTTGAATCCCATACCTTCTGGACAGACTTTGCTCCCCCGAAATGCAGCAAGACTGATCGACACACTTAAGTCATGAAAATTTTAATCACTTTGTCACCAACATGATTAACAATTGAATTGCATTCACATCCTTCTATAATCAACTTCACTCTCTGCATATTTTGCAGCAACACACCTCTTATAGATTTTTTTTGTAACTGGTAACTGTAAGTCTGTAACACACCTCTTGTAGATCTAACTGTGTAGTTCAAGGTACATTTTTTTCCAGAGTTTATTATAAAGCAAACAAAAGTACATGAAGTTAAAAATCAGCATCAAACTATTCGTGACCACTTCTGCGACCATTTTGTCAAAATAAATAAACTAAATAAAAGCAGAAAATAATTCATTTTCAAATTTCAATCGCTCTATTCCATTACAGATATGATTTCAGATCAGCCATATAACTTCTTAATCACAACTTCAGTTATCCATAACAATCACATTCCACAATATCTTAAGCAACTAATGTAAGTGTAATTGGACATTTCGGATTGGAGATGTCCTGTTATCAGTGCCTAAGATCTACACTTAGGTAATTTTACCGAGGACTTCCAAAATAAAATAAAGTAAGACCTGAAGACACGAGGTTAACTGTAAATTTCATCATCAACTTCAATTACTCTATTCCACTATAGATATATCTCATGAGTTGTATAACTTCCCCAGAGGAGAGGCAGATGTAGTATTTTGGCTATGGGTTCATCTAAACCTAGAATTTTCAACACGAAGTATAAATATATATCCACATACCCCACTTGTGGTTACACTGGGTATGTTGTTGTTGAAGTGTGTATATATACCCACTTGTGGTTACACTGGGTATGTTGTTGTTGAAGTGTGTATATATATATATATATATATATATACTTACTAAAATTTCAATAAATATTATGTCTACTGTAGTTTAGTGCTAAGAATCTTAAAGGTTGAACCCATTAAGTTTAAAGGTTGGATCCGCCTCTGAACTTCCTTAATCATGACATTCAGTAAGTCATAGCAAATTGAACTTCACTTTTCTGTCAAAAGCATACTTAAGCAACAAATCAATGTATAACTGGATATCTCAAATTGGAGAATTTCCTATACATTGATGCATGTTGAATTACACTTAATTTTTTTGCGGGGAGCTTTCAATTTAGTTGTTCACTTCAGTTCTACAACAAGTGAAGCAAAGGAAGATAACACTGCAAAGTCATAAACAAGATTCTAAATCAGCAATAGTCCTTAAAATCATGTCATTAGAATACCCCAGCTTCCTCCATGAACATTATAGACAGAGTTTCTGTGTGGTTTTTCAACCTCGGGATCAATGTCAAAGAGGGAGAACACATATTTGGATGAGAAACAGATCAACATCCAACGTTATTCCTTATGTGTTATTAAGGAACAAAATTTTGCTGCTAATTCGCTCCATTAGCATATATAACCAGATTCTCTTCAAATCTCGAAATGCTTCACAGACTAATTTAGTGTTTGGGAACTCCTGAAATCCAGATTTAGTGAGTGAGACACAACCTAAAGTAGCTTTGTTATCTTGCTCAGGAAATGCTGAAATTGTTGGTACCTTTTTGGAGTCAACATTGCTCCAAGGGGTCTAAACTTAAATCTCTCACGACCTCCCTTACCCTCTCTGCCTCTCTCTCTCTCTACGTGCACACTCACACACACATAATGCACACCCACATATTGTACAATGTGTATGCGCACAAACAATAATATTTTATCACTATTATAGTACATACAATTTATTGCCACTGATCAATGTCAAACATTAAACTAAGGCTAGCAAATTGGATTGACCAAGATGTACATCAATTACTAACTAGATTATAAAATAGAATAAGAATTGGTAAGATGCTAATCTTTGAGTACCCAGACTCTAATGTAGCTTATGATATAGTGAAACCAAAGAAGCAGTTAATAGCCTGCAATTTCATTGTTTACAACCACTAATATTTACTTTGATCAGGCCACTGGCTTAATATGATAAAAAAAATGGGAAACTAGTTACCCTTGCATGGGGATGGGACTCAGCATCTGACAAGCACAAGCCAAAGGAAGACATTAAGAGGTGAAAATGTTGGGACTTTTCAAGTCCAATATCCAAGAAATTACTCAATATTGGGTGGAAAAAAGTGTGGGGACCGACAAACCACTCAAATCTGCCAATTAAATAGATTTGGGTAGGCAGATTTTCTAAATAGCAACAAGATATCAAGTACTGGCATTTCCTGTAATGCTTCCAGTTCATTTTAAAAGAAATTTGTTGAAATATACAGTATACTTAGCATGAAAGAGTTAAACACCAAAAACTAAGTTGGTTTTACTAGATTTATTAAGGCCAATTGGCCCAATTCACACAAACCCATCATTGGTCTCTTACAGAGTAAGGTATTTTACTTTATATTCCACAAATCCGTTCAGATTCTTGAGGCAAACTCAAATATGGAAGGTCAACACATCTAATCTATACAACAACAGATGAGTTCATAGTAAAATTTATGTCGATCACGATTCTCTAACTAATCTCTTTTCTGAAACTGTATTTTTGTAGTAAAAACCTCATAGAAGTCTAGATGTGCCTACCAAACATGATTTTTTGGGGCAAAATCACTTTTTCTCTTGACTTTGGTCCATCAATGTTCTGAGAAGTTGCTTTGTTAACTGCTCTTGCAGTTGGTAATTCAGTGCCAAGCTTTTCTCCAAATTCTCTTTTATAGATAGTTGTTCTTTTTTTCTCATCTCAGCAGCAGCAATCTCAGAATTATTTGAATGGTTAAGGTTGCCTTGAAGTTCTGAAAATCTTGTCTTGAGCTGGAGTAAAGATCAGAGAAACCAAAGAAAATTCTGTTCAGCAAGCAAGTTATAAGTTTTACAAAGTGTTGCGAAAATTGGAGAGCTAAATAAAGACAAACACAACATATTCCAGAAGCTCTAGTGAAGACCAGTTATTTTGTTTTTTTTGTCTGTTGCTCCAAGGACTTGTACCTTGAAATTTGACAAATCTGCTAGTCACTCCACTGTTTTACTAGGATAAAGAATCATAGAGCTTAGCAAAACAAGAGAGGAAGATACCATTTCAAGAGAAGCATAAGCAGCCTCAAGAAAGTAATCCAAAAAAAACTTGTATACCCTACCACCCAATCGTATTACTCGTGGTTGCTGTATGCATTTCACTTGCTACGTGATTGATTGACATATACATGGCATCTTGAGCCGATGCATATCAAAGAATAACCAGAAAATTGTAGCCGTACCAGTAAGGTCTACGAGGAACTTAATTATTTATGGCAACTCAGTATAGCTTCAGGAAATATTTTTCAAGCAGACACAACTAACTACTTCCTACATCCAGACAACGCGAACAGATGCAAACATTAACGTGACTTTTGAGTTTGCAAAGTCAATCACAATATAACTACAGCTTCACCGTCTAGTCTTAAAACAATGAAGTTAAACCATAGGTCATCATAGTGCAAACATTATCGACGAGAATATATGTGTATGCCTAAAGAACTCAAAAACAAATTGATTTCATCATCACCTCATTCACGTGACTCCTCAATTCTTCGACTTGTACTTGGCATTCAACCAGGAAATCTTCCACTTGGTCCCTGAATTCCTCCATTTCTCCAGTTTGTAAACTGTAATAACTCTCTTTCTCTTTCTCTATTTCCTCCAAGTCCTCCACCTCATCCTTCAAATCCCTAACCACAAAGCAGCACTTAGAACTAGCCTCGTAAATCCATAATGTTTTGAGAGAAAAAATTCAAACAAAACGTAATCTCACAAATTTGGATTCGTATATCCATTATGTTTTGAGAAAACAAATTTCACACAAAAAACATCATTCTGAATCCAACAGGTAATCTCACAAATTTGAATATATCATTTCTTGATATAACTCCATATTCGAAACGTTAAAAAGTACTCCCTCTATCCCAATTTATGTGCTACGGTTCAGATTTCGAGAGTCAAACCGTAAACTCAAACATACAATAAGTTTTTTAAGAAATGATTTTCATATTTAGAAACGATATAAAAAGTAATATAAGTCACAATAATTAACAATTAAAAATATTCAAAGGATATACGAATAAATTCCGGTCAAAAAAATTTTTGCATGACTCTCAAAATTCGAACTGTATCACATGAATGTTGGGTTTTGATATTGGTGAATAGGAAATGATGGGATAAAAATTAAAGAGGGTAAAAGGCTCTTTTGTCCCACATCGAAAAAAGGAAAGGAAAGAGAGGTGTATATATTACATTACACCTTCGAGCGCTAAAAGGTGGTTGAGAGGCAAGGACCCTCGCGCCGCTGCCGCCGCTTCGGCTCGGCCGCCGCTTCGGCCGCCGCCGCCGGCCGATTCGGATTTGGATTCGGATTCGGATTTGGATTTGTCAAAAGATCGATTGATTAATTTGTATCCTGGTTTGGAGATTAAAACCTGTGTGGTTTTCTACTCCGTATGAAATTTCATATTCTAACTTGAAGATATAAAAACTTCGTTGGAATATTAAAATCCAGGAAAAAGTGTTTTCCAAAAAGGAAAAATAAAAGTGTTTTTTTCAGAAGGAAAAAAAAGTGTTTTTCAGTATGTTGTTTGAGACTAAAATCTTGAATTTTCTACTCCTATTGAGATTAAAGTTTTCATAACTTTCTACTCATTTGGATACTTGATTTGAAGATATAAAAACTTCATCAAGTATACAACATACACCCATCGCACTTCGCTTTCTATCAATTTTGATTCGGTTTGAAGAAATAAAATCTTCACCTGTGTACTATATTTGTTTCTATCAAAATTGATTCGGTTTGAAGAAATAAAATCTTCGCCATTGTATGATATTTGTCATGACGATTTGAAGAACATAAAAACTTCATCGCTCATTAAGGAGATTAAAACTTGTGTAGTTTTCTATTCCATATGAATATTAGTATTCGACTCAAGATATAAAAACTTCGTTGAATACTAAAGTTTCATAATTACACAACGATTTGAAGAACATAAAATCTTCATCGCTCATTAAGGAGATTAAAACTTGTGTAGTTTTACTCCATATGAATATTAGTATTCGACTCAAGATATAAAAGCTTCGTTGGAATACTAAAGTTTCATAACTATACCGTGATTTGAAGAAATAAAATCTTCATCGCTCAAATTACGATTTGAAGAAATAAAATCTTCATCGCTTAAGTTTCACAATTATACTCCGATTTGAAGAAATAAAATCTTCATCGTTTGAGTCTGTGATTTAATTGCTATTCTGGTTTTATTAAGTAAAACAGTTTGTCGATTTGATGACAAACAAATAATGGCAATTGATCCGAATGATCCGTGTGCAACGTCAGTGCAATTTGGTTGGAAACCCAAAGGAGTGGCCGGATTCTCGTGTCACTCGACATGTTCATACCGCAAAGAAGCATTTGCAACCTATGCTCCTACTGGACCCAAGAGGTATCTTGATGGAAATACCGCAATGACGAAGGTTGAAGGATATGGGAAGATACTCAAGATGACTTCATAGCGTCCCGACTCTCAACAATGTTACGCACGCCCAATAATTGGAAGAATTTAGTTTCACCGACTACTCACCAAAAACAGTTTAAGTGTGTGTTGTTAGAGAAAATTGTAATAAGTAAGAATGATATGTTCATAGAGCGGCTACCTCACCGAGGGCCTTTTCAAACTCAATGTAATGGTTGTTGTGATGATTAATGAAAATTCACTGCCTTACTTATCGAGTCAAATGATTTATGGCATGTTCGTTTAGGACATGTCAATTACAAAACTCATAAAATTGATCAATTTAGAAGTATTGCCTAAATTCGAGTGCAACAAATCAAAATGTGAAATTTGTGTTGAATCTAAGTTTGTTAAACATCCATATAAGTCTATTAATAAGAATTCAAATCCTTTAGACTTAATTCACACGTATATATGTGATATGAAGTCAATACCATCTCGCAAGGGAAAAAATATTTTATAACTTTCATCGACGATCGCACTGACATCAAGTATGTGTATTTGCTTAATAGTAAGGATGAAGCAATTAATGCATTTAAGCAATACAAGAACGAAGTAGAAAATCAATTGAATAAAAGATCAAAATGATTAGAAGTGATAGGAGAGTACGAATCTCCTTTTGCAGACATGTTTGGAATATGGAATTATTCATCAAACTATCGCTCTACACACCACAATCAAATGGAATCATGGAAAGGAAAACCGAACATTAAAGGAAATGATGAATGTCTTACTAATTAGTTCCGCCATCGCAGAGCCATGTGGGAAGCTATCTCTAGACTAATCGAATACTCAACAGAGTACCCTACAAAGAAAACACAATCTATTCCATATGATCTATGGAAAGGAAGAAAACCCAACTTGAAATATTTCAAAGTGTGGGAGTGTTTAGCAAAGGTCCAAGTTCCTTTGCCCAAAAGTGGTAAAAATCGGACCAAAACTGGATTGTGTTTTTATTGGCTATGCTACAAACAAAGAAAGCTTTCGGTTTTGGTTCACAACCGGACAATCCCAAATTCATGTTAATACGGTAATTGAATCGATAACGTCGAATTCTTTGAAAACATCTATCCGTATAAAATCGAATGTGAGTCGCCAGTGAAAGATCTAAACGATCGCGGGAAGAACCAAAGGAAAGTATACCAAGCAAAGAGGATCTAAGGCGAGCAAACGCCAAAAGACATCTACTTCCTTTCGACTGCACTTTGTAACATTCTTGCTTGAAAATGAGCCTCAAACATTTAAAGCAAAGAATGTCATCTTCTCGACTCAACATTTTGGAAAGCAATAATAGTGAGATTGAATCGATTTTAAACAACCATACATGGAAGTTAGTTGATCTTCCTCCGAAATAAACCTTTAGGATCAAAATGGATCTTTAAAAGGAAAATGAAAGCCGTTGGCTCTATTGACAAATATAACGCAAGACTTGTGGTCATAGGTTTTAGACAAAAAGAAGGTCTTGATTACTTTGACACATACTCGCCGGTGAGACAAATAACATCTATTCGGTGTTAGTGGCAATCGGCGTCAGATATGGTCTTGAAATCCATCAAACGGATGTCAAGACGACTTTCTTAAATGGAGAATCGAGGAAGAAATTTACATGGAACAACCCGAGGGTTTTGTGGTTCCCGTAAAGAAAGGAAAGTGTGCAGACTTGTGAAGTCACTTTATGGACTTAAACAAGCACCCAAACAATGGCATGCAAAATTTGACCAAACAATGTTGCAAATGGATTTAAGATTAATGAGTGTGACAAATGTGTTTACATTAAAAATACTCCAAATCATGAAGTCATTGTTTGTTTGTATGTTGATGACATGCGATAATGAGTAAAAATATTGTCGATATAAATGCTACGCGTCAGATGCTCGCTAGCAAATTTGACATGAAAGACTTGGGGTTGCCGATTTGATCTTAGGAATTAAGATCCATAAAACTCCACAAGGTCTAGCATTATCACGATACATTATATTGAAAAAGTACTTGACAAGTTCAAGTATTTAAATTTCAATGTTGCAAAGACTCCAATTGATGTAAGTTTTGCACTTCAAAAGAATGAAGGTGAAAGTGACTCACAATGGACTATGCACGAAGTTTTGGAAAGTTTGATGTATATTATGAATTGTACGACCGGATATAGACGTGCTATAAGCAAGCCGAGTCGATTCACGAGTAATCCCAATCAAACTCATCGACGGCAATGAAACGAGTCTTGGGATACTTACAACACACTCAAAACTATGCTTTGCATTATAATAAATATCCCGCAAAGATTGAGGATATAGTGATGCAAATCGATCACCGGATCGTTTGAAGTTAAATCCACGAGTGGATATGTTTTCACCGTCATGCGGAGGAGCGATGTCTTGGAAATCATCAAAATGCATACGCATCGCCCGCTCTACAATGGAATCGAATTTATAGCTTTAGACAAGGGTGAAAGAAGTTCGAATGGCGAATTTCTTAGAAGATATTCGCTCGCCCAAACCTTTGGCTCCTATATGTATACACCGCGATACCAAGCAAAGAATAGGTAGAGGTGAGCGTAATGTATAACGGAAAATCTCGTCACATACGACGGAGACACAATACCGTTAGACAACTCTTCTAGTGGCGTTATCACAATTGATTATGTAAAGTCAAGAGATAACGTGGCGGATCCGCTTACAAAAGGCTTATCTCAGAGGGAGTTGGTAGATCATCAACGAATGGGGTTAAGGCCAGGACAAGTCATCACGGCGGTAACTCTACCTAGCAGATCGAGATCCCAAGAGCTAGGTTCAAGGAGATCAAACAAAGTCAGGATCGACGGTCAACATTGTCAAATAACTCAACCCATTCTCGGATGAAGACAATGTTCGTAAATAAGGATAAGACTTTATGGCTTGTTAATGAGTTAATAAAGCATTAAGGTTTTTAACGGTTATCTAAATCGCGACGATGACCGCATAATGTGGCTATAAGACCACATGTTTAGAAATCACATATGCGAGTGTTAAGTGTAAGCCGCTTTAAAGGGAATGACGGTAAGGTCCATTCTATGCACTCGTGAGACCAGGCGGTGTTCATGGCTGAAACGAACACAACCGTGAGAACCATAAACGGTTGAGGGTTGATTGTGTGTCTTATGTTGTCTAGGTATACAACAAAGTTCGAAATTCAAAGATATCAAATCTACCGATTGATCGAGTATATCCGATATAAGTTCACTACGGAAAATTCAAAGGAACCCTACTTATCCAGACGATCAATTCTCGCTTGTATATCACACTCGTCCGTACATTCTTCTATCTTATAATCATTCCCCATTCATGTGGGGGATTGTTGGGTTTTGATATTGGTGAATAGGAAATGATGGGATAAAAATTAAAGAGGGTAAAAAGCTCTTTTGTCCCACATCGAAAAAAGGGAAGGAAAGAGAGGTGTATATATTACATTACATTCTCGCCGCTAAAAAGGGTTGAGAGGCAGACCCCTCGCCGTCGTCGCCGCCGCTCGGCTCGGCCGGCCGGCCGGCTTGGCCGGCCGGATTCGGATTCGGATTCGGATTCGGATTCGGATTCGTCAAAAGATCGATTGATTGATAATCTTTTTGGACAAACGTTTCTTTAATTAATTAATTATTTAATTAAAAACAAATCCAAACGGATCGACCCGCGACCCGATCCGACCCGTCCGGCTCTCCCTCTCTTTTCGAATTTCTCCAAATGAGGTGACTATTCGAATGGTTGCAACCATTCGTAATCGATTTAACCTATAAATTCTTGATCATTTCAAGAATTTATTCACCAATTAATACAATCAATCAAATTCGAGTTGCTCTTCAACTCGAAAATTTCATTCGTGTGATATCTTTGCCGTTGAGTGGTTCGTTCTACTGGAATTTGAAGTACTACTATTCGGTAAGATAATCGTTCTATCCCGGGAGGCGATATTAGTTAACCTCGAAATCTTGTGAGGAATAATTTCCTTAGGACACTTTGAACTAAGTGGGCTCGATTACATTCTGAAATTATTTTTCCAAAACAGATTCTGTTTTCGTTTATTGTTTCATTTATGTTATATGTTTCACTAAGTGATTAACATATTGTTTTGAATCATTATTTAGCCAAATACAGATTATTATACCAACAATGAATTGGGACAAAGGGAGTAACACAGATGTAATTTTTGGCTAGAGCAAATGAAGGTTAATGCCCTTTAGTTTCTTAACAAATACTCTCCATGTGTCTCAATTTAAGTGACACAATTTCCTTTTTAGTCAATTCATAAAAAAAGATACATTTTCTTATTTAACAATAATTTAACTTTAAATATTATCTTTTACCCTTAACTGAATAATTTATAAACAGACAAATATATTTGACTTTTGACTATTGCGTACTCAGTCAAACCATAAACTGAGATGCAAGCACAATATGAAATCAACAGAGTAAAGAAAAAATGAGATGCCTGTATTTGTGAAGATTGTGGAGATAATGAGGATGAAGGTGGTGGAGGCGGGATTTGAGAGAAGAGAGGACGAAGTGGTGAGAAGCAATTTTGCGGTCTAGGTTGAGGCAACGTAGTTCTATGGATGTGATGTTAGACAATCTCGAGGCTAAAACCTGAGACTTGCTGTGTTGAAGCTCTTTCTCCAACTGAAGAAGAGAGAGACGCTCCTTTCTAGTCCGCTCCATTTGTTCAACTCTTTCACCAAATGCCGCCATACTCCTCTCTGCACATCACCAATTCCAAATGCACTTTGAATAAATACTCCCTCCCTTTCAATTTTAATTTTCATTAATAAACAATTTATTAACCATAATTACACATTCATAGCCCATAAAATACATTATAAACCCAAGGATGGTTTACTGCCTATGCTAATTAACAATTACACTGGTGTACGTGTGTTTTCTGAATTGAAGAAAATAAATTAGAATTCGATGCCTATCCGTTGTGTGTAACAATGAAGGAGGTGTCAATTGATGCTAGGTGGTAATTTGGTTGCTACAAATTGAGTGGGCCTAAGTAGAGGCGGACTTATACAAGAGATTGACGATGAATATATAATAGATATGATTAGGGCTGGCCAGTGGGCCGGGCCGACCCGACCCCGATTCCGACACGACCCCGTTAAAAAAAAATTAAAAAAAAAAAGCGGGATCGGGGCTCGAACCGGGGCGGGACAGGGTATGGTCCCGACCCCGCCAGGCCCGATCCCGCCCCGATCCCGACCCGCCCATCCGCACTGCGAGAAAATACCATTGTCTAACGGCCATTTTACATTTTGGTAGTTAGACAACGCCATTTTGGCTTCCTCCCCAACCCCACCCCTTTATATTTATTTTTAACTCCTAAGTTATTATATTTACACTTTAACCCAATTTTCCAACTATAAATACTTCATTTCCTCCTCTTATTATCTTCACAAATCTTTCTACTCTCTAATCTCTCAATCAATCAATCTATATTCTATATACAACATTGTCTACTACATATTCAATCTATTTATTAATTTGAGAATTGGGAGTAAAGTTGGCAACTAGCTTGAGGATTATCTATCGAGCAAAGTTTCATTTTCAACCTTCGATTACACGCCGACTCTACGCTCGGCGTTTATCTGTCGTTCTCTCATTAAATTATTATTTTGTTTTTATTTCATTTAGCACATTTAATTTCATTATCTTTAAGTCTTTAACTATTTATTAATTATTACCATGAAAAGAGTAAAAAGTGTTTTTGACAAGGGTACTTCTTCTACAGTAGGGCAAGTATGAGGGGTACTTCTTCTAGTATTCCTAGACAAGATGATTTTATAGATCCCGAATGTTTCTGAAATACCATATGATCTTGACACAAATGATTATCCTCAAATTGAAGAAGATTTTAATTTAGATGACACTCTAGATGATGATACACCTACTAATGAAGATGATGATACACCCACTAGTGAAATGCCTCCTATCCCCCCTACTATGAGACGAGGTCCGGCAAAACGATCATTAAAATCAGTTGTATGGAAATATTTTGACAGGGACGTACCGAATCAAGTAGTTGTATGTAAAACTTGTAAAAATGTTTATTCTTTTAAAACTGGACAATGTCATGGTGGGACGGGGGGTTTAGGAGGACATCTATTGCAAAAACACAAAATCTTGCATGCCCAATACATGATTGAAAAAAATGGTGAGCAAGCGTCCTCTCAATCGGGACAAGGTTCACATACTGTCCCGGACAAAGTATGGGTCAAATTAACCCTAAGACGGGGGGAGTTGTAGGCCCTAAATACGATAAACATAAAGATAGGGAAGCACTAGCAAAATTAGTTGCTGTGGAGGGTTTGCCTTTTTCATTTCCTGAATCTCCTGGTTTTATTCATTATATTAGAGATATGTATAATCCTGCTTATAAAGGTTTTCCTAGATCAACTGTTAAAAGAGATGTATTTAAATTTGCACATGAATATCAACAGTATTTACGTTATGCATTATATCATTTAAATTGCAAAGTCGCTCTAACTTCTGATATAGGTCGTAGTACTAACGGCCATGATTATTTAACTAACTTTGTCATTGGATAGATTATAAATGGTTTATGCAAAAACGTATTTTAGCATATGGATATATAGATAGTAGGCACATTGGTGAGTTTATTTCAGAAAATATTTATTCAGTCTGCGATTATTACGGAATAACTGATAAAGTTATGAGTATTACATTAGATAATGCATCTTCTAACAATTCTGTTATTAGTATTTTAAGAGATGTTTTAACTCCGTCTTTTCCAAAACATTTTCATATCAAATGTGTGTGCCATATTTATAACTTAGTTGTAAAGGATGGTCTTTCACTTTTTCAAGATATTCTTGAAAAAATACAATTTGCTATACACTTTATTTTTAAAAATAATAGAATTCAACAGAGAAAAGAATATAAAAAAACTTGTCACGATTGTGGACTATCTTACAGAAAAATTCCCGAAGAAGTACCAACTAGGTGGAATTCTTTATATGACCAACTAGTTGTTGCTTATGACTATAGAAAACCTATCACTTTATTTTTTAACGCCCATAATCAAAATCCAAATGATATGATTGTGGATAATGATTGGGACAAAATTAGAGAACTTATTGTATTTCTAGAAAATTTTCAACGAGCAACAAAAGAATTTTCTACTTTATATTATCCTACTATTTCAACTATGTTGTTTTATATAGCTATAATATTTTTACTTCTTAAAGAATATATGGAAAAACCCTTATAAGGCATTTATTAAAAAATATTTATGAAATTAAAGAAATATTGTATTCCTATTCCCTATTTATATTATTGGTCAGTATTAAACCCGACTATTAAAGTAGAGGGTTGTAAAAGTCTTATTGAAAATATTTATACCTGTATGGACGTACTACCACCTCCAACTCCCAAAAATTTAAATGTTGAGCCACCTATTGAACAAACGCTAGAAGAAGTGTTGAATAGCGTAGAAGATGAATGCAAAAAAGTATATCGGCATTACCAGCAAGAAAGTGCTAGTAACCAACCGACTTTTGTACCATCTTCTTCTTCAACACAGCCTAAAAAAAGACATGTTGTTTCTGGGGCTAGTACTAATTCTATTGAAAGCCTCAGAAATAGAATGTGCGGTGGTAGCAGTGCTAACCAAATTAGCGAGTTCGATGTTTTTGTTTTGCAGGGTAATTTATCTTACCAAACAGTTATCAATGAAGAAGGAAAGGAAGATTTGCTGAAATATTGGATGCAGAATGAGAAGACATTTCCGACACTTTCAATGATGGCCTGAGATATTTTGAACATTCAAGCGTCATCAATCGCTTCTGAAAGCGTTTTTTCTGCAGGTAGATTTCAAATAGGAGAGCAAAGACACTCATTAGCCGGAGACAGCTTGGAGATGGCGGTACTATTCAGAGATTGGATACGAGCGGAGCGAAGGAGGTGCGGTCAATCAGAGATTAACGAAGAAGAAGACGACAACTACAACGACATTTTATCTGAAGGCTTGAGTAGCGACGTGGAACAATTTGACCAAGATTTACCAATTCCAACCGAAGAACCACAAGAAATTATAAAGAAACTAGAAAAAATATTTTCAATTTGGTAATTTATTTCATTGCAATTTTTTAATTTTTCTATGTCTTTTGCAAATTTTTTCAACAACAGTACACTACAATGTTGTAATTTTGAATCTTGTATATTTCAATGAAATAAATCAAATAATTAATAATATAAGAGGCACAAAAATAGCCTTGAAATGTTTTTTTTACACTCTTCTTGTCTTTGTTTAATTATTTAGTTTGTACTTTATAGTTTATACTTTATAAATATATTATATATATGAGTATAATACTATATGACAAGTATATGTTAATGTTACTTTGTTAGTAATTTAGTATTTTTAATTTAGTGGAAAAAAATTTAAAAAATAAAAATAAAAATAAACCCGCTCGACTTCGCTAAGCCAGGGATCGACCGGACGGACACAGTATGGTCCCGACCGACCCGCCCGACCCGGCTCGACCCGCCCTCTTCTCCGACAGGCCCCGTCGATCCCGCTAAACCCGAGCCTCGGTGGGCGACTTGGCGATCCTAGATATGATCGAGTTTGGGAATGATGAAATTGAGTATGAGAATTAGTGAAGCTAATGAAAATAATGATTTTGGTATACACTATCACATACTTTCATTTTTAGTTAGTCCCAAAAAGAATAATAATTTTTTTATTTTGTAATAATTTAACTTTAAACTTTACATTTTACGCTTAACGAGATAATCTATAACCACACAAATATCTTTGACTTATTTTAGACCACAGAATTCAAAAATCTTCATTTATTTCTTAAATTCCGTGTCAAGTCAAAAACCTTCATATAAAATGGAACGAATGGAGTAATAGAAAATGTTCTATTATTTGTAGGCGAAACCAAAAACATGCAAGTCGAATACATATATAAATGATGCGGAAAATTAAAAGAAACACACAAAGTACTGACAAGGTCTTACTACTTAATACATATAAGTCTAACTCCAACTCGAAAAACATGTAAGTCATAAGTACAAGAGCTCTACAAAATGTGATTACAAGTCTTGATTACTAATACAATACCATTTAAAGTAATAAGACATAAATAAAATATATAGAGGAATCTAGTGGTGGGAAGACAACATCAGCTCATCCTGAACTCCAAATCAAAGCTCTCTGAATACTCGTCCATATCCCAATACTCAACCTGTGCTCCGATTTGTATCTGCACAAAGAAGTTGTTGCAAGTGTATCAGTGAGTACGGGAAACACGTGTATCCAACAACATCGTTGACCAATCCTAAATATAGTGATGGCGATGGTTGGTACTTCTCATATTACTAAATTAGTCAAGATATATATATATATATATATATATATATATATATATATATATATATATATATATATATATATATATATATAGTTTGTAAGCATTTTAACCTTGTAAATAAGATTCTACGACTAAGTCAACCACAAAGATCATCATTGTTACTGAGAATCATCATAAAGTTTCAATCTTTAACCCTAGAGAGCCAAGTATAACCACAAAGTTCCAACATATGCCCAATTAGGGCATCCAACCCCATAATGGTTCTATCTTTTAATTCTTTACATTAAAGAAGTCATAAAGATTCTATCTTTCTTTCCTTTTTTAAGCAAGTAAAATCACAAAGACTACACATTTATATCATGAAGTTCACATCAACAATGATAAATGATATGCAATGGAAAAGATATGTATTCTATGCAATGGTCATATGCACCCGGTATACATACGCTTCTGCAATAGATTTCATGTGATTCATAAGAGACTCAAGAGGTCAATATACCCACCTGAAACCATTTCTCATCGGGTCCCAGCTCTGATGTTATAATATCATCATCATTATCACACTTTCCATGTATCATATCCAAATATCTAGCCTTCAAGACCACTTTCATGTACCTCATCAATTAGATGCCAATACTATCATGAATGTAATGCGTACACAATACAGCTGCATAATATCAATTCAATTTATCAAAACAAGTCATTTTACATAACTTAGACAAGATGTAGCGTGATGAATGCATGACAAGTCATAAATCAAGGAAACTATCAATCATGGCTATCATAGCCCAAGTAAACAACAGTCATACCAAACTAAGTGGATTTACACACCACTCTTCGAGGTCTGATGGCTAAACACATAGTCTCTGTCACAAATATAACTACTTTACATTTTAATTACCTGTTATATGTACATCGGTACCCACACAAGTGTTCATAACCTCATGAATATGGGACCCCAATTCCCTCATTACGCTCCTTAATTAATTAACAAATACACAAACACTACAAAAGGGTCTAGTAAGTCTCAACTTGCATGAATTCAAATTCAGAGAGTCACTCCACATCTTTGCCTTTCAGTTGAGATTCCGAACTATCTCAATATATTCAATTACGGATTCTACATAAGGATACGAGTCTAATGATAGCCATAAAGCCATATAAAGAGTTTGGGTCCAAAACGTCAATTCAAAACTCATTCACAACCCCCAAAGGTCAAAATGGCAATGTATTATGAAAATGAGTTCATCATGATCAAAATAGTATTCTACAAGGTCATACGAATCCAACAGCACTCATATTGGTATACTTTAATTTGAATCTCAAAAGGTTAACAATGGACCAACAAGGGCAAAACTGAAATTTAAGCTTAAAATCATCTTACCCATAGTCTAGATAGTCCATAACCTAAAAATCATCAAGTTCTAATCCTAATTGAACCATCAATTTCATGAAATTCATCAAAACATGTTTTCATAGAAACCCACAATTTCTACTTAGGAATCATGATTAGAATCATAAATAAATGAAAGAAATAATTGATAAACACTTAAATGGAGATTTACATCTATCCCAATGAAGAAACTTGAATTTGGCACTTAAAATCTCTCTAATACGAGCTCTATATCTTCTAAAATAGGTGAATGAAATAATGAATTCGAACTAGGGATTTTAATCTCTCACTGTCAGGGGTCTTCGCAAATGTGACCCCTGGTTCACAAATGCGAGAAAGACCTCGCAATTGAGGTACTCACAAAAGCGAACATGACCTCGCAATTGCGGAACCTGCCAGCCCTTCCCCAACCTCACAAATGCGACAAGAGGGTCGCAAATGCGGGCCTCGCAAGACAAGGCCATAGCAATTGCGGCCTCACCAGAACCAACTGAACCAGAAAATTCTGATTTTCAACAATTCTCACCTCAACCCACGGAACTCATTCGGACTCACCCATACACAAACTAAATATGCATTTCTATCATAAAATACATTTCGGACTTGTTCACGCACTTGAAATTTTCAGAAAAGTCTCCTTAACCTGAGTTTGACCATAGTCAACTCTTAAATTATAAAAGTCCTACTTCCCAACCACCGCCCAAAACACACTTGATTGCCTCAGAATCCAAACTGAAGACCGACTAAGTCATAAATGACATTCTGGATCTAATGGAATCGATGAAATCTCAAAAATGACGCATTTACCCAAAAATTAACTATGAGTCAAACCTCTCTATTTCCTTTACTTTGAAATTTCTAAACTTGCTAAAATGAATCTGAAACTCGCCCGATAGCCTCGGGAACCATGTCACTCATCCCCGCATGTCACAAACACATAAATAAAGTCGCGAAAATGGTATTTTAGGGATTTCTAGAAAAATGTTCAAATGAATATGCGAGTCGTTACATATAGTTTATTTTAGTTAATATATTACACTCCCTCTGTTCACTTTTATTTGTTTCAATGGACTATGCAAATCCCTTAAGAAATACTCACTTCGTCCATTTTACTTTTCTAATATACTAAAAATAGATGTTCATATTTACTTGTCTCGTTTGAAAACCAAGAGATAATTTATCATTTCATACCTATTTTACCTTTATTTTTAGTTATAGAGTTTGAAACTTCAAGAAACTTTTAAATGCACAATTTTAAAGTATGTTTGATTGATTTGAACTATTTAAATGATTTATAATAATTAGGGTGATATAGTAAAATTATCATTTTATTTATTGCTTCTTAGAGGTGTGCCAAGTCAAACAAGGATAAGTACAAATGAACAAAGGGTGTAGTAAATAAAGTATATATTTTATCATAATACCTCATGTTAATGGTGTATTGTTGAGTGTATTTTGGTACATTCTTTTGAGTCATTTTTAGTTAGTATTTTACTCTTTTCATTTGTGTTTAGTATAGTATTAGGGTTGTTTTTCTTTCTTTTGAGTCACATCGGTTCCAAAGGAGGAAATACAGAATTGAGGATGAAATGAGCTCAATGAAGATGAAATTTGCACAAGCACAGCCCAAAGAATGAAGCCTAAAATGTCTCAAGAAGAATAAAAGAAATCAGGTGAAATCCGGACGAAAACAGGTCAAGGGTCGCGGCGCAAGGCAAGGAAGGGACGCGGCGTTGATGAGCCACGGCTGAAGAAATTAGGGCCGCGGTGTAAAAATTCCAGAGAGCAAGAAAAATATTCACCGTGCCAAGAGCCGCGACGCCTGGACGAAGGGCCGCGGCGCCAAAGAAGAAGAATGCTCCAGTGATTTTTGCCGATTAAGGGCCGCGGCGCCGACGCGCATAATTTCCAGATTTGAGTCGAATTTGGCCAAGGGTAAAAGGGTCCGGTGCAAGGTTTTTCTCATATATAAATACCCTAAACCCTACCATACTTTACATCATACTTTGAAGAGGAGAACGACGGCTACAAGCTACACAATTGGAGACTTTTGTTCAAGTTCTTTCTCTTTTCTTTACTTTAATTCAGTTTATGTTGGATTGTAATTTAGTTCTTAGCATGACAATGTTTAGGAGCTAATTACTTTATTAGGGTTTTCCGTCGAATCGCTTGAAACTCCTTCATATAGTTAATGCATTATTGGTGATTTCTTCTTCGGGCATATTAAGATCTATTCAATAATTGTTTTGATTGCTTGATAATTAACTGATCACTAATTGTCATCACATATATGATTTCGAATCAAAATTCTGAAAGGTGAGATTTGAATATGTTGTAGTTGAATAGACATAGGTTAAAATCGTGGACGAAAGTACCCCGATACTTGTGTAGTGTTTAGGGTTATTGTTCTTAATCCTCATGTGTGGTAAAATCTATCATAGAAATATAGAAGGTTTCTGCACATGATTGAGCTCTTGTATGTCCTAACCGGAATATAATGACAGATTAGTTAACCTACTATCTTAATACGAAGAAGAATCATTAGCATTGCATTAACGCGTGAAAGGGTGGATAGTTGAGGAGATTGGAAGCCCTATCTCCATCATAACTGTTTTAAATCCCAAAGTATTTTCAACATTAGTTTAGTTTCTGCACTTTATTTTAATTCGTAGTTATAATTGTCCAACAAAATAACGTTAACCAAATAGATACCATAGAATAGACAATCGGTACTTGATAACCAGTCTCTGTGGACGATATTCGGTCTTACTGACTATATTACTTGAAGTGATACGTACACTTGCGTAAGCACGTAGAAATAGCGCAACATGTATAGTTTCAATGGACTTTGGAGAATGATTAGAGAATGAGTAATTAATGTTAAGGATAACAAGAAAAATATAATTATCTTTCTCTTCATATGCTGAGTGAATAAGTAAAAGTAAAATTTATTTTTAATATAAACAAATAAAAGTGAATGGAGGGAGTGTTTATATTACCCAGATTACTATATTTATAGAGTAGCTTACAACCCGCAAGGGTAGTCAAGTTGGTGTAGCAGTAGAGCGCGGAACCGCAAAGTCACGAGTTCGATTCCCTGCATAAACTTTTTTGGTTGAGTCTGTCATTCCAACTAAACCAAGAAATATAGATATACCTAATATTCTCACAATAAATACTATAGTTTTGTGAAGGATTCATTCAAGCATGAAAGAGACAGCTAACGCTTACAATTAATGCATCCTTAAACCAAGAGAACAGGTATGTCTAACATCCACATTAAAATAAATAGAGTTTTGTGAAGGATTAATTCAAGCATAAAAGAGAGAGCTAAAAAGGATGTATAATCTTTTAAAATGTTGTCTTCTGATGGTCGACCAAACAACAATATAACGCAAGTTAAAGTTTCTCGATTGGCAACTGTTCTTTAGACTATCTTACAAAGTTGTTAAGTATTCAAATTTTGCTAAAGATTTCAATTGAGGAAAATAGAATTCTATCCAGGATATGGATTTGTTTTTCTTGCTCAATTCTAGTTTATATGAGTTACTCTTATTTTTATGGTTTCCATATATTATTTACCTTACAGTGTAACTTGACCTATTACAGAAGTAGCATACTATTGGAGTATCATTTTTGTAAACGTGCAGTGTTCAACAAAACAATATATATAGTGTATAATATATATCACTAATATAATATGAATCTTAGTCATAATTACAAGAGGAATCCTAGTTTATCATAATTATATATCACTAAATATTTATACAATATATATCAATTATAGGTAGGAATTGTTTTGTTGGACACTACACGTTTACAATTTTATCAGATTTGATAGAATCTTTTCCTCATATTTATTCATCAAATATGGTAAGAATATATACATGTAATACAATAACTATGAAGAGCCAATTTAATTCTAATAATATCACCTATTTAAGTCTAATAATATCATCTATTTAATTCTTTTACAACATACCATAATAGGATCTTACACCATACCATAATAGGCTCTTTACATTAATAATATTATTAATAGGCATTAATAATATTATTCTAACACCGCATGATTGAAGCCGAGGCGCGAACGCCGAGATCGTCCAAATTCTTCAAATAAAATCAGCGGAAGCCCTTTCGTGAAGATATCTGCGATTTGATGTCGCGTTGGGACATGTAATACTCGCACTTGTCCGCGAGCCACTTTTTCACAGATAAAATGGATATCCTACTCAATATGTTTAGTGCGTTGATGATGTATCGGATTCCCAGAGAGATATATCGCACTAATGTTATCACAGTAAATCATAGTATCCTTCGGAATTGGGCAATGAAGCTCTAGTAAAAGATTCTGAATCCAGCATGAGTCAGACACAACATTGGCAACATCACGGTATTCAACTTCAAAGACCGAGCGCGACATCGCTGGTTGTCGTTGGAAGACCATGAAACTAAATTATCACCGGGAAGACACAATAACCGATGTGGAGCGTGCGGTGTCCGACACCGCCTACCTGCGATGCGTATAAGTAACAAGTTTGGAGATGCAATATGGGTAAATGTGTAATCCATATTCCTGAGTACTCTTAATGTAGCGCACAATGCGTTTGAGTGCATATATATGTTCTTCCATCGGATTATGCATGAATAGGCACACTTGTTGCACGGCATAGATTATGTCTGGTCTGGTAAATGTGAGATACTGCAACGCGCCTGCTAGGTTGCGGTACAATGTTGGATCAGCAAAGGGTTTGCTAGAGATGACACTTAATTTGGACTTTGTGTCCACCGGTGTCGCTGAAGGTTTGCAAGAAGCCATTCCAGCCTGTTCCACGATCTCAGATGCATACTTCTTCTGGGAGAGAAAGAGCTCACCTGCATGTCGTGTCACAATAATTTCTAGAAAGAAGTGTAAAGGACCAAGATCCTTCATAGCAAATTCTGAACCAAGCTGAGATATGGTATTCTTGCGAAGGGAGTCTGAAGAAGCTGTCAGAATAATATCATCCACATACAACAGAAGATAAGCCGTATGATTACCCTGATGATAGATAAATAGAGAATTATCAGAACGACTGTGAAAAAACCCATTTGTGAGACAAAATCGCAAATCACGATACTGTGCCCCGGTGCCTGTTTGAGACCATACAAAGACTTGTTTAACAGGCATACATGATTGGGATATTTTGGATCTCTGTATCCCAATGGTTGATGCATGTAAACAGTCTCATTTAGGTGACCATGGAGAAAAGCATTTTTGACATCCAACTGGTGAAGTGTCCATCCTCTGGAGAGAGGCAAGCTTAGCATTGTTCTGATAGTAGCTGGTTTGACCACTGGACTGAATGTCTCCCCACAATTGATATCAACCTGCTGCGTCTTCCCATCACCTACAAGACGGGTCTTATGCCGCTCAAAAGAACCATCAGATTTTTCTTTATGACTAAAAATCCACATAGACCGAATTATATTAGTATTAGATGGACGAGGTACTAAATCTCATGTCCTATTTTTAATAAGAGCATGATATTCATCATCCATGACCATTTTCCAATTTGGGTCTTTTAGAGCAGACAATAGGTTACGTGGTAAAGGTGATTTGGATACTTGGGTGTGAAGGTTGTATTTAGTGTTGGGTTTGACAATACCATGTTGACTACGGGTGATCGGACGCGTTGTCGGGCCAGTGGACTGGACGCCACTGGCCAAAGATGGTATTTGTAAAGCTGGGCCTGGATCAGTGGCTTGGGTTGAATTAGAGGGCTGGTTGCCAATGGTTGGTGTCAAATCACATGGGTCTGAAGGTCACCATTCGGTACTGTGGAGATACCGTGACACGTTGAGCTCGGTATTGTGAAGGTACCGTGACAAGTTGGACCAGACTGTGTATTAGTATCCAAGACAGTGGGTTGGGCGTCATTTGTTAAGGACACGGGTAATGGGTGTAAAGAATTCTGCCCATTAGCTGTGGCAGTGACCGAATTATGGGACAATGGTTGGGTAAAAATTGGGTGTATCCCGGCATCCAGAAACTCATATGTGGGAGATCGTGACTCATGGATTTTTCTAAACGGGAATTGAGTTTCATCAAAGATAACATGACGGCTAATAAAAATTCTATTAGAGGATAGATCATAGCATTTGTATCCCCGATGATGGGATGGGTATCCCAAAAAAATGCATGGAATAGATCTTGGTTGTAATTTATGGATGATGGTGGATGGGAATAATGGATAACACAAGCAACCAAAGACCCGGAGATGAGAATATGTCGGTTCTCGGAGGTAAAGTAATTGAAGGGGTGTTTGGTGTGGTGTATTTTTATTTGGTAGTATATTCAACAAATAAGTAGTCATCTGAAGTGCATGATGCCAAAAGTTAGGAGGAATAGAGGCATGAGCAAGGGATGTCATGACAATGTTATTTATGGTTCGTATTTTTCGTTCCGCCTGTCCATTTTGTGAAGATGTGTGAGGGCATGAGAAACGAAAATTCAAACCATTTGTTTTGCAAAAATCTCAAAATTGTCTATTATCAAACTATCGCCCGTTATCACATTGGATGTTTTTGATATCCCGTTCAAACTGTTTTTGGATGAATGCTCTAAAAATAAGAAATGTGGAAAACACTTGAGATTTTTTCGATATGGGAAATGTCCACAAAAATTTAGAGTAGTCATCTAAAACAAGCAAGTAATATCTATGCCCCGAAGAGCTCAAAACAGGGGATGTCCAAATATCACAATGTATAGTATCAAATGACAAAAAAGTGCAATTAGAAAATGACTCAAATGGTATTTGAATGTGCTTACCCAAAGGACAAGATTGACACTTATTAAGAGTTCGCGTACATGAAATAGAATTATTGCGTTTGAGAGAGTTTAAAACAGACTCTCTCGGATGTCCCAATTGTTCATGCCACAAATTGGAATTAAAAACAGCAAAATTAAAATGTTTCTTGTCCGGTTGTAGTAGTGAAGTAACTGGATAAAGTTCTCTCTGGCTATCACATCTCATTAGCCGCGCCCCTGTCTGAAAATCATACACAATAAAACCAAAAGGATCAAAAGCTACGGTAACCCAGTTATCTGAAGTAAACTTTCGAACGGAGATTAGGTTTTTGATTAATTGTGGTACATGAATAACATTTTTCAAGGCTAATGGTGGATTTGGTTTGAACAATTTAGTAGAACCATACCCTTTAATTGGAATGAAATGGTCATTTCTGACAGTTATACCATTTGATTTGCTCAAATTAAAATAGGACGTAAGATTACCTTGGGATGACGTCATATGTGACGTTGCACCTGAGTCCATATACCAATTCGTGTCCAGTGAATTAAGCCCGAGTGTGTGCATGGCATGTTCAATGTCTGTCGGTTGGCCCACTGCTGAGTGGGCCTCGTTCCACACTTGAGGCCCAAAAAAGGGTGTTGTCCCGCCAGCAGTTATCGCTTTCCACCATTGTTGGTTTGTTTAAATTCGCCCAATGAAGCCGGGCATATCCAGCAAAGGCATTCTGTGAATGAGGCATCATGGGCTGATAATTTGCTGGGTAATTAAATGTGGAGTTGGGCCCGCCGATTGGTTGTAAGAGACAAGAGGTTCACCAATTCCATCGTGTGTCCATCAGGTTTCGTGGTCGCCGCTTGAATTGTCCGCCATCGCCGCCTCCCGCCACGGTGTTGCCGCCATAACCGCTCGCGACGCCTGAACCACCGCCGGAACCCCATGCGAAATTCGATTGCTCCGTTTCATTGCGGTTTCCACCTTTTTTATTCCCATTTCGTCCTTTTTGACCCCGGTTATTTTGCGGGGTTGCAACATATTTCCATCATTGGTGGCCATGTACGCCGAGTCGGTTATGTTAGCAACCTTTTTAGATAATCCTTGTTCTTCTAGGATTAACATAGATCTTGCTTTGTAGAATAACGGAAGCGGATTACTTTGACGAATAACGGTGGCAACTCCGCTATATGCCTCTGTCAAACCGACAACAAGTTGTAGAACCAAACGGTTGTCGGAGACGGGGGAACCAACATTTTTCAATTGATCCGCCAACACTTTGAGGTGTTGACAATAGGCGGAAGCATTAGGAAAATCCTCCATATCAACACTGGAGAATTCTTGTTCCAAAGCAACCGCACGGGAGTTCTGATTATCATAAAAAATGTCCCGTAATCGATTCCAAGCATCAATTGCCTTAGAATCTGTTTTCATGATCGTGTGCAACAAATCAGTGGAAATTGTTGAATATATCCAACCAAAAACAGTGGCATCTAGGGTATCCCACAATTCTTTGTCTTCATCCGATGTCAAAACTTTTTCTTTGCCTTTTTCCGAGGAAATGATGTGGTGAAGAACCCGGTGAGAACGACAACATATTTTGAAAAGTTCCGCCCAAGAAGCATAATGCACATTCTCCATTTGTAAAGTTATGGGAACATGAGTTTTGATATTAGATACTGTGAGAGCGGGGTGATAAAATGATTTGGATTCAGACATGTTGATGATAGTTGGATAAACGAACAATGGAAAACACAATGAACAAGAAAAAAAATCAAAATTTTCGGCTATGAAGTTTGGAGGAGCCGAAAATTGTTTGGAAAAAAAAAACTTTGGTATTAGGAAGATGAATTTTTTTCCTTAAGCTCTTGATATCATGATATAATATTTTCCTCATCTTTATTCATCCAATATGGTAAGAATATATACATGTAATACAATAAATATGAAGAGTGATATTCTCCATAATATCTTCCTATTTAATTCTAATAATATCACCTATTTAAGTCTAATAATATCACCTATTTAATTCTTTTACAACATATCATAATAGGATCTTACACCATACCATAATAGACTCTTTACATTAATAATATTATTAATATGCATTAATAATATTATTCTAACAAGATTAAATGTCAATCTTTTTATATAGAGCTATCTGCAATTGTTTTTCTCATATGCTACTCCCTTCCGCTTCCACCAAACCAAAATCAACGCAAAAAACAAAAACTAAGCGGAAGGAGGAAGAAAACAAACACTAATATATATAAAATACACATAAGAAACACACTTAAGGGAATAGGGAATGATGAACTATGCTACTGATAGGGTTTGAACCTTCCATCTCAACTGTAGAAGGTAGGAGGGAGTGAGGTCGCCCTCAACCCCACACTTATGTTATTTTCTACATCAAACAAGTACTTTCATCTAATATTTTCTCTCTTCGACATATTTCCATTAATCCTTACATCATTTGACATCTTCTTCATATTCTCTTCTTGGCTTGTCAACAGCAGATGATCACCATTTGACATCTTGTTCATGGACAAAGCTGCATTAAAAAACTCATCCATTGCTTTAATAGATGACCCTTTGAAATTATCATCATCTATAATAGCATCTCCTATCATTTCTTTAACTTCACAAGCCTTCCTTCTAATTTCCTTCCCTTTCTCATTTTCCCCCATAACCAACTCAATCTTGTCCAATATATCCTCATGCTTAACTTGAGAATTATTCCCTCTAGCCACCTCAACACAAACACCAACATCTTGTTCCAAGAACTTTGCATTGTAAAATTGCTCTGCTGCAATAGGCCAACCAAGAAGTGGCACTCCAACACCAAGTGATTCCAGCACTGAATTCCATCCGCAATGTGTCAAGAAAGCTCCAACTGATTTGTGTGCCAAGATTTCAACCTGTTGTGACAAAAAATGAAGTAAGTTTTTAGATGAGATGGTTACCCACTTATCTGATATTAGGGAAGGCAAAAGGTCTTAGGTTCAAATCTTAAGGCTATCCAACAAGCAAAAAATATGTTCGTGTTTGACCAAAGAAAATGAATCAGACTCACAAGTGAGGTTGAGTTTTGAGATATAAAATAATTAATTGAAAGTTCGAAATCTCTAATAATTTGGACTTTTAGTTTTAGATGAGATGATCATATACCTGAGGAGCCCATTTTGGTACTATGAGTCCCCTGTTTTGATCCTCGAAAACGCGTTGAACAAACCCCTCAGGAAGCCATTCATCTTCTTTGAATTCCATGTTTATGTCAAAATCCAAAGGAGGCCTAACAACCCATATGAAGTTTACTCCACTAGCATTATCCAAGGCTTTTGCCAATTCCATCATTTGTGATGCTGATATTGTGCTCTGAGAGCCAAAAGAAATGTAAAGTACTGATTTTGGTTCTTTTTCATCAAGAAATTTGATGCAATTCTCTGCTTCTTCCCCTTTTTCTTTAGCAGCTCTTTGTTTATTTGTACTTGCTTGCCAAGGTGTTGGTCCAATTGCCCAAACAGGTAATCCTAATTTTCGACGAAAATACATTAATCCAAGCTTGTCTAGATCTTCAACTGTATTGAAAAGAATCCCATCAGAGTTCATCCAGTTAGGAAGATTTTTCCAGTTGAAATTTGTGTAAGGATCATTAGAATCAGCTGCTAATAGACTTGGACTCAGTTGATTAACATCAAGATTGCCAGCTTCATGAAAATCAGGCATAGTAAAAAAAGTGTTTCTTGTTTTTTTATGGGGCAAATTTAGCCACATAGAGTAATAACATGCCAAGCCAAAACCACTAGCCCCACTAAAAATAACATGAAAAATTCCAAATTCATGAGCTATATTTGCTGACCATCCAAAAAACATGTCTGATATTATACAAAGTGGCTTTTCAATAAGATTAGAAACAAGATTTCTAAATGAAGGCTCAAGAGAAGAGGAGATTGTTGTAAAATGTAAGGAGAGTTTATAAGGAAGTGAATCAGTGTTTTCAGTGTTTGGAGGTAGGCCGTGTTCAGTACTATTGAAAGGGATTTCAAGAAGGGAAATAGAGGAATTTTGAGGGAAAGATAATTTGAGTTTCTTGATATTGAGAGGTGTATTAACAAAAATTATGTTGTAACCTTTTTGTTCTAATTTGAAGGCTAAAGCTAAGAATGGTATAATGTGGCCTTGTGCCATGAAGGGGAAGAGAAGAATTGTTCCCCTTTTCTTCTCCATTGTTTGGTTCTCTATTTGAGGAAAAAATGCAAGGCAAGAAGTGAACATATATAGAGGGGAAGGGGAGACGAGGTGATTTCTAGTGAAAAAGGTAATGACGATAATGGAAGTTATTTTAGGTGATATTACGGTCAAATCTGCCTACAATGGTCATTCGTTATAATAACATTTCACTATAATTGTCTGATTTTGATTTTTCCCTAAACCGATTTTTCATGTTATATTTTATTTCTCTATAATAGCATTATATATATAACATCAATGACATTTCTTATAGCGGTACACTCTTTGTAAAATTACATTTCTATAGATGTCATACTTAAATATTATGTAATAATATTTTGTAAGAATATATTATGTTGAAAATAAAATATTAAAATATTATGTTAAACTTTTAAACGACCTTCAAGGAAAAACTATTGGATTCTCTGAAAATTTGGACAAAATTCTTCGTCAATTTAAGCGTTATATATTATTACTAAGACTAGAATTTACGAAATAACCAACAATTATAGAATTCTTACTTTAAATTTAAAATACTTAAATTTTCAATTAATTTTAAATGCATATGTTTCCTAGATTTTAATTATTTATTGGTATGGTATAACTAGTTATGAATTTATTAATCTTTTTAGTTTTTAATTAATGAGATATGAAAATCAATTGAGGTTTTAAAATTAACAAGTATATTATTTTTGTTTATAACATAAAAAATACAGAAAAATAATTATTTGCATACTTTTTTATAATAGCTAAATGAGATCTAAATATCAAATGTCAGTATACATGTATAACAACACATCACTATAATAACCCTGAAATTTTCGGACACACGCTGCCACTATAGAGAGGATTGACTGTATGTTGATAATGTAAAATCAGTTATGTTGTCACTGTCTAACTCTTTATAACAGCTATATTATTTTTGATAATATAACAGTCATCTTTATAAAAATAGAATATCTAATATTATCATAATTTTCACCAAAAATAAAATAAAAATACCATAATAAGTATAGAGATTTTGACAAAAATATTTTAAAACTTTGATACACTAATAACAAAAAATATATATGAATATACACTTTCATTATTAATCTATCTATATTATATTAAAAGCACAAAAGACCTTAGAAATGTTGATTGAAGTTTTTACTCTTCATTAAAGATTCTAGACAAAATTATTCTTTACTATTTTTTTTTTAATTATTATTTAATTATATTATATTATTTCTCTAATATTTAGAAATTGAAAATCCTTTAAAGTTTGGTTGTTATGAAAAGATAACTTTTGAATTCCAAGATACAATAATTTATTACTAAAATGTATAACGAAAATTGCGGCGCTGAGCAGGACTTATGCTGTGATTCACACGTTTTCGCTTTCGCCACATCGAATTAACTCCAATAAAGGTTGAGGAGGTTAAGGGTGTTATTCGCATGATAAGCGGTGGATGAACAATCGTGCCCAATAAGATCCCAGTTGTATTTTAAAAGAACACAGGCATGACAGATTTGGAGTGGCTGACTAAGTTGTTTAACGTCATTTTTAAGACGGCGAAAACGCCCAAAAAATGTAGGTGGAGTACAATGATTCTTTTGTACAAGAACAAATGTGATATCCAGAGTTGTAACAATTATATCAAGCTGTTAAGCCACACTATGAAAGTTTGGAAAAGGATAGTAGAGAAGAGGGTGAGAAGAGGCGTGTCTATTTTCGAGAATCGGTTTGGATTCATGCCGGAGTGTTCACCCACAGAAGTCATTCATCTTATTAGGAGGTTGGTGGAGCAGTATAGGGAGAGGAAGAAAGACTTACATATGATTTTCATCGACCTCGAGAAGGCATAAGACAAAGTTCTTAAGGAGGTTCTATGAAGACGTTTGGAGCTTAGAGGTGTACATGTGGCGTACACTAGTGCGATCAAGGATATGTATGATGGAGTCAAGACTAGGGTACGGACAGTAGGAGGAGACTCAGAGCACTTTTCAGTGATGATGGATCTACACCGGGGATCAACTCTTAGCCCATACTTATTTGTCTTGGTGATGGATGGACTGACGCGAAAAGTCCAAGGGGATGTGTCATGGTATATGTTATTCACAGACGATATAATCCTGATTTATGAGACTTGTACCGGAGTGAACGCTAAGCTGGAGGTTTGGAGACAGACTTTGGAATTTAAAGGGTTCATGCTGAGTAGGACCAAGACAGAATACTTGGAGTGTAAGTTCAGTAACGGGAGCGACCTTGAGACAGACGTGGAGGTGAGACTTGGTACTAAGGTCATTCCAAAGAAAAGAAGCTTCAAGTACCTCGGGTCTATTATCCAAGGTGATAGAGAGATTGATGACGATGTCATATCGTATTGGGGTAGGGTGGATGAAATAGAAGCTCGCATCTGGAGTCTTATGCGACAAAAAGGTTCCACCAAAACTTAAAAGCAAGTTCTATAGGGCAGTGGTTAGACCGACTATATTGTATGGGGCGGAGTACTTGCAGTCAAGACTTCGCACATTCAAAAAGATGAAAGTTGCGGAGATGATGATGCTGAGATGGATATGCGGGTATACAAAGAGGGATAGGATTAGAAATGATTATATCCGAGACAGAATGGGAGTGGCCTCGGTGGAGGATAAGATGCGGGAAGCGAGGTTGAGATGGTTTGGGCATGTGCAGCGGAGAGACACAAATACCCAATGCGGAAGTATGAGAAGTTGGCTATGGACGGGTTCATGAGGGATAGATGTAGGTCGGAGAAGTATTAGGGAGAGGTGATTAGACGGGATAAGACGCATGTGCAACTTACTGAGGACATGACTTAAGATAGGAAGTTGTGGAGGACAGAGATTAGGGTAAAAGGGTAGTAGGTAGTCGAGCGTAGTCCTACTTATGCTTGCAAACAGGTAGTTATAGTGTTATTATTGTAGGTCCGCTTAGCCTATCATACTAATACGTGCAATATTATTTTATAGTCTCATGTAGTTTGATTTTTGATGTTATGTGTCCTTTAGTATACTTTGTTTAGCTTATTTACCTACTCTAATTACTGCGTACTTTTTCAGGATACGATATCATGACTTATTCGATTTTGATACCATCATTTTCATATTGCTTTAAATTTTTTAACCGAGTCTGAACGTTTCTCTTGCTTTGTTTATACTTATGTTTTGTCTTGAGCAGAGGATCTCTCGGAAACAATCACTCTAACTACAAAGGTAGAGGTAAGGTATGCGTATACTCTATCTTCTCCCGACCCCACGTTGTGAGATTTTACTGGGTATGTTATTATTGTAAAGTCAACCAAATTAAAATTTCTATTGGTGGAGACTTGATTCGATTACGGTTTAATTCAATTTTTTCTTTATTGTTTAAAATTATCAAACTAATTTTTTGCTTGAAACATCTCTAAGGATGCCTCGAACATCTCTAAGGATGCCTTGAACATCTCAAAGGATGTTAAATATGAGAAATTTGCACAAATTTACAATCCAACACAACATATTGTAACCACCTAACTATAATATTTTGAGTTTACACCCGCATAGTCAGTATCTTTTCTTGATAGTGTTTATATACGTTTATACATTATGGTACAATATTTATACACCTACATAAAAATGGTATCTATCTTGTATAAAAGTATGCCAAAATATATCAATCTTTGATAAATATATATAATAATATTGAAAAGTGTATAAATGTCGCCAGCTACATCGGTGAATTCTTCTGCTATTTTCAGTAACATTTCTTGTTCAAAATCGATGCAAATCTCCACGAAATGACGTCAAATTTGTAGACAATCTCCTTAGAGTATTTTCAACAAGTATAAACAACATTCACTTTAAAATTCTTATGAAAATCATATTCACACTTAAAATCCACCTTTTCAAGTTTGCTCAAGGATGATGGATATCTTTCTAATATGATTTTCACCACCCAAATCATACAAAATCAGTATTCTAAATAGGATTGAAACTTCAAACTGAACAACAAATCGAGTTTGTTAACTAACAATCAATAAGGCTTACAATTTACAATTTACTACATTGTGCTAGTGCCAGCTTCACTTTCTTCATGTTGGCTTGCGACTCAATGAAATGATTTGCTACAAAGTCCAATGACCAATTCTCTCTCACTACATCAAGAAAGATGTGATGTTTTGTCCTAAAGTTAAAGGAACTTGAAAGGCTAGTAACTGAAACCTCTTGGTTTTTGCAAACTGTTAAATATACATACAAATACTTGTATGTATATTACAATGTCACGGTTGAAGCCCACTGATCTGAGGCCCAATCCGAGAATATGTACCGTGACTTGCCAACTCCAAGAATATGTACAATTATGTATTATAGTAGAATTAGTCTTGTAGTCTTTCCATTATTGTATAGTTAGTATGCAAATAGAATAAGAATTTAGATGTATAGTAGGAAAATAATTTTTCTATACGTAACTTGTATATATATCTCATTCATTAATAAAAATAATCAAGGGATTATTTCTTTCATGGTATCAAAAGTCTAGGTTCTTCTCCTTTCTTCCGCAAAATTTTCTCTTCTTCTTGATTTCCGTGCAAATTCCTACCCCCTCTCGATTTCTTCATACCCGAGACCCTCCCCCCCTAAATTTTTCTTGTCCAAATTTTGTTCTCTTCACTATGACTGATAAGAACATGGTTCACCTTGCCCTAACAGTTTCTAATATCAAAAGCGTTCTTCCTATTGTTCTTGACCTAGAAAACGTATAATATGGGACGTGGCGGAGTTGTTTAAAATTCATGTGATGGCACATCAAGTTCTTCACCACATAATCCATCCGACTTTTAATACGGAAGGGCCTTCGGATCCTAATACGGAGGGGGTGTCCACCAAAGAGGATGATCCAAAATTATGGGTCACTCTTGACGCAAAAGTTCTCCAGTGGATTTGTCGCGCCCTTTTTCGACCGCGGCATTTTCTAAATAGCGAACCCTGCTTGAATAAAAGTGTTAGAAAATAATAATAAAATGCTAAATAGTTTAAGAGGCTTAAAGGTTTTAAAAATGCTTAAAAGGTGCTAAAATGCAAAAGGTTGCTAGGGATTGCTAAAGGGTTCGCGGAGTCTCCACCTAATTAATTTGGGTGAATTAGGACACCTAATTAATTTGGGTGAATTAGGACACCTAAATGTTTAACTAGTTTAAAGTAAAACATTAACTCCATTTTATGGTCTGCTAAACTTAGTGAGATTCTGGGTAAGGGTTCTTTATTAATCTAGAGGGAAGGGGTTAGGCACCCTCTAAGATCCGCTAACTTGCGGTTGTCCTGCCAAACCTAGGGTAATTATTATATTTTTTAAAATGCAGAATAAAGCTCCACCTGCTTAATAAGATGTTAAAATGTTAAAATATTTAAAAGGCCTTAAAGTAAAAGGTTGCTAAAGGTATTAAATGCTAGAAGGGTTAAAGATGCTAAAAATGCTAAAGTTTTAAAAATACTTAGAAAGCTTAAAAAGAAAGGTGTCAAAGGTGCTAAAGGAGTGCTAGCATTTTAAAGGTGCTAGAAGTGCTAAGAGGGGCTAAAAGGCTAAAGGTGCTTAAGAGTGCTAAAGATTAATTTTAAAAGTAAATGGTGCTAAAAGTGCAAAAGAATGCTAAATGTTAAAGAGTGCTTAAAAGGTGCTAGAAATGCTAAGATGCTAAAGGTGCTTTATGGGCCATAGATTTATCTGCGAAATTAAAGAAGTGAGGCGTTAGTTTTAGATATGCGATTTTAATAATTCAGGCAAAGGATTAGATATGAAGTGACAAACCTAAAATAGATAATTAGAAGTGCCTTGCCGATTTTAAACTAACATGCCAATTTATTTATTTCGACAATAATTGTTCTATGTCTCTTATTATTACAAAACAAATAGAATTGCGAATAAACAAATAAAGGCATAATTAGGCAATTAATTTTAGAGAGTAAGAGGAGTCGAGACGGATGACCACGACATCTTGTCCTATTTGTTTTTCCTAAGAGTTGCTGAAGATGGAACTCGATGGATGCAGGTGCGGGTTGCCATTTGAAGTGGCTCATGATGAGTCTCGCCGTGAGACTTTTTATTTTTGCTCCGATGCATTTCATGTAAAATAAAGAAAGATAAGGATTAGAGCATATCCCCAAAATTTTATCAAGGAGTAAGCAGGCACAAAATCTTAAACACCTGATAGATCACTTCCATTTCTTTTTAGAGGCAAGCGGGTTGGCATATAAAGAGGATTCGATAACATATATAATGGACCCATGGCGTATTCTCCCACGGATGTTACTCAAAGCATGGTGATTACCAAGGTAAACATTTCGCATTTTTAGAAGGAAAGGAATGGATACGGATAGATGCACAATTAGCTAAAAATCGATGCGAGGACTATCGGATATGATGACTAACCTTAGAAGTACTATCTCAAAAACATACGAAACCACAATGTGTTGGTCAGTTATTACACTTAGCATGTTGACATGTAGAATTGAACATGGTAAGGTACAAGAAAATCTGAAACCAAACATGTTGTTGCATGCGTGCCGACACTCAAGCGGATGGGACAAATGCAATCGATCCAATAGATATCTTTGTATAGAGCGTAGCAATTGCTCTCTCAAAATATGTAATTTTAGACATGATGAATGATATTTAAATGCGCAAAACATACAGATCACGCCATGTGACACCTACATATTCATCCGATAGTCACGAGAACCTTTCGAATCGGACATAGGACCTCGTGAAACATGACATGCCTCATACTACTTGGTTTACCCTTAATCCTATTCATAACTAACCAATATGTATAAGGTCATATTGACTATTCCAGTTTCACCTTATGCAGATTTTAAACATGCCAGCAAATATTTTAAGTCGATGTACCTCTTATTGCTCTTAAGTCACATAAACAGACCGAGAGAGATCCCAGAACTGGATATTACCATCATTTGATATTTATAACCAGGAGACCGATGAAGCATAGGCGTATGCGAATCAACTCTAAACACGATTTAGGTGATATGGATTTTTACTAATCGACACAGAGCAATCACAAAGCGGGATCTAATTTCTAATTACACGATTCTCGCGTATATCACGAATACCAATAAGCCATTTCCATATGGGTATAAGTATTATAACATTTGCAAATATAGTCAAGGAGCATTATAGTATTCATAAACCCGCCAAACATGTTTCACATTACCTTATCGAACAATATTTTACCAACATTTTTCTCAATCAGTAGACATCATACAGATTGTAATAAAGTAAAATAACAGAAAAGCTGAGAAAAGTGATGAATTTACCTTAGGCGTGACCGGCGTATCAAGTCGTCGGTCATTTCGGAAGGCTTGCGATGCGGATTTAAAGATGCGGAATAATAAAGGGATTGCGAAAATGCTAAAAAGGGGGTGCTTAAAAGGATGTTGATTTCGAGTCGACTCACGAGCTCTATGATTTTTCGATTGCCGTTTCGATCTTATTTCCGACCCGACTCTGTATTCCTCTCTATTTTCGAATGCCCTAAATTGCTATGTAGTTGCCCTGGTGGTTCTTTAACTGCTGCTAAGGGTTCGATGCTATCCCCCCTAAAACCACCCCCCGTTTCGATGCTATGGGTATGCTGCCCTCTACTGTGCTCGATTGCATGTGCTTATATAGCCCTCCTTTGAGTTCTAATAATGGTAAGTAAATAAAGGCGGATTGGGACGAGATTTGGTACTGATTCGATCGTGATTTAGGTTTGAAGGGATTTGGTTAGGTTATGGTAAGAGGAGCTGTCTGGGGTGCGTGGGTAAGGGGAAAGCCCGGATTCTCCGGCGAGAAATCCGGGCGGCGACGAAAGGTGGCGAGCTAGGGTTTCGTTTCTTTTCCTAAGGTGCTGTCGATGAAAGAGGGAAGGCAGAAGGGTTGGGTATGAAAGATAAAAGGTAATGGGGCCTGGGGCAAAGGGCTGCGTATAAGGGGAAACGAAAGGGATCGGGCCCGCGGGTATTGGGCCTGCGGGCAGTTGGAGTGGGCTGGATTAGTGTATTAGTTTTAGGTTAATTATTAGTTTAATTTAAGTGGGTTATTAGTTAATTAATTAGTGGTGAGTTTTAGGTGTTATTTAATTAATTAGTAAATTAATAAATTTTGCTTAAATTGTTTAGGTGATTTATTAACCTAATTGTTATAAATGCGGGCGTGCTATTAATGCTTAATATTTTAGAATGCGGCGCTATTATTTTAAAAACTTATTATTGTGCATTATTATAAATTAAATTATTAAACTGCTTTACGTATTAATAAATGCGACTATGTTACTTGACACGACGTCATTGCTAAATTAATTATTTTATGTATTTATTATTAATGTTATTACTGACAGGGTTTAAAATTAATTAATGCGGGCGCGGGACTCTAAGTGCTTAATACTCTACGTAAGACGCGATGTCATTATTAAAATGTTTATTTGTGCTTGTATTAATGTTTTATTGTTGCATTTTATTATAAAAATCCCTAAAAAATATTTTACAAAATTAGTCTAATTTTATGGTTAATGGCTGGACGGGAGGGTCAAAATTGGGTGTCAACAGGATTTATGCAACTATCTCCCTGGACCTCTTACCGACGGTTATAAAACCTAATTCTTCCGTTATGAAGGCTTGAAATAAATTGCGTGATATTCTCTTTAAAGGTTCTTCCAAATTTCAATAAAAAATCATTGAAAGGGTTAGGTTGGGATTGAAAATGTAAATGGATATTGGTGTTTGAATTGAGCTTTAAATTGAAAAAGGGGATAGCAGGTGTTAATTAGCCCTCATCTTTAATGCTAAGGGTTGGTTGCAAATACTCCTTTTTTTTTTTATTGTGTCTAGTTACGCTTGAAAAGGAAAATTAGAGTCTAAAAAGGAATATATTAATTAGGACTTGGGGTTTAAACTCCATAAATCAAGTGGTTTAATTGGGAATTTCCCACTTGAATAAGAGCTCCACTACCCATACCACATTTACTATGCCTAAATTAGTCAAAACAATCTGTCACCAATCCCATGATCTAATTCCATAACCCTAACCTCCTAATCTATTAGTATCATTAATACATTCTCTTAATTGCTAGTAATAAATTAGAACACTTCCAAATAAAAAAATTAGTTACCTTTAGAAATAAAGCATCTAGTAAAGTAATGACATGAATGAATAGGACTTGTTTCTCGTCGTATTTTCTGTGGAGTTCGACCCTAACGTAGTTGGGTTACTATATTTGATAATGATCGCATTATACCATATTAAGGTGTAATTTGAATGAGACATAGGATTCAGATGAGGGGGTAGAATGCCCCCAACCAATTGAAAGAGGTGGAAATACCTTGAATATGTGATTGTACACGCTCCAAACTAGACAGTGGAATCTCGGATAAAGAATGTCTAGATATGGGCGGGGGAGGGGGTTGTAGAGAAACAATACCAACATCGGTGCAGGATGAAATTTATGAACTCCTTATAAGGCTTAGGAAATACTCCTCCCTTTGAGCTAGCTTTTGAAGTGCGAGTTAGGCCCCATGCCTAATTTGACACCTACTCGTCTTTCTTCACTTCGGTGATGGAAGTCCTAGGTAGGTAAAAACATATACATAAGATGTTTCACTAGCTAGTACAACAACAACAGTAATAACATACTCAATGTTATCTTACAAGCGGGGTCTGAAGAGAGTAGGATCAGTGCCAGAGTTAGAAATTTTGTTAAGGGTGTTTGAATTTATATAATATATATTTATATTAATGGTGTTCGATATGTAATATATATGTGTATACATGTTTCCACGGTATAATATTTTGGCAAAGAATGTTCGATTGAACACCCTTGCTGGGTTGTAGCTCCGCACTGAATAGGATGTGTTTCTGATTCCACCAGTTAGTAATTTCTGGAAAAAATAAAACGAACATATTTGAAAAAACAAATTAAGCTAATAAAGAAGAAGTAAGAAACTACAGCATTTTCTAACTAATTCCTCATATCTTAATGCATTGTAATGGATTCATCATACCGGAAATTATTTTAAATATTAAGAAAAGAAGATTGTCATATTACTTTTTTTCTTGTAAATTTTTAATTTTCGTTTTCATTTTGCTTAGAATTTAAGTTTATTGGTCAACTACACAATATAATTCCACTAATAATAAGTCACTTTCTGCTGTCCTAACTATGCTTTCATAAGCATATCCTTTTATTTATAAAAGCTGACATGAATAACTTGTTACTTCAATAGTTTGTGATGCTAACAAAGGCTATTTTAATGCCCTTAATCAACATATAATATTCTAGAGACTCATCGGTATTTCACGCACTTTGATTTGTTTCTATTAATATTTTTCATTTGAAGATATCTCGGGGACTTGGATTCTGCTTTGTCACTTTTATTTTATTTTTCCGTCCAAAATCGTGCTAACTCTTTCGTGAAAACAGCTTTAGCATTAAGAAAATACTAATAGTGATTTCTAATTAACTAAAATGAATAAAACAACAATAACATACCCAGTGAAATCCCATAACGTGGGGTTTGGGAAGGGTAGAGTGTACTGTACGCAGACCTTACCTCTGCATTGGTATGTAGAACGACTATTTCCGAAAGACCTTCGGCTCAAGACAAAGCATAAGCACAAGCAAAGCAAGATAAATGGTCGGACCCGACACGAAATTTAAAGCAGTATGAAAATGATGGTAACAAAAGTGAATAAGTCATGATAGCGCGTTCTGAAAAAGGAAGCAGTAACTAACACGGGTAAATAAGATAAACAAAGTACACTAAAGAACTCATAACAACAATATTGAGCGATAAGGGACTATAAAGCAATATTGCGTCTACTAGTATGATAGACTAAGTAGGCCTACAATAATAACACTACAACTATCAATTACCAGTTTGTAGGCGTAAGTAAGACTACACTCAACTAGCTACTACTCTTCTACCATAATCTGTGTCCTCAATAACCCCTATTTACGGTCATGTCCTCGGTAAGTTGTGTTATATATCCCACATTGGATATGAGTATTTCCATCATAATTGAGTCATTTGTCCCACATTGGTTTTTTAATAAGAGTCATTTATCCCACATTAGTTTTTGAGTAGGAGTTTGAACGTCCTTGTGGCTATAAAAGAATTAATGGGTTTGACATGTTGGTCAAGCTCTTGGGCTCCCATTCATTATGGGGGGAAATCAATGGTAGCTTCAATAGTTCAAAACTTTCTTTTATATATATATATATATATATATATATATATATAAGAAATAAATAAATAAATATTTTAAATTATTATTAAAGATAGAGGGGAACGAAAACGGTTTTTATAACGGAACTGTTTCGTGAACGAAGTATCCCTTCGTGAAAGTGTTGCAACGGGCAATCATTAAGTATCTATAAATACTCAGTGCTTTGCAGAAATGATGCAATAAACAACAAAAAGAAAAAATCAAGATTCCCTTCTCTGCTATTTATTCTTTCATCTATCTTTCAAAAGTCTATATTGTATACTTGCGAGTTCTGCTTCTGAAATTCGTTTGAGTGTAACTTTCGAATTTCTGAGAGTTATAGGTTTTGTATCATGAAATGTTAATTCCTTAGTGAACCTTTTACACCTGAGAGGGAGGAATTAATACCTTTAAAGATAACATCATTTTTTTGTGTGCCTAACCTATCTTTAAATCCATTACACTATTATACAATAATTTTAAAGGTATTAAATTCTTTATGTGGAGTCGTTATTGGTTAAGGTGCAGTTGAATGATGGAGACAAATTGGAAAGGCTGAACGGGCTCAACTACAAGCGTTGGAGTTTAAAGATAGAGTACCTTTTGACAATTGCAAATGTATTATATGTTCTGTTTGAATGATGTCCGGAGGAAGTGTTGAGTGTATTTTAATACACAATTTTGAGTCTTTTTTAGTTAGTATTTTACTCATTTCGTTTGTGTTTAGTATAGTATTAGGTTTGTTTTTTCTTTCTTTTGAGTCACAGCGATCATAAAGGAGGAAGTACACAATTGAGGATGAAATGAGCTTAATTGAGATGGAATTGCACACTAAAAGGACCAAGAAATGAAGCCTAAGAAGTCCCGGTAAGCATAAAAGAAATCTGACGAAGTCCGGACGAAAAATCACAAAAATCGAGAAATTGACGCCACCGGCGCCGCGGCTCCGGCCAGTAGCGTCGCGGCACCAATAATACTGAGGGCTCTGATTTTGACGCATCAATTTGTTCAAGTTCTTTTCTTTCCCTTATTTTATTTTAGTTCATGTTGGATTGTAATTTAGTTCTTGACATGACAATGTTTAGGAGCTAATTACTTTATTAGGGTTTTCCGTCGAATCTTCTTGAAACTCTTTCATATAGTTAATGCATAGTTATTGATTTCTTCTTCACCATATTAAGATCTATTCAATATTGTTGTGATTGCTTGATAATTAATTGATCACTAATTGTCATTGTAACACCCCATTTTAACCGGAGTCGAAAAAGGTGTATTACGTATGGGTGATTCCTAAATTGTTTTTAAGGAGTCGCCGCCTAATTATTTTAAAGATGAATTAGGACATTTACTTAGCAAAATCTGCTAAAAATAACTCCAATTAAAGGTCTACAAAACTTAATGAGATTCTAGGTAAGGGTTCTCTATTATCCTAAAGGGAAGGGGTTAGACATCCTTTAAGATCTGCTAACTCGCGGTTGTCCTGTCAAACTTAGGCTTAATCAATGTATAAAAATACATGTTTTGAAAATATAAAGTTCAAAAAAAGATGTTTACAAATGATTGCTTGAAGTATATATTCTCCATAAAATTTGCACAAGGTTATGTTTAGTGGGAATGGATTTTAGTGGGCTTCAATTTGTAAGGGAAAATAATGGGTAGTTTTAGGTATTTTATTTTAATAATAAGTTATGGTATAAAAAATGATTTATAACTATAAATTATAAGAATAAGAAATATTAATGATGACAAATAATATTATAATAGTTTGAAAAATGTTTTAATACTTAATATAGAATGCAGTGCCATTTTGTGAATATTAGGATAAAATTATGATTGTGATAAAATGTCACGATAATAAAAATGCCAGTAAAGATACTAATAATAATAATAAAATTGGTTATTTTGAGAATGTTAACTTCTTTATTTATGCATGGATAAGTATGTATTTATTAAAATTAAAGTTATTTTGTGGTGTTAAAAATAGTTTAATTTTGGATGAATAATGGAAAGAGAGGGAAAAAATTGGGTGTCAACAGTCATCACTTATATGATTTCGAATCGAGATCCGAGAGGGGAGATTTGATATGTTGTAGTTGTTTAGACATAAGTTAAAATTGTGGACGAAAGTACCCCGATACTTGTGTAGTATTTAATGTTATTGTTCTTAATTCTCCTGTGTGGTAAAATCTATCATAGAAATATAGAAGGTTTCTGCACAAGGTTGAGCTCTTGTATGTCCTAACCGGAATATAATGACAGATTAGTTAACCTGCTATATTAATAATAAGAAGAATTGTTAGCATTGCATTAACACGTGAAAGAGTTGATAATTGAGGAGATTGGAAGCCATATTTCCATCATAACTGTTGTTGACACCCAATTTTGACCCTCCCGTCCAGCCATTAACTATAAAATTACACTAATTTTGTAAAATAATTTTTAGGATTTTTATAATAAAATGCAGCGAATAAAACATTAAATACAGGCATAAATAATTAATTTAATAATGACATCGCGTCTTACGTAGAGTTTTAAGCATTTAGAGTCCCGCGCCCGCACTTATTAACTTTAAGCTTTGTCGTAAATAATTAATAAATGCATAAAATAAATAATTTAGCGGTAACGTCATGTCAGGTAGCATAGCCGCATTTATTAGTAATCATTTGTAATTTAAAAATCAATTTTAATCTGATATATGCATTTAATAGCGTAGCATTTATAAGGCTTTAAACAATTCTTAAATATCGTACTTGCATTCGGCATTTAAGTAATTTAATATAAACTCAATGCATTTTAATTTAACTTCAATAATGCATAACAATAAAGTTCTTAAATAATAGCGCATTCTAAAAATATTAAGCACTAATTGAATAACACGCCCGTTTATTATTTTAACAATTAGACTAATAAAACATCTGATTATTTTAATCACATTTGTTAATTTAAGTTATCACTAATTAATTAATACACTTGCCTAGAATTAATTAGCTAACTAATTAACTAAGCCTAAAACTAATTAAATAATTTAACTAATCTAATACCCTAATTAAAAACCTACCCAGCCCAAACCGTCGACGCACTTTACCACCTCTTGGCCCAAACCCGAAGCCTCTACGCCTGTGCCCCCATTCCCTTACCTTACCTTCTCTAATAACCTCAAGCAGACGCATCCCTTTCTCTTCCAAGGACAAGAAACCTAGAACCCTAAAAACCCGTCGCCGCCTCCTTACCCACGCTCTAAATCCCACCAAATCGCAACCAAAATCCCAGGCTTCCTTTCTTAGAGCCTACCATAGCAAGAACCCTTCCAAAATCGTGACCCAAATCGCGTAAATCAAAACTTACCATAACCGGTTCAAGCGCGAATCAGCACCAATATCATCCAGTATCAGCCTTTTATTACTTACCTAATAGGGAACCCAAAACATGGCTATATAAACACATGCACAGGCATCGTTGATTCACCTCGACAGCATCTAAAAAACACATGCAGTAGAACTCAGTCGAGAGCATCGACTAGGGGGCTCAGTCAGGGAAACCCTTAGCATCGCAAGAATAGGAGGTTCAAATCTTTTTTTTAGTCCAGCAAAGAAACCAACAACTAAATCTCGCCCTTCAATCACATCGCAATACCTGTCGAGTAGCTCCGACGACTTGATACGCTGCCCCGGGTCGCTGTCCGGAGAAGGTAATCTCGCCTCCTTTCTTATTTTCTCCTTCGATTGATATTTTGTGATAGTATGTGTGAAATCTGTGTTTCGTGCGACGACTCGGGTGTATTAATTTGATTGCTGAATCTATTTAGTTGATACTAACTGTTATGATATCTGCGATTGTTAATTATTTTACTAGCATTTGTTATGTGATTGAATTATAAGTGTGGTCAGATATTAAGGAGTGTGTCTTAGAGGTTTCAATCTGGTGCAGTGGTTCAGTGTTAGCCTTAATTAGAAAGGGATCGAATAGGTTAGCATTTGGATTTAAGACAACGAAGTCAATATTCCTTAAAGACTCAATGTAATAATAGTACATGTATGTGGATAATTCAAAGATCGAAACCATCTAAAAGAAGGAATATGCCTCTGTTCGTTACAGATATCTTGAACTTGCTCACCTGCATTCTCATGTTTTGATTTTCATGTCTAACACTTTACATTACGTATGTTGGGTTGTAATCGATTCGAAGAATAAGCTAAATTCCATTTAAAATCAGCTAGAACACGGTGGTTTAGAAATGATTCACAATGATGCAAATGTGGAGGTTTAGAAGATATAACTTGTTCGTGCCAGATCCCGCCACAAATTAATCAAAAATCGAGGCTAACTAACAAAATGGATCTAAAATCGTCTTAGCTTGTTCAAATGTTCAGCCGCTTCTAAGTGGTTTGTGTGCATCTTCCTATGACGTATATCCGCATATCATTTGCCACCGATATGACACGTAATGCTTGTTGTCAATTATATGGAACTCTTCACGTATCCCTTTGTTCAAGAAGAGTATATCCAATCGGTTTAGATCACCCATGAATTATTTTGTCAAATTGGCCATAATTATCGACATCGATTCCTGTGTGATCTGGTCAGTGGATGCTTACCATGTTGCTTTAAGGCTAGCTTTGTTCACATATGAGTCGATAATCTATCTAATGCCCGTTGAGACTTGAATGATCATATGAAATCGCTTGAGCGAGCTGGTCGATAGTACACATAGGGGGTAATTAAGTATCAAAGATTTTTAAATTGACAAGAAGGATAAAAATGTATTTGCTTCTTATCAAAACTATATTATCACGTCTAGTTCCATGCTTCAAAGTATGCCTATCAACAACACGTATCCATTTCTAAAACATGTCTAAAAGGAATAAGAATGGAAAGCTCCCTTCTAAGCCTTGATTATTAAGCATGCCTATCTAACTTATCGTCGTGATCATTTTTTCTGGCCGACATTTGGCCCATTCTTTAACTTCTCTCAGATTGAGGTTTGCTCGTATCACGTAAGCAAGGCATGATCTACCATATAATATTTGCATAAACATAAATTTTATTTGTCTTGTTTAAAATCGCTCGTTATTGTTTCATTCTAAACTTAAAAATGTTAGCTTGCCTACTTCTCCTCCTAGATATAGCATGTGAGGTATGCTTGATTCAAGTTTCAATTGAGCGTATTAATGTGTGTCTCGTGTGTCGTTATGATTCATATCAAAGTTCGCCTTTACCTTCTTATGATACATTAATTGTTGCTTTCACGTGTTTGTGATCTCTTGTTCAAAAGTTTATCATTTCGTGGCCCGCATTTTCATTTCGGATGTATTGTGAAGATCGCTCATATATCGATACCTATAAAGGCCACGATCCAAGGCCTAGGTCGCTCGCTTCCTTTTTTTAAAAATAAATAATATGAAAGATTTTTTTTTTTCGACTGCTTCATTACTCCTAGGCCCGCTTCACGTGGGCCAACATATGTTCATAACTGAATGTTACTGTCTCGTCCCTTTTCTTGAAATGAAATGATTTCAATGTGTTAAATCCTATATCAATGTGCATTTATTATTTGATGAAGTTTGAGACATATACTAATCCTTATCTTTCTTTTTTACATGAAATGCACGGAGCAAAAATGAAGAGTCTCCTACGAGACTCATCACGAGCTACTTCAAATGGCAACCCGCGTCTATGTGCATCCGCATTCGGCCCCCGCTTCGTAAATTCCTAGAAAAACAAATAGACGTTGCCATCCGCGTAAAGAGCACTCTTAAACCCCATCCTCTTTACTCACTATTCATCCATTTATTTGTTTATTGTAATTTAATTACTCTATTTCGTAATATTTAGGATATTTAGAACAATTAAGTTTCGTATATATAAGGTGGAAAGTAATTCATAATTAGAAACGCACTTCTACTTTATTTGTCTTTAGGGCTATTAGGCATGTCTAAATTCCGCAAAAATAATTTAAATGATTTAACTCGCATCATAAAACCAACATTTTGTTTATTAAAATCCATAACGGATTTTCTTAAACTCTCAAAATAGCATCTTAACATTTTATATAATATCACGCGCAGGTTAAGCAAGATTAATTTAGCTAACATGACACATAATTAGTCCGTAAAGCACCTCCTTAGCATTCTTTAGCATTTCTAGCCCTTTTTAGCACTTTTAATCGCCCTTTAGCATTCAACACCTTTAGCACATTCCGTCCTTAATATTTTAGCGCCTCCTAGCATTCTTTCGTACTTTAGTATATTGGCACTACTTTCAGCACTTTAGCTTTAGCATTTTTAGCACCTCTTTTAGCATTTTGCACTTTTAGCACCTTTATTTAAGCACCCTAGCACTACTTTGTTTATACTTAGCACTTTTAAATTGATAACACTTTTGTTAAGCGTCTTTAACATTTAATATTTTAGCACCTCTTAGCATTCTTTCGCATATAGCACCTTTTGCCCTTTTAAACTTGAGCACCTTTAAACATTTTAACATTTTTTGCATTTCCCAACATTTTACTAAGCAAGAAGAGCTTTATTTTGCATTTCTTAAATATAATAATTAACCCTAGGTTTGGCAGGACAACCGCAAGTTAGCGGATCTTAGAGGGTGCCTAACCCCTTCCCTCTAGATTAATAAAGAACCCTTGCCCGGAATCTCATCAAGTTAGCAGACCACTAAAATGGAGTTAATGTTTACTTTAAACTAGTTAAACATTTAGGTGTCCTAATTCACCCAAGTTAATTAGTATGACTCACAACCCTTTAGCATTTTTAATATTTTAAACACTTCTTTAACTTTCTTTTAACATTTTAGCAATTCTTTTAAAAACATCTTAGCTTTTATTTTATTTTCTAACCTTTTAATTGAAAGGCGAGTTTAGAAAATAAAAGCCGCACAAAAAAGGCATGTAAATGGCGACTAATCGGGATTTTAGGTTCTTAACCACAACAGACTTAGGGTTATTATTTGGCATTACTTTTGCATTTAATTCTGTGTGCTGTATTTTGTTTTGTTTATCTTAATTGCTACACGCCATCGCTTCCTTAAACCGCATTCCGCTCATATTTCTTCCATTCGAAAATCACACTATCACTCACTCATTTGGTGTGCTTCAAGACCCGCAAATTTCTTCAAATACCCAAATTTTAAGAGAGTCATACGCATGAGTTAGATCGGTTCGTCTGATCACCGTAGCCTTTCTCACTCGAGTTGTCCGCCAGAACTCAAGGCCTAGAAAAGCCAAATCTTAGAAACTTAAGATAGAGCTATACCACCCTTTTAGGGCATGCATGCATTTACCTTAGGTGGTCGGCCTCGCATCGACACCACAATTAAGAAGACACTAAATCGCCGACGGGTTATTATAACCCCGCCCAAAAGCATATTATATGTCAGATAGTCATGATAAACAAAACCAAGCCCAAGTTGAAATGCCTAAATTGGAAAATGTATACTCATCTTTATTTGTTTTATTTTTAGATGGAACCTATCCTCGATCGAATGGTGAATGGGTTCCGAGCAAATCGAGGACACGGTGGTCAAAATTCGACTTAGGTAGTCAAATGGCAATCGTAAGAAGGTCGATGCCTTACCTCGTTAATCGACATCTTCCCGATCAACATTTGGTCGAGCATTGATCCAATTTTGGGATCCGGACGGTCACCTTCAAATTCGTGGATTTCAAATAACCCCACTTTAGAAGAGGTCACTACTTTACCGCCTTGGCATATCACGACAGAAACCGCTTATTCCACATGGCCGTGGAAAAGCTCCTCCCAGATCCGGGCTCAAGAATACCAGAATTGCGTTGCTTTGAAAATAATCGGGTTTCTAGACTACTTGCAGACGAGATATGGTTGCCGAGACGGATATAAATTGTTTAGAATGAGTTTTACGCACCGCACCATCGAGAGTTAGACGTCCTATTGCATTTGCTATGGCTTTCCTAGGATTCTTTTATTTCCGCCGAGCATGGAAGGATCAGCACATGCATATGTTCGGTGGTTAGAGCGGTGTTTGATGACGTTGGTGGCAAACAACTCACTCGACGCCCATGATTTCGCGTAACTATTTAGAGCGCCAACAGTGTATGGTGAATCGAGCTTCTGAAAGCGCAAGAATCTCATTTTGCGATGTGGGCAATAGAACATTTTTATCGCTCAAACATGACCGATGTATGCCACAAATACGACAACAAGATCTCCACTTTTACGAAAGAACGGTTACATGTGTCACCAACAAGACAGAGGATCGGGTACAAGTACTTAGCATCCCGCAAAGAGCGATCAAGTTCATGGAAGTATCCATTGCTTCACATGGTCAAAAGCGGTCTACTTGAGACCTCAGGGATTGTATTATATCGACTTATAGGTCTAAAGCGGACTACAACCATATGCTCCACTACGCTGCATCCGCAGCTTGGCCATACACAAGTAATCCTCTCAGAATACGCAGAGCCTCCGAAATTCGGGCCGACCAGACCATCGCTCCCGGCCAAGCAGATCCTTTATGAATGGCATCATATTGACCAAATGGAAATCGGAAGGACTGTGCAGGGTCTCCTGCAGTATCAAGCATGGTTTCTAGATCGCACGGAATATAGTCCGTATGAGCAAGGCGCTGAGGACATCACGCAAGTGGACGAATGAAAGACAATCAACTCGCGAGAGGGTCATCACCCTGCATACGTGGGCCCTAATGCACGATGCAAGATAATACTTGGAACAAAGTGGAGCTATACCAAAGAAAACCTAAGCTTCACCATCACATCGATTTACATAGTTATTTAGTTTGAGATTTTTATTGTTTTTATTATAAAGTGTCATTTCAATTAACTTTATTTCCAATAAAGGCATTTCGATACAACGGTTGGGTACATCTAACATGACTTTGCATGTATGACGCTTAGGCCTACCGCATAATAGAGGTCCCCTGCATATTAGGAAACGCTTGATGTGGTTGCAGTAATATATCCGCTACATAATTGCAAATTATGTTCTTATGCTAACGCATTTGTTGCATTTTTAGAAAGATTTATCATCTTCCCAAAGGTCGGTTCGTATTTGACTCAACAATGCCTGAGCATCCACACTTCACCGCATCCAAGGCAAGAAATGACGATATGACCGCTCAGGGCGCCCGAGCGAACGGTTGGGAATTATTCCGCCACAAACAGTAAACTTCGAATGAGGAATATCACCAGTCAGGAAGAATGTATTGCTCAGCTGCTGCAACAGATTGCTGATATGCAGGTTGAGATGGAGAGGCTACTAATCGACCAACCTATCCATCACTTGAATACCCCTATGCGAGCAAAGCGGCCACTATCTCGCAGACCACCCCGCATCGACCTCCACCACCACATATCCCCAAAACTCCCACAAAGGCCGCGCCATCGACACCGCCTCGCCCGGCCAATCATCAACCTCACATTCAAAATGATCCTCCTACTGCCCATGTACCTCCGCCTCCGCCTACTCACTTCACCATAATCAGCCCTAATCGCCAAGCCAACCAATGCCCACACATCATACCCACTACCAGCCCCAGCAAACCACCCAAACAGCTAACTTACACAACAGAAACCCAACCTTTTACCGTCCCCGCGCTTCACCAAGAAGTGGATCATTACGAAGAAATGGAAAGGGAAGTCCGAGCCAAAATGGACGATGACGTAGCCCGAGAGATTCACACCGAAAGAAGCAGCCGTGGTACGCGATCGGATAAAGGTCACGGCGACTAGATTATGAAGATCTTTGCACGATCCAGATGGAACCGCCAGGGGATATAAGCGCCAAGTTCGATTTATTTGACGGGAAGGGAAATCCTCGCGCACACTTGAGATCATATTGCGACAAGTTAATCGGTAGGAAGAACCCAGTGGCCATCATGAAGTTGTTCATTCAAGCTTAACCTACGAGGCAATAGATTGGTACACTAGCCAGTGATCCGTGAATGGCATAGTTGGAATGCATTAGCCCAAGACTTTGCGAGCGTTCGATTCAACACGAAACCGCGTGATGACAGTTCTATCTAATGAAGTTGGAAAAGAAATCTACGGAGACTTTCAGGAGTACGCCATGACGGCTCAGAGGCACAAAGGTACAACCACCCACGCGAGATGAGATGACCACGCTTATTTGTACAATCTTTGAAGGATGCAACCTATTATGAGCGGATGATAAGCGCCATCGGGCGAAATTTCGCAGAGGTCGTCGAATGGGTGACTTCGTAGAAGGTATTAAACCGGCAGGATTACGAATCGCGGCATTACAGCAACCAATAAGGCGATTCACTGGACGATCGGTACTTGCGAAGAAGGAGACGCTTCCCTTCCATGTTTGTACAAGAACGCAAACCCGAGGCATTCATAACATACCGTAACCCACCCTATCAAACCCCATACTACCACACCAAAGAACAAAACTTTACACCTCACTATACACCGCCCCACACCCCAGCCTACCACACACACCCATATATAACGCTTCCTAAGCACCCATTTATCCAAATTTCACAACCCGCCCATCAAGCCCGCCAACAACATAGAGCATCCAACGCCTGCACAAACACAAATTTTGAAGGAAGACCATCCAAAACCCGCACCCCACTGGCTGAACCCATACCCCAGATATACGAAAGACTGCGAGCTGCAGGTTTGATCCAACCAATTCCAGGGAGGATTCCCAGCCCTATCCCAAGATGGTCTGATGAGAATAAGCGCCATACAGATCACTGATAGCAGGCATGACACCTAAGTTGCTACACCTCGTGGACAAAATCAAGAGTTGATCAAAGCATGAGTAATTCACCAAGGATCTCGCCCAAACGTGCACGATAATCCCTTGCCAAACCACGGCAACGCCAACGCACTTGATAGCCCTTGATGAGGAATACAACTCGAGGGAACCATCCGATCGGTTCAAGGCGAAGAGTCGAACCTTCGCTGCCGCCGCCACCAATCCTCGAAAGAAAGCGATTTGAGTTGGTGCGGCACCGCCGAGACATAAAGGTTCAATCACGCTTATTCAGCGCCGAAGGGCCACCGATCAAGATGGATCGCGGAGAGTGGGAAGCGGTCATAAGTCACCGCCGCAGTATAACCAGTCGCGAGGTATTACACACCTATAGAGGCAGCCAAGGAGGCACCGCAGTTAAGCCCGTGATGAGGTCAAGTCGAGGAATTTTGGATAAGATGCCCACTAAAGAGTATTCCGTCAGAGCGCTTAAAGAAAACCTCAACGATATTTCTACTTTCATTGTTAATGCATTCTCGCCTCACACAGGATCATTGATGGAGGTGTCAAGGACGATACGTTCCGAAGGTACAACAGACGAAACTTGGCGCCTTTGGTCTGACAGTACTAGAGGCCCGCAGAATCACCTTTCACGATGATGAGTTACCCGCCGAGGCGCCGACACAACCTTGCATCAATATCACCATCCAAGTCGCAGATAAGATTGTTTCAACAAAGGCCGATTGACTGAGGCTCACCAGCCAACATTTGTCCCACGACGACATCGTTGAAATCGGGGGCGCATCGTAAGAAAATTCGTGGAAAGTCATATCGTGGTCAAAGGTTTCACGAGTCCATGTAGGGTCGGCGCGAATGGACCTCACACCGCGGATCGGACTGCGCAATTCGTTGTGGAATTTCAAATATCGATATTGCTACATGTTACAACCGCTGATAGAAGGCCGTGGATCCACGAGGCCGGTGCGCCCCGCCCACCTCGCATCGTTTCAAAGTTTATATGGAATCACAATGAAGTGGTAGTATTTGAGATAAAAAGGGAGCATCAACACCGACATGCAATCCTCGCCATGTAAGACGGAAACAATCGGATGGTTCTTTTTCATATTAATGAGATCAAGAGAGCAAGTAGGTCCGCCATCGCACCGCCACGCTCTCTCAAAATGGTGGCCAAGGAAATGTTAAGAAATGGATACGAGCCCGCAGAGGTCTTGAGTCGTGATGAAGGGATCACAGAGCCTATCCAGCTTATTCGGGAAGAGAGACACTTTTGGTTTGGGGTACCACCACTTCAAGGATTTAGTGACCACGAACCTCCGGGAAGGGATACATTCCTCGCTCGCGCCCATTCCGCCTCGAGTCGCCATTCGTCAAAGCCTACACCATCCAGACGCCGAGAGAAGATGACCTGATGATCTTGCAGCAGGTTCCAACTGCTCATAGGTGATGATGAGGCAGATTGTTGTACGATCGCAGAGATCACAAGGAAGAGCTCACCATTTGGGATGCAGAGCATGGATACACTGAATAATCGACTTGCACTCGCCCCGACTGTCCAGAAGCTTGGTAGAATTTATGATTAGTTCTAAAGAAGGTGACCTTTTTATCTAGAAAGAAAATGTATGCATTTATGATTCTTAATATGTTTTTAATCTCGCAATTTACTTTCATCATAAATTCCAGACATTTTGCGCCTTTTAAAAGATTTTGTTTGTGTTAAAATTAAATTCTTTAAGCATTTTTCTTTCAAATGATCATATTAATAAACTCGTTGATAACGCTAATATGACATGTAATGAGACAACGAACAAAGTTCAAATGACGAGCATAACCCCGGAACAAGAGGAATGTCCGCAATCGTAACTTAGCAAGAGTCGGAAAACTTTGAGAATAGGCCTAAACCAAATTTGGAAGAAACAGAGTTAATAAACTTAGGCGATGAGGAACCGTGAAAGAGACTAGAGTCACGCCACCTAAACGCCGCACGTAAGAAAGAATTAATCGAGCTCTCAAACAAGATAATCGATGTGTTTGCTTGGTCATACGAGGACACGCCAGTTCGAGTACGCATATCGCCGCACACAAAGCTACCTATTGAACCATCTTGTTTCCCGTGAAACAAAGGTCGAAAGATCAAACCGCATACGAAGTTTGAAGGTCAAAGAAGAGGTTCAAACATGAGGCAAAGGTAATTCGAGTTGCAAAGTATCCTACTTGGTTAGCAAATATCGCGCAGAAAGAAGAAAGACGGAAAGGTCCGAGTCCGCGCGATTACAGAGACCTCAACAGAGCCAGCCCGGCGATGACTTTCCTCTTCCAAACATCCATATACTCATCGATAATTGTGCGGCATGAACTACGCTGCTCGCCGATTGCTTCACCGGCTATCATCGATCCTTACGGCGTAAGAGGACGCAGAAAGACAAGATTCACTACCCCGCGTGGTGTACTATTATCGAGTTATGCCGCTCGTCTCAAGAACGCAGCGCCACCTACATGAGAGCCATGACCACCATCTTCCATGACATGATTCATAAAGAAATCGAGGTCTATGCGACGACGCCATCATCAAATCGCGAAAATGAGGACCATTCGCAAACTCAAGAAATTTTTCCAACGACTAAGACAAGATAACTTGAAGTCAACTCGCAAAGCGCGATTTGGCGCCCCGCAGGAAGCCGCTGGGTTTTATAGTGAGCAGGAGAGGGATTGAGCTAGACCTCGAAAATAAAAGCCATCCAAGAGTTACCTCCAAAAGCAAAAAGGACGTGATGAGTTTCTGGTCGCCTCAACTACATCAGCAGTTCATAGCCCGCCACCGTGATACGCGAGCCGATATTCAAATTATTGAAAAGACGCAGCTACCGTGGACAATGATCGCCAAAGCTTTTGACGTAATCAAAGAATACCTTTCTAATCCGCCATTCTAGTACCACCGTAACCGAGACCTTTGCTACTCTATTTGTCCGTGTTAGAAAATGCTTGACGCGTGTTGGGGCAACACGATGAAACGGGAAAAGGAGCAGCCATATACTATTTGAAAGTAAGTTCACAAAGATACGGCTCGTTATACTCGCTAGAACGCATTTGCCGCGCATTAACTCGGGTCGCATGGTTCGTGCATTATCTATCCAAGATACACTACTTATCTTATTTCGAGGACGGATCCGCTTAAGTACATCCTTCAAGCCCATGCCCACCGGAAAACTAGCGAAATGGCAAATTATGTCGAGCGAAGTTTGACATCGCCTACGCCACGCAGAGTCAGAAAAGGACAGCATTAGCCGATCATCTTGCCGAGAACCCACGATGATGAGTACGAGCCCTTCGAACCTATTTTCCCGATAAGAGGTATTGTTTGTCGGAGAAGATATCTCGCAGGTTTACCCGGTCGAGGATGTTTTTCAATGGAGCGCAAATTTCAGCGAGTCGGCATTGGAGCGCTTTTGGTTTCGTAAACAGTCAAGATTATCCGATTTCGCGAAGCTCGATTTCCATGCACCAACAATATGGCGGAATACGAAGCTTGCATATCGGGGCTCGAATGGCCGTAGATACGGACATACAAGAGTCGCCGGGTCATAGGTGATTCGCATTTCATCGATCCATCGTACATACGGTGAACGGGCAACCAAGAATACGAAGATACTTCCTACCTATTTTGCGTGAAGGAATTACGTAAGAGGTTCACCACATAGAATTTAGGCATGTTCCGAGGATCCGTAACGAATTGGCCGACGATTGGCAACCTTATCCTCCATGATTCAAAGATCCTGACAAGAATTACATCGATCCAATCACGAAGTGGCCGGAGCAACCGCTTATCGCTCCCATATAGTGAAGAAACAGACGGTAATCCATGGTACCATGACATCAAAAGGTACCTCAAGGCGCGAGAATATCCGTATGCATAACCAACATCCGTAAGAAGACACTTCAAGACTAGCAAATCATTTCTTTGAACGGGAAATTGTGGTACCAAGCGACTCCAGATCCGGGCTTATTGAGACGTGGTCGATGCTCAAGAGGCGTGCAAGCTAGTAGAAGAGATACACGGAGGACGCGGACCTCATACGAACGGCTTCACTTTGGCGAAAAGATTCTCGCGAAAGAGTTACTTTTGGATGACGATGGAAACAGATTGTATTCGCTTTGTGCGTAAATGTCGACAATGCCGATTCACGGAGATTTGATTCGAGTGCCTCCGCGAGCTTAATGTGACAAGTTCTCTCGCCATTCGCATTGGGGCAATGACGGATGTCATCGCCCCGCCGAACCCGCTGCCTCAAACGGGCACGCATTCATCCTCGTAGAATTGACTATTTCACTAAACGGGTAGGCCATCACACGTATCGACTAAAAAGGTGGTGGTCGACTTCGTCGCAACAACATCATTTGCCGATTCGGGGTTCCCGAATCAATTGTAATCGATAATCGAACCAATCTCAACAGAATTTGACGCGCGAGATATGTGGAAATTTCAAGATCACTCACCGTAATTCCACTCCGCATCGACTCGTACGAACGGAGCAAGAGGTACCAACAAGAACATCAAGAGGATATTGCGCAAGCATGATCAAGAACTACAAACATTGGCACGAGAATTTGCCTTTGCGCTGGGTTATCGCACCACAATCCGAACTTCTACCGGCAACGCCAGATCTTTTCGTGTACGGAATGTAAGCCGTGCTACCGCAGAGGTGGAAATACCATCGCTGAGAATCATCCAAGAAGCCGAAGTCGAGCGGCCGGTGGATACAAGATCGCATGAGAATCGACGAAAAGAGGTTGAATGCAACTGTACGGATACTATATCAAAGCGTAATGGCTAGAGCTTTTAATAAGAGAGTAAGGCCAAGGTTATTCAAACCGACAATTGGTTTTGAAACGCATATTTCCGAATCAAAGTGAAGTTAAAGGAAAGTTCGCCTAATCGCGCGCGGCCCTACGGTTCATCGAGTTTTGCTGGAGTGGCCCCGATCTTGGCCGAGATGGACGGCGAGGTACGCCCAAGGCTATCAACGCAGATGCAGGAAGAGATATTACGCTCAGAGTATTTGTTTTCCGTAATCCCCTTTATATTGTAAAAGCCGCATTCTCGCTGGTATGACAGAGCCCATATGGTCTCGCCACGCAAATTAGAAAGCCCTTTACTTGTAATCAACTACGCTACGACTGATTCCTTGGCGGATACGTAGGCGCCATATCGCTTCGGTCCCACTTTTTAGAATTTTACCCAATTTCGCTTGTAATGAACTACGCCATGACCGATTCTCTCTGGGATACGTAGCGCCTAAATCGCCGGCCACACCGTTAGGAATCTTCCCATTTGTCTACAGCAACAAAGCGGTTTCGTTAGTCCAAAAACGATATGAGCAATTCATCACGGTTAAGTTCCGCCACGCCGACACACATTGAAATTGAGACGGTTTTGCACATCGTGATAAGGCAATAACAAGGATTCCAAAGGATGTTCGCTGTCAAAATACATGTCATATTCGCAAATTAGACGAGGCTTTACATTTTTTACGCATGTCATATAAATGTTTATTTCTAAAGATGTTTTGTGCATACTTCATGAAAACATTTCATTTTTGGAAAATGCTTTGGGCACTACTAAGCATCTCAAAGAGGTCGCATGGGTCAGTAAGTCCCAAACAAGCTGCATACACGCAGATATCAAGGAACAAGGCAAATGAGGTCAAATATGAATCGACCCCCAAAACTCACAAAATTTTCTGAGCGCAGTCTTTAATATTAATGTAAGGTAAAGTGCAACAAACAAGCGTAAAATACGACGAAAGATCTCTTCGCAGGTGAAAGCAAAGAAAGGCAGAGGATGACAACAATCCAAAGTCCGCAGCAAGAGCAAAGAGCAGCAGAAGCAGAAGCGGCATCAACAATCAATCAAAGTTCGTAGTTCGCAACAAAACCTAGCGCCACAATCCCTGCATAAAGTCAAACTTGCAACCCGCGATCGCACACAACAAAGGCATCATAACAATTCGCCACTGCAGCGCAAGTGGCAACATCTCAAGATTCGTCAGCATAATCGTGACGACATCTCGACCCATGAAATTGCACTTTATATACATTTATCATTTCGCTTAAATGTATACACTAACGCTTTTTCTCGCTTAGCTCGCAGAGCATTTATTCTACGTGAGCAAAGAAGAACACGCCCGTGCAACGACGTTATCGCGATTGCGGTCCAAGCAACGACACCATCAACATTGCGCTCACGCAACGACGCCAAAGAAGAACATCGCCCAGTAACGACGTTATCGCGATTGCGGTCCAATGCAACGACACCATCAGCATCGCGCCTACGCAACGACGCCAGCAAAGAATACGCCCAGTGCAACGACGCGACGCGATTGCGGTCCAAGCAACGACATCATCGCGATTGGCCTACGCAACGACGCCCCAAAGAATACGCCCAGTAACGACGATTCACTCGTGGTCCAGTGCAACGACACCATCAAGATTGGCTTCACGCAACGACGCCAAAGAAGAACACGCCCAGTAACGACGTTATCGCGATTATGTCCAGTAACGACATCATCGCGATTGCGTACGCAACGACGCCAAAGAATATCAGGTCCAGTGCAACGACACCATCAACATCGCGCTTCACGCAACGACGCCAAAGAAAGAACACGCCCAGTGCAACGACGCCATCGCGATTACGCCTACACAACGACGCCAAAGAACATTATGTCCGTGCAACGACATCATCGCGATTGCGGTCCAGTAACGACACCATCAAGACGGCCTACGCAACGACGCCAAAGAAGAACACGCCCAGTAACGACGTTATCAACATCAGGTGTCAGTGCAACGACACCATCAAGATTGCGCTTCACGCAACGACGCCAAAGAAGAAGACGCCCGTGCAACGACGTTATCGCGACAAAGAAGTCCAAAACGACGCCATCATCGCGATATTACATCTACACAAGGAAGATTTTCTCCGCTTCAAAATTGCATTTTATCATTCATGCTTTATTATTCTGCCTTTAGCAAGCATGCACTAACTCTTCCTTGAGCTTTAGTCTACGCGAGCAATGGCAACAAGTCCGAAACGACTCAGGTCCCAAAACGACGCCACGCCCAAAACGACGATCACCAAAACGACTCAGTCCAAAACGACTCGTCCAAAACGACGCCACGTCCAAAACGACGCTAAGTCCAAAACGACGCCACCAAAACGACGCCAAGTCCGAAAACGACGCCATCATCCGCATATCACGCAGGACGCATTTCTATACTCCCGGTTGCATTTACGATGCTTTATTATTCTCGCCTTAGCGCTTATGCACTAACTCTTTCGAGCTTTAGTATCGTGGACAATCGCGTAGGACAACGATCCGCATTCACGATCGCAACACGCCCGCAAGTGCGAAATCACAAAGATTTGCAAAGATCGCATCAACACAGCAGCATCACGCTTGCGTGATAACCTTTTCTATTCACGCTACATTATTTTTAAAATTGTTTTGCCTTAACAGCTTATGCACTAACCGCTTGTTCAAGTATTAGCACGCAGCTATGAGCACAACGTGGATTTTCTCTACAAATAACGGGCGACCGTTGGGGCCAACCTTCCCAACGATCGCGTAGCGGCCTCAGCGTCGGCCCACTCGCCCACATCACCATGTAACCCAAAGACCACAAGCCATAGCAAAGACACGTGTTCAAGCCGCTTATATTCTTTTACTTTTTGCACCATGGCGGTGTCGCCATAACTCGACATCGGGACATCTTTAAGCCCGCAAAGCCGCCTCGGTTTTGACCATGGTAGCCTAAAGGTCGCCATAACTCGACACCGACAGCTGAGTCCGCGTTAGCCCGCCGTGGTGTTTAGACCATGGTAACCCAAAGGTCGCCATAACTCGACATCGGGCTTTTGATTTTGCGTCACCTTGTCTACCCGCCGTTGTTTTGCAACTCGAAGATCGAGACAAAATTGGCATGAGTCAACGCTTTGTCCAAGATTCTTCCATCATCTCCATACAAAGAGGACATCCGCTGACACCCAATTTTGACCCTCGTCCGTACCATTAACTATAAAATTACACTAATTTTGTAAAATAATTTTTAGGATTTTTATAATAAAACGTGAATAAAACATTAAATACAGGCATAAATAATTAATTTAATAATGACATCGCCTTACGTAGAGTTTTAAGCATTTAGAGTCCCGCTACCGCACACTTATTAACTTTAAGCTTTGTCGTAAATAATTAATAAATGCATAAAATAAATAATTTAGCGGTAACGTCATGTCAGGTAGCATAGCCGCATTTATTAGTAATCATTTGTAATTTAAAAATCAATTTTAATCTGATATATGCATTTAATAGCGTAGCATTTATAAGGCTTTAAACAATTCTTAAATATCGTACTTGCATTCGGCATTTAAGTAATTTAATATAAACTCAATGCATTTTAATTTAACTTCGCAATAATGCATAACAATAAAGTTCTTAAATAATAGCGCCGCATTCTAAAATATTAAGCACTAATTGAATAACACGCCCGCATTTATTATTTTAACAATTAGACTAATAAAACATCTGATTATTTTAATCACATTTGTTAATTTAAGTTATCACTAATTAATTAATACACTTGCCTAGAATTAATTAGCTAACTAATTAACTAAGCCTAAAACTAATTAAATAATTTAACTAATCTAATACCCTAATTAAAAACCTACCCAGCCCAAACCGTCGACCCGCACCCCGGCCCACGCCTCTTGGCCCAAACCCGCAAGCCTTCTACGCCCAGGCCCCCATTCCCCTTTACCTTACCCTTCTCGGCCAATAACCTCAAAACAGACGCACTCTTTCTCTTCCAAGGACACGAAACCTAGAACCCTAAAAACCCGCCGCTCCTTACCCACACGCCTAAATCCCACCAAATCGCAACCAAAATCCTGTGCTTCCTTTCTTAGAGCCTACCATAGCAAGAACCCTTCCAAAATCGTGACCCAAATCGCGTAAATCAAAACTTACCATAACCGGTTCAAGCGCGAATCAGCACCAATATCGTCCAGTATCAGCCTTTTATTACTTACCTAATAGGGAACCCAAAACATGGCTATATAAACACATGCACAGGCATCGTTGATTCACCTCGACAGCATCTAAAAAACACATGCAGTAGAACTCAGTCGAGAGCATCGACTAGGGGGCTCAGTCAGGGAAACCCTTAGCATCGCAAGAATAGGAGGTTCAAATCCCTTTTTTAGTCCAGCAAAGAAACCAACAACTAAATCTCGCCCTTCAATCACATCGCAATACTGCCGAAAGAGCTCCGACGACTTGATACGCCGCCGTCATTGTCAGGAGAAGGTAATCTCGCCTCCTTTCTTATTTTCTCCTTCGATTGATATTTTGTGATAAGATGTGTGAAATCTGTGTTTCGCGACGACTCGTGTATTAATTTGATTGTGAATCTATTTAGTTGATACTAATCATTATGATATCTCGCGATTGTTAATTATTTTACTAGCATTTGTTATGTGATTGAATTATAAGTGTGGTCGATATTACGAGTGTGTCTTAGAGGTTTCAATCGTGCAATGGTTCAAGGTTAGCCTTAATTAGAAAGGGATCGAATAGGTTAGCATTTGGATTTAAGACAACGGTCAATATTCCTTAAAGACTCAATGTAATAATAGTACATGTACAGGGATAATTCAAGATTTAAACCATCTAAATAAGAAGGAATATGCCTCGCTTCGTTACAGATACGAACTTGCTCACCTGCATTCTCATGTTTTGATTTTCATGTCTAACACTTTACATTCTCGTATGTCAGGTTCGTAATCGATTCAAGAATAAGCTAAATTCCATTTAAAATCACCAGAACACTGGTGGTTTAGAAATGATTCACAAATGCAAATGTGGAGGTTTAGAAGATATAACTTGTTCAGCCAGGATCCCGCCACAAATTAATCAAAAATCGAGGCTAACTAACAAAATGGATCTAAAACTGCCTTAGCTTGTTCAAATGTCTCAGGCCGCTTCTAAGTGGTTTGTGTGCATCTTCCTATGTACGTATATCTGCATATCTTTTTCCACTGATATGACCTTGTAATGCTTGTTGTCAATTATATTGAACTCTTCATGTATCCCTTTGTTCGAAGAGTATATCCAATCGGTTTAGATCACCCATGAATTATTTTCAGGTCAAATTGGCCATAATTATTGACATCGATTCCTCGTGTGATCCGTCAATGGATGCTTAACATGTTGTTTTAAGGCTAGCTTTGTTCACATACGAGTCGATAATCTATCTAATGCCCATTGAGACTTGAATGATCATATGAAATCGCTTGAGTGAGCGTTGGTCGATAGTACACATAGGGGTAATTAAGTATCAAAGATTTTTAAATTGACAAGAAGGGATAAAATGTATTTGCTTCTTATCAAAACTATATTCTCATGCCTAGTTCCATGCTTCAAAGTATGCCTATCAACAACACGATCCATTTCTAAAACATGTCTAAAAGGAATAAGAATGGAAAGCTCCCTTCTAAGCCTTGATTATTAAGCATGCCTATCTAACTTATCGTCGCATCATTTTTTCTGGCCGTACATTTGGCCCATTCTTTAACTTCTCTCAGATTGAGGTTTGCTCATGCCACGTAAGCAAGGCATGATCTACCATATAATATTTGCATAAACATAAATTTTATTTGTCTTGTTTAAAATCGCTCTCGTTATTGTTTCATTCTAAACTTAAAAATGTTAGCCTCTACTTCTCCTCCTAGATATAGCATAAGTGAGGTATGCTTGATTCAAGTTTCAATTGAGCGTATTAACGTGTGTCTCGTGTGTCGTTATGATTCATATCAAAGTTCGCCTTTACCTTCTTACGCATACATTAATTGTTGCTATTTGTGTTTGTGATCTCTTGTTCAAAAGTTTATCATTTCGTGGCCTGCATTTTTCATTCATTGGATGTATTGTGAAGACGCTCATATATCGATACCTATAAAGGCCACGATCCAAGGCCTAGCCGCTCGCTTCCTTTTTTAAAAATAAATAATATGAAAGATTTTTTTTTCGACCGCTGTCATTGTTACTCCTAGGCCCGCCTTCACGTGTGGGCCAACATATGTTCATAACTGAATGTTCTGTCTCGGTCCCTTTTCTCTTGAAATGAAATGATTTCAATGTGTTAAATCCTATATCAATGTGCATTTATTATTTGATGAAGTTTGAGACATATACTAATCCTTATCTTTCTTTTTACATGAAATGACTGAGCAAAAAAATGAAGAGTCTCCTACGAGACTCATCACGAGCTACTTCAAATGGCAACCCGCTACATGTGCATCCGCATTCGCGGCCCCCGCTTCGTAAATTCCTAGAAAAACAAATAGACGTTGCCATCCGCAGAAAGAGCACTCTTAAACCCCATCCTCTTTACTCACTATTCATCCATTTATTTGTTTATTGTAATTTAATTACTCTATTTCTCGTAATATTTAGGATATTTAGAACAATTAAGTTTCGCATATAAGGTGGAAAGTAATTCATAATTAGAAACGCACTTCTACTTTATTTGTCTTTTAGGGCTATTAGGCATGTCTAAATTTCGCAAAAATAATTTAAATGATTTAACTCGCATCATAAAACCAACATTTTGTTTATTAAAATCCATAACGGATTTTCTTAAACTCTCAAAATAGCATCTTAACATTTTATATAATATCACGCGCAGGTTAAGCAAGATTAATTTAGCTAACATGACACATAATTAGTCCGTAAAGCACCTCCTTAGCATGCTTTAGCATTTCTAGCCCTTTTTAGCACATTTAATCGCCCTTAGCATTCAACACCTTTAGCACATTCCGCCCTTAATATTTTAGCGCTCCTAGCATTCTTTCGCACTTTAGTATATTGCACTACTTTCAAAGACTTTAGCTTTAGCATTTTTAGCACCTCTTTTAGCATTTTGCACTTTTAGCACCTTTATTTAAGCACCCTAGCACTACTTTGTTTATACTTAGCACTTTTAAATTGATAACACTTTTGTTAAGCGTCTTTAACATTTAATATTTTAGCACCTCTTAGCATTCTTTCGCATATAGCACCTTTTGCCCTTTTAAACTTGAGCACCTTTAAACATTTTAACATTTTTTGCATTTCCCAACATTTTACTAAGCAAGAAGAGCTTTATTTTGCATTTCTTAAATATAATAATTAACCCTAGGTTTGGCAGGACAACCGCAAGTTAGCGGATCTTAGAGGGTGCCTAACCCCTTCCCTCTAGATTAATAAAGAACCCTTGCCCGGAATCTCATCAAGTTAGCAGACCACTAAAATGGAGTTAATGTTTACTTTAAACTAGTTAAACATTTAGGTGTCCTAATTCACCCAAGTTAATTAGGTGGCGACTCCGCGAACCCTTTAGCATTTTTAATATTTTAAACACTTCTTTAACTTTCTTTTAACATTTTAGCAATTCTTTTAAAAAACATCTTAGCTTTTATTTTATTTTCTAACCTTTTAATTTGAGCAGGAGTTTAGAAAATAAAAGCCGCGGCCGAAAAAGGGCGCGACAACTGTTTTAAACCCAACGTATTATCATCTTTAGTTTAATTTCTGCACTTAATTTTAATTCTTAGTTATAATTCTCAAGCTAAAGAACGTTAACCAAATAGATACCATAAAATAGATAACTGATACTTGACAAACCAGTCTATGTGGACGATAACTCGATCTTACAGATCTTTATTACTTGAACGATACGTACACTTGCGTAAGCACTTAGAAATATCGCAACAAGTTTTTGGCGCCGTTGTCGGGGACTAGCGTACTATCAATATCGAATTATCTATTCTTATTTTTAATTTGGTTTTTTCTGTTTTTTTAGAATATTTTGCCGTGATATGTTTGTTGTTTTTGATCAATTTCAGAAAACTTAGTTTATGCGAAGTAGGAGAGGAGCAGACACTCCTATCCCTTTGAATCCTGAAAGTGAGAGATTGTTCAGACATAACAGGAAAGAAAAGAGAATTGTTGATTCATTAGCAATGAGAGATCAGCAAAACAATAATTTGGTGAATGATGAGTTACCGCCTGTCTTAAGACAAGTCCCTGCAGAAAAGAGCTTGAGGGATTATGTGTTGCCTACAATCACAGGGGTGCAGACTTGCATCAGGATTCCAGCTGTTGAAGCCAATAATTTTGAAATCAAACTAACAATCTTGCACATGATTCAAGGTTCAGACCAGTTTGGGGGTTTACCGTCTGAAGATCCCCATTTGCATCTAGCGAATTTTCTGGAGCTGTGTACAACCTTTAAATACAATGGTGTTACTGACGATGTCATTCGGTTGATACTATTTCCATTCTCACTCAGGGATAGAGCAAAGAGCTGGTTGAACTCATTGCAGGCGAACTCCATCACTACATGGCAAAACTTAGCCCAGAAGTTTCTTGCCAAATTTTCCTCCAGCGAAGGCAGCAAAGCTCAGAAGAGAGCTAAATATTTTTTATCAGATGGAGGGAGAGTCACTATATGATGCATGGGAGCGGTTCAAAGACTTGCAGAGGAAGTGCCCGCATCATGTGATCGAGAAGTGGATGTTAGTCCACATATTCTACAATGGGTTGTATGGTACAACTCGTAACATAATTGATGCTGCAGCAGGAGGGACGTTCATGAGAAAGAGTGGCAATGAGGCACATGATTTGCTAGAAGACATGGCTACAAACAACCATCAGGGGCCGATGAGAGAGCAATGAACAGCAGGAAAGTGGTTGGGGTTCATAAGTTGTATGCTATCACTGCATTGACTGCGCAGGTTTCCACTTTGACAAAGCAGATATAGCGGAGTACTATGTCCATAAACGTTGTCCAAACACCAGTGAGTTGTGAAATTTGTGGAGGTCCCCATACTTTTAATAGATGCACATCAGTTGACCCAAACAATGTGCCTATGGAGCAGGTTCAGACAGTGGAGAATTTTCAGAGGCCCTACAACAATGCGTTCTTCAACACATATAATCAGGGGGTGGAGAAATCACCCAAGTTTTTCATGGAAGAATGAACAAGGGCAGCAACCGCAGTTTCAGGCATCATCCTCACAGCAGTTCAGCCCACCAGCCCCACAAGAGAAGTCAAATGACATAAAAGCAGTACTGTTGACCTTGGCCAACTCTCAGACTTAATTCATGGCGCAGACCAGGTCCTCAATTTCATTATTGGCCAATACTCAGACAAAATTTATGGCAGAGACCACTCAGTTCATGACAGAGACTAGGTCATCTATCAGAAATTTGGAAACACAGGTAGGACAGCTGGCAAACACGCTGAATAACAGAGAGCAATGTAATCTTCCTAGCAATACAGTGATGAACCCAAGGGAACAATTTCAGACGATCAGCTTGAGAAGTGGAAAGCAGTTAAGAGTAGGGTGCACCCCAACTAGTGGTAGAGAAGGAGAATGAGGTGGAGAAGACAACTGAGGTAGAAAAGGAGGGGGTTACTGATGACCGCCCTATTTTAGAGAAAGCTCTACCAGCAGTCATGAGGGAATATACAGACAGAATTTCCTATCCTCAAAGACTGCAGAAGCAGGCTCTTGACAAGCAGTTTTTGAAATTTTTGAAGGTCTTCAAAAAGCTGCATATCAATCTTCCTTTCATTGAAGTCTTGCAGTAAATGTCATCTTATGTGAAGTTTATGAAAGACATTCTTTTTAAGAAAAGTAAGTTGGCAGATCATGAGACAGTGGTGCTGACAGAGGAGTGCAGTGCTATCTTGCAGAAAAAACTTCCCCCTAAGTTGAGAGACCTAGAGAGTTTTACCTTACCTTGCACTATAGGGAAGATGACATGTAAGCGGGCGTTGTGTGATTTGGGGGCAAGTATCAATCTTATGCCCCCCTCTATGTTTAAAAGACTTGGTTTGGGGGAAGCAACGCCAATCACAGTCAACTTGCAGCTAGCTAATCGCTCTATCGTACATCCTCATGGAATAATTTAAGACGTATTGGTGAAAGTGGGCAAGTTTATCTTACCTGCTGATTTCATCATTATTGATATGGAGGAAGATGAGAATATGCCAATGATCCTTGGGAAACCATTCCTAGACACAGGGAGAGCCCTCATTGATGTTGAAAAATGGGAGTTAAAGCTCAGAGTCCAAGGTGAGGAAATGGTATTCAAAGTTTGCAGATCACCCACTGAACCTCAAGTAAATGATAGATGATTTTCCATTGGGATAGATGACAAGGGTGTCACTGAGAAAAATCTCACAAGTATTGATGCTTGTGGGGTACCATTAAAGCAGCGTGAAGAACTTGATGGTAAGTCTTCTGACCTCAGCCCTGACAAGAAGATGAGAAGGAGAAAGAGAATGATGTTGAAATGGATATGCGTAGGGGATACTCTACCCCCTTGATTGAGTAAGAAAATTGCGTCCGGCTAAAAGACGTTAAAGATAATGATACTTGGGAGGCAACCCAATGTTTTTAATTATGTTATTATAATTCTTGTTTTAGTTGTTTTATGTTATCTTGAACAGTCTCACGGTCTTGATTTTTGTCTTATGTTTTGATGGCAGGTGGACTAGGGACTGACCCTGAGAAGAAAAATGATCAAAAACCCTGGAAAAGGGAAAAATTGGCAGCAGCTCCGCGGCGCCAACATGCAGGGTCGCGGCGCCAGAAATTCAGAAAACCCAAATGCTGTGCAATTTCAAGAATTTCCTCTCATACCTCTGTTATGACTGTTGTGTTGTGTCAATAAGTTGTCCCTTTATTTTTAGTCTTTACACATTGGGGGCAATGTGTCGATTAAGTTTGGGGGGTGTCTTATTTTGTTTTATTTTGTTTTGAGTCTTTTTGTTGTCTTTTTTGTTTTGTTTTATGTGTTTGTGAGTCATAATTTTTTTTATGGATCATGTATGTTGTAGTTGCTAAAGATATTGAGTGGATTAATTGGGATAATGTAATGGAATTGAAAGCAAAAATATGTGTGCTTAAGTTAGATATGCCAAAAATTCAGGACATCTAATTATTTGAGATATTCGTGCTTAGCCTATGTATTATCAATTATGAAAAGAAAAGTTGAAAAATGTCTAAAAAATCTGTTTGTTTGTTGTTTGAGGCGAAATAGTTAAGATATACATGTTTAGGGAGATGATTCAGCCATTTTTTGATAGCCTTTCTGACCATTCATTACCTACCCTGACATAAAATGTATCACTAGTCAGCCCCTTTGATCCTAAAATAATATCTTTGTTTGACACCCTATGATTCTCTGATTGTGTCATAAGTGATGATTGAAAGTTATTGGGATGAAGAGTGTTGAAAAAGAAATAAAAAGAGAGTGAAAAGTTAATGCACCCCAATGAAAATATGCAAAAGGCTAAGTTTGGGGGTGTTTGTTATTTATAATATATCACATTCTCTCAAAAGAAAAGAAGGGGAAAATAGGTATGAGATTAAAAAGAAAATCAGAAAGAAGGAAAAAAAAAAGAGTTGAATGAAAAATGCTTATGGTACGTAATTTGAGCCTAAATGCTTATTTTTACCTACCTCAGCCAAAGCCTACATTACAACCCTTGAAAGTCCTGATGATCTCTAATATGTATGTCTATAATTAGTGGGGAATAACAAGTAAACAGATCTATAGCGTTTTGGGAAAGATGGAATGAAATTGACATGCATAGGTTAGATGTTTGTATTCTCAGTGATTATGTTATAATTGAATTTGCGAAATATCTAACTTGAAATTCTAGATTGCTAAATATTCATGCTATGTATGTTCTAACATATTATCCCAGTTTTCATCCATGATTTTGAGGAAGTATTGCTATAGCTACTTGATCCGTTTTATAGTCTTTTCTTTGATTTTTATTTTTGTTTATTGTTAGTGCTTTACTCGAGGGCGAGTAAAGTGTAAGTTTGGAGTGTTTGTTGAGTGTATTTTGATAAACTCTTTTGAGTCCTTTTTAGTTAGTATTTTACTCATTTTGTGTTTAGTATAGTATTAGGTTTGTTTTTCTTTCTTTTGAGTCACAGCGATCATAAAGGAGGAAATACCTAATTGAGGATGAAATGAGCTTAATTGAGATGGAATTGCACACTAAAAGGACCAAGAAATGAAGTCTAAGATGTCCCGAGAAGCATAAAAGAAATCTGACGAAGGCCGAACGAGAAAATGACGAAAAATCACAAAAATCGAAAAATTGACGCCACCGGCTCCAGCCAGCAGCGTCGCGGCACCAATAATACTGGTTGGCATCGCTCGATCACTTCCTTTTCCACTAAGTGAGCGCGACCCAAGATCCATGATACGAAAATCAAAATAAGAATAACGAAGTAAGCCGGCCGTATTAGCTCATCAACTCGCCTTAACGCTCTGATTTTGACGTAGGAATTCCGGCGCTGCAGCGCCAGCCAGCAGTGCCGCGGCGCCGAGGCGGAAAATCTGAGTTCTGGGCTGAAATTTGACAGGGTTTTTAGGGTCCAAAATGCAATTTTTTTCAACTATAAAAAATCCTAAACCCTGACCTTATTTTAGACATCTTATATCATACTTTGGAGATAAGAGAAAGAGGCAAGAGCAAGATTAGAGACATCAATTTGTTCAAGTTCTTTTTTTTCCCTTATTTTATTTCAGTTCATGTTGGATTGTAATTTAGTTCTTGACATGACAATATTTAGGAGCTAACTACTTTATTAGGGTTTTCCGTCGAATCTTCTTGAAACTCTTTCATATAGTTAATGCATAGTTATTGATTTCTTCTTCAGCATATTAAGATCTATTTAATATTATTGTGATTGCTTGACAATTAATTGATCACTAATTGTCATCACTTATATGATTTTGAATCGAGATCCGAGAGGGGAGATTTGAATATGATGTAGTTGTTTAGACATAGGTTAAAATCATGGACGAAAGTACCCCGATACTTGTGTAGTATTTAAGGTTATTGTTCTTAATCCTCTTGTGTGGTAAAATCTATCATAGAAATATAGAAGGTTTCTGCACAAGGTTGAGCTCTTGTATGTCCTAACCGGAATATAATGACAGATTAGTTAACCTGCTATCTTAATAAGAAGAAGAATCGTTAGCATTGCATTAACACGTGAAAGAGTGGATAGTTGAGGAGATTGGAAGCCCTATTTCCATCATAACTGTTTTAAACCCAACGTATTATCATCTTTAATTTAATTTCTGCACTTAGTTTTGATTCTTAGTTATAATTCTCAAACTAAAGAATGTTAACCAAATAGATACCATAGAATAGATAACCGGTACTTGACAAACCAGTCTCTGTGGATGATAACTCAGTCTTACATATCTTTATTACTTGAACGATACGTACACTTGCGTAAGCACTTAGAAATACCGCAACAGGAAGTCACTGATCTGGATGCAACGGAGGCACAAAAGACTGAGGCTAACAGAGAAGGCGAAGAAATGGAAACATGGTGATTTCGTTTACCGTTACACAATTTTGCAGTCGTTGAACAACACATTGTTCAACATTTTTCATATCCACAAAACTACTGCAGAACTCTGGAATGCTATAAAACGAATGTATGTCAATAAATATGCTGGGAATAAATCTTTTTTGGTTAACAAGTATGTTGAGTACAAGATTGTGGATTCTCAATCGGTCATTGATCGGGTTAACGAGTTAAATGATTTAGCAACAGAATGTGATGATGCTGGTGCACTCATTTCTGAAACTTTTCAAGTTTCAACCATCATTGGTAAACTTCCGCATTCGTGGAAAGATTACCAAAAGAAAATGAAACATAAGAAGAAGCATATCTCTTTGGATGAACTTCTTCAGGATATTCAAATTAAGACTGAAAGCCTTAAAAGAGATGGTTCAATTTCTTCGAAGAATGATGGTGTGAATCATGTTTATTATCAAAACCTTCATGGGATACCAAGGAACGTTCAAGAAGAAGAAATTCTTTAATAAAAATGGGAATGAGGATAACATCAACAACAAAAAAAAGGAAATTGTTATGTTTGTGGTAAACCTGAAACTATGCTAGGGAATGTCGTCACTGTAAGGGAAAAGACAAGAAAAAGGAACAAACCAATATGGTTGATGATAAAGACTTTGTCGTTGTCATGTCTGAAGTAGGCATTGTCAACAATGGCAATACTGATTGGTGGGTGGACTCGGGTGCTACCTGTTATGTTACCCCAAACAAGAGTTTGTTCAAGAAATATGAAATGGTTAAAGAAGTCAAGGTCGTCTACATGAGAAATGTGTCATCAAGCGAAGTTCTTGGCGTAGGCACTATTATTCTTCCCCTCACTTCGAAAATACTTTGACTTTAAGAAATGTGTATCATATCCTCTCTATGATGAAGAATCTTATATCGGTCCATAAATTGGACGAAAATGATTTCAAAGTAGCATTTGGTTCTCAAAAAGTGACCATTTGCTAAGAATGGGAAATTGGTAGGAAAATGCTACATGAAAGACAATATGTATTTGTTGAATTTTGACTATAATAAGACTGTATCTTCTGCTTATTTTTCGGATGTTTTACTTAATGTTGATGATCATGTTAATTGACATTATAGACTAGGACATGTTGGTATAAATGCTATGAATCACATGATTTCAAATGATTTTATTCCTTAAGTCTTCTAAAAATTTTACCACAAAAACTTGTAAATGTTGATCTCAATCCAAATTGACTAAATCTTCTTTCAAAAATGTTGTTAGAACAAATTGTTTACTTTAACTTGTTCATACGGATATTTGCGATGATAAAGAGCATATTACTAAAGGTGGTAAAAGATATTTCATAACTTTTATATTCAAAGTTCTCCTATGTGTATTTGCTTAAAACCAGGGGCCTTTAATAAGTTTAAAATCTTCAAGGAGGATGTTGAAGAATAAACTCTATTATGTAAAGACTGGCCCAATGTTGGCCCAATGTAATGTGAGGCTACTGGATATTAATTGTAAATAATATTAAAGGGCCAGCCCATATTAATAGCCCATCATTCATCGAGGTAGTGCATTATCGGACCGTCCGGCCCGGTATCGCCACGACCGGTCCGATAAGCTTACCGGTCCGGACCGGGACTGGACCGATAAGGTTTCGGTCCTGGAACGAGATCCGGTCCCGGACCGAAACCTTATCGGTCCGGTTCTCGGTCCGGACCGGTAAGAATTTTCGGGGTCGGGCCATTTTTTTTTTAAAATTAAATTTCCAATACTGAAATTGACATTCTCGGACGCGATACCACGTAATTTTTACGTTGAAATCAATTGTACATCGCGAGATATTTAGATTTGAAAAGGGAAAAAACGTAACGATTTGGAGGAAAAGTGAAATTGAGGGGCAAGATGGACGTTTTTGGAGAAATCGGCTGAAGCAAACATTATTCGTCTCGAAAAAATACGCGAAATCAAATTTTTTTTTAGGTAAAACGGACGTTCGAGCGCAAAGTTATGACCATATAAAGTTTGATCAATTTACAACTAATTAGAGCTGACATGAGGGGGACGTGCCGGGTGGGAGGACTCAGGGGGGACCGTTAACGGGTATTTTACAGGGTTACCGGTCCGGTTCCTTATCGGTCCGGGTATTTTTTGATATCGATCCGACCGTTAAGGTTTCGGTCGATTTGGTCGGGTTTCTGGCCCGGTTTACCGGGTTCTGGTTCGGTTTGATCGGGTTTCTGGTCCGGTTTGATCGGGTTCGGTTTCGGTCTGGTTCTCGAGTATATCCGAACCACTAACAGCCCTAGTCGAGGGACCCCAAGGTCTGCACCTTTGTATAAAAGAGAGAAGATCCCTTCTCTTCTAGGTTAGAAAAGAAAAAGGGGCGATTTGCTCTCTGTACTCTCTGTAAATAATCTTCTCTGGAGATACTTTGTAAAACGATAATATACAGTTTCTTTCTTCTATCTTCTTCCTCATACTCTTCAACGTTGTCTTCTCGTCTCTTTGTGTTGTTGCATGCTGGTGGTCCTAGATCTAATCGGTGTCTCTGTAATAATAAAGAGGCTGCTCAGTCTTGAACACTCCATTAATGGTGGTGCTAGGTTTATCAACATGGTATCAGAGCCGGTCACCGACATCAGACGTTGCATGAAGCTGTACAAGATCTGGGTAAAACATTGCCTCTTTTAGATCTTGAAAACTGATATTCTGGGTAAACCATCCTCTTTTAGATCTTGAAAACTGATATTGCTTGTTGAGTCGTTCCTGTTCGATATTGTTTTGTTCCAAGTGTTTACTGATATTTTTCTTGTTAAGTCGATTCTGTTAGATATTGTTTTGTTCCCAGGAAACTTGTTTAGATCTTGATAAAGATTATCACTAGTCTTTATAGATTGAAATGGGAACAGATCTACCCACTGAAAGTAGCTTACTCAAAGAAACACCTGAGACGGTTACAGATCTTCCCCAATCCTCAAAAAACTCCATGCCTTCTATACCTAGAGAACCTACCTCTATCACCTCACCCACCACTATATTTTACCATAACCATCCTCTGTTCTTGCAAGCCTCGGATGTTAGTGGAGTCTCTTTAATATCCTTCCAGTTAGTGGGCTCTGAAAATTACACTGTTTGGAGCAAGTCTATGAAAATTGCTCTGTTAGGAAGGAACAAATTAGGGTTTGTAAATGGAAATTGTACAAAGAATCAATATGGGGTGGAATGGTGGGATCAGTGGGATAGAGTTAATGCGGTTGTACAGGCATGGCTAATCAATGCAGTTTCTAGTAGCTTGTTGTGTGGAGTTTTATATGCAGAAACAGCATATGAGGTATGGGAAGATCTAAAAGAAAGATTTGACAAAGTGGATGAATCAAGAACTTATGATCTACATAGAGAAATTGCTACCTTATCACAAGGTAATGCTAGTATTGCAGAATATTACACTAAGCTAAAAAATCTGTGGGTGGAATTCCAAGCCATTGTGCCACCACCAAATTGTGCATGTCCTACATCCAGAGAATTCACAGACTTTCTGCAGAGACAGAAGTTTTATCAATTTCTCATGGGTTTGAATGAAAGTTACATGCAGGCTAGGAGTCAAATTCTGCTCATGTCACCTCTTCCAACAGTCAATAAAGCTTACTCCATGATAGTAAGTGATGAAAATCAGAAAGGGATTAGTGTTAGGTCTGCAGGCCTTCTTGGAGCTGGTCCAACCAGTCGTGGACACAGTGAAAATCTAAATCATTCTACTGCTATGTATTCTAAGAATGGAACAGCAGGAAACCAAAGGTCAAGAAGGAATAACAATCTGTTCTGTGAAGAATGCAAGATGAGAGGCCACACAAAGGAGTTCTGCTACAGACTAGTTGGATACCCTCCTGGTTTTAAATCAAAAAGAAAGGAATATGCTGCTCACAATGCTCACAACAGAGGTCCAGAGCCCTTCTCTGAAGATACTAAAACCAACTGGCAAGTTGAAGGAGCACCAAAATTTTCTCAGAATCAGTATGAGCAGATAGTAAATATGTTGAACAATAACCAGGTACAGCAAGGAGCATCTCAGAACACTCAAGGTATTCAATCATCTGCAAATTTAGCAGGTATATCAGAACTCAAAGCCTTACATGTCTTCAATACAATAAAAAAATGGATAATAGATACAGGTGCTACAAATCATATGGTATATGACCTTAACATGTTAGATAAAATTACTGAAAGAAATGATTTTGTCATACCAAAGAAGGTGTTCTTACCAAATGGCCAATCAGCCCAAGTTACTCACACTGGTATCAGTACTCTCTCTAATGGGAGTACACTGGAAAATGTCTTCCTTCTACCTCATTTCAAATACAATTTACTGTCTGTCTCTCAACTAACAAGAGAGCTGAACTGTTCAGCTATCTTCTATCCTGATTTTTGTCTCTTTCAGGATCTTTACAGTGGGAAGGTGAAGGAGATTGGTAGGCTCCAGGATGGACTCTATATGTTAGTTAATCATGCTAGTGATATACAGGACTCAAGGAAAACAGTTCTAAATGCACAAGCTAAGCAGAAGAGGACAGTGGCAGAAGAAGATATTAATCTGTGGCATAGAAGGCTGGGGCACACTTCTAGTAAGGTACTCAGTAAAGTGATCAGTGCTAATAATGATGAGATAGCTAAGGCAATAAAGACATGTAATGTGTGCCCTTGTGCAAAACAGTGTAGACTACCTTTTCCCAATAGTACTACTTACAGTAATAAAGCTTTTGATATTGTTCACATGGATGTATGGGGTCCCTATAAGGTTGAAACACATAATGGAAAGAGATTTTTCCTCACTATTGTAGATGATCACACTAGAATGACTTGGATATAACTGCTTAGACTCAAATCTGAAGTATGTGTGGTAATTAATCAGTTTCTTAAGTACATATCAACACAGTTTAATCAAATAGTAAAGATAATTAGAACTGATAATAGGACAGAGTTTATTAATGATTTCTGCACCACCCTTTTTCAGAACTTAGGAATTATCCATCAAAGAAGCTGTGTATATACACCACAGCAGAATGGGGTTGCTGAAAGAAAATACAGGCATATATTAGAAATGACCAGGGCTATAAGAATGCAGGCCAACATTCCTCTAAAATTTTGGGGCTTGTGTGTACAGGCTGCAGTATACCTGATTAATAGACTACCCTCTTCTATTACTCATTCTACACCTTTTGAGTGTCTTTATCACAAGAAAGCATCCTTAAACCATATAAGAACCATTGGTTGCCTATGTTTTGCTAATGATCTAACTGTCACTGATAAGCTTCAGTCTAAGGTTAAGAAATGTGTTCTGATGAGATACTCTAAAACTCAAAAGGGATACATTCTTTATGATCTGCAGTCTAAGACCCTCATTGTTAGTAGAGATGTTAAATTCAGAGAAACTATTTATCCTTTTAAAGAAAATGTGACTGAGGTTCCTATCTTCCATAATTTGCTAGGTAACAATGATGATCAAACTATACCCCAAGAAACCTCTCAGAATAGTACTGATAAATCAAAAAAGGGATGTGCAGATATCATTAATAGGGAATCTATTGAGGACAGTAATCCCACTGAGAATAATTTAGAAGAAGGAAATTCAGATAATATACAATCTGGTAGTAATCCTGCCATAGAACCAGATGACAGAGCAATTAGTAGGAGATCTAGCAGACTCAAACAACCCCCTATATGGCTTAAAGACTTTGTTACAACAAATGCCAACAATGTACTTTACCCTATTGCTAACTACATATCTTATGATAACTTAAAACCTACGTATCAAGCCTTTTCAAGCTCTTTTTCAGAACTAACAGAACCTAAAGGTTACATGGAAGCCTCAAAAGATCCTAGGTGGGTAGATGCTATGAAAGCTGAAATAGATATCTGACAAGAAAATCACACTTGGAAAATAGTTACTCTACCAGAGGGAAAACAACCTATAGGCTGTAAATGGATCTATAGGATCAAATATAAAGACACTGGAGAAGTAGAAAGACTGAAAGCTAGACTAGGTGCTAAAGGTTATAGTCAACAAGAAGGAATAGATTATCAAGAAACCTTCTCTCCTGTTGTAAAAATGGTAACTATAAGAACTATTCTATCTATTGCTGCCTCTAGAGGATGGTATATTCATCAAATGGATGTGTATAATGCCTTTCTTCAAGGGAATTTATTTGATGAAATTTTTATGACTCTTCCACAAGGTTTCATTAGTAAATGGGGCAGTAAACAAGTGTGTAAATTAACTAAATCCTTGTATGGGCTCAAGCAAGCACCAAGACAGTGGAACTGTAAGCTTACAGAGTCATTAATTCAGATGCAGTTTAGGCAGTCTGAATTTGATCATTCTCTGTTTCTAAAACAAACTAATCAAGGTATAGTAGTTATTCTGATTTATGTGGATGACATGTTAGTCACAGGGGACAACATAAGGCTCATAAAGGAGACTAAGCAGTCACTGCATAATGCTTTTAAAATGAAAGACCTGGGAGAGTTAAGGTATTTCCTAGGAATAGAATTTGCTAGGTCCAGCAAGGGGATCATTATGCATCAAAGAAAGTATGCCCTAGAACTCATTTCTGAACTAGGATTAGCTGCTGCCAAACCTATTAATACTCCCACTGATTCTAATATAAAGCTTACTACAAAGGAATATGATGAGTATAAGGTAAAGCAGGGGACAGACAAAGGGAAAACAGTCACTGGTGATGAGCCAGTAGGTGATATCAGCTCATATCAAAGAGTAATTGGTAAGTTGTTATACCTTACTCTTACTAGACCAGATATTGCCTATAGTGTACAAACACTTAGTCAGTTCCTACAAAACCCAAAGAAATCACATTTTGATGCTGCAATCAGAGTAATAAGGTATGTAAAAGGTAAGCCAGGACAAGGAGTACTCTTATCTAGTAATAAACAAGAAACATTAACTAGTTATTGTGATGCAGATTGGGCATCATGTCCACATACAAGAAAATCCATTACAGGTTATTTAGTCAAGTTTGGAGATTCTCTCATATCCTGGAAATCCAAGAAGCAAAGCACAATCTCAAGAAGCTCACAAGGCGTAATATAGCTCAGCCAAGACTATCACGAGATCACTTGGCTGTTAGGCTTACTGAAGGACATTGGTGTTGACATCCATCAGCCAGTAACTGTGTACACAGACAGTAGATCAGCCATACAAATGGCAGCAAATCCTGTGTTCCATGAAAGGACTAAACACATTGAGATAGATCTTCATTTCATTAGGGAGAAGATTCGAAAAGGAATGGTGAAGACATAATATATCAACACTGCAGAACAACCAGCAGATATACCTACAAAAGGGCTTACAAGATCACAACATCTTCATCTCTGTTCCAAGCTTGGTTTGCTGGATATTTTTGAGCACCCAGCTTGAGGGAGGCTGTTGAAGAATAAACTCTATTATGTAAAGACTGGCCCAATGTTGGCCCAATGTAATGTGAGGCTACTGGATATTAATTGTAAATAATATTAAAGGGCCAGCTCATATTAAGAGGCCAGCCCATCATTCATTGATCGAGGACCCCAGTGCGCACCTTTGTATAAAAGAGAGAAGATCCCTTCTCTTCTAGGTCAGAAAAGAAAAAGGGGCGATTTGCTCTCTGTACTCTCTGTAAATAATCTTCTCTGGAGATACTTTGTAAAACGATAATATACAGTTTCTTTCTTCTATATTCTTCCTCATACTCTTCAACGTTGTCTTCTCGTCTCTTTGTGTTGTTGCATGCTGGTGGTCCTAGATCTAATCGGTGTCTCTGTAATAATAAAGAGGCTGCTCAGTCTTGAACACTCCATTAATGGCGGTGCTAGGTTTATCAACAGAGGAAGTTGAAAATAAAATCAATTTAAGGATCAAATGTTTGAGATCGGACAGAGGTGGTGAATATATATCTAACGAGTTTATATCATTTTGTTTACAAAATGGAATTGTTAGAGAATTTTAAGCACCTAATACTCTACCACAAAATGGAGTGGCCGAATGGAAAAATAGATCTTTAATGGAAATGATTAGTGCCATGCTATAATGCTAATACATTCAACATTACCAATGAGTTATTGGGGAGAGGCACTATTAAGTTTTTATTACATTACTAACAAGATTGTAAACAAGAAACATATAAAAACTCCATTTGAGTTGTTAATTGGATGTAAGCCTAGTATTAAATATTTAAGGGTATGAGGTTGTATTGCATATGTTTTGAACCCAAATTTGAAAAAGCAAAAACTTAGTAGTAGAGCAGTTAGTAAATTTTGTGAGCCTTGAGAAACACAAAAAGCATAAAGGCGATAGAAATATTTCTTTAAACTATAATGAAGAGAAATTGAGTACTGCAGTGTATTGAATTTTCTTTTGAGATTTTTACATTATATCATTTGGTTCAAACTTATAACTAAAATAAACTCATAATTCTCTAAAACATTGACTAACAGAATGGACAACGCCCCCATTCTTAAGTAATATCATTAGGGGTGATTTGTTTGTTAGTTAGAATTATGCAGGTATTAGTAATATAAGAATTACGTATGAGAAAATTTATGTATTATTTTATGTTGAAATTAGTTATACATGATATTAGTTATTCCATCTTCTATCTTGCATAAAATAGTACATAAATTACATCATAACTTATACATGTATTAGTTATGAGGTTTCTAAATTGCAAACCAATTCATATATATTAGGTGTGCTGAAATTTATAAATAGCAAAAGAATGTTACCAAATGTAGTACGGATTAAATAAAAAAATAACTAAGCTCCTAACTAACTACTAAACGACCTCTTAGTTATTTTTGACCCTTTGTATTATTTTATTTAATTAGAATGTGAGTGCAATTAATTATCTTCCCACATGTAGCGATACATATTTAGCTACAGAAAGGGACATGTATATACACATCACGCACATAACACACACATAGAAAGTCTCGTATTTATTGTTTAATTAAAAAATAATTTGTCAACTCAAATCCTATACGTATTCATTTTTATTGACCTTTCTGTACTTGGAACAATCTATTGAAACGGCCTATTACCCTAGAGCCCAAGGCATAAGAATGCAACTTTATCTTGGAAAACACAGTAAGATGGTGGTACTTAACTGTTCATGAGCTTCTACAACTACTAAAGAGATGTTTAAAAATTTAGGAGGACGATTGGGCCTTCTTAAATACCTTTTTTTTTTTACGAAGGAACCCGCTTGGAATGATGGTTAAGAGTTCATACTTTAGAGTTCCCAAGGGGGGGAAGGATTTTGAGGAAGCGAAGCAACCTTTTCAATAATATGAGCGTGCAGCCGCTACTCTTTCGAGTGCGCTTTGGGTAAATCTTGGACTGACGCAATAGCCTGCAAACCACGTCAGCCGTTTAACCACACTTGGCAAACCATGTGTGACAGGCTCAACCAAGAAGGTTTATGCAGGGGATCGAACTCGTGATCTTGCGGTCCCACGCTCTACTGCTACACCAACTTGGCTACCCTTGCGGTATAGTAGGGTCACAATGTTTCATTTTGGTTGGTATTTAAGGAAATTTGTATCATATTAATTATTTCAATTATTCTATTATGTATAATCATAATTAGGCTATTCAAAAGTTTCTCAATTATTCTGTTTCTCTTTGATATAATACAATTTGGTTAAGATATATTATTACTAGTGAATTTATGCGTGATTCGCGCGGTCATAAAAAACATCAATAATTTATTACATATAATAGAAATAGAAGAGATATTTACAATATATATAAATTAGAAATATAAAGCACTTCAAATAATATGGTGGTAATTTCCATATTTCAAGCAATTTGTAAAGTTTATATGTATTTGTCAATCAATTATCTACTTAGGTTCTTGACATGCAACTGATATATATATATATATATATATTATTTTCGAGAGTTACTCCTTACATAAAAAAGAATGTAGAGTAGAAAAAAATACACCCACTTGACCGTTTCTATATAAATATCAGACGAACAATTGATTTCATAGAGAAAATGCTTGGTTATTAGTAGTAGACTTCCTACAAAGTCACAAGTTACTATTTTGAACCAAAAGAAATTACACACTTACAACAATCATAAATTCATATAAAATCAAATTAAAGAAGAAAATAATACAATACACGTCATTTTTACGACTTTAATCATAAAAATAGAAGAAAAAATGTGGAATCAATGCATAATTTTTCGAGCTCTTGTTGATACTATCCACTCCTACAACCCGATCATCATTCAAGAGTCTCATCCTCCTTTTTCTTCAAGCCAAACTAAATCATGAATATAATACTACAGTAAATAATACAACATTACTACGTACTAATTAAATATGAAATGAAAGGATAACCTTGGGTAGGATCTCACGCAAAAAATGAATTTATAATATTTGATTTTCTAAAAGGGTGACATTCTTGACTAATGTGATCATTTTTTTTTGCAAAAAAAATCTTACAATATCTCTATATATGACTACAATGACAAATATCAAATAATGTCACGAACATGCCTATTGATTATTTAAAGGTTATGATAATAAAAAGTTGTGGGAGTAATGGAATAAAGACTAATTATTTAGAGGTTATGATAATAAAAAGTTGTGGGAGTAATGAAAATAAAGACTATTGGCACAGTTGAATTTATGCACGTGGTGAAGGACTAGTGGATCTCAAGTGACCAAATTAACAAATAATTCTAATAGAAACAGAATATAAAAGAAAGGTTAGGAACTAATTAGCTTGAGGCTGGAAGCTTTGTGTTGTGACTCCTGGGCTTGACACGGCCAACAGGGTTAGAATACTAGATTAAGATAAAAACTTAGAAAATATGCAAAGCAATGAGTAAGTATTGCATTTCTTGAATATGATGCCCTTTATAATGAGTTATTTTGTTCTATTTATATTTGAATTCATGGATACACATTTCATGTATTATGCCCCTAATAATATTAATACATAAATATTATAATAATCAGATAATTAATATGCTCATAAATGACTTTAATGCTTTCTTGGAATATGTAAAGTCATATATGTAATGATCGCTCGGTTGGATTCGAACCAATATTCGTGTCCTCTGCTTTTCGGTACTTGCGACCCCTAAGTGTTCCCGGTTTGATGTTAACGCCTCCGGGGACACTAAAACTGACTTGGATCTGACTCACCCTTTTTACCACATGTCATGATATAATTTGTTAACTGTACAATATAAAGTTTGCCCTATACAGATAGTCTCAGCACATTCGGAGTGTGTTTCCTTCCACGACCGAGAAGTGGATTTGAACTTCGAACAAACCAAAAAATCTTCTAACGGGAATACTGGAATGATGTGATGATTTAATTTTGAACCTCAAACATCATAACTCTATTTATTGCCTCTGAGATGGCGGCAACCATCCTGATTGACATAAAGATGTGTGCGATCATGATGAGTTGCGACTCCTCATTTCTCGATCGTTACCTAATTTTTTCATATATATGAGACTAAAATCTTTTCCAAATATCCAATTGTTTCTTAAGTTATAATTAACACTTATATTACATACTATGCATTTAATAAATACTAAAATTATAATTAACACTTGTTTTACATACTATGCATTTAACAAATGCATAATAAGTTTACATACTATGCATATAACAAATGCATAATAAGTTTACATAATACTACAATTATAATTAACACTTGTATTACATAGTATGCATTTAATAAATGCATAATAAGTTTACATACTATGCATTTAACAAATGCATAATAAGTTTACATAATACTACAATTATAATTAACATATGTTTTACATACGATGAATTTAAGAAATGCATAATAAATTTACATACTATGCATTTAACAAATGCATAATAAGTTTACATAAAACTATAATTATAATTAACATCTGTTTTACATACTATGCATATAACAAATTCATAATAAGTTTACAAAATACTACAATTATAATTAACACATGTTTTATATACTATGCATTTAATAAATGCATAATAAGTTTACATACTATGCATTTAACAAATGCATAATAAGTTTACATTACTACAATTATAATTAACACATGTTTTACATACTATGCATTTCACAAATGCATAATAAATTTACATATTATGCATTTAACAAATACATAATAAGTTTACATAATACAATTTTAGTTAACACGTATTTTATATACTATGCATTTCACAAATGCATAATAAGTTTACATAATATTATTATTATAATTAACACATGTTTTACATACTATCCATTTAACAAATGCATAATAAGTATACATAATACTATAATTATAATTAACACACGTTTTACATACTATGCATTTAATAAATGCATAATATGTTTACATACTATGCATTTAACAAATGCATAATAAATTTACATTACTACAATTATAATTAACACATGTTTTACATACTATGAATTTAACAAATGCATAATAAGTTTACATACTATGCATTTAAAATATGCATAATAAGTTTACATACAATGCATTTAACAAATCCATAATATGTTTACATAATACAACAATTATAATTAACACATGTTTTACATACTATGGATTTAACAAATGCATAATAAGTTTACATAATACTACAATTATAATTAACACTTGTTTTACATACTATGCATTTAACAAATGCATAATAAATTTACATACTATGCATCTAACAAATGCATAATAAGTTTACATAATACTACAATTATAATTAACACTTGTTTTAGATACCATGCATTTAATAAATGCATAATAAGTTTACATAATACTGCAATTATAATTAACACTTGTTTTACATACTATGCATTTAACAAATGCATAATAAGTTTATATATGATGCATTTAAGAATTGCATAATAAATTTACATACTATGCATTTAGCAAATGCATAATAAGTTTACATACAATGCATTTAACAAATGCATAATAAGTTTACATAATACTATAATTATAATTAACACTTGTTTTATATACTATATATTTAATAAATGCATAATAAGTTTACATAAACCAGATCAGAACCATTTTAAAATGTTTTTTTTGAAAATTTTGATAAAAAGGAAAGAACGTTTCTTCAAGAAGAATTTTATAAAGATCTTTATAAAGCTAATACGATTATATCTTTTGTCCCTTGATTTATGACTAAATACGTATGAGATTATATCTATGTTTTAGAATGAGAATATAAACTTTCTAAAGGGGAAATTACTAATACAGTTTTACCTTCCCAACAACCCTTCCAAGTTGAAAAGGATAATAAGGATCTTAATTTTGGGGCTTTTTCAAAACTTTTTGAAAATGATACTGCTTTAGTTACAACAACGCATATTAATACTATGCTAAAATAGAATAATTATACAAATGTTTATTTGAATGTATTGGGAGAACGAGTTGTTCTTTTACGTGAAAGAGTAGAAAAGTTGACTTCTGAAATCAGAAACTTGCACCCTCTACTGTTCCTCATACGACTATAGCCACTCCTATTGTGCAGCTTCCCCCCCCCCCCCCCCCCCCGAAATCAGAGACTTCAAGTTAAGAGCTTATACAAAACTTAAACAATTGCTTGATGGAAAGTTTAATGGATTAAAAATAAGTCCCTTGACATGAGAAAAAAGGGGATGATAATGATTTCGACCTATTTGGAGATGATTATAGACAAAAGGTTTCTGATAAGGTCAATAAACAGGCCAACTATTCTAGTAGATATGCTAGAAATCTGTTAAAAAAATGTACTATTATACTAGACTCACCCCTCTGGACGTTTTATTTGAGGAACATGATATTGTTTATAACGACAACGGGACATGCATTTATGAATGGAATATAGACGGTTATATCGAGAGACACTGTTATAATACTATACATATAATGCTCATGGACTGCACTATATGCAAGGTCTATTGCGGAAATGATAATCTCATGGTTTAATGGTCAATTAAAAGGCTGATGGAATAATTATTTAACCCACGAGCAAAGGAGTACCATTTTGGCTGTGGTAAAAATTGAACCAGGTTTAGAACCACAGAAAAATGATGCATATACCCTATGTTTGAATATCATAGAATATTTCACTGGTCCATGGTCAGATGACAATGAAAATATAAAGACTATGCTCCAAAACTTTAGATGTAAAACCTTAACCTCTTTTAGATGGTATAAGGATGTTTTTCTTAGCAGGGTTATGGAACTGCCAGAATGTAATAGCTCTCATTGGAAATCCAAATTTATAGATGGGTCACCCTCCCTCTTTGCTGAAAGAGTTAGAAAAAACCTTAGACAATGAGTTATACAGATAAATTATGATAATTATACTTATGGCAAACTAATAGGGACATGCATCCAAGAAGATTTAGCCTTATGTAATGCGATTAAGCTGAACCAACAAATCAACAAATAAGATCTCAATGAAACACAACAACTTGGTGAATTTTGCACCCAGTTTGGGATGGACACACCCAAAACTAAAGAATGGTCTCATAGACGCAAGAAGCATAATAATAAGAATTTCTATAAATGGAAGGAAAAATACCTGGAAAAGAGATCTAACAGAAAAAAGGAGTTTAAAACTCGGAAGAACTTTATAAAGTCTAAAATTTTAAAAACATGTTGGAAATATGGAAGAACGGGCCATTATTATAAGGATTGTAAGGTTAAGGAGAAGATCAAGACCCTTAACATAGATGAGGATATAAAGGAATCATTATACAAATTGTTATTAAAATTTTAACCAAAAGATTCAGGATTAAAGATGGATAATACAACATACTCTTAGGAGGAAGATATTCGCATACCGAATAACGGAGATTATATGTCCTCAGATACCTAAGAAGAGGATTATATGCCTTGTAAATTATGACAAACTTGTTCTAATAACATAAACAAGCAGGATGATGAGTTTTATAACATATTCTCTCAATTTAAGGATATAAATGTTAATGTCCTTGAAGGCAAAAATCTCATAGAATTATTAAAAATTATAAAGGATCCAGAAATGAGATCCAGGACCATAAATTAGATTCCGAAAAAACCAGAACCTCAAGAGGGCAGAAAATTATGGAAAAATCAGGTGCACATATCATGTCGGAATTGAAGAAAATGATGTAGCACAATAAGGGAGTAACAAGGATTCCTAATACTACAAGGGATTTAGAAAAGAAGATTGATAATCTCAAAAGAGAAATTGCAGAATTGAAAAGCAGTAATACTTTACGAGATTACAGAATTTCTAGTGTCGAAGGAAAAGGTAAACAACCTATCATAGAAGATGTTGACAATATCAACTGAAATGATATCAACACCACAAGTACGAAAACAGGTGATATGAAAATACACCACCTTCTTATTCAGAAGTTATAAATGACGATCAAGGAGAAAATGATGTCTATGTGCAACATGAGGACAAAAAAGTAATACTATTCTGGATTATAAAGACCTTTAATGGAAGGAAGAACCATGGAAATTGATGGAACGATATCTGAAAATTGGACCATATCCCATTCTTACTTATAAATCCAGAATGCGTTATGAGACCATACTTTCAATCACCGAATCAACTGAAATTCAACACTATTATCTGATGAATACTAGGAAAGTTTATAACTTTTCTAAGATCATAATTAAGAAGGTATTCACCCCAGAAGATTGAGGATTTAGTACCATGAAAGAAAGGGAATATTTTCACCCTGAACAAAAAGTCTAGGTAAAATACAATTATTGGGATTATGTGGATAGTTTTCATAAAACGTTTCTATATGAAAGTCCTAATAAAAACATTCATGGTTTATAAAAATATGTTCAAATGTTTATACAAAACTGCTTTCAATGTACCGGTGGGGCAATTCGAATGGAATGCCATGCCATTTGGATTGAAGAATGCCCCTTCTAAATTCCAAAATATTATGAATGATACATTCATACCTTATAGTAACTTTATTATCGTTTATATCGATGATATTTTGATATTTTCTAATAATATAGAGACACATTTTAAACATCTTGATATATTCAAGAAAATCATTGTTCAAAATGGTTTAGTTATATCTAAACCAAAGATGACCCTCTTTCAAATAAATGTCAGATTTTTGGGTCATAATATTGAAAAAGGAAAAATTATTCCTATTAATAGAAGCATTGAATTTGCATCGAAATTCCCAGCATCTATAATTTTGTGTCTTTGGTCCGGGGTAATGTCACGCCTCGTAAGTTTAAGGCGATAATTAATAACGTCATTAAGGAAATTAAAATACTTAAGGATATAATTTCGGAATTTTTTTGTTACAACGAGCGTGACAAGGGAATTGAAAATGATTGTTGTATATTTCCGTTATGGATTAGTGATGTATATAAGTTACTACAATGAGAATACAAGGCTTATTGGAATTCTCGGGAACTAAAGGAAGCGGCAGTTAAGATTTTAAAGCAGTGGATTTAAAATTTATTAATTAAAGAACTAGGGGACCAATGTGTAATATTAAAACTTAAATTTCAGATTTTTAGAAAAACCTACAATTCTCCACTACTTTCATCCAAAATCCAAAGTTTTCCAAACTCATCCCCTCTCTTCATCCCCACCCCCCAGTCGAGAACCCCCTCCCTCCTCTACAAAAATTGGAGCTTATTTTCTCTCCCTAGATTACATTGTTCATCCATCAAATTTAAAGCCAAAACATACCCCAAAAACAGAGGGCATTTCGCCAAGGACCCACAATTAATGGAAGAATCAAAAGCAACTTTTACTACTAAAGAACGTGTTGAAGGAGCTTTTGTATCAGCAAAAGTTAATGAGGAGCGGAATGTCGACAAGAGTCAGGAGATGTGTATCAATGGTAACAAATCTAATAATAGTAACACAGTAATATTAAGGGAAAAGGGGATAATGATTGTCACGCCCATTTTCGGCCGCGACATTTTCTAATAAAAGCTTCTCCTGCTTAAATAAAATGTTAGAAAAGAAGTAATAAATGCTAAATGAAAATGTTTAAAATGGGGGTGCTTAAATATTAAAATGCTTAAAAGGTTTGCTAACAAAAAAAAGTGTTAAAAGAATTAAAATGCTAAAGGGTGCTTAAATGTAAAAGGGTGCTTAAAAGTGCTAAGGGTTCGCGGAGTCGCCACCTAATTAGTTTGGGTGAATTAGGACACCTAAATGTCGACTTAGGTTAAAGTCAACATTAACTCCATTTTTTATGGTCTGCTAAACTTAATGAGATTCTGGGTAAGGGCTCTTTATTAATCTAGAGGGAAGGGGTTAGGCACCCTCTAAGATCCGCTAACTTGCGGTTGTCCTGCCAAACCTAGGGTTAATTATTATGCTAATAAAATACGTATTGAGAGTTATTTAAATAGGGCATAAAAGACTATGAGGTTTGTTTAAAATGTAAGAGTTAGTTTCAAAAGAGGCAAATGTATTACTGGAGTAAAAATATATGCAAGTATTCCTTTACCTAAGAGGTATATGTTGCTTAGCATGATAATGTGAGAAAACGTATCTATTATGCAACAGAAGTATTTATTATTCTTTGTATTAACAGGGATTTCCTCAAAGCAGTTTTAAAATCTCTCGACTAACCATATTTATTATGCCAGCGTAGAGTATTAAGCGGCTTATTATAGCTTTTTAAACAAGGCGAGCCTAAAGTAATTAACCTAAAGGGAATTGGCTTCTAAACTAGAGGTTCGAGGTTTAGATATTCTAATTATTCTATTAATTAATGTAGTGTTTAGACAAATAATTTACAGTAAATAAATGAATGGGGGCGGGGTAAAAATAATAAGACGACTCGAGGAATGGCGAAGTCATTTCGCCTCTGGCTTAGAATTCCTGATGCGAGGATAAATGCATGTAGATGTGGGTCTTCGCGTTTGCCACAATGAGTCCCGCTATGAGACTCTTTGTTGCTCCGGTGTATTTCATGTAAAAAAAAATGATAAAGATTAGTAAATATTCCAAATAATATAATATAGATGAACATGTGCAGGTTTTAGCTGGCATTTAATCAAGTCAGTCTTTAAAACTAATATCTCGAACAAGACAAAAGGCCGAAAACAAATTGGCATATGGGACCAACTTATAGTAAATGACAAGGCAAAGAATACAACAAAGAAGAACAATAATTCCAAAATAGTAGCAAGAAGAATAACGCTAAAGCAATAGCGCCAACAGAACAGTAGTAGCAAAACTAATATTAACCAGTTGTTTCTATGGTTTAGGAGACTTTACCAGTGTATTAATTTAAAAATCCGAGCAAGACAAACATGTACATCTTAGTAGGCAATTCAGGTAATTAAGATGAGCTATGCATGAATGTCCTAAGGGGAGGCCTATATGTAGATAATTAGTGTATATATATGCAGCAAGGCAGAATCGCAAATCACGGTATGTCAGTGGCAACAACTGATAAAAAAAGGGATCAATAGGACTCTGAAACATATAGGAGATTATTTATATTCATGTTTCGAGTTGCACAAAATCATTTGAATCAGAATTGGGTATGCAAAATCCAACCAAGTATATAATCAATAATGTAGACGTGCAGGTTTAGAAATTGAGCCAGTAGAACACTAAGAATATTATTTCATACGTAGAGGACTATTAAGTCACATATTGCGTATTTATGTTATATCTAGCCATGGAAACATTTCCGGGCAAAGCACACTTATATTTGAGATGGTTATCGAAGTCTAGACAGCCTTCAGTTTAAGCTAACACATATTCAAAATAGGTTTAAATCCTACTATGTCATCTTAAGCTATTCTAAATATGTTTACAAGTGATCTATGGGTATTGAACCAATAATGCCCATCATTTACCAATCAGATAGCCAACTCTAACAGTGTCTGATCTACTGAGTGTCCACTTAGTGAATACAAAGAAATACAACTTAAAGCATTAGCTACATGTAACTTAACTAAACCTATACAATATCAATTCAACCGTCATAAACAACCTCTAAATTTTAATTGAACCTTCACAGTAACCAAATGGGTAGTTATAAAGTAAACAAGATATAACTAACAGGCAGGGGATCAATCGATCTCCAATATATATTAAACATGCTTAAATGCTAACTAACTGATCTAAAATTGAAACTGAAACCTGAACTGAAATCTTTTAACACATAATTAATCCGCAAGAAACTCACAACAGAAATTAAAGAGTAGAACTGAGAGGGGATGAATTTACCTTCTCCGGGCAGCGAACCGGGGCAGCGTATCAAGTCGTCGGTTCACTCGGAGGGTTTATTGCGGTTATGCGAAAGGATGAAACTTCAAAAAAAAAACTTGAGGGTTCTGATTTATCTGCTCTAGAATGCTAACTTCGAATGATTCTTGCCTGTTCTCTCTCAATTTCTGAATGCCTTTCAAGTGTGTAGAGATTGGTTTATATAGCTTCAAATTGGGTTCTAAATTAGGTGCGATTTGAATTTGCGTGAAAACTTTGGTAAGGATTGATTCGTGAGGTATTTCTTACCATTAATGGGTGATTCGGACAGATTTGGCTGCTTATTTTGGACGAGAGTTGTGCTTATTTCCGTATTGATTTAGTATGTCTTCAGTTATGGTAGGTACTGGATCTATTTGAGGACGATTTTGGTCATGGTAAACCCTGATTTCCGCGATTTGTGTCACGATTTTGAAATGGTTCTTACTATGTCAGATTCTAAGAAAGGAAACCTGGGATTTGGTTGTGATCTAGCGGGATTTAGGGCGTATGGGTGAGGGAGGCGGCGAATGAAAAAGCTTAGGGTTCTTTCTCGTTTTTTTTTCTTTGTCTTTTAGGTTTTCTGAAGACGATGGGGAAGGGGGATGATGGGCTGAGGGGGCTTTGGGCGGATATAGGACAGAGGACGCTGGGCTAGCGGGTTGGGCTGCGGGTAGTGGGCTTCGGGTGTTGGGCCGCTGGTAATTTAAATTAGGTATTAGTTTTAGGTAGTAAGTATTTAATTAGTGGTAAGTTATTTAAATTGTAGTTAAATTATTTAGGTGCTTTATTAGTCTAATTTTGAGTTAAAAATTATTACAAGAATAAAAATGGGGGTGCTATTTAATTAGTGCTTAATTTTTATAATGCGATGCTGTTATTAAAACTTATTTATTATGCATATCCTGCGAATTTAAATTAAAAATTGAATTGAGTTTAGATTAATTATTTAAATGCTAAATGCATGTATGATATTTAAGGATTGCTTAATGCTTTTACTCAAAATGCGGTGCTATTATTTAGAATCTTATTTATTGTGCATTATTATTTAATTTATGCTTTAAATCATTACAATAATTATGGAATTGTCTTGCTATTAATAAATGCGAATATTTTATTTAACACGACGCCATTGTCAAATTATTTATTTTATGTATTTATTTATATTATTATTTAAGAACTATGACAGGGGCCTAAAATTAATAAATGCGGGCGCGAGACTCTAAGTGTTTAATACTCTGCGTAAGACGCGGTGCCATTATTAAATTGCTTATTTATGTCTGTATTTAATGTTTTATCGCTGCATTTTATTATAAAAATCATAAAAGATTATTTTACAAAATTAGTCTAATTTTATAGCTAATGACTGGACGGGAGGGTCAAAATTGGGTGTCAACAACTTGTCCCTCTTTGTATGGAGATGATGGAAGAATCTTCGGACAAAGACGTTGACTCATAGCCAATTTTGTCTCGCTCTCGTGATTGCAAAAAGTAGACAAGCGCCGACGCCAAAATCAAAATCGCCGTGTCGAGTTATGACGACACCGGGCTACCATGGTCAAAACACTGGGCGCGGCTAACGCGGCTCAAAGCTTGTCCTAGTGTCGAGTTATGGCGACACCGGGCTACCATGGTCAAAACACCAGCGGGCTAACGCGGCTCAAATTTCTCCCGGTCGAGTTATGATGACATTTGGTGTGCAAAAAGTAATAAAAATAAGCGACTTGAACTCGGGTGTACGCCATGGCTTATGGTCGGGGTTTATGGTGCTGTGGAGCGAGTGGACCGACGCTTGAGGTCGCTTCTGCCATTCATTGGGAAGGTTGGCCCCCCCCAACAAATTGCCCCGGTTCGCTGTAAGAGAAAATCCACGTTGTGCTCTCGCCTCCCGCATGTTAAGACTTAAACAAGCGGTTAGTGCATAAATCGCGTAAGCGCGATGCATAATTTTAAAAGTAATGTGACTGTGAGTAGAAAATGTTATCTTGCAAAAATGCGATGTCACATTGTGTTGATGCGACGCCGCAAATGTTGTGCCTTCGCCCTGCATACGTATTGCGATAGTGAACGCCGATATGTCGCCTCACAGAATCGCCTCGTAGACTAGAGCTCAAGAAAGAGTTAGTGCTAATCGCTAAGATGAATAATAAAGCATGAGTAAGAAATGCAATTTGAAAGTATAGAAATCATCCTGCGTAGATGTGATATCGCGATGATAGTGTCATTTTCGGACTTGTTGGCCGATAACGCCGTTGTTCGACGCGTCCGTCTTCTTTGGCGTCGTTGCGTGACGCAATGTTGATGATGTCGCCGCCGACATACGCCGCTAACGTCGTTGCCTGGACGTATTGTTGGTGGCGTCGTTGCGTAGACGCGATGCTGATGACGTCGTTGCCTGGACGTATTGCTGCTGGCGTCGTTGCGTAGACGCTGGCGATCTTGACGACGTCGTTGCACGGGCGTGCTTCTTGGCGTCGTTGCGTAGACGCACGCCGCTGATGTCGCCGTCGACACACGCCGATAACGCCGTCGTTCGGACGTATTGCCGGCCGCTGTCGTTGCGTAGACGCACGCCGATGATGTCGTTATGCGACATAACGCCGATAACGCCGTTGTTTGGACGTATTCCGCTTTGGCGTCGTTGCGTAGACGCACGGCGATGTCGCCGTCGACACACGCCGATAACGTCATTGCTTGACGTATTGCCGGCCGGGCGTTGCTGCAGACGCACGCCGATGATGTCGCCGCTCGACACACGCCGATAACGCCGTTGCCGAACGTATTCGCCTTTGGCGTCGTTGCGTACACGCCGGATGATGTCGTTGCTCGGATATAATGCCGATAACGCTGTTGCTTGACGTATTCTTCCGGGCGTCGTTGCGTAGACGCACGCTTGATGATGTCGTTACTCGACATAATCGCCGATAACATCGCTTGGGCGTATTCCGCCGGGCGCTGCGGACTTCAGGCCGGCGATGTCGTTGCTGGACATAATCGCCGATAACATCGTCGAACGTATTCTTCCGGGCGTCGTTGCGTAGACTTGTTGTCGCCGATAACGCCGCTGTGCGGGCGTGTTCTTCTTGGCGTCGTTGCGTGGACTTGTTGTCGGCCGATAACGCCGCCGTCGACGTATTCTTTGGGCGTCGTTGCGTGGACTTGTTGTCGCCGATAACGCCGCTGGACGGTTGCCGCTTTGGCGTCATCGCGACTTGATGTCCGATAACGCGTCGTTGCACGGGCGTGTTCTTTGGCGTCATTGCGTGACTTCTTTGGCCGATAACGCCGTCGTTCGACGTGGCGCCGCGTCAGAATAAATGCTCCTGCAAGCTAAGCTTGAGAAAACGTTAGTGTATACTTGTTTAAACGAAATGATAAATACATATGAGAAGTGCAATTGTATGGGTAGAGATGTCGTCCCTGATACGCCAGATGAATACTGAGATGTTGTCCCTGCACGGACATGTTAAATGCCGCAACTGACGAATTGTCATGATGCCTTTGTTGGGCGCGATGCGCGAGTTTACTTTATGCCCGAGTTGATGCGCTAGGTTTTGTTGCGGAACTCTGAACTTTAACTGCTGATTGTTGATGCCCCTTTTCCGCTGCTGCTGCTTTTGCTTACGCTATCTGAACAAACCTTTCGCCGTATTTTCTGCCTCTGCTATTGCACTTTCTGCTTCTGTTAATATGAAAAGACTGCGCCAAAGAAAATTTGTGAGTTTTGGGGTCGATTCAGATTCGACTTCGCCTTGTCCCTTGATGTCCGCGTGCCTGGCCTGTTTGGACTTGCAACCCCTGTCTGACCTCTTTGAGATGTTTAATAGCGTTCCAAAAGCATTTTCCAAAACGAAATGTTTTCATGAAGTATGCACAAAACATCTTTTAGAAATAAACATTTATATGATATGCGTTAAAAATGTAAAAGCCTCGTCGAATTTGCCGAATATGACACGTATTTTGACCAAACGAACATCCTTTGGAGTCCTTGTTATTGCCTTCTTCATGGTGCGCAAAATTGTCTCAGTTTCGTTATATGGCGCGTGGGCAGAACTTAACTTCGGCGGGAATTGCTCATATCGCTTTTGGAATAACCAAACACCTTTGTTGCATGCAGACAAATGGGAAGATTCCTAACGGTGTGACCGAAGCCGATTTAGGCCGCCTACGTATCCCCGTGAGGGAATCAGGTCATGACGTAGTTCATTACAAGTGGAGAATTATGAGGTTTTCTAAAAGGGGACCGAAGCCGATGTAGGCCGCCTACGTATCCCACCGAGGGAATCAGGTCATAACGTAGTTCAGATTACAAGTAAAAGGCTTTCTAATTTGCAGCGGCGAGACCTTATATGGGCTCTATGCATATCCCACCGAGGGAATGCAGCTTTTACAATGTAAAGGGGATTACATGGAAAACAACTACTCCTAGACGTAATATCTCTTCACTGCATCTGCGTTGATAGCTTTAGGCCATACTTCGCCATCCATCTCAGCTAAGATTAGAGCCCCTCCACTTAATACTCGATGAACCATGTAGGCCGCGCAATTAGGTGCGAACTTTCCTTTAGCTTCACTTTGATTCGAAATATCGTTTCAAAACCAATTGTCCCGCTTGAATAACCTTGGCCTTACTCTCTTGTTAAAAGCTCTAGCCATTCTGCTCGATAAAGTCGCCATGTGATTGCATTCAACCTTTTTTCGTCAATCAACATCAACTGCTCATAACGATCTTGTATCCACTCGGCTTCGCTCAACTCGGCTTCTTGGATGATTCTCAACGATGGTATTTCCACCTCTGCTGGTAGCACAACTTCTGTTCCATACACCAAAAGATACGGCGTTGCCCCGGTAGAAGTCCGGATTGTGGTGCGATAACCCAAAAGCGCAAAAGACAAATTCTCATGCCAATGTTTGTAGTTGCTGATCATATTGCGCAATATCCTCTTGATGTTCTTGTTGGTCGCCTCATCGCTCCATTCATCCGAGGCCGATATGGAGTGGAATTACGCGAGTGATCTTAAAATTTCCACATATCTCACGCATCAAGTTACCGTTGAGGTTGGTTCCGTTTGCCATAATTGACTCGGGAATCCCGAATCGGCAAATGATGTTGTTATAACGAAGTCGACTACCACCTTCTTCACATCGACCGTGTGATGATGCTTCTACCCATTTAGTGAAATAGTCAATTGCTACGAGGATGAACTGCGCCCATTCGGCACCGTTCGATAGGGCCGATGACATCCATGCCCCAAGCTGCGAATGGCCAAGGAGAACTCGTCACATTGAGTTCATTCGGAGGTACTCGAATCAAATCGCCATGAATGCACCGCCTACATTTACGCACAAAACAAATACAATCTGTTTCCATCGTCATCCAAAAATAACCTGCTCGCAGAATTTTTTTCGCCAAAGTGAAGCCGTTCATATGAGGTCCACATGTTCCCCCGTGTATTTCCTCTACTATCTTGCCCGCTCTTGGCCAACACATCTTAGTAAGCCTAGATCCGAGTCCTTCTGATACAATCTCCCGCTCAAAAAGAAATGGTTTGCTAATCTTGAAGTGTTTTCTTTTGAATGTTGGTTATGCCTTCCGATACTCTCCGCTGAGGTACCTTTGATGTCATGGTACCATGGATTCCCGTCTGTTTCCTCGTCTATATGAGAGCAATAAGCCGGCTGTTCCAGCACACTCACTGTGATCGGATCAATGTAATTCTTGTCCGGATGTTGAATCATGGAGGATAAGGTTGCCAATGCATCAGCGAATTCATTCTGGATCCTCGGGACATGCCTGAATTCTATATTACTGAACTTCGTCTGTAATTCCTTCACGCAAAGCAGGTAGGGGAGTATCTTCATATTCTTGGTTGCCCATTCACCCTGTACCTGATGGATCAGCAAATCGGAATCACCTATGACCAGTAATTCTTGTATGTTCATATCCACGGCCATTCTGAGCCCCAATATGCAAGCTTCATATTCTGCCATATTATTGGTGCATGGAAATCTGAGCTTCGCGGAGATCGGATAATGCTGACCTATTTCTGAAATCAAAACTGCTCCGATGCCGACTCCCTTGCAGTTTGCCGCTCCATCAAAAAACATCCTCCATCCCGGGTAATCCTCTGAGATATCTTCTCCGACAAACAATACCTCTTCATCAGGAAAATAGGTCCGAAGGGGTTCGCATTCTCATCGGCCGGTTCTCGGCAAGATGATCGCTAATGCTCGCCCTTTTACGACTTTGCGTGGCGACGAGCGATGTCAAACTCGCCAACATAATTTGCCATTTTGCTAGTTTTCCGGTGGTATGGGCTTCAAGGATATACTTAAGTGGATCCATCTCGAAATAAGATAAGTAGTGTATCTGATAGATAATGTCGAACCATCGGGCGACCCAAGTTAATCGCGACAAATGCGTTCCAAACAGAGTGTAACGAGCTTCATACTGTGAACTTTTACTCAAATAGTATATGGCCTCGCTCTTTTTCCTTGTTTCATCGTGTTGCCCCAACACGCATCAAAGCATTTTCTAACACCGACAAATAGAGTAGCAAAGCGTCTCCTGCTCGCGTACTAGAATCGCGGATTAGAAAGGTATTCTTTGATTCTCCAAAAGCATGTTGGCAACTGTTGTCCATTTGGTAGTGCATCCTTTTTCAACAATTTGAATATCGGCTCGCATATCACGCAGATCGGGCTATGAACTCTTGATGTAGTTGAGACGGCCAAGGAAGCTCATCACGTCCTTTTTGCTTCTCGGAGGAGGTAACTCTTGGATGGCTTTTATTTTCGAGGGGTCCAGCTCAATCCCCCTTCTACTCACTATAAAACCCAACAGCTTCCCAGCGGGAACGCCAAATGCACACTTTGCAGGATTCAGTTTCAGGTTATACTGTCTTAGCCGCTCGAAGAACCTCTTCAAGTTTGCCAAATGGCCCTCTGCTTTTCGTGATTTGATGATGACGTCGTCCACATAGACCTCGATTTCCGTATGGATCATGTCATGGAAGATGGTAGTCATGGCTCTCATGTAGGTAGCGCCCGCGTTTTTGAGGCCGAACGACATTACTCGATAATAGTACACCCCCCACGGAGTAGTGAACGCTGTCTTTTCTGCGTCCTCCTCTGCCATAAGGATCTGATGATAACCAGCAAAGCAGTCGACGAACGACTGTAGTTCATGCTTTGCACAATTGTCGATGAGTATATGAATGTTTGGAAGAGGAAAGTCATCCTTCGGGCTAGCTCTGTTGAGGTCCCTGTAATCCACGCAGACTCGGACTTTTCCATCTTTCTTCTTTACCGGCACGATATTTGCTAACCAAGTAGGATACTTTGCAACTCGAATTACCTTTGCGTCGAACTGTTTAGACACCTCCTCTTTGACTTTCAAACTCATGTCTGGTTTGATTTTTCTACCTTTGTTTTATGGGAGATAAGATGGCTCAATAGGCAACCTGGGTGCGACGATGTCCGTACTCAAACCTGGCATGTCCTCATATGACCAGGCAAACACGTCGGTGTATTGTTTCAGGAGCTCAATCAACTCCTTCTTCTGTGTGACGTTTAGGTGGGCGCTGACTCTAGTTTCTTTCACAATTCCCTCATCGCCTAAGTTTATTAACTCTGTTTCTTCCAAATTTGGTTTAGGCCTATTCTCAAAGTTTTCCAGCTCTTGCTAAGTTACGATCGGACATTCCTCTTGTTCTCGGGTTATGCTCGTCATTTGAACTTTGTTCGTTGGTCTCATTACATGTCATGTTCGCATTATCAACAGGTTTATTAATATGATCGCTGAAAGAAAAATGCTTAAAGAATTTAATTTTAATACAAGCAAAATCTTTTAAAGCTGCAAAAATATCCTGGAATTTATGATGAAAGTAAAATCGCGAGATTAAAAACATATTAAGAAACGTAAATGCATGTCTGTTTTCTTTCTAGATTAAAAGTCACACTGCTAGAACTAATCATAAATTCTACCAAGCTTCTCGGATGGTCAGGACAGGGGTGCAAGTCCAATTATTCAGGTTGTATCCATGCTCTGCGTCCCAAATGGTGAGCTCCTCCTCGTGATCTCCTGCGATCATACAACAATCTGCCTCATCTTCACCTATGAACAGATTCTGGAACCCTGCTGCAATATCATCTGGGTCATCTTCTCTTGGCATCTGGATGGTGTAGGCTTTGACGAATGACTGACTCAGGGGCGGAATGGGCGCAGGCAAGGGAATGTACCCCTTTTTCCGGAGGTTCGCGGTCACCAAATCCTTTGAAGTGGGCTGGTACCCCAAACAAAAAGTGTCCTTCTTCCTAAACAACTGGATAGGCTCTGTGATCCCTTTCATACTGGCTCCAAGACCTTTGCCGGGCTCGTATCCATTTCTTAACATTTCCTTGGCCACCATTTGGAGAGAATGTGGCAGCTGCAACGGCTTGACCCTGCTTGCTCTCTTGATTTCATTAATATGAAAAACTTAACCATCCAACTGTTTCACGTCCTCTATGACAGGGACTGCATAATCAGTGTTGATGCTTCCTTTTTTATCTCCAAATACTACCACTTCACGGTGAATCGGTGATTCCATATAAACTTTAGGCACTGATGCAAGGTGGACGGGACTGCACCAGCCTCATGGATCCATGGCCTTCCTATCAACAGGTTGTAACATGTAGCAATATCCAATATTTGAAATTCCACAACGAATTCTGCAGGTCCGATCCGCAATGTGAGGTCCATTACGCCTTCGACTCCCCTATGGACTCCGTCGAAACCTTTGACTCTGATATGACTTTCACGAATTTTCTTACAGTCTGCCCCCAATTTCAACAGTGTCGTCATGGGACAAATGTTGACGGCTGAGCCTCCATCAATCAGCACTGTTGAAACAATCTTGTCTGCGACTTGGATGGTGATATTCAATGCAAGGTTGTGTCTGACGCCATCAGCAGGTAACTCATCATCGTGAAAGGCGATTCTGCGGGCCTCTAGTACTTGTCCGACTAAAGCTGCCAAGTTCCCGTCTGTTGTACCCTCCGGAACGTATGCATCCTTCAACACCTCCATTAATGCAGTCCTGTGTGAGGCAGAATGCATTAACAGTGAAAGTAGAGAGATATGCGCTGATGTTTTCTTTAACTGCTCTACGACGGAATACTCTTTAGTGGGCATCTTCCTCCAAAACTCCTCGACTTCACCTCATCACGGGTTTCTTTTGTGGTGCCTCATTGGCTGCCTCTACAGGTGTGTAATACCTCTCTGACCTGGTTATACCTGCAGCGGTGACTTCTATGACTCGTTTCCCACTTTCTCTGCGATCCACTTTGATTGATGGCCTCTTCCCAGGCGTCTGAACAACTGTGATTGAACCCTTGTGTCTCGGCGGTGCCCTTTCCAACTCAAATACTGCTTTCTTTCGAGGATCGGTGACAGGGGCGACGAAAGCAGAAGGTTCGGCTCTTCCTTCACTTCGAACTGACCGGATGGTTCCCTCCAAGTTGTATTCCTCATCTAGGGTTATCAAGTGTACATTGGCATTGCCGTGGTTTGGCAAGGGATTATCATGCACATTTGGGGCAGGATCCTTCAGCTGAATTACTCCTTCTTTGATCAACTCTTCGATTTTGTCCCTGAGGGTGTAGCAACTTCCGGTGTCATGCCCTGGGCTATCAGAGTGATAAGCACAACGCTTATTCTCATCATACTATCTTGGGATAGGGCTAGGAATCCTCCCTGGAATTGGTTGGATCAAGCTCGCGATCTTTTCGTATATCCGGGGTATGGGTTCACCAAGTGCGCGGTTCGGATGGTCTTCCTTCAAAATTCGTGTTTGGTCTGGGCGCATTGGGTGTTCTATGTTGTTGGCGGGCTTGATGGGCGGGTTGATGCGGGGCTGGATAAATGAGTGATTGGGAAGCATTATATATGGGTTGTGTGTGGTAGCTGGGGTGTGGGGCAGGTGTATAGTGAGGTGTGAAGTTCTGGATGCTTGTGCGGTAGTATGGGGTTTGATAGGATGGGTTTTGGTATGTTATGAATGCTTCGGGTTTACGTTCTTGTATGAACATGGAAGGGGAAACTGTCTCTTTCTTCCTTGAAGTACCCCCGATCGTCCCTGACTGAATCGCCTTATTGGTTGCTCGCAACGCCGGATTCGTAATCTGCCGCTTTAATACCTTCTTCTACGGTCGCCATTCGACAACCTCTCGCAAAATTCCGCCCATGACGCTTATCATCCGCTCATAGTAGGTCAGATCCTTCAAAGATTGTGCGAATAGTGTGGTCGTCTCACTCTCGCGGGTGGTTGTACCTTTGTCGCCTCAACGCCACCTCATGGCGTACTTCAAAGTCTCTGTAGACTTCTTTTCCAACTTCATTAGATAGAACCTGTCCACACCGGTTTCTGTGTTGAATCCGAACCGCTCCACAAAGTCTTGGGCCAATGCATTCCAGCTATGCCATTTTCGCGGATCCTGGCTAGTGTACCAATCTAGTGTCTCGCCGGTTAAGCTTCGAATGAACAACTTCATGATGACTGCTGGGTTCTTCCCTACCCCGATTAGCTTGTCGCAATATGATCTCAAGTGTGCACGGGGATTTCCTTTCCCATCAAATAGATCGAACTTCGGCACCTTGTATCCCACTGGCAGCTCCACATCTGGATGCATGCAAAGATCTTCATAATCTAGTCCTTCGTGACCTTTATCCGATCGCATGCCACAAACTGCTTCTTTCAAGCTGTGAATCTCTCGGGCTACATCATCGTCCATCTTGGCTCGGACTTCCCTTTCCATTTCTTCGTAATGATCCACTTCTTGGTGAAGCGCGGGGACGGTAAAGGGCTGGGTTTCTGTTGTGTAAGTTAGCTGTCTGGGTGGTTTGCTGGGGCTGGTAATGGGTATGGTGCGTGGGTATTGGTCGGCCTGGCGATTAGGGCTGATTGTGGGGAAGTAAGTAGGTGGGGGTTGAGGTACATGGGTAGTAGGAGGATCA